>CAWTZB010000254.1:86751875-87408750 GCA_963919705.1 Alexandromys oeconomus
AAAAGGCCAGCCCACTGTGGGTGCTGCCATCCTTAATCAGGTGGGCCTTTCGAACATGAGGAAGGAAGCTGAGCATGAGCCTGAGCAAGTCAAAGATGGATCCAGCAAGCAGCTTTCCTCCATGGCTCCTGCCTCCAGGTTCTCACCCTGAATTCCCTCAGCTGTGAGACGGAAAGGAAGTGAGATAATTCTTCCTTTGATTAGACTTTGCCTCTGGGTTCCTCCAGGCAGTGACACGCAGGCGCAGGCCTGGAAGGATTCCTCTTTGATGACTGAAGCATCCTCACTGAGGACAGAGGCTGCCGCAGGTCCTCTCAGTCCTGTCTCTGGCTTTCATCCCTGCAGCCGCATCACACTCTGTGTAGCTGGTGACTCTTCTCTCTTTTATGATTGGTTTATATGTCTTTATTGAAGAAAAATAAATCAATTACTAGGAGAGCTATTAGTTGATCACTCATCCATTGACAACTCACATCATTTTATTCAGTGCTAAATTAAACAATTTAAATGAAAATTCCAAAATGTTTTTGGAATACAAAGGATATTTGGCTTCTAATTTCCAATCTCTGAAGAATAAGAAAAGGCCATTCCTAATTGACATGCATAAAATACATCACATTTTCTGATCTCCTGATGCTATTATTCGGTGTCAATTCTCCATCATATCACTTATGAGCATAAAGTATATTCTGTAACCTCAAATCTATGACAGTGGAAGGCTTAAACAAGAATGGGTGCTGTTTGACTAATGCTGCTGCCTTTGATGTGACAGCTGAGCATCCTTCCCCCTCCCCCAGATGGTTTCTTCAGCCCATAAGAGCAGGAGGATGGGTTTAGTCTCATAACCAGTCTCTCAGGAGTCTTGACAGTTATCTCTGCTGATGTCCTCAGGTGTTGTCCCAGTTATCTATGCTGGCAGGGAAGCCTTGTTGGTCCCTGCAGGCTGACCTGACACTCCTCTCAATGGCTCTGCTGTCCAGTCCAATAGCATGGTATTTATGTAGGTGGGTGTGTGAATCAACTAGGGATTCTTTTCTTTCCTGCGGTGTTCAGTGTGTCAGAGGACTTGCTGTTTGTAGCCCTGAGTGCAGGTAACAGCTCTTTTATAATTTCTTGGAGTGTCACTGCCCTCTGCTGACCATAGCATGCATTACAGTCAGTGTGTTGGGCAGGTTCTTGATGAGGTGGCTAATGAATGTTTCAGCTGCAGTTGTGTGGGAATGCGCCTAGATATATGCACAAGAGAAGTGTCTGCCTTTACGCTTTCAAGACCTCCTAAGTATCAATCACCTGCGGAAGACTGCAGCCTGTCAAATACAGTACTAGGGCTTTATTATAGTGGCTCTAGAGCAGAGACAAACCTGCCTGCTGAGTTTGGGCTCAGGGCAGTTACACTCTACAATTATTCTCCATTTAGGAGATCTGGTCAGAACAATCAATAGGGAGAAACCATTCTCTGAGAACTTTATTTCCTCAGCCTCCTGCCGCATATACTTTTAAGCTCCTAAGTATCTAACCCTCCCACTTCACACAGTCTCTTAGGTGGTCTCTTGCCCTAGGGTTGTGGCACATTAAGTCCAGCCTCCCTATCCTCTGCCTCCCTAAGCAGGTCAGTTTCCAATGGAAGATTCTCTATAAAGATGTCAACTGGTTTCAACTTTCTCAGTCATCCAGAGTGACAGCAGGATTCCTCACTGACCAGTGAGTGAAACTCTCAGATTGTATCTGGATGCTAACAGGCTAGACAGAATCTCTAAGAAGAATCTGGAAATAAATGGAGTGCTCATTCCCAAAGAGACTGTAGTTATGGTACCAACCTATCCTCTTCATAGGTCCCTGAGTACTGGCCAGAGCCTGAGGAGTTTCTCTCTGAAAGATACAGAGACCTCAAAGAGGGGTTCCCACTAGGAACCAGGCAAATTAAACGTATTATCATGCTGCCTATTGGAAATGGCATATATGTGACTTTGTATCTCTTTGTATCTTTATGTCTTTGGATAATTAAATCATTTTAAAATATGAAATGATAATTATTAAAGCTAATGGTAAATTTAAACACAGAATACATGAAAAAAGAATAAGAATCCTACATATGTAAATTTAGATATCACTTATATAAACCACTACCTAGTCACCAAATAAAACATATCTATCTATCTATCTATCTATCTATCTATCTATCTATCTATCTATCATCTTCTATTTGTCTACCTATCATCTATCTATCTATCTATCTGTCTGTCTATCTATCTATCTATCTCTATCTATCTTCTATCTATCTATCTATCTATCTATCTATCTATCATCTATCTATCTATCACAAGCTGTAGTGCATAAGTTAGTGAAGCAGGCTTTCCTTAGGCTCTCAACCAGTTCCCAAATTGTGACACAGACTATTATTAGTTGAGAATATTCAGCCTATGCTTGTCCTACTAGCTCTAATAACTTAATTTAATCTGTTTCTCTTCATTTATGTTTTGCTTTGGCACTTTTTACCTTTCTTTCATTCTGTATATTCTACTTTTCCTGCTTCTTACATGACTAGCTGGCTGATGGCTGTCTGCCTGGCTAACTCCTGTTGTCTCCCTCTCCTCTCTTCCCTCTTCCTTTTTCCCCTTCCCTAGCCCACATTCCTCCTCTTACTTATTCTCTCTGCAGGTCATCACTGCCTATCCCTCTACTGTCTAGCTATTGGCCATTCAGCTTTTTATTAGACTAATCAGGTGCTTTAGAAAACATACTTTAATGAAAACAGATAGGTACTTTCTAGACACACACAGATAACAGTTGGTTTGTTTAAAGCTGAACATATCTTTGAAGTGTAGATGTTTTCATGAGTCTGTGGGCTACCCATGTTAGCTGTTTCCCAGCCTCATTTAGTCACACTGAATAAACTGTTGCCCCTGAACTTAATATGGATAGCTGAAAGGGAGGCAGTACCCACATAATGGTGTTTTTCCAAGGCAACCCTGGGTTAGTGTGTGCCCCTTACCTTAATCAGAGTTGAAGATTTCCTTTTTTATTACTTTGTAAGTACCATTCTGTTCTTTATTATTATTAATGTTTTTTCTTTTGTTTGCGTATGTGTACATGTGTGTGTTCTCAGAGGCCTGAAAGAGGCACCAGATCCTTTGGATCTGGAGTTCCAGTGAGCAGCCAGATGTGGGTGCTCAGATGCCAACTCCAGCCTCAGTGACAGCAGTAAACACTCTTAATGCTGACTTGTCTGTCTAGTCCCTCCTCTCCATGTTTTTACATGTCTTCCCATCTGCCAAGAGCGCGCTATAAAATCATGATATTATAAATGCTTCGATGAGAGACCACTGGCCTTTTCCAAACAAAGAAGCCTTAACATGAAAAACTGCAGTCACAACTTCCAGTTCATTTTATTATTTTCCATTTTCATGTATGTAAGTGTATGGTGTACATGTATGTGCATGCATGCTTTTGCAGGTGTATGCACACACATACTGTGGCTGGGCATTCATGCATGTGCTTGTAGCAGCCCAGGTTAATATTGGAGGTCGTCCTTGATTGCTCTTCCAGCTTATTCACTGATGTGGAGTCTCTCCATCAAGCTCGAGCTTGTCTGCATGGCTATTCATGCTCGTGGAAGACTGGGCTCTGCCTTGAGGTTGGAATTACAGGCAGGCTTTGAGGCACACAAGTCATTTTACATGGATTTCAGAGGAATTTGAACTCCAGCCCTTATGCTGGTGTGGCAAGCACTTTAACTCTAGCCAATTCTCTAGTCCCTGCAGTGCACTTTATACAGAATCATTTATATTTTTCTCATGGGAGATGTCCAGCACATGTGTATAGTAAAGTACTTTTAGGACCATCTGAAGCACGTGTGTATATTGTGTTTCTATGCTACCTCCAAAATGCTGGGATTACAGGTGTTTGCTACACAATGGGATCACCAGTCTGTGCTACCATGCCTGACTTTACGCAGTTATAAATTGGACTAAGGGACCCATGTGTGCTAAGCCACTAAGCCAAAATATTTGTTTACTACTTTATCCAAAGAATAGAAAAGTATCAACTCCCTTCAGTGTGATAACTGTCAAAAAAAAAAAAAAGCCTGACAATCTGACAATGGTTCCAAATTCCCAGAAGAGCCTGCTCAAGGACAAGCCCTGGAGGAACTGCTCAGATACCTAGAGAGCAGGTGACTTAGCTTTGGAAGAGTCACCAGGTCTACCCTCCCTCATAGCCCATATACCACCTCAGTCCCCTGCAAATCATAACCCATTTAGTATCGAGATGCAGTTCCAATAGGGACCTGGGAAGAGGGTAGTGGGCCCACTGGGCCCCAGCAAGGGAGCCAAACCTTCCCCTTCAATTGTCAACCATCCTAGAACTGACAGTGGTAGATAGATATGCAAGAGCATTTGAGAGCCAATAGGGGCAGTGTTAGCAGACCAATAAGTGGTGGCATTGGTGAAGGGCTAAGAGACTGTGCCTATGGCTGTGCCTGTATGTAGCCAGGCCAGTGTGAGAAGAACAGACACTCCTTCCTCGCACAAGGATAATCAGGAGTTTTGATCTGACCTTTGAGCATCAGCGTGAAGATGAGGAGCCCGGGTGAAAAACACAGACTATAGCTATGGCGCTGAAACAGATTAACAAGGAACTTAGTGTTTTGACCTGTGTCCCTTCAGTGCGATGTTCTGCAGGTTCATTTGGAGATGATATGTTTCATTTTTGGTTTTGGATATGTGTTTCACTTTCTTTTGCTCATCTTTTAGTCATCATTAATAAACTATGGCAGAACAGAGTTATCATTTCTTCATAACCCAAATTTTAAGGAATATGGCAAGTTTTTCTTAGGCTGGGTTGCTTCTGTGACTATAAGAATATTTGATCAAAACAGTCTTCAAGCCATCCGGGCATACTGCCATGTCCCAAGCAGTGTATTATTAACCCTTAATCATCAGAGTGCCCAAGAAATACCCTCAGGCCAAAGCTGCTGCTGTTATTATTTAAATTTTGGCATAATATAATGTTTATAGTTTGTATTTTTATTTAAATTTTGGAATATTATAATGTTTATATGTTATATCTTTATAGAATACTTTTATCATCTTTTTACATCACTCTTTGCTCATCAGTATAAGCCTCTGTGTAGGACAGAGGTAGCTTCAGCTAGTCTAACTTTCCTGCTGTATAGGCTATGTAATTGCCTGAGGGTATAATAGGAAGAGGCTTGTAATCTGAACTGTGGTCAACTCCTCTAGCCCACTGAATCTTGTTGACCTTTTTAAGTTTACTTTGTTTTGGTTATCTTGTTCCTGAGTAAGTGCAGGGACAGATGTTTCAAAAATGTCTCATAGCCTCATAAAGAGACCTCTGGCTTCTTTGTGTGTCACAACCTCCAAGGTGTAAAGTAGATAAGGATATCTTCCTAAAGTGGGAATGCGAAGTAGTATGTTCAAGACTGTCTTGGGGAACCTTGGAGATAGCATTCCTGGGAGAAGGCATAAATGATTCATAAGAAATTTTCCATTAATCCAATATTACTAAATTGTACAAATATTAAAAGTCTCTCAAGTATGCAACAGGTGAAGATGAAAAGCAAAGGTGGCATGGCAACCATCATGTAGCTGGATCTTTGTCAAACAGCTGTGCCATCCCCATCAGATATGGCTGTGCCATCTCCCCCCACTTTCTGTGAACTTAAGCTCTGTCCTGAAACAAAAGAAGTGAGAGATTGTAATTTTTTTTTGTAATCTCGGAAACCAATGCGTCATTGAGTTGAGCTGAACTCAATGGCTCTCATTTGCTGATGCAAAGACTGCTTGTTTGTAGCTAGTTCAGAATTGTTCCATAGGCCAAGGAGGTGGGGAAACAGGCTGTTGACTCTTAGTATTTACCTGGAGTCCATTACCTGTGAGAGGTGGAATCAAGTAAACTACCTGAAGCTTACAGGATCCCTTTTTAAGTTTACAAAAAAAAAAAAAAAAAAAAAGGTAAAAGAACATCAAGTTTCCTAAAACTGTTTACTTTGCCTTCAGGAGGGTACCAAGGCCTGTCATTAACTTTGTAATCAAGAATGTTTTCCTTGTTCATACTAGTTCTGTGTTTCTGAGTCAAAAAACAAAACAAAACAAAAAAAAAACTAATGATTCAGTCATAATTTGTCAACTTTGAAAATTTCTCTAAGTTTTCTTCTTAAATGATTTGTTCCTGATCCTATATGTCATGCTCATTGGTACACTTGAGCACTAATTTCTATAGAAGACTCAATTTCTTTCTTTTTTTTTTTTCGAGACAGGGTTTCTCTGTGGTTTTTGGAGCCTGTCCTGGAACTAGCTCTTGTAGACCAGGCTGGTCTCGAACTCACAGAGATCCGCCTGCCTCTGCCTCCCGAGTGCTGGGATTAAAGGCGTGTGCCACCACCGCCCGGCAAAGACTCAATTTCTTATGCAGCTAATTCTTCCAGGGAATCACTATAAATTTTATTCTTAACATCAGTTTTTACAAGGATCGTTACATTGTCCCAGGTCTAGCCTTCGGTGAGAGGCCTTTAATAGCAAGGGGGTCAACCATTAAACATGTCAAAGTCATAGGCAAGAGTCTTGCAGCAACTTCCAGCAAGGGCAGTTAAGGATCAGTCCATGTCATCCAAGCACTGTGATCTCTGTCAAACAGCAGCTCCAGGATGCTTGGCATCACCGTTTGCCCCTTTTCTTTTACGTTGTGAAGCATGGAACTCAATTGTCAAGACCCAACACCTTTGGCTAGTTGTTTGATGACAACTGGGAATAAGAAAACAAAAAAGTGAAATTACAAAAATTTAATGCCCAAGTTAATAAAAAGGATGAAGAGTTGGTACGTCCCTCATAGTAACATACAGTCAGTGACCTCCTCCACAGAGGAGAAAGCAACAGGAGTCTGAGCTACATCAGAGATTTTCATTTAAATTGTTTGGAGGCTTGGAGCTATTAGTTTATCTATCTTCCAATACTGTTTAATATAACACTGAATACATGGGGGTATAACTCTCCTAGTAATTGATTTATTTTTCTTTAAGAAAGTTGTATAAACCAATTGAAAAAGAGAGAAGAGTCACCAACTACACAGAGTGTGAAGCGGCTGCAGGGATGAAAGCCAGAGAAGGACTGAGAGGACCTGCGGTCGCTTCTGTCCTCAGTGAGGATGCTTCAGTCATCAAAGAGGAAGCCTTCCAGGCCATGTGTCTGCGTGTTACTGCCTGCAGAAACCCAGAGGCAAAGTCTAATCAAAAGGAAGAAAAGTTGCAAGTAGAGAACTATCTAAGTTTTTTGAGAGTGAAGCCCTATGTGTCTGAGACAGAACTACAGGAATTGGTTTTGTTTTGTTTGTTTTGTTTTTTATTCTGCTGAGTTTTAGTCTTGCTTTGGTCCAATCTTCCCCCACAGTGTCCACATTCCTCTCTTTTCTTTATAAAATTCTTCTCTCATACAATGCATCTCAACTATAGCTTCCCTTCCCTTCGGTCCTCTCACTTCCCTCCCCTGCTCCCCTCTCCTCCAAATTTCCTCCTCCTCCATTTCCCTTCTTAAAAGAGAAGATCTTCCAGGGATATCAACCAAACATGTCATATCAAGTTACAATAATACTAGAGATAAAGTCTTATATCAAGTCCTGAAGACGTAACTCAATAGGAGGAATAAGGTCCCAAGACCAGACAAAAGTCAGAGACACCTCCCACACACTATTAGGAGTCCTACAAAATACCAAGCTACAAAATACCATGCAGAGAACAAGGCACACGCCCATGTGGGCTCCATGATTGCTGCTTAGTTACTGTGGACACCTATGAGGCCTGCTTAGTTGATTCTTCTTACTGTGTTTCTCTGCTGTCCTTCTTTTTGAGAGAAAATCTTTTGGCTATGAGTTTTTTTAAAAAATATTTTTCTGGGTCTAAGATCTGGAATTTTTTTCCTTCTATTTCTATTATTCCTAGTTTTCCAGAATTCCCAGATGTTATGTTTCAGGAATATTTCTGATTTAAAATTTTTCTATCATATTCTCAACACCAGAGATTCTCTTCTCCATCTCTTCTATTGTTTTGGTGATGCTTCCCTCTGTAATCCCTGTTCACTTACCTAGATTTCTCATTTCCAGAATTCATTGAGTTTGTGCTTTTTTTAATGCTTATATTTCCATTTTCAGGTCTCGAACACTTTTGTCCATTTTCTTCAACTGTTTGTTTTTTTCTTGGCTTTCTTTAGGGGACTTATCCATTTTCTCCAATATTCTGTTTATTATTTTCTTGCCTTCTTAAGGGATTTGTTCACATTCTCTGTTCAGGACCTCTACATCTTTATAAGGTTTATTTTCAGAACTTTTACTTGTGCTTCAGCTGAGTTGTAATACTGAGGGTCATTGTAGTAGGATACCTGGGTGCTCGTGGGGACATATTACCCTGGATGTTGTTTGTCATCTTAAGCTGGCATCTACTCATCTAGGTTTGTGGTGATTGTGAGTCTAGGTTCCCGTTTCTCATTTTGTCTCTTTTGAATGGCTGTGTTGTTGTTTGGTTTCTATTTATTCTCTGTTCTTCTGGTCTGTGAGGCCTATGGTTCAACAGAGGTCTTTCACAATCATGTTTGGGGCTGGTAATCTGGTTACAGGTGTGGTCTCTGTTCTGTCAGTGAGTCTTAGTGCAAGTTGAGGGCTGAGGAAATGTGAAGGGGGGGGGGAGAGCAGATGTGGACAGTGTGGTGTGGGGGCCTCTGAGAGTAGGGATGTCTGTGGGCAGGTGGCCTACATGGACTTCTCACAGCTGATGTGTCTTCTGTTCAAACAGAACACCTGCACCCATGTTGAGGACTAGGACACAGTGACAAGAAGGCAAGTAGGACTAGGGATAGTTATAGTGGCATTTCAATTGTATTTTAATAGATCAAGACTACCTGAACATCTGAGAGTAAAGCAGTCCCACTAGTCACCCTTACAGTCCAGGTTATGGTAACACATGCCTTTAATCCCAGTCACCACAACGACATACACCTTTAATCCCAGTCACCACAACGGCATACACCTTTAATCCCAGTCACCACAACGACATACACCTTTAATCCCAGTAGCCACAATAACATGGATTTAATCCTAGTGGCCTCAATAACACACACCTTTAATCCCAGTGGTGCAAGCCTTTAATACCAACCCTAGAGAGGAAAATAAGATGGAGGGAGACAGCTCTCAGACACACAGTCTCATTCTGAGATTCCTGGAGGCAGGATAGCCATTTCAGACTGAGGTCAAAGTAACAGCCAGTGGCTGACTGTTTTACTATTCTTATATTCAGGTTGGACTCCAATTTCTGACCCTGAGTTTTTATTAGTCATGCATCAGGTAGTGTTGTTTTTTTTGTTTTTTTTTTTTGTTTTTTTTTTGTTTTTCGAGACAGGGTTTCTCTGTGGCTTTGAAGCCTTTCCTGGAACTAGCTCTGTAGACCAGGCTGGTCTCGAACTCAGAGATCTGCCTGCCTCTGCCTTCTGAGTGCTGGGATTAAAGGCGTGCGCCACCACCGCCCAGCCATCAGGTAGTGTTTGAGGAGGTACTCAAAGAGTAGAGAAGATCCATGTGTGGGCAGTCTATCTTGATTTCTAATGTCTGGTGTGGACTCTGTTTCATCAGGGAGTCTTTGAGTCCACCTGCCTGTTCCTCTGACCTGTGTGGCCTGCTCTTGAGCAAAGGATTCGCACCCAAGTTGGGGGTGGGGTTATGACTCAGGGGTAGTGTTAGGACAGAGGTTGGGGGATTTTGTCTGTGGAAACTAAAGGAATGGAGAAGTTTCATGGACTGGTAGCCCAAGTGTTCTTCTGGCTGCTGTAATCTGTATGTGAGTAGGAATGCCTGCCCAAGTTGGGGGCTGGAACACAGCCAGTCTCATTCCTCACTTTCTGACAAGGAATATATCCTGTGCCATTGTATGTCAGAAAGATTTACTTTGTTTCTTGAATTTACAAGATGTCACACACAAGATATTGTCTTGAGTATCAGAAGAAGCTTTGAATACTTGAACAGTGTTGGGGCTGTTAAAGATTGTGAGGATCATTGATGTTAGACTAAAAGCATTTTCATTTCTTCTTTTTTCATTCTTTTTATTTCTTCTTCTCTCATACAGTACATCCTGAGCACAGCCTCAGCTCTATCTACTCATCCTACTCCCCCCCCACCCCCCCGCCAAACTTCCCACTCCTCCAGATCCACTGTTCCTCTATTTCCCTTCAGAAAAGAGCAGGCCTCACAGGGATATCAAATGAACATATAATAACAAGATACAATAACAGTAGGCAGAAAGCTTCATATCCAGGCAGGATTAGGCAACCAACTCAGGAAGAAAAGCATCCCAAGGGCAGGTAAAAGTGTCAGGAAACACCCACACTCCTACTATTAGGAGTCCCAGAAAATCACCAAGCTAAGCAACCACAGCATGCATGCAGAGGACTGGACTCAGAATCTAGAAGATCCATAATTGCTGTATCAGGCTATCTGAGCCCATATAATCTTTGCTTAGTTGGTTCTGTGGGCTGTGCTCTTCTGGTGTCCTTTAAACCTCCAGCTTCTAAAAATCCTTCACCCAAATATCTGCAGAGTTCCAAGAGCTCCAGCTAGTCTTTGGGTTACGATCTCTGCATCTGCCACAATTAGCTGCTGGAAAATGCCCCTCTGATGACAATTAGGCTAGGAAACCAATCTATGATTATATCAGATTAGAACCAGGAATCATTATGTTGTCCATTTTTTTTTCTTTTTTGTTACTTGTATTTGGTTCCACTCTAAACCTCTGAGCCATCCAACTTCTTGTTCCTTTCCATACAGTGAATATTTGGCATGGGTTGCCTCTTTTGGCTTGGACCTCAAGTTAGTCTAGTTATTGGTTTGCCACTATACCATTATAAGCCACCAATTCCCTGGTATATGTTCCAGACGGAACACATGTGTGTTGAATATTATATGTCTGGCTCTCTTTCCTAGGTCCACACTGGGATCCATATGTGATTACAAAAGTTGGCTACTTCAGGCTTTATATTCTTAGTTACCTAGAGTCCTCACTAGGGTCACCCTCATAGATCGCAGAAAATTTCTACAGCACTAGGTTTCCACATCAACCCTAAAAGCTTTCCTATTCTTCTCATCTCTCCCCATATTCTCTCCTTTTGTCCCTTCATTACTTCTGTGATTCTTTCTATTGCTGCTCCCAGTCCAACCAATTTCCTCCTCCCATGGGATATCTACGTATCCCCTACTACAGACATCTTTGTTATTTAGCCTCTATGAGTCTGTGGATTATACTGGGATGATTCTTTACTCAACAGATAATATCTACTTACAAGTAAGTACGTATCATGTTTTTCTATGTAGGTTGAGTTTACTTGCTCAGAAGGAAAAAGAACTGTCCAAGTTAATACAGCTGCCAAGAAGGCCTGGCATAGACTTTGGTCTTCTAAAGAACAGGCTGGGGAGTTGTCTAGTATAAGACAGGGACCAGATAAATTATTTCAAGACTTTGTCTCCAGACTAACACAGACATCTAATAGGTTGATTGGAGGTACAGAGGAAGAGAAATTAATAGTAAAATAAAAAAATAGAAAAATAAAAACATAGAAAGGCAGACACGAAAGTTTAAAGGGCTATATCTCCCTCAGTCAGCACCCAGAGTCAGCCAATGGAAATACCTACAGGCTAATTGATTCATAAGACAAGGAGCCTATAATGGATAAATCTATGGCTTTTAACAGAGGATAGGATTCAGAATTCTTCTAATTGTGTAATTACAAGAGTTAAAATAATAGAGCAAGTAGACTAAAAATCGGTATGACTCTACCCACTTAAGCTTAAGAACGTGGCAGTCTCAAAGCCTCTGTAATGGTGGACACCTGAGAACCTGAGCTAAATTTGCCAGCTGGTCATAGTCTGTAATGGGACATAGTCTGTAGCTATCATGCAATCTTCTGGCAGGAGAAAAATATATCAACTTAGTTGTCATTTGGTTTTTGAGTTGCTCTCATGGCTGTCAGAAGTGCCTGTGACTCCTGGTGTCAGCCTGAAGGCACAGAACAAACATCATCTTTGGTTTCCTAAAATCTGTACTCAATAGTATTCTGTGCACCCTTCCATCTTTTGAACAAGAGAATGTGTAATGGGCTGTGCTACCTAGTCACTTCATGTCCAGAAGGATGAAGGCAATGTAGTTGTGGATTGCAGAAAGACAGCTGTGTAATCTATCTGAGAGAGGCATAAGTGATATTGAAATACATATATCTGCAGATCTGTAAAAGTCCGGGTCTAGGGTGGAAGGCAGGACCAAGTAACCTGTGCTGTATCTTTAAGCACACTGTAAGGCTCAGGGAGGTGCGCTTGTCACTCAAGCCTCACTAGCCAATCAAGACCTCCAGGCCGACCTGTCAGTCAGAAGTCAGGCAGGGCACTTCCTGGCGCCATGCTGCTGGATTGATTTTAAAGCTGAGCAGGCACCAGTGGATTGTGTTCTGAGCTGTGAGTTCTACTGCGCGGAGCTCTGAGGAGGGCATGGGTGAGCCTGGAAGCCACGACTTGGTGAGTAAGAAGTTGCTGTCCCAAGATGAGGAGGGGAGGATCGTAAGCCACGGGAGACAGTGTGGCAGGCGCTCCCTGAGCGAGTGTAGGAACCCACTGCTACCATCAGAGTTCTCTGAGGTCCCATGTGGTCTTTGCAACTCACCAGAATTAGGTCTTGGCCTGTGAATAACTTCCCTCTGTGGGCTGCATGTGTGAAAAGCATTTCCAGCCGGGAATTGTGTGTAGAAACATCTTTATAGTTCACATCAACGTGGTTTTGATACGTATGGAAGGCAGGATCCCAAACTTGGAGATGCCTAGTTTTTCTATTATCTTTCAGAAGCTCTGCCCTTTGCATTTAACACTTAGGAGTACGATCCCTTTGGAGTTAATTTTGTGGAGTTTGTAAATGGCATTTTTGTGTTCGTTCTCACTCCACTACTAACCGGTGGTGCAGAACAGTAGAAATTTGATGTAAAGGCATCACCAATGCTTAGGAGATATTAGCTGAGGAAGCCTGCCTCTAAATTACCCAAAGATAGCAAAGTAGTGTGGTAACTAGGCCTGTTAGAGATTAAGATGCTAGCATACAAAATTGTTTACAAGGATTGTTTAAACATTTGGCTCTAGATCATGACAAAGACACCACTAGATTTATAAACAGCCACTACTCCTGTCCCCGTATCAATGAACAGACCTCTGATATGCTGCTCAAGGTCATTATAGGATCATAATGAACATTAGGGTGTGGTGTGGCTTAAAGTTCCAGTTCTTTTTAGAGAAAATTAGAGTTCTTCCAGATGTATATGCTGAGAGAAGTGACAGTCATTTGAAAAGGAAACTGCTGTTGTGTTGAGAGCTGGCCATATCAATGATGTCTTTCCATTTAGGGTCCAACTCATGGAGAAGGAACATAGCTCCTTCTCAAAACCAAGGATACTCTTGGCAGGGCCAGGAACAGCCTAGTGAGTGTCTAGGCCTTGGGGTTTTGCCTAAGGTCCTGAGTTATGGAGAATAAAATAGAACTTCTTCATTGTAACCAGGAATATGTTTGGGAGAGATGGTAAGGATCTGGAACCAGTGCCTTTCTGGAGAGGTTCTTCAGATCCTGAGAACCCAACTCTTCCCACCACAGTGAGCTATGGTCCCAAGGCCACTTTGGGCATAGTCCATAATATTCTTGAGATTGCCTTTGTTTTTCTTGTGTTGCATTTATTTTTGAGACAGGGTTTTTCTGTGGCTTTGGAGCCTCTTCTGGAACTAGCTCTTGGAGACCAGGCTGGCCTTGAACTCCCAGAGAGCCGCCTGCCTCTGCCTCTCAAGTACTGGGATTAAAGGCGTGCTCCACCACCACCCTGCTCTTGTGTTGCATTGCTTGATTAACCTTATTCTGAGTTTGTCCCATTGTGTGGTAATTTCTGCTGATTTCCTAGAAGTCTCCTATTTCCTCCCATTTCCCCTTACAAGAAGCTATTCATCTTCAGAAGCTTACTTGGAATAAGACATAGCTTATACAAGACTTCTCTGTCTCAGTTTTTGTCATACTTAGTTCCAGTTTTCCTGTCTTTCACCTTCTGGCCCTGCACGTAGGGCCCTGTCAGTAAGTATGACCTGCTGCTCAGGTCACTTACACACTTTTGACATAATTGTGGCAATATCCTTGCTGTGTGTTTCCCCATTCCCTAACTGGCAAGACTTGCAGTTTCCCATGGCTATTTAATTTCTTCAAAGTGTAAGCTAGAGTCTGAACCTAAGAGAAACTCAAAAATGGCAGAGTATGTGGAATGCAATGTTTATTTTAGATTCTCTCCTCTTTGAGTATTTGCCAGAGATGGATGCATGCTATCATTGTATAGATTTTTCTTTATTAATCTCTTAAGTGTGTACAGTGTTTTCTCACTGGAAAGGTATATTCTAGAATGGCTGCACTTCCAGCATTGTACAAAAATATTGCTGAGATAAGGTCTCTTATGTTTTTATATGAGACCTCAATCCCATTCTGTGGCATTCCAGGTCAATAACCTTGGTGTCTTGATTTAAAATTCTTTTTGTTTTCTGAGACAAGGTTTCTCTGTAGCTTTGGTGCCTGTTTCAGAACTAGCTTTTGTAGATTAGGCTGGCCTCGAACTCTAAGAGATCCACCTGCCTCTGCCTCCCTAGTACTGGGATTAAAGGCGTGTGCCACCACCACCCGGTAATGATTCAAAATTCTTAAATGACTGTGTGGCCTCAGACTTTTAAAATTACCCACTTGAGTCATGAATTCCACTATTCATTACACTCACAGAAGAAGGATCTGCATGTGGAACATGGTTTCTGCCTTCAGATCAGAGTAGAAAGAATAGTTTACTGAGTGCACTGCAGGGGAAATGGGAGGAAATCAGCTGCTGGAGTCACCAGTCTGAGAAAGGACCTGATTGTGGCAGTGTGGTAGTTTCAATGTTATTGGCTCCTATAATCTCATAGGGATTGGTGCTATTACAAAGTGTGGCTTTGTTGGAATCTGTATGGTCTTGTTGAACGAAATGTGGCACTGGGGATGGCTTTGAGAATTCCTATGTTCTGGATACTGCCAAGCATTTCAGTCAACTTTCCTGTGTCCTGCATATCAAGATTTAACCAGCAGCAAAATTGTCCTGTACATCAATATTTAGCCAGCAGCAAAATTGTCTTGCAGAACATATTCTCCCCACCATACTGACAATGGACTGAACTTCTGGAAGTCTAAATGAACCACCCTGATGAAATGGTTTTTGATAAGGGTTATGGTGCTCATGTATCTCTTCACATCCATAAAATTCATAACTAACACAGGTGCTTTCAGTAATTTTTCTTTTCTTTTTTGTTTTGTTTTGTTTTTTTCGAGACAGGGTTTGTCTGTGGTTTTTTTTTTTTGAGCCTGTCCTGGAACTAGGCTGGTCTCGAACTCACAGAGATCCGCCTGCCTCTGCCTCCCGAGTGCTGGAATTAAAGGCGTGTGCTACCACTGCCCGGCCTTAATTTTTCTTTTCTTTTCTTTTCTTTTTTTTTTTTTTTTTTTTTTTTTTTTTGGTTTTTCGAGACAGGGTTGCTCTGTAGCTTTGGAGCCTCTCCTGGAACTAGCTCTAGTAGACCAGGTTGGCCTTGAACTCACAAAGATCCACCCGCCTCTGCCTCCCCAGTGGTGGGATTAAAGGCGAGTGCCATCACCATCCAGCTCAGTAATATTTTTTAATATTCCGGGATGTACTAATTCATGTCATGTGAATGAAGATAGTCCTGATTTGTGAGTTTATAATAGGAAGGTTAGCTTGAGCCAGTGAATATTGAATTTCAAATTAGGTAACTGTCCTGTGCAGACATGTTCAATCCTGCTTTATCCAGTTAATACAGCTGGAAGGAATGAGAAACAGGCCATTGACTGTAACTCTGTATGTCAGGTTCCAGATCTCAGCAGCAAGCATGAGCATGTGAGCAATATCATTCTCTCTTTTATCGAGGCATGCCATCTAAAAGGGAATGGCCTACTCCTTTTCAAAGTCAATGTACCTGAGGTTTATCTTACTGATTTTTTAAAAAATTTATTATGATTTATTTAACTCTATGAACATTGGTGTGAAGTTGTCAAATCCCCTGGAGCAAGAGTTACAGACAGTTGTGAGCTGCCATGTGGGTGCTGGGAATTGAATCCAGGTCCTCTGGAAGAGAAGTCAGTGCTCTTAACCGCTGAGCCATCTCTACAGCCCCTATCTTACTGATTTTAAAATACATTATTTTCATTTTTTTAAAAAGCCCATTATTTGTATTCTCTTTCAAATTTCATTTCTTTAAATGCATTACTGTTCTAATGAATATTTTGTTCTGTTCCCCACCTTTTTTAAACATTATATTCCTGTTTTACTGAGTGTTATTGATTTTTTTTTTATTTCTCTTTATATCAGTGTGTTTTCTAACTCAATCTTGCCCACACATTATGTACTTGAGAATTGCTAATTCTGCCTCTGTTACCCAGTGCTGGGAAAACACTATTGCAATTGCTTCCAGGCTAGGCTTTGACTGGTCATTGTGAAGGAAAAATAAACCAGTTAATGAGAGTCCTCTAATCCATCTGACTTTTCCTGGGGACTCACAATTGAAGAGAGATATGTGAAAAAATTGAGTCCACTTACTTACTCTGAAGCTGTTGAAGGCAGAGTGTAGAAAGGGGAGGGAAGGAAGCAACATGAGAGGTTTCCTGCTTTCATAGCTGTTAAAATTTATTGGAGTCCACAAGAGTATACAGTCAATGTGTAGACCAATAAGCAGATCCACGGGAAGTGTATATGTACTCACCCATAGGGAACAACCTATTTTGTAGAGCTGTGGGAACACTTGTCTTTTGAAAAAGTCACCATCATATCTGTAAAAACGTTGTTAAGCCAAGATTCTTCCCTTTGAAATGGGCCACATTCTCAGAACACCACAGCAGAGCAACTTCTGCTTGATCGGTGGATTGTCCTTGCTCCATTTCCCCACACAATGAGGCCTTGGAGCACTGGCGTTCACAGAAATTTCTCTTGAAGACAGGCACTTAGCTGGAAGGCAGCATGCTTTGCTAACGAACAAATCTCAGTGTTCCCAGAGGTGTGTATCACAGCAGAGATTAGATGAGGACTATGGGTGAATCAAGGATTCAGGGATGTTTAATAACTTTATCTAAGGGATTGGAATGTCAGAATCTTCCCTTTGGATGCTGGCTCTTTCCTAGGTCAGGTCACCTGTTCTGGAGAACTGCTTTGTCAGGTTCTACCTGCCACTTTTTGTGATTTTGATATGCAAATTAATATTGTCCTTGCCTACGGATTTTTTAAACCATGTCTGTAAAAACTAGAATTCTCATTGAGATCTGCCCTTACTCTTACTCTTCTTCGTCACCTCCCCTACTTCTACTACTTGCCCTTACTCTCCTTTCTTCTCCTTGTTCTTCCTCTCCTCCATGCCCCGTCACTTCATTTTTCCTCTAGCATGAAAAATAAAGAAGATGCAGAGGTAATATACTTGAGTTAAATGTTTTACCCTGAGATCCTTGCTTTCCATAGATATCCAGTTCTGAAACCTGAGGGGTTATTCGGGCTGGTACTCAAGGCTGCCAATAAAAATTAGTAATATGGTGTTTTATAATCAGTTTTCAATGATTGATGAATGGCATAAGTGGCCATTTCTTGGGGTCCACAGACAAAGGCAAAGAAAAATCTGGATAAAGAACTGACTTTATCATGAAGCCCAATTGCTGTAGTTTTACTACTTTAACCAAAATACAAGATCTCTGTAAACTTTTATGACCTTGCCTAACTGGACTGTTGTCCCTGTTTACTCAGGAGATCTTGTCTATTTTCTCTTACCAGGTGGATCCACATATGTTTCTGTTATGTTCTCCTTGTTACCTAGCTTCTCTGTAGTTATGGACTATAGACTGGTTATCCTTTGCTTTATAAGTAGTATCTACATTTGAGTAAGCAATACTGTTTTCTTGATTTTTGAGTCTGGGTTACCTCAAACAGAATGATATTTTCTATTTCCATCCATTCCATGTCATTGTTTTTTACCACTGAGTAGTACTCCATTGTGTGAATGTACATTTTCTTTATCCATTCTTTGATTGAGGGGCATCTAGGTTGTTTCCAGGTTCTGGCTATGACAAATAGTGCTGCTATGAACATAGTTGAGCAAATGCCCTTGTGTTATGATTGAGCATCCTTTGGTACATGGCAAAGTGTGGTATTGCTTGTTCTTGAGGTAGGATGATTCACAATTTTCTGGGAAACTGAAATACTGATTTCCAACATGGTTGTACAAGTTTGCACACGCACCGGCAGTGGAGGAGTGTTTTCCATATTCCACATGTTCTCCAGCATGAGTCAATTTTTGTATTCAGAAAACTTAGTATATTTTTGTGACTTCCTTGAGGTTTTGTTGGTTTGGATGCTGTCTGTGGAGAGTCAGTTTTAGTTTTCTTTTCTTGAATTTAGAGTCTTGCCTTTCATTATTTCTATGGATATCTGTGTTTTCCAATTGTTGCTATCTTTATGATGTTTTTCATCTCCTTAAGTGATTGATGTGGTTAATACACTGGTTTTGATTTTTAAAACTTTCTCATATATTGTGGTCTCTTTGAATTAGATTCACCTGTCAACATGATGTAGCCTAGAGTCTTCTGAGGAAACATCAGTTGAGGGCATGAACACTCAGAATCCCTAGTCACTTTGTCTGTGAGAAATTGTGTTGATGACTGATGTAGGAAGGCTCCTTCACTGAGTGTGGTAATACTCATTAGCAAGTGGAGCTGGACTGGATAAGAGAGCTGGCTGAGCATGAGACAGTGACCAAGTCAGAGAGAAAGCTAATAAAAACATTTCCCCATGGTTATTGTTACTTTAGTTGCTAACTTTAGTTTCTATCCTAAACTCCAATAATGATGAACTGTGATCTGGCAGTATCAGCCAAATAAACCCTGAGATGCTTAGGTTAGAATTTAATCACAGTAAGTAACTAGCAAGTTATCATGAAAAGTGGTACACCCGAGTGATTTTGTTACTGCAAACGACCTGTGATTCATGTCTTTTGTAGGATTGTTGACGATATTAGGAGTTTAAATGGCAAAATTTCTAGAAACCTATACACAGAGCTCCACTGGTTGTTCTTATGGGACTGGGAAGATGGGATTGTTGAGAATAATGCAGACAGTGAAGGTAGAGTTCATAGAATTTTAGTGAGAATCAGACTTCATGAAAATTAAACAAGAGGTCAGTTGTATTATATTTTTGCCCCCAAATAATTCTTACTTTTTCCATTACCTGAGAAATTGAGTAAGCCTAAATTCAAAAGTAATGGGCTGATTTATTTTATTTTTTACTGTTGCATTCTTCTTTTTTTGCTTTTATTTATTGATTGATTGATTGATTTTATTGAGCTATACATTTTTCTCTGCTCCCTTCCCTTACTCCCCTCCCCTTCTACACTCTCCCATGGTCCCCATGTTCCCAATTTACTCGAGATCTTACCATTTTCTTCTTCCTATTGTAAACTGGTTTCATGTATGTCTCTCTTAGGGTCCATATTATTGTCTGGGTTCTCTGGGACTGTGAATTGTAGGCTGGTTTTCTTTGCTTTATGTCTAAAAGCCACTTATGAGTGAGTACATATGATATTTGTGTTTCTCAGTCTGGGATACCTCACTCAATATGATGTTTTCTAGATCCATTAATTTGCCTACAAATTTCAATTTGTCACTATTTTCTCTGCTGTGTAGTACCCCATTGGGTAAATGTACCACATTTTCCTTATCTATTCTTCAGTTGAGGGGCATTTAGGTTGTTTCCAGGTTCTAAATATGATAAACAATGCTGCTATGAACATAGTTGAGCACATGTACTTGTGGTACCATTGAGTATCCTTTGGGTATATACCCAAAAGTGGTATTGCTGAGCATTGAGGAAGGTTGTTTGTTAATTTTCTGAGGAAATCGCCATACATCAATTTCCAAAGGGACTGTACCTGTTTGCACTCCCACCAGCAATGCAGTAGTGTTCTCTTTACCCCGCATCCTCTCCAGCACAAGTTGTCATCAGTCTTTTAGATCTTGGCCATTCTTACAGGTGTAAGATAGAATCTCAGTTGTTTTGCTTTGCATTTCTTTGATGGCTAGGGATGTTGAGCATTTCCTTAAGTGTCTTTCAGCCATTTTAGATTCCTCTGTTTAGAGTTCTCTGTTTAGGTTTGTACCTCATTTTTTAATTGGATATTTTGTTCTTTTGATGACCAATTTGTTGATATCTTTGTATATTTTAGAGATCATTCTTCTGTTCAGTGTAGGGTTGATGAAGGTGTTTTCCCATTCTGTAGGCTACTATTTTGTATTGTTGACCATGTCCTTTGTTGTATAGAAGCATCTCAGTTTCAGGAGGTTCCATTTATTAATTGTTTCTCTCAGTGTCTGTGCTACTGGGATTGTATTTAGGAAGTGGTCTTCTGCTAATGCATACAAGTGTACTTCCCACTTTCTCTTCTCTGAAGTTCAGTGTGGTTGGATTTGATCCATTTGGACATGAGTTTTGTGCATGGTAACAGATATGGATCTATTTTTATTCTTCTACATGTTGATATCCAGTTATAGCAGCGCCATTTGTTGAATGTTTTTTATTTCCATTTTTATTTTTTTGCTTCTTTGTCAAAAATCAGGTGTTTGAAGGTGTGTGGATTAATATCTGGGTTTTTAGTTCATTTTATTTGTTTTTCCTGTCTGTTTTTATGCCAATACCAGGCTGTATTCAGTATTGTAGCTCTGTAGTTGAGTTTGAAGGCAGGAATTGTGATGCCTCCAAAATTTCTTATATTGTACAGGATTGTTTTGTCTATCCTGGGTTTTTTGCTTTTCTAAATTAATTTGAGTACTGTTCTTTCAACGTCTGTGAAAAATTTTCCTGGGATTTCTATGGGCATTGTATATTGAATCTGTAGATTGCTTTTGGTAAGATTGCCGTTTTTACCATGTTAATTCTGTATACCCAAGAATAAGAATATGGCAGATCTTTCTGTTTTCTGGTGAATTCTTCAATTTCTTGCAGGGATGGTTCAACATATGAAAATCTGTCAATGCAATCCATCATATAAACAAACAGAAAGATAAAAACTATATGATCATATCATTAGATGCTGAAAAAGCCCTACACAAAATTCAACAACCCTTCATGATAAAGGTCTTGGACTGAGCAGGGGTTACAAGGAACATACCTAAACATAATAAAGGCAATATACAGCAAGCAAACAGCCAACATCAAGCTAAATGGAGAGAAACTCAAAGCAATCCCACTGAAATCAGGAACAAGACAAAGTTGTCCACTGTCTCAATATAGTTCTTGAGGTCCTAGCTATAGCAATACGACAGCAAAAGGGGATCCAGGGGATACAAATTGGAAAAGAAGTCAAACTCTCACTATTTGCTGATGATATGACAGTTCACATAAACAACCCCAAAAATTCTACCAAGGAACTTCGACAACTGGAAAACGCTTTCAGTAAAGTAGCAGGATACAAGATAACTAAAAATAAATCAGTAACCTTACTTTACACAGATGATAAATGAGCTGAGAAAGAAATCAGGGAAACATCACCCTTTACGTTAGCCACAAACAACATAAAATATCTCAGAGTAGCTCTAACCAAACAAATGAAGACCTGTATTACAAGGGCTGATTTCTCAGACAAGGTGTTGCTTCTGTTGGATGGTGATTATTGATGACTCATTCAAGTCTACAGTAAAAAATGAAACAAGTGGGACATTAAAAAAGGAAAAGTTTGTTTGGTAGAAGAAAAAGCATTGGGAAGTTTTAGATGGCAGTCGTATGGAAAAACAGGCAGAAATTTTCAAGTAGATTGTCACCATTAAAGAAAAGCCCATTGCTCTAGAGTGGAAGCCTAGCAAGTTGCTTTAAGGGTAAGATTCCATACAGCTAAACTTTCAACTGATGGAAGGAGTAAGCAAAATGTTTCCTAGTTCCAGGAATCAACTTCCTAAAAAAAAATCTACTGCAACTCTAGTCCATGCAACTCTGTTAGGGTCTATCTCAACATGTTGGAGCCCATGTGTGTTCAACACAGACAATTATATTCCCTAACTGGACTGAAACGTAGTCACGAGGAATAATCAGACACAACTTACACGGTAGTCATGGAAGGGCAAGATCTCTCTCATTTATTCTCCAAACAGTTTATAAATCGCATAAATTGAGCGAGGAAAACATATTAGGCTGTATCCTAGGTAACCCTGGTGAATGGCCTTTAGTCACGTCCATCTGCATCTACCTGTATGGTGGCTGTCCTGTAGGCCATGAATTAGCATCTCTATAAAACTTCCTCCAAATTACCAAGAAATAAGCACCAAACATGCTGACCAGTTTCAGCCAACACCTCTCCTCAGGAGATCTACATTTCTAACAAAAGAAGAAAGGAGCAGTACATTCTTGCTATTATTATGCAGAGACACCTTGTCTGCAGAGCTATGTGATCAGCTCAGACCCGGCCTATGGCTTTTATGCCTGGCTGGTACACCATACAGAAATATAGGCCTACACCAACATAGAAGCCAGACTTGTCATGATCATACATGTTGTCCTGGTTCTGGAAACAATAAAGATGCAAATGTAAAGGTCATGGATTCTTCCTCTGTGGTTTCAGTTCAGCACTGGTGAACCCATCTGTGTTTGGCAGGGTCAGAAACCTCGTGAGGAGACTTTGAGAGTTGATCTCATGAAGCTGTGAAGATGAAGCTTGTGTTCTTTTGAAAACACAGGATAGGCGTCTGTCATGGGTAGCTGCACACAGAGAGTGGAATTAGCAAATGAGAAACATGAATGAAAAGATGCAGGGATAGCACTATGTAAACTCTTTGAGAATGAAGCCCAATGTGTTTGTGAGAGAACTGTGGGATTTGGTTTTTGTCCTGCTGAGTTTTAATTTTACTTGGTCCAGTCTTTCCCAACAATGTCCACATTCCTCTTTCTTTTCTTTTTAAAATTCTTCTTTCATACAATACATCTCAACTACAGTTTCCCCTCCCTTTGCCCCTTTCCTTCCCCTCCCCTGCTCCATCTCCTCCAGATCCCCGCCCCCTCCATTCCCTTCTTAAAAGAGAAGACCTCACAGGAATATTAATCAAACATGGCATATTAATTCACAATAAGACTAGGCACAAATCCTCATATCAAGGCCTGATGAAGTAGCCCAATAGGAAGAATAGGATCCCAAGACACCTCCCACACATAGATTTATGAGTCCTGCAAAAACACCAAGCTACACAACCCTAATATATAAGCAGAGAACATGGCATACACTCATGCAGGCTTCATGATTGTTGTTTAGTTACTGTGGACACCTATGAGGCCTGCTTAGGTTATTCTGTGGGCTGTGTTTACCTGGCGTCCTTTCAGTAAGAAAAATTTTGATTATGATTTTTTTTAATATTTTTGGGTCTAAGAACCGGAAGTGTTTTCCTTCTATTCCTATTTTAGGTTTGATCTTTTTATAGATTTCCAGATTTCCTGAATATTATGGTTCAGCAATGTTTTAGATTTATAATTTTCTTCTATCATATTCTCAACACCAAAGATTCTCTCCTCCATCTCTTCTATTATTTTTGCAAGGCTTTCTTCTGTAATTCTGGTTCACTTACCTTGATTTTTCATTTCCAAAAGTCATTGAGTTGGTGATTTTTCCACTTCCACGTCTTGAACAGTTTTGTCCGTTTCCTTTGACTTGTTGGATTTTTTTCTTGGACTTCTAGAAATTTATCCATTTTCTCCAATATTTTATTCATCCTTATCTTTCCTTCTTTTTTTTTTTTTTTTGGAACCCCGTCGGGTATTCGAACGATATCATCTTTATAAAGTTTGTTTTAAGGTCTTTTACTTGTGCTTCTGCTGTATTGGAGTATTGAGGACTTTTAGTAGGATAGCTGGGCTTTGATGGGTACAAATTGCCCTGGCTGTTCTTTGTGTTCTTTAGCTGGCATCTGTGTATCTGCATTTGTGGTGATTATGAGTCTAGATTTCTATTTCTCATGTTGTGCCTTTTGAATGGATGTTTTGTTCTTTGGTTTCTATTTGCTCTCCTCTCTTTTTCTGGTCTGTGTAGCTAGCCTGTGATTCAACAATGGTCCCCCTTATCCATATTTGGGACCAGAAATCTGGTGGCAGATGTGCCCTTTGTTCTTTTAGGGTATCTTTGTGACAGTTGGGGACTGGGAAAATGTGAATGGCAGATGTGAATAGTGTGGTGTTGGAAACTTTGAGAGTGGGGATGTCTGTGGGTAGGTGGCCTACATGGACTTCTAGCAGCTGGTGTGTCTTTTGTTCAAACAGAGCATCCCCACACATGTTGAGCACTAAAGCAGAGTGACAAGGAGGCAAGTGGGATTTGGAGTAGTGTGGGGGAGATACTCAAAGAGTGGAGGAGATCAATTCATGGGCAGTCTGCCTGGATTTATAATGGCTCATGTGGACTATGTTTCATCAGGGAGTACTTAGTCTGAGTTCACCTACCTCTTCTTCTGGCTTGTTTGACCTGCTCATAAGCAGGGGTCTCACACCCAGTTTGGGTGTGGGGATATGGCTACATGGGTGAAGGCTGTGGAATTGCTGTGGAATTGTGTCTATGGGAACTAAAGGAGAGGGGGAGTATCATGGACTGCTGACCTGCTTTTCTGTCTGTTGTGGTCTGTATGTGAGTATGAAATGTCTGCCCAAATTGAAGCCTGGACCACCACCAGTCACATTTCTTTCTTTCTAAATGGGAATATATCCTGTGCCATTATATGTCTGAATAGTTTACTTTGTTTATTGATTTTACAAGCTATCACAAGACAATATTTTTTCTTGATTATCAGAGGTGAATTTGGATATTTGAACAGCATGGGGCTGTTAAAGAGTATGAGGATCATAAGTTAGAATTAAAGCTGCTTTTTCATTTCTTTTTGTTTATTCTCTTTATTTGTTCTTCTCTCATACAATACATCCTGACCACAGCCTAAACTCTGTCTGTTCTTCCTAGTTCCCAAGATTCCCACTGCCTCAGATCCATTGTTCCTCTGTTTTCTTCAGAAATAGTAGGCCTCCCAGGAATATAAACTGAATATTATGACAGGATACAATAAGACTAGACACAAACCATATTTTTGGGAAATTAGGCAGCCCAGTAGAAGGAAAAGAGTCCCAAGAGCAATATAAAAAGAGTCAGAAATGCTCACATTCTTACTGTTAGGAGTCCCACAAAGACACCAAGCAAAGCAGCCACAATATGCATAGAGAGGATCGGACTCAGACCCTGCAAGCTCCATAATTGCTCTGTCAGGCTTTTTAAGCCCTTATGATTGATTCTGTGGGTTGTGTTTTTTCTGGTGTCCTTGACATCTCTGGCCATTATACAAACTTCCATCCAAATTTCTGCATCCTTCCAGTGCTTCATCTAGTGTTTGGGTGAAGTTCTCTGCATCTGCCACAATCAATTGTCAGAGGAAACCCCTCTGATGACAATTAGGATAGGAAACAATCTATGATTTTATCAGGCAGAGTAGAGCTAGGAATCATTATTGGCCATTATTTTCTTTTTTGTTACTTAAATTTTGTTCTACTCTAAATCTCTGAGCCATCCAACTTCTTCCTTCTCATCCAGCCAGTGTTGATTTAGTTTGGGCCTCAATTTAGTCCAGTCACTGGTTTGCCATTCCACCAAGTTAAAACACCAGTTCCCTGATATATTTTCCAGACAACACAAGTATGTGTTGAATAATTTATGGCTGGCTTTCTTTTCTAGTCCCACTACTTGGAGCCATATGTCTGTCATTACAGAAGATGACGCATCTACATTTTTAGTTATTGAGAGTCCTCACTAATGTCACCGTCATAGCTTGCAGAAGTTTCTACTGCAGTAAATTTCCACATCAACCCTAAAAGTTTCTCTATTTCAGTCACCTCTCCTTCTGATCCTCAATTACTCCCATGACCCTTCCTGTTGTTGCTCCCAGTCCACTCATAAAAACCTAATCTGTTTTCTCTTCCCATGGGAAATCAATGCATCCCCTACTACAACCTTCCTCTCTGGGTCTGTGGATTATACTGTGATGATTCTTTACTTAGCTGCTAATATCCACTGACATGTGACCTGGATAATGATGTGAAATATCAGGAGCCAGATCAAGAGGTTTCAGAGTAGGATTTAAGTATGTTGGTTGCTTAGAAGTCAGTCTTGTGATATTTTGGTGAAGGATGTGGTTGAATTTTGCCATGGTCCCAAGAATCTACCTGAGGCAAAAGTGAAGAGTTTTTAATTAACTCCATTTGAAGAAGAAATCTCAAAACAGTGTAGGATAGACTCTGTCATATGGATATTAGTGGTAACTACTAAAGATATATATTGAAAGGAGCAGCTAAAAAAGGAAAAATACTTTAGGAAATGGGGGCATCCAAAAGTGGGACGTAGCTACGTTCACAATTTGAGGACATAAAATGATTAAGAAATGGAATAAAGGGGGTCTGGACAGATGGCTCAGTGGTTAAGAGCATTGCCTGCTCTTCTAAAGGTCCTGAGTTCAATTCCCAGCAACCACATGGTGGCTCACAACCATCTGTAATGAGGTCTGGTGCCCTCTTCTGGCCTTCAGGCATACACACAGACAGAATATTGTATACATAATAAAATAAATATTTAAAAAAAGAAATGGAATAACGGGTATGGTGACCTGAGGGGTTGGTGGCACATGCCTGTAATCCTAGCATGCAGAAAAGAGAGGTAGGCATATCTCTGAGTTCAATGCCATGTTGTCTAGAGCAAGTTTCAGGACAGCCAAGCTTTGGCAGTGAAAGACAGAAAGCTGGTGAAGATGTATTTAAACAAGGGGCCCAGTTCCAGCCCCAGTGAGCAGCAGAACCTGACAGCTTTGGCCACATGGTTCTGGCTTAAGAGTTAAGAATAGAATAAAGGCATTTAATCCTCAGCTTCTGATTAGCTGGGGCTGAAGAATCATCTGTGGTGAGCAAGTTACGAGAAGTATTTAAGTGAAACTTTGCTTTGCTGGGTAGTTGAGGCTGGTCAGGTAGAGCTAAGAAATTAGTGTTGATTAAGAGACCAGCACCACAAATATGAAAATGTCTTGGGATTATTTTCCTCAGAGCACAGAGAAGCTGTCTTCCAGATGTAGCCAAGGTTGTACCTCATGTTGGTAGATAGACTTGGTAATGTGTATCACCCAGGTTGTACTGGTTTTGAAGGTATGGATGGATGTGAGGAATGGCACTGTAGAGACCAGAAAAGACCATAACTGAAGGTGTACTCTCATTGGCAGTTGAAAGCCCTGGACTCTAGAAGTCATGCCAAGAAGTTGAGGTGTGGCACCTTGAGGAGATCCTATGAGAGACTACTGGTGAAAGTACAACCCAGTTGTAACAGAAGCCCCCAGTGTTTTGGAGATGCTAGCGCTGTGAGATGAACATCAAAAATAGCAGGGGTAGTGAAATTGAGCCAGCTAGAGCCTAGAAAACCAGTTGTCTGTACTTCAGAGGGTACAATCAGTATATTGACACAAAGCTCGTGAAGGAGTCTGGAAGATCGTAAGTGGATCTTTGATATTGGAAGGTTACAAGTATTTAACTATGTAAGATGATAGTGATGCCAGGGTCATAGGTTACCTGCCAAGGAGAGCTGCTAATGGGGAGTGCACAGCCCAAGAAAAAGAAGTGTATTGTACTCAACAAGGTTGAACAGAATTGGAGACCTGAAAAGCCACTGGACATAGAGTTAGGTGTCATTACATTGACTTTTTTTTTCTTTTTTCTTACTTGTATTTGGTTCTACCCTAGTTCTCTGAGATATCCAACTTTTGATTCCTGCCTATCTAGGCATGACACCCTGGCCAACTTGGGCCTCATGTTAAGCTAATCATTGGGTTGCCACTAGACCAATTATGAGCCACCATTTCCCTGATATCTATTCCGGACACAAATGTATGTCAAATATTTCATGGTTGGCTAAGTTTCCTAGTCCAACTACTGGGGATTATATGTGGTTACAGAAGATAGCCAGTTCAGGCTCCATATTCTGAGTTACTGGTAGTTCTCCCCAGAGTCACCTCATAGCTTGTAGAAAGTTGCTACTGCACTGTTTCCACATCACCAATGAAAGATTTTCTATTCCAGTTATCTTTTGCTGTTTCTTCCCCTCTGTCCCTCTATTTACTTCCATGATCCTTACTGTTTTTGCTCTGTGTCCACCCATAAAATTTAGTCTATTTCCTGTTTGCATGGGGCCTCATTGCACCCCCTGCTACAGACATCCTTGTTCCTTACCATCTCTGGGTTTTAGGATTGTACTGTGATTATTCTTTATTTAACAGCTAAAGTCCATTTAAAATGAGTATATATCATGTTAGTCTATGTGGTTTGAGTTTTAAGGAAAAGAACTGAAGATGTTACACATCAACAAATAAATCAACTAAAAATATGGTAGAGATCTAAACAAAGAATTCTAAATAAATTGAATCTAAACTGGCATAGAAACACATAACTAAATGGTCAACATCCTTAGCCATCAATAAAATGTAAATCAAAACAGCTTTTAGAATTCGCCTTCTAATGTGAGAATGGCTAGGTTCAATAACACAAGTGATCACTCATTCTGGTTAGAGTATTGAGCAAGGAGAACACTACTTCATTGCTGATGAAATTGCAAATCCCTATAATCACTATGGAAATCAATATGGTAGTCCCTCAGATAATTGGGAGTCTCTACCTCAAGACTCAGCTAAACCACTGTGGTATTTTGCATGTAGTGGCTCCCATTATCTCCTGTGGAGTGGCAGTTTTAGGAGGTCTGGCTTTTTTGGATTGGGTATGGCCAAGTCAACTCAATATCATGAGTGTTATAAGAAATTTCGCATTGAAACAGTTCAGGGACTGTTCCAGGCTGTGACAATCATTGAAGTTAGACAACATACTTTTTTTTTTTTTTTTGGTTTTTTGAGACAGGGTTTCTCTGTGGTTTTGGAGCCTGTCCTGAAACTAGCTATTGTAGATCAGGCTGGTCTCGAACTCACACAGATCCGCCTGCCTCTGCCTTCCGAGTGCTGGGATTAAAGGCGTGCGCCACCATCGCCCGGCGACAACATACTTTTTTTTAATCATAAGATGACTATGACTATTTAGTGACCATAATCAAAATACAGTTGATGTACAGAAAAGATCCCCAAATAGGATTAAGCATTTGAACCCTGGTCTATTATTGATGCCCTTCTTTGTTGTGTTTGTAGAGGAGGAGCCTCTTGAATGAAATTCCTCATTGGGGATTGGATTTACATGTCTATAGCCTCAGCCCATTTCTGGTTATGTGTGTCCTGCTGCCAGGACTTCACCACCATTATAGATGGTATCACTAAATGACAAAACATACAGTTGAAGTAACTGACACTCAATGTTAATCCTCTTTGCTATCCTGATTTTTATTTTAATTATTTTTGGTTTCAGTTTTGTTTTTGAAAGACAATGTTTTTCTCTGTATCTCTGGCTGTACTGAAAGAAGCTCCGTAGAGCATGTTGACCTCAAATCAGAGATATAAATGATTCTGGCCTCTGGACACAGGGATTAATTGTGGGCCAATATGCTTCTTTTTAGGCAATTTTTATTTGCTGATGGACCTTGAATGTAGATTTTTGTGTATTCCAAGCATTTGTTGCTATGCTGAACTTCCCTACAGCTTACTTTTGATGTTTAGTGGAGGGTGTCCTTCTCTTTTCCAGGATAGCAGTATCCATGATATTAATACCTTGACTTCTGAATCATTGGATTGGAGGTATATTACATGCTTCCTGCGTGTTTTTCTGTTTTGAAATCTATTGAATGAACATGTGTTTTTCCTTTATTCATTGGTTTGTATCACGTGTTCTTGTTCCCAAAAGTAGTCAGAACTAAGCCCCTGTGTAAGTACTGACAATTGAGCCCACCTATCTGCAAGACCAACAAGACCATCTTAAGTGCAGGGCCATTTCTCCTGCCCTGTGTTATTTATGATCAACATTTACATTGCTGATGTTATCTTTGGTCCATTTGTAACTTTTGAAACAGGCCCACTATTTAGAAAGATCTTATTCTGTTACACTTTAAACTGGCCCACTGCATGTTCTGGAAGATGAATGTAGAACAAGAATGAATGCAAAACTTTTTGTAGGAACTTCAGTAAAAACCTCTGATTTCTTTTTACATTTTTTATTTGAATGATTTTTGGGGGGGAGGAGACCTAGTTTTATCAATTTGTAACTCTGGCTAAACTGTAACTCACTGCATAGGCTTTGGCTGGCACCCAACTCAATTTAATTTATCAGCTTTTACATAGAATACTGGTATTAAAGGCATAAGCCAATATACCCAAGTTATCCATCTCTTTTGTAGTTAGTAATTGTCTATGCAATCTTTCTGATGTGTTCTCAGTAACACTGATCTGCTTGCTTGTCTGTCTCTGTATGTCTGTTCATTGGCATTTCTTTCTCAAGGCTGTTTAAAGGCCAGGGAATGGCACATGTGGTCCTTCTGTTCAGTTTCTTTCTAAAGTAACATGGTAATTACCTATGTAATATACATAGGTGATTATAATACCTATGTCATGGAAGAAGTGTGGGACATACCAGAATTATGTGAATATATTACTGTAAAAGAAGTATCCATTTACAATATCAGGATCAGACTCTGTTTTACTGTTGGTTTTATTATTCTAGAATACCATAAACTATGATGATGTGCACATTGACTTCACTCAGGATGAGTGGGCTTTGCTCAATCCTTCTCAGAAGAGTCTCTACAAAGATGTGATGCTGGAGACATACAGGAATCTCACTGCTATAGGTGAGACTGTAAACTTTCCCTTACATTTTTAAAGAAGGGGACAACTGTGTCTTGGTTACTGATACTCTTGTGTAATTTTGTTGGAGAAAGTTTGAGATATGAGCTGAATAACCAAGGCATGGTTCACTTAAATTATTATTTTTTTTTTACAATACCCAATAATATATCCTATATTTTCTGGTACTGTATTTTAGGCTACAGTTGGGAAGACCATAGTTTTGAAGAACATTGCCAAAGTCCTAGAAGACTTGAAAGGTAATTTTCATGTGCAACTGGATATAAATTTGCCTCTGAAGAAATTGTAATGTGTCCTAGAAGATTTAAAGCAAAGCAACAGTATACACATGAACAGATTAAAGTATATTGATCATTATCAATTTCTCACTAAATCACATGCCGCAATATCAATGTTTTTAAGGCATTCCTCTAATAAAGAAAAGAAATAAACAATGACTTATCTGACACCACCATTAGAATTATAGCCCCTTGATAACTATATTATAGAACAGCAAATCCATTTAGTTTCATACAACTCTGATATTATACAAGGCATACACATTGAATAGATAATAAGTACATGTCAAAATCTGTCTGAGAAGTAAACAGTCTGTAGTAAAGGTAGAGTTACTCATATAATTGTAATATTATGAACCCTATTGAAAGGGTGAGATCATGAGAGTCAAAAAGACTCTTGTGGAGAAGCTTTAATCCCTGTACCACATAAACTGGAGGAACAGAAAGTGAAGCTGTGTAAATTCAATGAAAAAAAAATTTTGTTCTTCATTTAATAAGAATATCATATGTCACTCTGAACACGAGCAAGTGAACATTGAGGCTATGGAAAGGACTGGACCTCACTCAGAATAATGAGAAGATGTGAAAGGCATTTTGTTTTTCAACATTGAATAGATTATTTGAATGTGATACAAGTTTATATTTAATTAGTTTTCCAACTTTTTTGGGAAGACAAACTCACAGTGAAGAAAAAGTCCTATGAGTGTTGGACTGTATACTTACTTTTGTTTGTCCTGGCACACTTTCTTATATAGTATGTATTATATTATAGAAAAACTTAAAAATGCAATAAATATGGTAAAGCTTATTTAAAACTGAGTTCATCTGGTTCTTTTCAAATATGTAAAAAATCTCATATAGGGCTGGAGAGATGGCTCAGTGGTTAAGAGCATTGCCTGCTCTTCCAAAGTTCCTGAGTTCAATTCCCAGCAACCACATGGTGGCTCACAACCATCTGTAAAGAGGTCTGGCGCCCTCTTCTGGCCTTCAGGCACACACACAGACAGAATATTGTATACATAATAAATAGATAGATAGATAGATAGATAGATAGATAGATAGATAGATAGATAGATAGATAGATGATAGATAAATATTTTTTAAAAAAATCTCATATAAAATGATGCTATAAATGTGGTCTATGAAATGATGACTCTTATTATTACCATCACAGATTCTTCATAGACACAAAACACTCCATAATGAATGAAAGTACCGGGAGTGCAAAACTTAAAATCTGATTCCTCTTTATAATTAGACAAAAGTATAAAATTAGTTCATAAAGATATTAAGATTCATCAGTCTAATGCATGTGGTAAAACATTTACATGTGTCACTTATCTTTGCAGGGATGGAAGAAGCCATCCTGGAGACAAGCCCTCTGAATATACTCAATGTGTTAAAGCCTTTGCATGTTACATTCATCTTCAAATGCATGAAAATAGCCATTCTGCAGAGAAACCATACGATGGTGTTCAATATGATGAAGCCTTTGCAGGTACCAGTTGTCTCCAAATACCTGAAAGAACACATGCTAGAGAGAAACCCCATGAATGTAATCAATGCAGTAAAGCTTTTGCCAGTCACGATCAGCTCCAAAAACATAAAAGAACACATACTGGAGAGAAGCCATTTGAATGTAATCATTGTGGCAAAGCCTTTTCATACCCGAGTCATCTCAAAGCACATAAAAGAAAACATACTGGGGAGAAACCTTATCAATGTAATCAATGTGATAAAGCGTTTGCAGACAATGGCATGCTTCACAGACATGAAAGAACACATACTGGAGAGAAACCTTATGAATGTACTAAATGTGGTAAATTCTTTGCATATCACAATTATCTTCGCATACATCAAAGAACACATACTGGAGAAAAGCCCTTTGAATGCAATCAGTGTGGTAAAGCTTTTTCACAACACTCTAAACTCCAAAATCACAAAAGAACACATACTGGAGAGAAACCTTATGAATGTACTGAATGTGGTAAAGCCTTTGCACACCTGCATCATCTCAAATCTCATAAAAGAACACACACTGGGGAGAAACCTTATCAATGTAATCAGTGTGATAAAGCTTTTGCAGATTATGGCACACTTCACAAGCATAAAAAAATACATACTGGAGAGAAACCTTATGAATGTACTGAATGTGGTAAATTCTTTGCATATCACTATTGTCTCTCCATACATAAAAGAACACATACTGGAGAGAAACCCTACACATGTAATCAATGTGGTAAAGCGTATTCCCAGAACAGTCATCTCCGAGTACATCAAAGAACACATAAGTAGAGAGAAACCTTGTCAATGTAATCAATGTGGTAAAGCTTTTGCAAGTCATGGCAAGCTTCACGGACATAAAAGAACACGTACTGGAGAGAAGCCCTTTGAATGTAACCAATGTGATAAAGCTTTTTTTTCACAGCTCTGCAAACTCCAAAGACACAAAACGACACATATGGGGGTAAAACCCTATGAATGTAATCAATGTGATAAAGCCTTTTCACACTTTAGTAGTCTCCAAAAAAACATTAAAGAACACATATTGGAGAGAAATCTTATAAATGCCATCAATGTAGTAAAGCCAGTGTATGTTGTAGAAGTCTTCACATCCAACAGAGAACACATACTGAATAGAAACCTTATAAATTTAGCCAATGCAATAATGCCTATGTAGGTATCATCAGTCTTTAAAATCATGAGAAAAAAATGATACTGCAGAGAAAAAATTTTTTTTAATTTTTTGAGACAGGGTTTCTCTGTAGCACTGGGAGTCTGTCATAGACCAGACTGGCCTTGAAGTAACAGAGATTTCACATGTCCCTGCTTCCTGAGTGCTGGGATTAAAGGGGTATGCCACCAAACTCTGGCCAGAGGAACTCATTAAGTGTAATGAGTGTGGTAAAGTTTTCCTCTTTTTAGTATTCTTTATACAAGAGTAAAACTTTTTTGAATAATAGGTCTATTTAAGCCTTTGCATATTGCAGTACCATTTGAGGCACTGAGAAAATTCATACTGAAGGGAATATGACTATAAATTTTTGGTAATATCTTCAGTCAACACATAGTTACTTACATAAGATTGTGAAGAAAAAATCTACAGGTGTAGGTTCAAGCATTGTGTAATATTTTCTTCAATTACATAAATACACTTATCCAGATGTAAAATTTATAGATGTGTATGAGTGCCTCATCTTTGTCTGTGATAAAACATAATGTCTATGTCAATTTATGAAAGAGTTTAATTTGATCCTGGGTTCCAGAGGGTTATATGATCACCATAAATGTATCATGTCAAGTGTCAGACATGGCAGCCACATTGGGAAGCTAAGAACATACGTCCTCAGCCTACAGCATGAGCCAGGGATAGGAACTTGAAATGGTGTGTGGATGTACAATCTCAGGCAGAACCCCAATGACAAACTTCTTTCAAAAGAACAGTGTTTTTAAAACATCCCAAATGATGCCACCAATTGAGAAGGATTTATTTAAAGAAATAACTCCAAGTCTACATGCTTGCATTCTATTATATGACCCCATGAATGATGAAGAAAAACTCTGATAGTAAGCCTTTAAATGCCTCAACACCTGTGTTACACGAATGAATATTCAGAGGAGACAAACATAAGTGAAAGTTTGTTTGCTTGTAGATTTGATTTGATTTGAATTATATGATATCATTGTGTGGTCTGGGAATCTTTGTGCTTGTTCTCAAGAAGGTTAGACTTGTGTATTCCTGTAGCAGGATCTACAGGAAATTCTCAAAAACCTGAATTTGTTTTGCTGGTAATGAACTGAACATAACTGCTTGTCCATGACTCTAGCCCTATAAATATTTTAATGACTTTTTGTATCACCTTGATATCAGGTAAATGGAATGAACTCCTGTAAAAGAAAAACCCTCTTTATATAAATGATTTGGTAAAGACTTTAGACATCACAATTGTCTATAGTTTTAAGAAATTCTTGTCTCATGTCTTTTTCGTTATGAAGAAAGTTAATTATTTACACTGAAGACTGATGGTAGAGATCACTGCATTGTGGTTTCTACATTTCAGCATTTGAGACAGATATTAAAGTGTTCTATATGTTTCACAAACCCATTTAGTGAAGTTTATTTTGTGCTCTTTGTATTCCTTCTGTGGCTTTTGTATATCTCCTACAGTGTTTTCACTTAGTGATAGGTATTTTTCTGCTGAAATGTTAAGAATCAGATGCCCATCATCTAAGTGTTACATTGCTTATTTAAATATTCAGGCAGTGTGTGATCATGCTTTTCAAGTAAGGGTGTCTGTGAAAGGGTAGAGGATTGTTGTTCCTGGTTTTGTTTTTCATATCTGTACAAATTCCCTTGAGATGTTTGTTACCCAGCCTAGCTTGTATGTCAGTAATTATGGATATATTTGAACTGAGAAACCTCAAGTCTTAGTCTCTTGAGTGTAAATATAATGGTCCATGATGTACTCAAACATTTGCTGTTTTGTCAACATATTTTAACAAAGTTAATGTTAACATGCTTAATAGAGAATATAAAAAAAATCTTAAATACCTCAAATGTGGATCCAAACCAACCTCTACATCAGACTGGTAGAGATGTAATAATGTTGGATGATCAGTCATCAATTGCATATTTCACAGTACAGCTTGAAGTCCTAATGGAATTGCTTTCTTCTGAGGGAATTATCTATAGATGCCAGATAATGTAATATCAATAAGATGTATTTTTAAAAACTTCTATTATAAGTATGTGTAATATGATTGTAGGGTTTCAGGCCTGACAGATATGTGGAGACCATAAGACAACAATGTGTGGTTGATTTTTGTCTCACTTCATATGGTGATCAAGATTAGGTCACCAGCTTTGCACACCATACACATTTCCCACTGAGCCATCACCCTGATAAGTTGAAACATTAAGTCAGTAAAATATTGCCTTTTCAGATTGTAAACATGTTTTCATTGCAGAATAGAAGAAAACAGTACAATTTGAATAATAAAATCTAACAATTTAAAATGATAAACTGGTATGTTTTTTTTCCTTTTGTGTGGAATGTGTTATTCTGCAGACTAAACACTTGTTCATAATCTTTTCTCAGAACCCCAAATTAATGCTGTAGTATTGTCTCGGGGGATAAAGTTTGTGACTGCTAACCCTAATGACTTGAATTTCTCAGTGTATATTCCAAGTGGATGCCAGGGGCCAGTGGAGCCACAGGAAGGTATCTGACCCCCTGTAACTGGATTTAAAAAGAGTAGTAAGCTCCTCTGATGGTTTTGGGATTCAAAGTCCAGCCCTGTGGATGAGCAGCCAGTGTTCTCATCTGCTGAGCCATCTATTCAGCCTATGAACATTTCATTATAGCAGTGAGGTGTGAATGGGTGATCCTGAGTTCATCTCTACCTCACTTCTTGTGACCCAAAAGAAATACAAGATGGATAATAGCATCATAAACTAACTTAGACATGGTGCACAAAGATGTCTCTGAGCCCAAATCTCCACTAAACAAGGAAAACTCTTGAGGAGAGAAACTGGTAATACAAGTCTTTAAAATGTGACTGACACGATAAAACCACCAGACTGAGTTTCGCCCAAACATGGTAAATAGTCAGCAATGGGAGAGCACAAGGATAAAAGTCAGGTGGTCCCCTGCTGTAGTTTACACTTCCTTTAAGGAAATAAAGGGAAGTTGCCGTCACGAAGAATGACTTTTCTGATTGTGGTCATAGTCTGCTTCCCTGATGACTGTAAGGTTTTCAGTTTTGCAGGAGCCGTGACCTGTGGTGACTCCCAATGAAATGCAGATTTTTAAGAAATTCTGGGACTTAAAGTGAAATCCCTCTAAGACTTGGACAATCAGGCATTTACAGAGAGCTGTGGAGCAGTGAATTGTTAGCGGGGTTGCTCTGCATGTGGAAATCAGATCAAATGGAGAGAGGGCAATGCTTGTGCTGTACCTGAGGACAAGTTCACTCTGCTGTTCTCTTTGAATCCTCTTAGCTGTGGTGATCCACCCCCTTCAGATCTTCTACTGTTTTTTGTTTTTGTTTTGTTTTGTTTTTTTGACAACTATATTTACAGATCATTGACATTTTCCTACAGACTAATACTTTCAGATCACCACTTGGACCATAAATTTTCAAAGTCCCGATCCTTTTAATCCCTATAATGTGCCTGTCTCAGAGGACTAAGAATATTCTAAAGAGACAAATCTCTTCCTATGGCCAACAACTAGTAAAATTGTGGACCCAACCACAACCGTCAGCTGTAACAGGGAGCCATGGGTAAACATCATGGTATTAGGAAGGCCCATGTCCTTTCTCTTAAACACCAGAGCCACATAATCGGTACTGAGGGAGTTCTAGGGGCCTACCTCTCCTGGTTTTCATATTGTTGGAGTAAGGTGACAGCCTTATCTACCTCAGCAGACCCCACCACTTAACTGTGTTTTTAGGGGTATTTATCTCATTCATTCATTTTTAGTCTTGCCAACTTTCCCGGTACCTCTTATGGGAAGAGATTTCTTTTAGCAAATGTAGGAGCTTCCAATTTCATTTGCTCCTTCTGTTCACCTTACACCAACTTGCCAGCAGCTCCACTCCTCCTCCTTCTAGCCTCCCAATCTCCAGCCCCAATGTCTACTTCTACCAATGTTTTCCTCTACCATCCTCCCAGGATGACCCACAAGTCTGTGACACCCAAAATCCCTCTGTATCTAAACACCATTCCCACATTGTTTTTCAATTACAAGATCCTACTAAGTACATTACCCAAGCTCAGTATCCCCTCTCCAGGGGCTTGAGAGACTTAAGCCTATTTTCTCTAACCTTAAAAAAAAAAAAAACCTACTTTGCCCCACCTCTTCTTCCTTTAACACCCCTATACTTGGTGTTAAAAAACCTAATGGAACCTATTGCCTGGTTAAAGACCTCCAGCTCATTAACTCTGCAGCGGTCCCTCTTCATTTTGTAGGGCCTAATCCTTACACACTTCTTCCCACTATCCCCCCAGACACCTTCCACTTCTCAGTTTTAGATCTCAAGGATGCCTTTTTCTCTATTCCTCTCAGCTCACAATCTCGAAACAGCTTTGCCTTCACCTGGACTGACCCTGACACTCACCTCTCCACACAGCTCACCTGGACTGATCCTGACACTCACCTCTCCACACAGCTCACCTGGACTGATCCTGACACTCACCTCTCCACACAGCTCACCTGGACTGATCCTGACACTCACCTCTCCACACAGCTCACCTGGACTGATCCTGACACTCACCTCTCCACACAGCTCACCTGGACTGATGCTGACACTCACCTCTCCACACAGCTCACCTGGACGATCCTTCCCCAAGGGTTCTTGGACTGCCCACACCTGTTTGGTCAGGCTTTAGCTTCAGAGCTTCTCTGTCTCTCCCTAAGTCTTAACTCAACAGTATGTGATATTTTACTTTGCAGTCCATCTTTGGAGATCAGCAAACTGATACCCATGCTCTTTTAAATTTCCTGTCCAAAAGGGGCAATCGAGTCTCACCTTCTAAGGCCCAACTGTCTACCCCCTCAGGTCATTTATTTGGGATTAACTATAATTCCAACTCAAAAGGCTATTACCCTAGACAGAAGGAAACTAATTCAGTCCCTTGCAGTTTCTTCCACAAAAGAGGTTTTATCATTGTTAGGAATAGCTGGCTTCCTGCGTTTCTGTATCCCCTCTTTTTCTCTCCTCGCCTGCCCTTATACAAGGCAGCTCTTGGCTCTCTGCATGAGCCCCTTCTCCATCCCATTACTAAACCCTTTCAGAGACTCCAGCAAGCCCATATCCAGGCCCCAGCTCTTCATCCCCCAGATTTAACATGTCCTTTTTCCCTCTATGTAATAGAGAAAGAGGGATATGTCCTTGGTGTCCTAGGACATCAGCTGGGACCTTCTTTTTCACCTGTAGGGTACAAGTAAAAGAAGCTAGACCTCACTACTCAGGGCTGGGCACCCTGCATACCTGCATTAGATGCCACTGAGCTTCTTATTCATGAGTCAAAGAAACTATATTTTGGGTCACCCAAAACCGTCTTCTCCCAGAACAATTCAACCCATCTCTTAATTTACAAAGTCTTACAAACTTTATCCCCTTCCCAAGTTCTTTCCCTCCAGGTGGAATTAGTAGAAGATGCCACACTGACTTTCCAATGCTGTCCACCTTTTAATATCTCAAATCTCCTACCTCAGCCTAACATTAATTATTCCCCATCTCACACATGAAATGATTTTAAAAAGTATTATATTGCCCCAATATTCTAATTCTGCTGTTCTGAAATTTTATTCAGTTTTGTGTTCTCTCTCTCTCTCTCTCTCTCTCTCTCTCTCTCTCTCTCTCTGTGTGTGTGTGTGTGTGTGTGTGTGTGTGTGTGTGTGTGCCTATGTAGACTATGTAGCACATATTTTGAAACTCACAATGATATTCTTTTCACTCTGTCTGGAGTACTGGTACTAAAAGAATTTTGGAAAAATAGTTTCTTTGGTGTATATGGTTTTGTTGTGATTACTTTTAAAAACTATTTTTACTCATTATTTCATATGTATGGGTGTTTTTCTAGTTTGCATGTCTTTGTGTCCCATTCATGTATGGTGTCTAAGAGGCCAGCAGATGCTGTAAGAACAGTTACAGAGAGTACTGAGCTTCAACATGTACTGGTAATGGAACCTGGTTATTCTGGAAGAATCTTCAATCCGCTTAACTACTAAGGTATTTCCCACCTCAAGTTTTCTCTTCTTCATTGTTTCCTGTCCAAGACAGCCTAAACACAGTCAGACTCCTGATACTGATTTAAAACAGTTTAATTCCCCTCTATGTGATAGAATAAGCCACCAGTAGGGCTGAAGTTCCTAATTGTTTATCAAATACAGTGTTGTCAGCCCCTAAACCACAAAACTACAACTGATAAAACAAAGTCATCAGATTGTAATCTCATATTTCAGGATATTTGTTCACACATACTTAGCAGGTGAGACACTACAAGGGAAATATTTGGTAAGAGATGGAGGAAAGGCAAAATAGAAGAAAGTGATGTTATGTCTTTTAATTAATAATGTACAGAGATAAATTTTAAATGAAAGAAGTGGGTCATGAGAGATGGCTCAGCAATTAAGAGTACTGGGTACTGTTACAGAAGACTGAAGTTCCATTCCATACCCCACATGGTAGGTAAGACTTGGCATAACTGTAGTCTCTGGATTATTGTCCCTTCTTCTGACCTCTGTAATTACTGTGCACATACACATGCAAACAATACATATATAACTATAATTTATAGTTTAGAAAAAGTAAAGAGTCAAATTCTCTAGAGTAATGCCACAACCCTGAGACAAGAAGGAGGCGGGGTTAGTTAAATAAACTAATTCTGGTCTTCCATGGAAGCAGCTGTGGCCTTCTTCGGGGCCAGCCTGAAAAGAGACTAAAGCAGCTGGTGCTCAGGTTAAAGTAGATCACTAGAGCCATTTCTCTAATAACAGATTAGTGATGGGTACCTCTTCCTTGATTTTATCTGTGTTTGTGTTCTCTGTCATTTGGATATGGGGAATTGTGTCATTGCCACATTTAACTTTTAGATCTAACATCACAATTATGTTATCAAACAACAAAAAGGCTCCAAGCATTCTGCTTCACCGTCTCTTTTGATTCTCAACTAAGAAGTTTTAGTGTAAAATAAACTTGCCAGGGAATTTCTTTTCATTTTTTAAAAATTTGCATAGGTTCCTGCATGAGTTTTTGATAAGAATGCCCCTAAAGGAGCAGGGAAGCACATATCTTAGTTAAGGGAGCCACCTTAGGGTTGGCAAGAGACTTGAACCTAGAGTGGCTCCCAGGAGCCCAAGGCGATGTCCCCAGTTAGTCCCTTGGGAAGCTGAGGATAGGGAACCTGAAATAACCCTATCCTATAGCAATACTGACGAATATCTTGCATATCACCATAGAACCTTCATCTGGTGATGGATGGAGATAGAGACAGAGACCCACACTGGAGCACTGGACTGAGCTCCCAAGGTCCCAATGAGGAGCAGATGGAGGGAGAACACGAGCAAGGATGTCAGGACCACGAGGGGTGCACCCACCCACTGAGACAGTGGAGCTGATCTATTGGGAGCTCACCAAGGCCAGCTGGACTGTGACTGAAAAAGAATGGGATAAAACCGGACTCTGATCATGACGAACAATGAGGGCTGATGAGAAGCCAAGGACAATGGCACGGGGTTTTGATCCTACTTCATGTTCCGGCTTGGTGGGAGCCTAGCCAGTTTGGACATTCACCTTCCTAGACATGGACGGAGGGGGGAGTACCTTGGACTTTCCACAGGGCAGGGAACCCTGACTGCTCTTTGGACTGGAGAGGGAGGGGGAGAGGAGTGAGGGGAGGGGGAGAAGGGTGGGAGCAGGGGGAGGGAAATGGGAGGCTGGGAGGAGGCGGAAACTTTTTTTTCCTTTTCTCAATAAAAAAAAAAATTAAAAAAAAACCTTATAGCTTACATTAACTCATAAAAAAAAAGAATGCCCCTAAATATCTTTCTACATTGTGATCATGTTGATCATGCTTAGAAGTGGATTGTTGACTGACTATGCTTAGGAATTAGACAGAATTCCACCGGAACATGTCCAGATTCTATAAGTAAAATCTCCATGCTTTCCTTCTTTAGGAACAGCTTTGCTTTGGAAATAATACCCATGTTCTCCTTGTCACCTGAGGTAAGTAAGCTGTCTCATTTACTCAGTTTTGACTGAAGAGTTCTAGATAGTCAATCTGTCTACCTCTGAAATTAATTAAAACTCAAGACATGGGTACACCTTTAGGGGTTTTTCTTATTTAAGGTTTCAAAATGGGAAGACTCACCTACAATTTGGATTTTTTTTTTTACTCTTTCACAACGGAGATTTTATTGGTTGAGGAATAAAGTACACAGACATTTCAATTCTTAAAATATGTACCCAGACTCTGAGGAGTCATACATTGTGTTCACGTACCCAAAAGAGTCATGTGTTGTTTCTCTTTGAACTTATTCCAAGTGATGTTCCATCCCCAAACTTGGCAAGTCTTCCCCAAGACCTCACATAACAATCAAATGCTCACAATCCTCAACTCCACTGACTCACCATTTTACGCCAAGCACAGGACACACTCTAAAGTTCAATGTTTCCCAGCACATTGTTACACTTGTTAGGAAAACGGACTGCCATGGGCAGACAGTCCTGACAGGGCAAGGACCGAGGAGTGGGTTTTTAGCCAACAGTTCTAAAAAACACGACACCGGATATAACGGAAAATATTCCAGACACAAACACACAACCGAGACTCCAAATGACCACTTAGTATATGCTTTGTGTTGTAGGATATAAAACTAGCCCCCTCTACGGAATGTGATGGTGACCCCTGAGACAGTCACAGCCTCTCTTGATTCAGTATCCTGCTATTTTCTGGTTGTACCAAAAAACAAACAACCAGCAAGTGATTTAACCTCTTAAAAAAATCATTTACACTTAAAAAATGGGATGAGACAGGATTTCTCCCCACCTTTTAAAAATGTTTCTAGAGCTACTAAAATACTCGCATTTACAAAATGGTTGATAAAAATATTCATCTGGATTGATTGTACAAGAAGGGAGGCGGGGACACTGACAGACATGATGGATGGTTAGTCGGACTTGGCTTCTTTCTCTTCTTCAGAGGCTTGACTCTGGTTTCGGCCTCTCAGTTCTCTGCTGGCAGATCTGTGGTTTGCTGGTCGGCCACTTCGGCTTGTTTGCCCTTTGCTCCTCGCTTCCCTTTTTTTTTTTTTTTTTTTAATCCGATAATTTATCCTTTCCCGCAGCCTTTTTTGGCTTCGCGTCCACCTTGGCTGGGGCGGGCTTGGCCGACAGCCTTGCGGAGCAGCGCTTGGGCTCCGCCTTCGCCGCTCCAACCGCGCTATCCTCCCTCTTGGGCATCATGGCTGCGGTGGCTGGGAGTCGCCTGCGAGGCTGAACCTATCACGGAGCCGCCGCCCTATAATTTGGATCTTTTGAGGTGAAAAGATCCACCTTTCCCAGTTGGTGGTGGTGAGGATCTTTAATCCCAGCACTCGGGAAACTGAAGCAGTTGGATTTTCTGAAGTTTTGAACAGCCTGGTTTAGAGAATGTGATCCAGGCCAACACAGACAAACAATGTCTAAAAAAAAAAAAAAAAAAAAATCAAGAAAATCGATCAAACAAAAATATCCACTTATAATCTGCCCCCCCCCCCTTTCTGGTGCAGTTTACTTAATAGGGATATTGAAGAAAAAAAAAAAAAAGCACTGTCTCTATTTGTCTGCTTGCCATAACTCAGTCTCTCTCTCTCCCTGCTTGTTCCATATCTGGCTAGGAAGTTTATTCCTTTAATAGATTTAGAGCCTTCATCTTTGGAATTCTCATGTATACTGCAAATCTGTTGAGACATCTAGTTCATGGATTTTCATTCAGCTTTCTATTAGTAGGTAGCCATTGTTGGAATAGCTGGACCACAACCCGTGAGACATTCTGATAAATCCTCCTTCTACATATATGAAGAATTTCATTCTACCAGTCCTGTTCAAGTAAAGAACCCTGAATAAGGATTTTTTTCACCTGCTCACTGAGGAAGATGTGCTGACTCATGATACTGCCCATAAAGGCATTCTTCTAGCCTTGTTCTCTCTAGGTGTTCAACTACCATGAGACAACACTTATTATTATTATTTTCTCAAGATTTGGACCTCAAATGCAGGAATTAAAATCCTGGATGTATCAACTAGTTTTCTTTCAGGAGAAAAATATAGTATGTTGTTGGTGATGTAGTTCCTGAATTGCTCTCATGGTTGTCAGAAGTATCTGTGACAACCAGATAAAAATTACCCTTAGTTCTCCTGATGCCAGCCTGAAGCCACAGAACAAACTTCAACTTTTATATTCTAAATGTGTAATTTTGTATTATTCAGGGCACCCTTCCATCTGTTGAACAGGAGAATCACTCTACTCCATAGTGTGTAATGGGCTGTGCAAGCCAGGCACATTGTGTCCAAGAGGAAGAAGGCTATGTGCCTATGGGCTGCAGGAAGATACCTCAGCCATCTACTGGAGACAAAGTTAATGATATTGACATTCATAACTCTGCAGATCCATAAATTCTGGTTCTAGCATGGAAGCCAGAACCAAGGATTGCTGCGCTGTGCCTTTAAGAACACTGTGACTCTGGGAGATTTGTTCTTGTCACTCAAGTCTCACTAGCCAATCACAGCCTCCATGCTGACCTGTCAGTCAAACGGCAGGTGGGACTTCCTGGCGCCATTTTACAGGCTTGATTTTAAAGCAGACCACGCCTCCGTGGATCGCGTGCTGTTTTGTGAGTGCAACAGCCGGGAACTGTGAGGAGAGCATGAGTGAGCGTGGAAGCCACGACATGGTGAGCAAAGGGCTGCTGTCCCGATATGGAGAGGAGAGGAAGGTGAGCTATGTGGGACTGTGTTGCCGATCGTCACTGAGCCTGAGTGGGAGCTTAAGGCCACAGTCAGGGTTCGCTTAGGCCCCATGTGGTACTCGCAACTCCTCAGCCACAGTTCCCGGTCTCTGAAAATTTCCTCTGTGGGCTGCATCTGTAAAAAGCATTTGGAGGAGGGAGTTGTGTGTAGAAACTTATTTGTAGTCAATATCAACGTGATTTTGATGCATATGGAAGCCAAGCAGTCAAACTTCTAGAGTTTGTCTACCTTCTCCCCGAAGTTCGGCATTTTGTGTTTAACAATTAGTAGTAAGATCCATTTGGAGTTAATTTTGTGGAGTTTGTAAATGGCATTCTTGCGTTCGTTTACACTCCACTACTAACCTGTGATACAGAAGAGTAGAATTGTTGATATAAAGGCTTCACCAATGCCTAGGAGATATTTAGCTGAGTGAGAGCTGCCTCTGAATTACCCAAAGATAAGGCATCTGCTAACTAGGCCTGCTAGAGATTAGGATGCTAGGAGACGTATTTGTTCTCTAGGATTGCCCAAACATTGGCTGTAATCCAGGATACAGTAGACACTCTGATTTACAGCCACGTGGCCTATTCCCCTATCAAAGAACAGGCCTCTCACAAGCTGCTCAAGGGGCCATTACAGGGTCACAGTGAACTCGAGGGTCTGCCATAAATACCCAGTTTTCTCCTATGGAAAATTAATGTTCTGCCAAATGCACACGATGAGAGCAGGTTTCAGCTGTTTGAAAAGGAAAACACTGTTGTGCAGAGGACTGGGTTGATCAAGCAACACTTTCCATTTCAGTTCTCCCTCATGGAGATGGAACATAGCTCCTTCTCAAACCCAGGGACTTTTTGGTAGAGCCAGGAACAGCCTAGTGTGTAGGTTTTGGTAGTTTTTCCTAAGTTCCTGAGCTATGCAGAATAAGATAAAGCTCCTACATTGGAAGCAAGAATGTGCTTGGGAGAGGTGGTAGTGGTCTGGAGCCTGTGTCTTGGTGGACAGGGTCTTAAGGTCCTGAGAACAGTAATCCACCAAGTGGAGCTACAGTTATCAGTCCCAAGGACACTGTGGGCTTAATCCATAATATTCTTGACATATTCTGTGATCCCTTTGTGCTGCAGTATTTGAATTGTCTCCTGAGTTTGTCCCATTGTATGGTAATAATTTCTGCTGACTTTGATTTTCCTCTGGAAGTAGTATACAAGAAGCTATTCCTATTGCTTGCTTGGAATAAGACATATATGCAATATTCCTGCCTCAGCGTTTATCATTTCTTTGTTTTACTTTTTTTTTTTTTTTAAATCTTTCTCATCTTCTGGCACCTCCACCTCAGGACCTATTACTAAAGTATGACCTGCTATTTCAGGTCTCTGGTATACTTATGTAAAATTATGGTAATGTCTTTGCTTTGTAAGTCTCCCATTTGCCTAACTGGCTAGACTTAAATTTCCTGTTACTATTTAAATTCTTCTGAGTGTAAGCAAGAGTCTGACCCTAAGACAAAGTTAAGAATGGCAGCACATGTGGATGCAGTGTTGGTTCTCGTCTCTCTCCTCTTTGAGCATTTACCAGAGAGGGGTGCATGCTATCATTACAAAGATTTTTCTTTATCAATCTCTCAAATGTATGGAATGATTTCTCCCTGGAAAGACTATTCTAGAACAGCTGCACTCCCAGCCTTTTAGAAAAATATTTCTGAGACAAGCTCTCCTATATTGACATAGGTGACCTTTATCCCAGTCTCTTGCTTTCTAGTCAATGACCTTGCTATCCTTTTGATTACACCTGCAAAATTCTTTTTTTAAAAAAAAAAAAATTATTTATTATGTATACAATATTTCGTCTGTGTGTATGCCTGCAGGCCAGAAGAGGGCACCAGACCCCCATTGCAGATGGTTGTGAGCCACCATGTGGTTCTGGAAATTGAACTCAGGACCTTTGGAAGAGCAGGCAGTGCTCTTAACCACTGTGCCATCTCTCCAGGCCCTCCTCCAAAATTCTTAAATGACTGTACATCCTCAAACTTTTAGAATTACCCACTTGAGTCATGTAGTTAACTATCCATTACAGTCACAGGAGAAGGATTTACATGTGGAACATGGTTTCTGCCTTCAGAATAGAGTAGAAAGAATAGTTTACTGAGTGCACTGCAGAAGAAATGGGAGAAAATCAGCTGCTGGAGTCACAAGTACGAGAAAGGACCAGATTGTGGCAGTGTGGTAGTTTGAATGTAATTGGCCCCTATACTCTCACAGGGAGTGGTACTATTAGGAAGTGTGGGTTTTTTGAAATGGGTATGGTCTTGTTGAAACCAGTGTGTCAATGTGGATGGGCTTGGAGACTTCCTGTGTTCTGGATACAGCCAAGCATGTCAGTCAACTTCCTGTGGTCTGCATTCCAGGTTGTAACCAGCACCACATCATCCTGCTCGTCATCATGCTCCCACCATGATGATAATTCACTGAACTCTGAACCGGAAATGAGAAAACTTCATTAAGTATTTTCTTTATACAGGTCATGGTGGTCATGTTGTCTCTTCACATCAATAAAAATCATAACTAATACATTTTTAGTAATTTTTTTAACATGCCGGGATGTATTAATTTTGTCATGTGAATGAAGATAGACATGATTTGTGATTTTATAATTTGGGAAGGTTAGCTTGAGCCAGTGAATATTGAGTTTCCAGTTAGGTAACTGTCCTGTGCAGATGTGTTCAATCCTGCTTGACTCCTTAAAGTCAGCCGTGAGGATTGAGAAACAGGCCATTGACTGTAACTCTGTATGTCAGGTTACAGAGCTCAGCAGTCTGTATGTGCATTTGAGTTATTCCAATCAATCTATTATTAGTGACATTTAGTCTGCAATGAAATGTCCTAATATTTTTCACAGTCAATATACCTGAGGTATTTCTTATTGTTTTTAAAATAAATTGTTTTTTTAAAAAGCACATTATTTGTATCTTTTTTCAAATTTCATTTCTTTAAATGCATTCCTGCATTATTTTCTGTTTAGTTCTGTTCCCCCACTCTTACTTCGTTATTACAGATTTCATTTTTTATTTTTTCAAGCGTTGTTGATTTATTTATTTCTCTTTAGAGCAAGGCATTTTTTTCATTCAGGCTTGCCCCCACAATATGTAGTTGGAAATTTGAAATTGGACGCTAAAAAGAAATCCTACACTAGCTCAGAATTGAGGATAATACAGGGTTATTTATTTAGATCACAGTCCTCTGCTCGAACAGGGAACAGCAAACAAATCCTGCAGCCAGAAGTGAGAGGGAGTGCATGCTTTACATCAGCATTTATAGTTATACATCAAGAGGCCATGAACAATTGAGTGGGTAACATAAAAGCTACTGGCTGTATGATTTCCTACAGTATTTCCTCCTTTTATTTAAGTGAGTTCTAAGCCTAATACCAAATTATATACAATAAGAATAAATACCAGGTATAAAAATTAGAATTACAACAAGCATAAACAATATCAAGCAAGAAATGTGATAAATGTTTCAATAATTATCCTATCCTAAGGAGTTTAAATCTTGTGTTATAAATAAATTGGAGAGGAATGTAACTATAGCTATCTAGTCTTCAACCCCATTTAAGACCTGAGAAGGGAAATAATATTTCTTGAATAAGCAGGAAGTGCATTCAAGCAACTTCCAAAAGATACAACAAATGACAGAGACAGCTGGCTACCTGGGCAATCACCCAAAGTCTTATTTGCAACATTGGAGCACGCAACTTTGGCTAAGGCCTAGAGTAACGGACAGACTATTTTCAGAGGCAGGAAATTTTTCAAAACCATGTTATCCTGTCTTTGCAAGAGTTGTCAGTCGTTTTTCTTGTGTCCTGCTTGTCCTGTCCGGACATCATGCATTTTGTGAGTGGTCGATGCCTGGGCAGTTCCTTGCCCAAAGGCCAGTTTCGCCAAGAAGATAACAAGCTCCAAGTGGAGTGTCTTCCATGCTCAACATTCTCTCGGGCATAGATTTGAGCAATCATGTCTCACGTTAACAAAGCTAAAAGTTATTTAAATGTTCTACAGCTCTTTGAAGTGGGTGGAGACTACCTATCTATGCAGAATACAGTTTCTATGTATGTAAACAACCTGATTAGTCTAACAACAAGTATGACAAATATGGATGACTATTGACCTTTAATTCTTTTTTGGTTTTATTTTGTTTTTTGTTTATTTTTGACAGGGTTTCTCCGTGGCTTTGGAGCCTGTCCTGCAACCAGCTCTTGTAGAGCAGGCTGGCCTGGAACTTACAGAGATCCTGATCTTTAATTCTTTTTTTTTTTTGGTTTTTTGAGACAGGGTTTCTCTGTGGTTTTGGTTCCTGTCCTGGAACTAGCTCTTGTAGACCAGGCTGGTCTCAAACTCACAGAGATCCACCTGCCTCTGCCTCCCAAGTGCTGGGATTAAAGGCATGTGCCACCACTGTCCGGCCACCTTTAATTCTTAATACCTATATATAACATATATATGTGACTTCATATATAACTTCATATATGATACCTATATAAAACTTATACTTATATGACTTCATATTAGAATATTAAACAATCTTTAAACAACTGTCCAACAAATGAGGATAATGTCCTCAAAGTGTAAACAGTGTATAAGTATCTTAATCAGAGGTAGAAATGTATATGATAAATACATCCTAAAATTGTATTGATATCCAAAATGTCTTAAGCAGAGGTAGAAGCATGCATGCATACAATATGACAAAATAATTTTGCTTAGGATATAAATGGTATAGATGAAAATAACATATTCAAATTTAATTTAAGTTTGTATCAATAAATAAGATTCTATACCAATAGAAATTGCCTGTTGCTCACAAGTAAAAACCCAATTAAATGCTCCATAGCCAAAAGTCCCAGAGTCATTACTCCACTACTATAATCCTTGCTGTGAATACACCCACAAAATCTAGTCTATTTAATCTTCCTGTTTGGAGCCATGAACCCCCTGTAACACCATCTTTGTCACTTCCCCATCTGGGTCTGTAAATTGTATTGTGATTAGTCTTTACTCAACAGCTAATATCCACTTACAATGAGTACACATCATGTTTGTCTATGTAGTTTGGGTTTACTTACTCATAAGCAAAGAACTCAAGAAGCAACATATCTCGAAATAAATTAATTGAATAAAAATGTGATACAGATTTAAACAAGGAGTTCTAAATAGATGAATCTAAAATGTCTTAGAAACACTTAAATAAATGTTCAATATACTTAGCCATCAATAAAATGTACATCAAAAGAGCTTTTAGAATTCACCTTACATCTGTCAGAATAGCTGGGTTCAATAACACAGGGGACAACTCATGCTGGCAAGGATGTTGAGTAAGGAGAACATTTTTTCATTGCTGCTGGGAATGCAAACCTGTATAGCCACTATGGTAACCAATATGGCAGTTCCTCAGATAATTGGGAATCTATCTACCTTAAGACTCAGATAAACCACTCTGGTAGTTTGAATGTAATTAGACCCAATAATCTCCTAGGGAGTGGCACTATTAGATGTGGCTTTATTGGGCTGGGTTATGGCCAAGTCAAGTCAATATCATGATTGTTATAACAGACTTCACACTGAAACACTTTAGAAACTGTTCTAGCCTGTGACAGTTATTGAAGTTAGACTAAATACGTTTTTATCATGGGATGACTATGAATATTTATGGATCAGGGTCAGAATGTAGTTGATTGAAGGAAAAGGTCCCATATTAGAAGAAGTGGTTGACACTTGTCTCTCCGGGGTGCTCTTCTTTGTTTTATTTTCAAACATTTAGTAGGAAAAATCTTTTGGATTAAATTCCTACATCAGGGATTCGATTTACATGTATATAGCCTCAACCCATTTCTAGTTATGTGTGTCCTGTTGTTATGACTTCACCGCCATTATAAATGGTCATGCAGTTGAAGCAATTGCTATTCACTCTTAAGCCTTTGCTATCCTGATTTCTATTTTAATTTTTGTTTTTACTTTTGTTTTTGAAAGACATGTTTTTCTGTGTAGCTCTGAGTCTTGAATGTATCTCCTTAGACAATGCTATCCTCAACTCATAAATACAAATGATCCTTGCTTCTGCACAGAGGGAATTGCAAAGCAACATGCTTGATTTTTTTTTTTTTTTGGTGTGTGTTTATTGTTTTATTGTCTGATGAGCCTGGAATGTAGGTTTTTGTACATATCAAGTATAAGGTTTTTTTTTAAAAAAAAATATTTATTTATTTATTATGTATACAGTATACAATATTCTGTCTCTGTGTGTCTGTCTGTCTGCAGACCAGAAGAGGGCAGCAGACCTCATTACAGATGGTTGTGAGCCACCATGCGGTTGCTGGGAATTGAATTCATGACCTTTGGAAGAGCAGGCAATGCTCATAACCACTGAGCCATCTCTCCAGCCCCAAGAATAAGTTGCTATGCTGAACTTTACCTACATCTTGAAATTTGAAGTTTGGTGGAGGGTATCATTCTCCTTCCCAGGAGAGTAGTATCCATGACATTAATACCTCTGCCTTCTGAATCATTGCACTGCAGGAGTGTGACTTTCTACCTGCCTCTATTTTTTTTTTGTTTTGAATGCTTTTAATGAATATGAGGTTGTATCTATATTCAAGGTTATGTACCACAGGCGTGCCTGTTTCTCATGGTTGTCACAAGAGGCATCAGAACCTATGAAGTTGAAATAATGGATAATTACAAGCCCCCTTTAGTATTGGCAATAGTGCCCACTTATCTGCAAGGACAGCAAGACCACTTAATTGCTGACCCATCTTCCTTACTCTATGTTATTTATGATCATCATTTGCGGGGCTGATGTTTTCTTTGGTCCATTTGTAACTGTTAAACATGCACTCCCTGTTATTAAGATCTTATTATGAAACAGTTTAAACTGGGCCACTGTAGGTTCTGGAAGATGAATGTAGAACTAAAGTGAGTACAAAACTTTGTGTAAGAACTTTAGTAAAACCTCTGATTTCTTTTTACACTTTTTATTTGAATGCTTTTTGGATGGATATTGGGTTTTATTAATTTGTAACTCTGGTTTACCTGTAACTCATTGCATGGGCTTTGACTGACATCCACCTCAATTTAATTCTTCTGCTTTTTCATTGATAGCTGGGATTAAAGGCAAGAGTCAATATATCAAAATTTCCCCATCACTTTTCTAGATAATCATTGTTCTTACTGTTTCTCTAATGTTTTCTCAGTAGTGTTGATCTGCTTGCTTGTCTGTCTCTGTATATCTGTTTATTGGCATTTCTTTCTCAAGGCTGTATCCTATTTAAAGGGCCAAGGGATGGCACATATGAACCTCCTCTTCAGTTTCCTTCTAAAGTGACTGGTGATTACATTAATTGTAATGTCATGGTAGAAGTGTGAGAAGCAGCAGCATTATAAAAAGATATCATTTTAAAAGAAGAATCCAATGCCAGGATCACACTTTGGTTTACTGTTGGTTGGATTATTCTAGAATTCAGTGACCTATGAAGATGTGCGCATTAACTTCACTCAGGATGAGTGGATTTTGCTGAATCCTTCCCAAAAGAGTCTCTACAAAGATGTGATGCTGGAGACATTCAGGAACCTCACAGCTATTGGTAAGATTGTGAACTTTCCTTCAGGTTTTAAAATAAGGGGACAACTCTGTATTATTTATTGATACTTTTCTATATTTTTGTTGAAGAAAGAATAAGAATGAGCAAAATAACTAAGGCATAATTCACTTAAGATATTCAATTTTGCACAATATTCATTAATATATTATCTACTTTCTGTTACTATATATTAGGCTACAGTTGGGAAGACCATAATTTTGAAGATCATTGTCAAAGTGCTAGAAAACATGGAAGGTAATTTTTATTTGCAACTTGGTGTATATTTGTCTCTGAAGAAATTTTAATTTGTCGTGGATGATTTAAGGAAAAACAATAGTATAAATAAACACAGCTTAAAATATATTGATGATTATTGATTTCTCATAAAATCACATGCCTCAATATGAGGTAACTGGTATATGTTTCCAAGGCATTCCTCTAAAGTCAGAAGAGAAGGAAATGATTTCTTACCTGATACCACCATTTGAATCACAGCCCCATGAGAACAATGCTGTAGAAATGCCATTCCATTTATTTTCATAACACTCAGATATTGTACAAGGAACACACATGTACACATTGAATAGATAATAAGTGTATGTTTAAAACTGTCCAAAAAATAAATAGACTGTAGTAAAGCCAGTGTTACTCATGTACTTGTGACTTTGCCAAACTTATTGAAAGAGTTAGTTTATGTGAGTCAAAAGGGCTCTTTTGGAGAAACATTAATTTCTACATCACATGTCTGTGAGGAACAGAAAGTCAGACTGTGAATTCAGTGGACAACCATTTATTTCTTATTCCTTTAATAAGAATGTTTTATGTCACAAGTAAGCTTCCCAAAATGGAAAGAGGGACTGTATCTCTTTCAGAATAATGAGAAGATAGGAAAGATATTTAGTATTTCAACACTGGGTAGATTTGTTGAATGTGCTATAAGATTATATTTAATTGGTTTTCAAACTTCCTTGGGAAGATGTCAGCAAACTCACACTGAAGATAATCCCTATGAGTGTTGGACTGTGTACTTTTGTTTGTCCTAGTACAATTTATTGTGGTAGGTATTGTACTACAGGAAAACATAAGAATGCAAAAGGAATGTAAGGTTATTTAAAACTGAGTTCGTCTAGTTCCTTTCAAATATGTAAAAAAAAATCTCGTGAAAACGATGCTATAAATGTGGGTCACTTAAAAAAAGACCCTTTACATCAAAAGATCTTCACAGATACAAAACATCCCTTACTAAAGGAGAGCACCATGAATGTAAACTTAAAATCTGATTCCTCTTTACAATTAAACAAAATCATAAAATTAATTCCTACAGATATTAAGATTCATCAGTGTAATATACATGGTAAAACTTTTACGTGTGTCAATTATTTTTGCAGGTATGAAAGAAACCATAATGGAGAGAAAGCCTCTGAATATACTCAATGTGATAAAGCCTTTGCATGTTCTAGTCATCTTCAAAGGCATGAAAAAATTCATTCTGCAGAGAAGCCATATGATGATGTTCAACATGTTGAAGCCTTTGGAGGTACCAGTTGTCTGCAAATACTTAAAGGAACACATGCTGGAGAGAAACCCTATGAATGTAATCAATGTGATAAAGCTTTTTCAAAATGTGCTAACCTCCAAATACACGAAAGAACACATACTAAAGATAAACCCTATGAATGTAATCACTGTGGTAAAGCCTTTGCACGTCAGTGTACTCTCCAAGTACATAAAAGAACACATACTGGAGAGAAACCCTACGCATGTAATCAATGTGGTAAAGCCTTTTCACAGAATAGTAGTCTTCGAATACATAAAAGGACACATACTGGAGAGAAGCCCTTTGAATGTAATCACTGTGGTAAAGCCTTTTCACTGAACAGTAGTCTTAGAGTACATAAAAGGACACATACTGGAGAGAAACCTTATCAATGTAATCAATGTGATAAAGCTTTTGCGAGTCTTGGTGAGATTCACAGACATAAAAGAACACATACTGGAGAGAAGCCTTTTGAATGTGATCAATGTCATAAAGCTTTTTCACAGAGCTGTAAACTCCAAATACACAAAAGAACACATACTGGAGAGAAACCCTATGAATGTAATCAATGTGGTAAAGCCTTTTCATATATCAGTAGTCTCCAACTTCACAAAAGAACACATACTGGAGAGAAACCATATGAATGTAGTCAATGTGGTAAAGCCTTTTCACAAATCAGTAGTTTAAAAACACATAAAAGACTTCATACAGGAGAGAAACCCTATAATTGTGATCAATGTGGCAAAGCCTTTTCACGCCAAGGTAGTCTCCAAATACATAAAGGAACACATACTAGAGAGACCTTATTACTGTAATCAATGTAGTAAAGAATTTGCATGTGATAGAAGTGTACACATCCATCAAAGAACACATGCTGTATAGAAACCCTACAATTTTAGCTAATGTGTTAGAGCCTTTGTATGTGTCATCAGGCTTCAAAATCTTGAGAAAAAAATCATACTGCAAAGAAACTCTTTTCTTTTTCTTTTTTGGTTTACCTAGATAGAGTTTTCTCTGTAGCATTGGAGTCTATTCTGGAACTCACTCTATGAGTTAAAGGCTGACCTTTAACTCATAGAGATTTGTCTGTCTCTGTCTCCCAAGTGCTAGAATTAAAGGGGCATGCCACCACAGTCCAGCCTGACAACCCCTTTAGGTGCAATCAGGGTAGTAAAGTTTTTATTCTTCTTGGTAGTGTTTATACAAAAGTAAACTTTTAGTGGATTTAAAGTCTATTAAGGCCTTTGCATATCACAGTACTCTGAGGACCTCAGAACATTCATACTGAAGGGAATGTAACTATTAATGTTTTGAAAATATGTCCAGCCAACACACATTTACTTACATAAGACTGGGAAGAAAACAAGTCTACAAGTGTCAAATCTGCTCAAGCATTATGAAGTCTCTATTTTGTTTGTACTTGCAAAATTATATGGACAGAAGTCCTATGAATTCAATGATAAGGTAACCCTTTTTGATTTCTCACTTTTCTTCAGTTATATAAATACAAATATTAATTTATATAAATATAAATCTATAGAAATTATCTGGATTCAGGACATAAGCTAGCTTAAAGATAAACTATTATATTTTTACTTATTATAAGGGGAAACTCATTCCACAAGAATGGAAAGTGCGAGTTCCACTGTGTCCCACGAGAATCACCCAGAGAGCAAGCACTTGGTCCATCTCAGTTTTTCTCCTGGGCTCCAGGAAGCCACACCTTAACTAGGTTCCAGTTCTTAAAGATGATTGATTAACAAAGCTCCCCCTATCACTTATCCAGTTGTAAAATTTTGTAGATGTGTATGAGGGCCTCTTCTGTGCCTGCGATAAAGCATAATGTCTAAGTCAATTTATAAAAGATTTTAATGTGACTCTGGATTCCAGATAGTTACATGAGCACCTTGATAGTTTTGTCACAAGAAGTGTCAGACATGACAGCTACATTGGGAAGCTAAGAACTCACATCCTCAGCCTGCAGCATGAATCAGGTGTAGGAACTTGAAATGGTGTGTGAATGTATACTTTCAGGAACAAAGCTGTGACATATTTCTTCCAGGATGACAATATTTTCTAAATTTTCCCAAATTATGCCACTAATTGAGAATGATTAATTTCTGTAACTTCAAGTCTACATTTTTGCTTTCTATTGCATGATCCAAATCATGATCAAGAAAACCTCTGGAAGTAAGCCTTTAAATGCCTCAACACCTGGGTTACAGGAATGAATGCTTACAGGAGAAAAACATTCATGAGTGAAAAATTGTTTAGTCAAAAGATTTTATTTAATTTTAATTATGTTATTTTAGTGTGCCTTTGTGTATGTATATGAATATTCATGCTTGCTCCCAGGAAGCATGGGTATTCCTATTGCAGGACTACCGGAAGTTCTCAATAACTTGACCTTCATCCTGACAATGAACTTGTCCTAGCTGCTTATCCATGTCCCTAGCTCTGTAAATATTTTGAAGAATTTTTTTTTATAAACTTAACATCAAATAATAGGGAAGAACTGCAAGAGAAAAATCTTCATGTAAATGATATGGTAAAGACTTTAGACATCACAGTGGTCTTTTTTGTCAGAAATTCTTGTTTCGTGTCTTTTTCATTATGAACAAAGTTAATCATTTACTATCTAATCTCTAATGTGATGGTGGACATTTCTACATTGCAGTTTCTGGTTAGTGAGAGATATTAAAGTGTTCTATACATTTAGCAAACCCTTTTAATGAAGTTTATTATGTGCTCTTTGTATTCTTTCTGTGATATTTGTACATCTCCTAGTCTACTATCACTTAGCATTAGATATTTTCCTGCTGAAATATATAAAATGAGATGTCCATCTAAGTGGAACATTATTTTAATATTAAGCAGTATATATTCATGCTTTTTAAGTAATGCTGTCTGTGAAAGGGAGGGGTGAATTTTTTTCCTGGATTTTTTTTTCCTATAGTCAAAAATTCCCTTGAGATATCATTTGCTATCCAGTCTAGTATGTATGTCACTAATTAGTTATGAATACATCTGAACTCATAATCATCATGGGTCAGTCTCTTGAATATAAGTCCATGGGTACATGTTAGACCCCAACATTTGCTGTTTTATCTACATATTTTCTCAAAATTAATGTTAAAATGCATAATAGGTTAGAGTATAAGAAACATTACCCCATGTGTGTCCACAGCATCATTTTCATCAAACTGTTAGAGATATAAAATGTGGGATAATCAGTAATCAACTGAATATTTCATAGTATAGCTTGGTGTCCTTGTGGATATGTATACATTATTTGAAGTTCTATGCATCTTCCTGTCCCCATTAGTTATCCACTTGTCACTTCATCATGAAGTGCTTCCTTCTAAGGGAATTATCCAGAGATGCCAGGTAATGTAACATCAGTGAGATTTATTTGAAAAAGTTTGTTATATGTGTGTGTGTGTGATATGATTATGGAATTTTAGCCCTGACAGATATGTGTTAGACCATAAGACAAGTTTTTGGGGTAGACTCTTGGCTCTCTTCATATGGTGATCAAGATTAGGTTACCAGACTTGCACACCACACACATTTCCCACTAAATCTGCACCCTGATTAATTGAAACATTCTACCAGGAAAATGTTGCCTTTTTTTCAGACTGTAAACATGTTTTCATTGATGGATAGAGGAAAAACAACAACTTAAATAATAAAACCTGTTTTCAATTGAAAACGATAGACTGCTGTCTCTTTTGTTTTTCCCTTTTTTTGTAGAGTGTGTTATCCTTCGGACTAAACATTTTTCATAACATTTTCTCAAAAACCGCAAGGAATACCATAATATTTCTCAGTACATAAAGTTTGTTGCTGCTGTCTGATGACTTGAGTTTGTCATTGTATATACTGAGTACAAAAGTGGAGGCCATAAGAAGGTATCTGATCCCCTTAAACTGGAGTAAAAGAGAATTGTGAGCTGTTTTGTGGGTTCTGGGAAGCAAAGTCAGGCCCTGTGGATAATCAGCCAGTGTTCTCATCTGCTGAGCCATCTATTCAGCCTAGTGAACATGTCATTAGGTTGTAGAGGGGAGCCCAGAGTTTCAAGAAAGACTGTGATTGGCTCAGATGAGTTTCAGAGTGCTCGCTGCAGGTTCAGAAATTCAGTCATTAATTACACCTGCAAGTATCTGATGAGGTATTTGCACCCAGGGTTTTCTAATTTTGATAATGTTTCCTACCCAAGGAATCCTTGGTCACTCTGGGGTCAGATCATTTTGTTCATTAATTACTGGAGATTTTCTTTAAGTGGGAGAATTTGACTCAGGCAGGGATGAGCTAACTGAGTATCCAATAGAACATGTTCAGCCCTGGAACTAAATATACACAACCAACAGAAATGGCCTCAGCAGGTTTTATACATGTATTTGCACACACTTAGTCACACGTGCATATAAAGGAGAAAATTAAAAGGAAATAATTTATGAACATGTGAAGAGAACAGAGAAGGGTGAGCATTTATAATATAAAGTAAAATGTATGAAAATAAATTTTAAATAAAAAAGCAGCTGTACAGACAGCTTATCAGCTAAGAGCACTGTCTGTTGTGAAAAAGGAAAAGGATCCATTGCAACAAATCATGTTTGCTAACCATCTCCTGTAACTCCAGTCCTAAGGGTTCTAATGCCCTCTTCTGGCCTCTTAGGCACTGTGCACAGAAAATGGCAGGCAAACACCACATACCAAAGACATAATAAAGCCCTAAGACAGGCAGAGGGCAGGTCTGGATAAACTGAACTTCTGGTTCTGCAAGGAAGCAACTGTGACTTTAAAATCTAGCTAGCCCTCTCAGAGGAAAAGGCAGCCTTATTCTAACATTTGAAGGGCTCAGCAAGGCTGTTCATTTAATAACAGCATTCACAGTGGGGATTGGGGACTTTTCCTTGATTTTTCCCTGTTTTTGTGTTATTTCCCTTTCATATGTGTGAGGATTGTGCCAATGGTACATCTTTGAAATGTCGTACTGCTTGTCTTTGGTGCAGATCATAATGTATGGTCTAATTGATAGATTTGCTCTGTAAATTTTCATCTTCCTAAATGCAGGCTCCTTTCACTATTTATATTGTTCAATGTATAACTTGGGACATGAACTAAAAGAAGAAAAAGGATGATGGCATATGTGGAATGCGAAGTCTGTTCTAGACTGGCTCCTCTTCTAGCGTTAGCCAGAGCTGAATACACGCTGCTATTAACCAGATTTTTGTCTGTCTTCAAAGTGTGTAATATGCTTTGTCCCTGGGAATGCAAATAAAATATTAAATGACTGTAACACCACTGAATTTAAAATTCCTCGTTTGAGACTTGTAGTCAACTGTCCATTGACCACTGAATTTAAAATTCCTCGTTTGAGACTTGTAGTCAACTGTCCATTGAAGTAACAGGAAAAGGATTTGCATATGGAGCCTGGTTTCTCCTTCAGAGCAGAACAGGAAGAACAGTTCACTGAGTACACTGTGGGGGTTTGCGGGGGAAGGGGGGGGGACACGACGACGACAGGGAAGGCAGTTTGTTTCCGGAGTGACCATTATGAAAAAAATTACTGATTCTGGTAAGGGCAGTAAACAGCATCTTTTGGGGGTACCAGCCCCTCAGATCCCTTTAGGATTCAGCTAAGGCATTACAACTGGTAAAGGAAATCTTTAAGTTTAAAAAATGCATCCAGAGCCTTCATGCAGACTACAGGAGAGAGCTGTCCTATTTTGGGGTGAAGGTGGCTATTGAAGAGCCTGGAGGCTTCAAGACTGTTCTGAATGACAGGCATTTGTCAATTATCAAGATGCTGTGGGACCAGGCCAGCTCAGTGGTCAAAGAGATCTATGGAGAGAAATGTTTGCAGTCCTACTTGCGAACAGTGACGTCATTGGTGGAAACATGCTCAGAGGACCTTACTTTGGTGACGGACTGCATGGAACGTGCATTGACTTCCTGTCATCCTCGCATCCGGTACTCAGCCAGCTGGGACGCTAAGCTCTTGTACCTCCCCATGAGCTACCTGCCCACCTTCCTCTCAGATGCCGCCTTCTACTGGAGCTCAGCAAAGCCTGCCCAGGCCCTGTGAAATCTGCCCTGGTGCAGAGTGGGGAAGTTGGGTGGATGGAGGGAGGGGATGGTACCAGGGGCCATTGTTCACCATGTTCATGAAAATCATTCTGCTTTCACACTGCTCTCGACCAGTGAAGTCTAAAGAAAAGAGCCAAAGAATTCACCAAGGAATAGGGATACAAAGGTGCTGGCAAGAACTTCTTAAATTAGGCAACTTCCCATGAGTCTATGCGTCACGGCTGATTGTGAGAATCCACAGAACTGGGGGAGATTACAGCCCCTTTCCTCAGGATGTGCATGGGCCTGGCTTCTCACACCATTACGTAGCATGGAAAGAACCCTCTCCTCAATCATCTTTGTCCATGCTGTCAAGTGGGAGGGCCACTGCCAATACCCCATGTCCTATTGCCACATTAGAGCATAACACTCATGGTATGGAACCTGCTCAAGACTGAGAAACCAACTTTTGATTTGTACTGAAACATGGCTTTCTTTGGATTCCTTTTATTTTAGAATAAATGTTGGAAAGATTTAAAAAAATGCATCCATTAACTGGTGATTTTTCCTGAGCATATATGTCTCCTTATTGTTCTCTCTTTTTTGTTCTCTCGTACTGCAAAGATTTTCAGTTGTTCTACACTTAAAATTCTCCAGCCCTAGTGAGTCCAGGACTGGAATTCTTTCATGGCCATAAATGACAGATAAAGATTTTTATACACAAAGCAGTAGCTGCCAGCTTACTTTATGTCTCTAGGTGGCTGTGGATAGTGAGTGGAGAGGTTTATTAAGGGAGAGATTAAATCATCACTGAAATCTAGGAGGGGGGGACTTGTGTGCTACACTATATCCTTAAGTGATTAGATAAGAAGTTAATGGGTTTATCATCAGTAAAAATTAGAAGCAAGGCAAGGCTGCCTTTTACTGAACTGATTTTTCCCCCAGTAGGCATAGGGTAGAGGGTAACAAGGCAAACTATGTAAACAACCAGGGGAAACGTCTGTCCCTTGGTCCAAGAGCACTTTTGCCAAAGATTAGCAGCCTCTAGGGGTTGTTTAGATCAGATTTTTACACCTTTTGCTCTAAGCAGTTGAAACAAGGAGAGGATGTTGGAGCCACAAACACTGCACAGTGAATGAGTGTACTGCTGCCAGGTCAGTAGACCTTAAGTGGAGTTCAGATCCCTGCCTGCTCTGAACAGATTTCTTTACTGTAACTTGCTGAAAGCTAAATGATCAAACTGTACTTTAAACCCTAAAACTGTCTTGTAGGCAGCCCAGGTACCTACCCCTGGTGCTTCTCATTTAAATGACAAAGCAAGTTTCACTAACAGGCCCACAGCATTAGGCTCTGTATAGAAACCATTTTAGCTGCTTTAAAAACCCAAATGATGATTTCTCAACATTGCATAAATGATTCCTACAGCTTTCCTTCCTGTCACCTGTCTAAAACCTCTCTTTCTTTCTGGGTGAGGCTATCCTTCTCCAGTTATGTTTACAAAAAAATAAGTGGCCAGGCACAGAGAGTTCCTGCTAGCCCATCCAAGACCAAGTCCTTGAGAGGATGCTCTCTCCGATGACTTGTAAAAACTCTACAGGATTTTTCCACTTGGATTGGAGACATTCAAGATAATGAAATGAATCTTACTTTATATTGCACATTAACTCTGCATCAGTCTAATTGTGTGCACTCTCCCACACGGCTGTTTCTGCCCCTCCCCCCTGCTCTTTCACTGTCTATCCCGGCCCTCTCAGGCATCAGCAAGCTGCCACTCTCCTACAGTCCTAGGCCATCCCAGCCATCTAAGAACAAAAACAAAACAAAACAAAAAAACACATGCCGCTGTTCGCTCTTTAAATTTAAAATCTGTACTCTTCATTTAACTCTAAACATTTTTTTCATTCTAATACTAGAGACCTATTTCTTCAACTGTATAATTGTCATATTAAGTGCTATTTACCTTACAGGTATAGATAAAATATAGCTGCAAAATAGCTGTCTCTTTGCTTCTTCCACAGTATGAATTTCAGTACAGACCACAAATAGTAATAACCTGATAGATATAACATTTTTGCCTCTTAAAAATGATTCTTATGAGCTTCAGGAAATCGATTTAGATCCTGCAACATTGTCACGACTAAAAGTAAACTCAGGTAAGTATTATTTGTTTATAATTTGTTTTTCCACCTGCCTAATTCTTTTGTACAGGAGAGGACCTTTCCCTGTCTCCCTTGCCTGGTTTGCCTTTTTCTAATCTGCCAAAACTGTGCACTTTTCTAGCCATAAATAAAGGACATTGAGCATATAATTTGTGATCCTAGAGAAGCTAAATAAGAAGGTGAACCCAAAGGAAAACATATAGTCACCTGCCTGGATATGGGAAGTAGACAAGATTGACAGGCAAAAACTGGGAACTTGGGTTGTGGTGGCATGGGGCCAAGGGGAAATGGGGTGAGAAACGTGAGAAGAGGAGATTGGGGGGAGCTTGGAGGAATGGGATGGTTGGGATAAAGGAAGGGTGGACACGGGAGCAGAGAAATATATATCCTAATTAAGGGAGCCATCTTAGGGTTGGCAAGAGACTTGACTCTAAAGGGGCTCGCAGGTGTCCAGGGAGATGTCCCCAGCTAGTACCTTGAGCAACTGAGCAGAGGGAATCTGAAATGACCCTATCCTATAGCCATACTGATAAATATCTTACAAATCACCTTAGAACTTTCATCTGGCGATGGATCGAGATAGAGACAGAGACCCAAATTGGAGCACCGGACTAAGCTCTTAAGACCCAAATGAGGAGCAGAAGGAGGGAAACATGAGCAAGGAAGTCAGGTCCAGGAGGGGTGCACCCACCCGCCGTGACAGTGGATCTGATCTATTAGGAGCTCATCAAGGCCAGCGGGACTGGGACTGAATAAGCATGGGATGAAACCGGACTCCCTGAATGTGGCGGACAATGAAGGCTGATGAGAAGCCAAGGACAATGGCACTAGGTTTTAATCCTAATACATGAACTGGCTGTGTGGGAGCCTAGCCTGTTTGGATGCTCACCTTCCTGGTCCTGGATAGAAGTGGGAGGACCTTGGACTTCCTGCAGGGCAGGGAACCTGGACTGCTCATCATTCTCGAGAGGGAGGGGGAATGGAGTGGGGGGGGAGGGGGAGAGGGGTAGGGGAGTGGGGGTAGGGGGAGATGTGTGGGAGGAAGGGGAGGGAAATGGGAAACGGGGAGGAGGCGGTAATTTTTTAAATAAATAAATAAATAAATAAATAAATAAATAAATAAATAAATAAAAAAAGAAGCTGAGCCACAACGGTCAATACCTGCTGCTTCGGATTTTCCTTTTGAAGACTTTTTCTTTGTTGTCCACCCATTTTTAATAAAAGGATTTACAAAAAAAAAAAAAAAAACCTTCAAGTGTGCACCTAAGAGATAGTTTCTTCTTTAAGATTCCTTAACTTCATAGTCTTCCATTAACATGTATTTATTCCACCAGATTTATAATCCTTTAAGGAGTTAGAGATTGCTAGGCAGCTTCCTTGCCACAGCTGTGCACCTAGCCCTCCAGCTCTCTCTGCACCTCTCACCCAAGGAATCCCTATTGTGTTCTCTTGACACAGACTCTTCCAAGGCTGCCTGCAGACCTCACAGAGTCTGAGGCAGCCTGCTCTTCGCTGGTCTCCATGGGTTTTCACTGTGTTCCAGCCTTCAAGACAAGACCTACAACTTCTCCCCTATCAGCAGGAAGCAACTATGAGAGAACCTCACATCTCATGTCACCTTTTACTGTGTTAAACTCTATGCCCCAGAGACTAGACTGCCTTTAAAAATATTCTATCACTAATGTCTATATTCTGCTCATGAGACTGTAATGTATATGTTATCAGACACTCTTCTTGTGTATTTCTGACAGCTGTTCTGCTATGAAAATCTAGCTATGTATGTTTTGAGAAAGTTGGTAATGCCCTGTCGTGAATAAAACGGGTTATTTTTGCCTTGATCACAAATTTTACTTATCAGGTCTATTTCAACTGCAAGCATGGTCCCACAGATGCATACCAGGTAAACTCTACCTAACCATTCTTCATCAAAGTACATTCTAATAATCAATGACTAATAGACAAAACTAGCCTTCTAAACTTACAATCCTTTCTTTAAGAACTCAATTCTACAACTTTTAGATGGACTTAACTACATCATTTCATAATAACTGTGAACTTTTATATTAGTGCTGTGTTTTACCATAGATGAGAGATATTCTAAAATTCTGTAAAACTCATCTGCAGGATAAACGAACTAGTTCTCTGGTTGCCATCAATAGACTATTTGGCATTAATTTTAAAATTATTATTCATTTCCCAGAGAAATATGCACAGTCTGTTTTTATTAAACAAAGAAAGGGAGATGTTGCAGCCACACGTGTTACACAATGAAGCACAGCTGACAGACCTATAGGCCGATTCTCAGGAATATACACTCCATATGGAGAACCTGTTTGGAGAGCTTTGGGAACACTTGTGTTTTGGACAGTCACTGTCAATTCTGTAGAAATCTTGTGAAATCATGGCATTTCTCATCTTCATAAAGTTATTCACACCAAAGTATCCAAGCAGTATATGGGTACCAAATAACCTCTCATTCACAAATGCCATGCGACTTTTGAGCAATAACTTTTACTCTATGTTGAATCGTCAAGTCTACATTAAATTAATACTCCATAATTTCTTTTGCTAATAGACCATGTAGAAATTCCAAAAAGATAGAAAGACAACATGCCCACACTTACTGGCAAACAGGTCTGGGTATCATAAGCTGGTGATCACAGTTGAAATTGGGCTGAGGGGAGTGTGTGAGTACAGGGTTTATGGTTGTCTACTGATCCTATGCAATGGTTTGGAATGTCAGGTATTTCCCCTTGGATACTGGCCCTTCTTGTGTGGTGTCACTTTTCCTGCAGGGCTGCTCTGTCAGGTCCTTCCTACCTGTTATTTATGATTCTGTAGTGCACGTAGAGATGACTGTTAATGTCTGTGTGGGTTATATAGGCTGGAAACCTCATGCTCGGTGGGAACAGCAAGCACAGCATAGCCACCAGGAACAGCAAAGTACTATGAACATCATAGTAAATACAGAGGCCATAGAAAGAATAAACAGGACACGATAAAAGGATGTATGTGAGTTAATTTATTTATTCTTTCTGCTCAGATCCTATTAGTCAGATTCCCCACTGCTATATCAAATCTTTCTAAATGCTGAATGGTTTAGTGGGGTTTACCACAGAACAAACCTTGATAAGAGGTACGGAAGCTCTAAATGATCAGATCTGGTTTTTGATGCCTCTCTGCCACTCTGGTCATTGGTAAAGTCTGGAGGCCCCAGAAAAAGATGGATTGTCTTCTTTGGGCTATAGGCAGATATTTAATTCTTTTTCTTGCTATCTGGTAGAGTAAAATATAAGTAGTAAATCTCATGGACTAAAGTCTTCTATAAATTTAGGTGAAGGTGAGTATGAAGATTTAGGAGTCTTTCACAGCAGGCTTACTTTAGGCCAATCTCCTCTCTTATCTGTAAATGAGGTAAAACCAGAGTATACTTATTTTTCTGTTTATTTGAGTGACTATCAATCTACAGTCTTATGAATGTAGTATTTCTATACCCTTGAAATCTATAAATGGTTTTAATGAAGTACTTTTGCCTGGACACTTAATGCTGGCCAAATGACTGCCAATAAAGATAATTACAAGAAGTTATAGTTCTGTGTATACATTGGAAAAAAGAATGAAGATCAGGTAATGAGGAACAGGTTTTTTGTGATACTGTGACTGCTTTTGCACATAGTTAGGGGAAATTGTGCCCAAAATGAGATCAAATCATGCTAAACTGTGGCCAATATATCCCAAAAAAGGTAACAGATAAAAGTAAGCTATGGGAGAATTCTGTAGCCAGGAAACATCTAGTTAATTTACAAGGCAACTATGCCGATATGCCTTATGTCTTGATTAAATCCATCACAACAGAATCATTGATTCTGATGGGTCGATGTCTAAAAATGATAACTGTATAATTACTGCATAATTTTGTGGCTCATAGTAGGGAGGGATTCTGTAATTTCCCAGCATGTATTAATGCATGTCATGTGAATGAAGACAGACCAAATTACTGGGTATACAATTGCGGGGATTCTCTTGAGCAAATGAATATTTAAGGAAAAGGTTTTTTGTAGATTTTTGTTTTGTTTTGAAAATAGATACTAGGAATACTCCTATATACCACGACAATGTGTTGATGTCATTATTAGTAACAAAGTATAGGAAGGAAAACCAAACTGTTGACTCCGGGAAGACCAAGAGCAGAGTCAGAGAACTCACAAACCAAATGCAGACAGATAAGGAGATGAATGTGTCATGCTAATAAATGTACCACCACATGGCTGAGCATAGATAAGAAATATGGGTTAATTTTAAATGTTAGAGTTACCTAGTAATAAGCCTAAACTCTCTGCCAAGCATTTATGATTAATATTAAGTCTCCTTGTCTGTTTTTGGAAACTGTCAGAAAAGGAAATCTCTGCCTACAAATGTGTATAAACCTGACTGACACAATTGGGTCATCCCAAGTTTCAGACACAGGCCATTGACTGTAGCAGTGGTTTCATGTCACAGATCTAAATCAGCTCACATCACACAAGTTCACACTGCGGTGGGATAATGCTTCTGTCTTCTTTGAATATGTATTTCTTCCATTGGTTAATAATATACCGGAATTGGCCTATAGTTAGAAGAAAAGGGCTAGGCAGGAGTGTGCAAAGGAGATACAGAGATCAGCAATTAGACTTTGATATGACAGCATATATCCAAGTTAATGCAGCTGCCAAGAAGGCCTGGAATAGACTGTAACAGGCTGAGAAGTTTTCTAGTATGACAGGGACCAGATAAATTATTTCAAGACTTCGTCTCCAGACTGACACAGTCACCTAATAGGTTGATTGGTGATACAGAAGCAAGGCAATTGATAGTTAAAGAGCTAGCATTTGAGAATCCTAATGCCGTGCGTAAAGCGGCTCTAAAACCTTTTAGAGTGTGTACAAATGACAGCCCAATATGCCACAGTCAGCCAACAAATGGCACCTAAATGTGGGTCTGAGCAATGAACCCCAAAACACACGGAAGTGTGGTCACGTGTACATGGGAGCATGTGAGGGATCCCACAAGAAAATTGCACCACAGATGGAGACGTAAGTAATGAGTAGTCAGAAATAAGTAGTAGATTTAAAAAGCAAAGAGTAAAGCTGGGCATAAAATTCGGAGTAAATTGCAAATATTTGTAAACATGGCACAAGCAAATAATACTCAAGTATCTGTACAGTTGCTAAGATGGATTTTGATAGCCAGAGGAGCTGAAAAGAAGCAGAGACAAAGGCAGAAATTTTTAGTTTTTAAATATTATAGTCCTCCCACAGCACTGGCAGTGTATCCGCTGCCATCTTCAGGCAGCTCCAAGACTTGGAGAGACCAAAATAAGTTTTGCCTTCACCCTTGCAACCAGCAGTGCTGTGGTCACCAAGCCACAGCTTCTCCCAATTTTGCCTGGGTGAAAAGAATGAAGGGGGTATGGTGTTTACCCTAGAATTGGCCTAGGATACTGCTGAAATTGGGGTAGTCCAAGCACACCTGCTGTGGCCAGCTGAGTCTGACCCATGCTGTGCCTTGGAGCTAGGAAAGGCAGACAGGAAAGTTTAAAGGGCAATACCTCCCACAGTCAGCACCCAGAGTCAGCCAATGCAAAGACCTATAGGATAATTGACCCATGAGACAAAACGCCTATAATAGAAAAATCTATGGCTTTTAAAAGAGGAGAGGATTCAGAATTCTTCTAATTGAGTGATTACAAAAGATAAAATAATAAAGCAAGTATAGTAAAAATCGGTATGACTGTCCCCACTTAAGCTTAAGAATGTGGCAGTCTCAAAGCCTCTATAATGGTGGACACCTGAGAACCTGAGCTAAATTTGCCAGCTGGTCATAGTCTGTAATGGGACATAGTCTGTAACTTTCATGCAGTATTCTGGCAGTTGAAAAAGATATCAACTTAGTTGTCATTTGGTGCTTGGGTTGCTCTCATGGCTGTCAGAAGTGCCTGTGACTCCTGGTGTCAGTCTGAAGCCACAGAACAAACATCATCGTTGGTTTCCTAAAATCTGTACTCATTAGTATTCTGTGCACCCTTCCATCTTTTGAACAGGAGAATCAGTCTACTGCACATTGTGTAATGGGCTGTGCTAGCTAGCCACGTCATGTCCAGGATGATGAAGGAAGTGTGGTTGTGGATTGCAGGAAGACAGCTGTGTAATCTATTTGATAGAGGCATAAGTGATATTGAAATTCATATGTCTGCAGATCTATAAAGGTCTTGGTCTGGGGTGGAAGCCAGAAGTAATCCTGTGCTGTGTCTTTAAACACACTGTAAGGCTCATGGAGGTGCTCTTGTCACTCAAGCCTCACTAGCCAATCAAGACCTCCAGGCCGACCTGTCAGTCAGAAATCAGGCCGGGCACTTCCTGGCGCCATGCTGCTGGATTGATTTTAAAGCTGCTGGATTGATTTTAAAGCTATTCTGTGCTGTGAGTGCTACTGCAGCGAACTCTGAGGAGAACATGGGTGAGCCTGGAAGCCACGACATGGTGAGTAAGGGGTTGCTGTTCCAAGATGAGGAGGAGAGGATGGTGAGCCATGGGAGACAGTGTGGCAGGCCCTCCTTGAGCGAGTGTAGGAACCCATTGCTACCATCAGTGTTTTCTGAGGTCCCATGTGGTCCTTGCAACTCCCCAGAACCAGGTCTTGGCCTCTGAATAACTTCCCTCTGTGGGCTGCATCTGTGAAAAGCATTTCCAGCAGGGAATTGTGTGTAGAAACATCTTTGTGGTCCACATCAACGTGGTTTTGATACATATGGAAGGCAGGATCCCAAACTTAGAGATGCCTAGTTTTTCTATTATCTTTCAGAACCTTTGCCCTTTGCATTTAACACTTAGGAGTACGATCCCTTTGGAGTTAATTTTGTGGAGTTTGTAAATGGCATTTTTGTGTTCGTTCTCACTCCACTACTAACCGGTGGTGCAGAGAGTAGAAATTTGATATAAAGGCATCATCACCAATGCTTAGGAGATATTAGCTGAGGAAGCCTGCCTCTAAATTACCCAAAGATAGCAAAATAGTGTGCTAACTAGGCCTGTTAGAGATTAAGATGCTAGCATACAAAATTGTTTACAAGGATTGTTTAAACATTTCGCTCTAGACCATGACAGAGAAACCACTGATTTATAAACAGCCACTAATCCTATCCCAAATCAATGAAGAAACCTCTAACGTGCTGCTCAAGGTCATTATGGGATCATAATGAACATTAGGGTATGGTGTGACTTAAAGTTCCAATTCTTTTTAGAGAAAATTATAGTTCTGTCAGATGTATATGCTGAGAGAAGTGACAGTCATTTGAAAAGGAAAATGCTGTTGTGTTGAGAGCTGGCCATATCAATGATGTCTTTCCATTTAGGGTCCAACTCATGGAGAAGGAACATAGCTCCTTCTCAAAACCAAGGATACTCTTGGCAGGGCCAGGAACAGCCTAGTGAGTGTCTAGGCCTTGGGGTTTTGCCTAAGGTCCTGAGTTATAGAGAATAAAATAGAACTCCTTCATTGAAACCGGGAATATATTTGGGAGAGATGGTAAGGATCTGGAACCAGTGCTTTTCTGGAGAGGTTCTTCAGATCCTGAGAACCCAACTCTTCCCACCACAGTGAGCTATGGTCCCAAGGCCACTTTTGGCATAGTCCATAATATTCTTGAGATCGCCTCTGTTTTCCTTGTGTTGCATTTTTTTTTTTTTTTGAGACGGGGTTTCTCTGTGGCTTTGGAGTTCGTCCTGGAACTGTCTCTTGGAGCTGGCCTTGAAATTCCTGAGAACTGCCTCCCGAGTCCTGGGATTAAAGGCGTCCTTGGATTAAAGGCGTGGGCAACCTCCACCACCACCACCCTGCTATCGTGTTTCATTGCTTGATTAACTTTTTTCTGAGTTTGTCCCATTGTGTGGTAATTTCTGCTGATTTCCTAGAAGTCTTCTATTTCCTCCCATTTCCCCTTACAAATGGTATACAAGAAGCGATTCATCTTAAGAAGCTTACTTGGAATAAGACATAGTTTATACAAGACTTCTCTGTCTCAGTTTTTGTCATACTTTAGTTCCAGTTTTCCTGTCTTTCTCACCTTCTGGCCCTGCACGTAGGGCCCTGTCTGTAAAGTATGACCTGCTGCTCAGGTCACTTACATACTTTTAACATAACCGTGGCAATATCCTTGCTGAGATCTGGAACCTGACATACAGAGTTGTCAATGGCCTGTTTCTCAATCCTTGGAGCTGTATTAACTGGATAAAGCAGGATTGAACATATCTGCACAGGACAGTTACCTAATTTGAAATTCAATATTCACTTCCTCAAGCTAACCTTCCTATTATTATTATTATTATTTTGATTTTCGAGACAGGGTTTCTCTGTAGTTTTTAGTGCCTGTCCTGGAACTAGCTCTTGTAGACCAGGCTGGTCTCGAACTCACAGAGATCCGCCTGCCTCTGCCTCCCGAGTGCTGGGATTAAAGGCTTGCACCACCACCGCCGGGCTTGACCGTAACTCTGTATATCAGGTTCCAGATCTCAGCAGCAAACATGAGCATGTGAGCAATATCATTCTGTCTTTTATGAGAGGCATGCCATCTAAAAGGGAATGGCCTACTTCTTTTTAAAGTCAGTATACCTGAGGTTTATCTTACTGATATTTTAAAAATGATTTATTATGATTTATTTAACTTTATGAGCATTGGTGTGAAGTTGTCAGATCCCCTGGAACAGGAGTTACAGACAGTTGTGAGCTGCCAGGTGGGTGCTGGGAAGTGCAGCTGGGTCCGCTGGAAGAGCAGTCAGTGCTATTAACTGCTGAGCCATCTCTACAGCTCCTATATTACTGATTTTAAAATACATTATTTTCATCTTTTTAAAAAGCCCATTATTTGTATTCTCTTTCAAATTTCATTTCTTTAAATGCATTACTGTTCTAATGACTATTGTATTCTCTTCCCCACTTTTTTTAAATATTATATTCCTGTTTATCCTGAGTGGTATTGATTTTTTTTTATTTCTCTTTATATCAGTGAGTTTTCTAGCTCAGGCTTGCCCCCACATTGTGTACCTGAGGATTGCTTTGAGCACAGATAATTCTGTTTCTGTTACCCAGTGCTGGGAAAACACTCTAGCAATTTTTTCCAGGCTAGGCTTTGACTGGACATTGTGAAGGGAAAATAGACCAGTTAGTGAGAGTCCTCTAATCCGTCTGACTTTTCCCGGAAACTCATAATTGAAGAGAGATATGTGAAAGAATTGAGCCCATTTACCTACTCTGTAGCTATTGAAGGCAGAGTGCAGAAAGGGGAGGGAAGGAAGCATCTTGAGAGACTTACTGCTTTCGTACCTGTTAAAATTTATTGGAGTCCACAAGAGTATACAGTCAATGCACAGACCAATAAGCAGATACACGGGAAGTGTATATGTACTCATCCACATGGAACAACCTAGTTTGCAGAGCTGTGGGAACACTTGTATTTTGGAAAGCCACCATCATATCTGTAAAAACCGTGTTAAGCCAAGATTCTTCCCTTTGAAATGGGGCACATTCCCAGAACACCACAGCAGAGCAACCTCTGCTTGATCAATGGACTGACCTTTCTCCATTTCCCCACACAATGAGGCCTTGGAGCAATGGCTTCACTCTTTCTTGTAGCACTCAAATTTACATAGAGCCAATTCCACAAAATTACCTGCTAACAGACCACATAGAAATTTTTCTAGAAGACAGGCACTGAGAAGGAAGGCAGCCCACCTTTGCTAACAAACAACTCTGGTTGTTCCCAGAGGTGTGTAGTACAGCAGAGATTAGAAGAGAAGTATAGGTGAATCAAGGATTCAGGGATGTTCAATAATTTTATCTAAGGGTTTGGCATGTCAGAATCTTCCCTTTGAATGCTGGCTCTTTCTTAGGTCAAGTTACCTGTTCTGGAGTACTGCTTTGTCAGGTTCTACCTGTCACTTCCTGTGATTTTGAATGCATATTATTGTCCTTGCCTATGGATTTTTCCAACCATGTCTGTGAAAACTAGAATTCTCATGGAGATCTGCACTTGCTCTTACTCTTCTTCTTCACCTCCACTACTTTTCCTTACTCTTCTATCTTCTCATTCTTCCTCTTCTCCATGCCTTCTTCCCTTCATTTTTCCTCTAGCATGAAAAATAAAGAAGGTGCCGAGGTAATATACTTGAGTTAAATGTTTTACCCTGAGATCCTTGCTTGCCATAGATACCCAGTTCTGAAACCTGAGGGGGTACTTGGGCTGGTACTCAAGTTCCAATAAAAATTAGTACTACAGAGTTTTATAATCAGTTTTAGATGATTGATAAATGACATGACTAGCCATTTTTGGGGGTCCACAGAAAAAAAGCAATGAAAATATCTGGATAAAGTACTGACTTTATCATGAAGCCCAATTGCTGTAGTTTTACTACTTCAACCAAAATACAAGATCTCTGGAAACTGTAATGACCTTGCCTAACAGGACTGTTGTCCCTATTTACTCAGGAGATCTTGTCTATTTCCCCTGTCCAGGTGGATCCACATATGTTTCTGTTATGTTTCCTAGCTTCTCTGTGGTTGTGGACTATAGACTTATTATCCTTTGCTTTATAAGTAGTATCTACTTTGGAGTGAGTAATACTGTTTTCTTGATTTTGAGTCTGGGTTACCGCAAACAGGGTGGCATTTTCTAGTTCCATCCATTTCCATTGCAAGATGTCATTTTTTTTAACCACTCAGAAGTACTCCATTGTATAAATGTACCACATTTTCTTTATCCATTCTTTGGTTGAAGGGCATCTATGTTTCCAGGTTCTGGCTATTACAAATAATGCTGGTATGGACATAGTTGAGCAAATGCCCTTGTGGTATGATTGACATCCTTTGGTACATGGCAAAGTCTGGTATTGCTGGTTCTTGAGGTAAGATGATTCACAATTTTCTATCAAACTGAAATACTGATTTCCAACATGGTTGTACAAGTTTGCAAACCCACAGGCAGTGGAGGAGTGTTCCCCGTACTCCACATCCCCTCCAGCATAAATCAATTTTTGTATTCAGAAAATTTAGTATATTATTCTGACTTCCTTGAGGTTTTGTTGGTTTGGGTGCTGTCTGTGGCCAGACAGTTTTAGGGTTTTTTTTTCTTGAATTTAGAAGCTTGCTATATTTCTATGGAGATCTGTGTTTTCTAATTGTTGCTATCTCTGTAATGTTTTTCTTCACCTTAAGTGATTGATATTGTGAATGCACTAGTTTTGATTTTTACAACGTTTTCATGTATTATAGTCTCTTTGAATTAGAATCACCACTCAACATGATATAGCCTAGAGTCTTCTGAGGAAACATCAGTTGAGGGCATGCCCACTCTGAATCACTAGTTACTATGTCTGTGAGAAATTGTGTTGATTGATGTAGGAAGACTCTTCCCTTGAGTCTGGCAATACTCAAAAGCAAGTAAAGCTTGACTGGACAAGAGGGCTAGCTGAACTTGAGATAGTGAAAAACTGAGAGAAAAAGCTAATAAATCTTTCCCCATTTTTTTTACTTCAGTTGCTATCTTGAATTTTTTTTTTTTTTTTTATATATTTTTTTTTTTATTATTATTATTTTTTTTTATTGAGAATAAGAAAAAAAAGTTTCCGCCTCCTCCCAGCCTCCCATTTCCCTCCCCCTCCCCCCACTCCTCTCCCCCTCCCCCCACTCCTCTCCCCCTCCCTCTCTAATCCAAAGAGCAGTCATGGTTCCCTGCCCTGTGGAAAGTCCAAGGTCCTCCCCCCTCCGTCCATGTCTAGGAAGGTGAACATCCAAACTGGCTAGGCTCCCACCAAGCCAGAACCTGAAGTAGGATCAAAACCCCTTGCCATTGACCTTGGCTTCTCATCAGTCCTCATTGTTCGCCATGATCAGAGAGTCCGGTTTTATCCCATGCTTATTCAGTCACAGTCCAGCTGGCCTTGGTGAGCTCCCAATAGATCAGCCCCACTGTCTCAGTGGGTGGGTGCACCCCCCGTGGTCCTGACATCCTTGCTCGTGTTCTCCCTCCATCTGATCCTCATTGGGACCTTGGGAGCTCGGTCCAGTGCTCCAGTGTGAGTCTCTGTCTCTATGTCCATCCATCACCAGATGAAGGTTCTATGGTGATATGAAAGATATTCGTCAGTATTGCTATGGGATAGGGTCATTTCAGGTTCCCTATCCTCCGCTTCCCAAGGGACTAACTGGGGACATCACCTTGGGCTCCTGGGAGCCACTCTAGGTTCAAGTCTCTTGCCAACCCTAAGGTGGCTCCCTTAACTAAGATATGTGCTTCCCTGCTCCCCTATCCAACCATCTTCCTGTTTCCCCCAAATTCCCCCAATCCTCCCCTTTTCTCTCCCCATCCCCCCTTATCCCAACCCACCCCACCCCCAAGATCCCAATTATCTCCCCGTCAATTTTATCTACTTCCCTTAGCGAAGAGGATAACTAGATGTTTTTTCTTGGGTTCACCTTCTTATTTAGCTTCTTTAGGTTCACCAGGTATACACTCCGTGACCTTTATTAATGGCTAGAAACCAATTATGAGTGAGTACATCCCATGTTCTTCTTTTTGGGTCTGGGTTACCTCGCTCAGGATAGTGTTTTCTATTTCCATCCATTTGCATGCAAAATTCGAGAAGTCATTGTTTTTTACCGCAGCATAGTACTCTAAAGTGTATATATTCCACACTTTCTTCATCCATTCTTCCATTGAAGGGCATCTAGGTTGTTTCCAGGTTCTGGCTATTACAAATAATACTGCTATGAACATAGTTGAACAAATGCTTTTGTCATATGATAGGGCATCTCTTGGGTATATTCCCAAGAGTGGTATTGCTGGGTCCAGGGGTAGGTTGATCCCGAATTTCCTGAGAAACCGAAACACTGATTTCCAAAGTGGTTGCACAAGATTGCATTCCCACCAGCAATGGATGAGTGTACCCCTTCCTCCACAGCCTCTCCAGCAAAGGCTATCATCGGTGCTTTTGATTTTAGCCATTCTGAGAGGTGTAAGATGATATCTCAAAGTTGTTTTGATTTGCATTTCCCTGATTGCTAATGAGGTTGAGCATGACCTTAGGTGTCTTTTGGCCATTTGAACTTCCTCTTTTGAGAATTCTCTGTTCAGTTCAGTGCCCCATTTTTTAATTGGGTTAATTAGCATTTTAAAGTCTAGTTTCTTGAGTTCTCTATATATTTTGGAGATCAGACCTTTGTCTGTTGCGGGGTTGGTGAAGATCTTCTCCCAGTCAATAGGTTGCCTTTCTGTCTTAGTGACAGTGTCCTTTGCTTTACAGAAGCTTCTCAGCTTTAGTAGGTCCCATTTATTCAATGTTGCCCTTAGTGTCTGTGCTGCTGGGGTTATACTTAAGAAGCGATCTCCTGTGCCCAGCTGTTGTAGGGTACTTCCCACTTTCTCTTCTATCAGGTTCAGTGTGTTCGGACTGATATTGAGGTCTTTGATCCATTTGGACTTGAGTTTTGTGCAAGGTGATAGATATGGGTCTAATTTCAATCTTCTACAGGTTGACATCCAGTTGTGCCAGCACCATTTGTTGAAGATGCTTTCTTTCTTCCATTGTATACTTTTAGCTCCTTTGTCGAAAATGAGGTGTTCATAGGTTTGGGGATTAAATTCCGGGTCTTCTATGCGATTCCATTGGTCGACTTCTCTGTTTTTATGCCAATACCACACTGTTTTCATTACCGTAGCTCTGTGATAGAGTTTGAAGTCAGGGATGGTAATGCCTCCAGAAGATCCTTTATTGTATAGGATTGTTTTGGCTATCCTGGGTTTTTTATTTTTCCATATAAAATTGATTATTGTCCTCTCAAGATCTGTGAAGAATTTTGATGGGACCTTGATGGGAATTGCATTGAATCTATAAATTGCCTTTGGTAGAATTGCCATTTTTACTATGTTGATCCTCCCAATCCAAGAGCATGGGAGGTCCTTCCATTTTCTGGTATCCTCATCAATTTCTTTCTTCAATGCTTTGAAGTTCTTGTCAAATAGATCTTTCACTTCCTTTGTTAGAGTTACCCCGAGATATTTTATGCTGTTTGTGGCTATTGTGAAAGGTGAAGCTTCTCTGATTTCCCTCTCTGCTTCCATATCCTTTGTGTATAAGAGGGCGACTGATTTTTTGGAGTTGATCTTGTATCCTGCCACATTACTAAAGGAATTTATCAGCTGTAAAAGTTCCTTGGTGGAGTTTTGAGGGTCACTTATGTACACTATCATATCATCTGCAAATAACGAAAGTTTAACTTCTTCCTTTCCAATTTGAATCCCCTTGATCCCCTTATGTTGTCTTATTGCTATTGCTAGAACTTCAAGCACTATATTGAAGAGGTATGGCGAGAGTGGGCAGCCTTGTCGTGTTCCTGAGTTTAGTGGGATGGCTTTGAGTTTCTCTCCGTTTAATTTGATGTTAGCTGTCGGCTTGCTGTATATAGCTTTTATTATATTTAGGTATGACCCTTGTATCCCTAGTCTCTCCAAGACTTTTATCATAAAGGGATGTTGAATTTTGTCAAATGCTTTTTCAGCATCTAATGAAATGATCATATGGTTTTTTTCTTTCAGCTTATTTATATGATGGATTACATTGATAGATTTTCGTATGTTGAACCAGCCCTGCATCTCTGGAATGAAGCCTACTTGATCATAATGGATAATTTTTCTAATGTGTTCTTGGATTCGGTTTGCCAGTATTTTGTTGAGGATTTTTGCGTCGATATTCATGAGTGAGATTGGCCTGTAGTTCTCTTTCTTGGTTGAGTCTTTGTGTGGTTTTGGTATCAGAGTGACTGTAGCTTCATAAAAGGAATTTGGCAATGACTCTTCCGCTTCTATATTGTGAAATACATTAAGGAGTATAGGTGTTAGCTCTTCTTGGAAGTTCTGGTAGAATTCCGCATTGAAACCATCAGGTCCTGGGCTTTTTTTGGTAGGGAGGTTTTTGATAACAGCTTCTAGTTCTTCGCGACTAACAGGTCTATTTAGGTTGTTCACCTGGTCCTGGTTTAACTTTGGTATATGGTATTTATCTAAAAACGTGTCCATTTCTTTTACATTTTCCAGTTTTGTGCCATACAGGCCTTTGTAGTAAGATCTAATGATTCTTTGAATTTCCTCTGTGTCTGTGGTTATATCCCCCTTTTCATTTCTGATCTTGTTAATTTGCATATTCACTCTCTGGCGTTTTATTAGTTTGGATAGAGGTTTATCAATCTTGTTGATTTTCTCTAGGAACCAGCTTTTTGTTTCATTGATTCTTTGGATTGTTTTCTGTGTTTCTATTTTGTTGATTTCAGCCCTCAGTTTGATTATTTCCAGTCTTCTACTCCTCCTAGGTGAGTCTGCTTCTTTTTTTCTAGAGCTTTCAGGTGGGCTGTTAAGTCTCCAATGTGTGCCTTCTCTGTTTTCTTTAAGTGGGCACTTAGTGCTATGAACTTTCCTCTCAGGACTGCTTTCATAGTGTCCCATAAGTTTGAGTAGGTTGTTTCTTTATTTTCATTGAATTCAAGGAAGACTTTAATTTCTTTCTTTATTTCTTCCTTGATCCAGGTGTGGTTCAGTAGTTGACTGTTCAGTTTCCATGAGTTTGTAGGCTTTCTGGGGGTAGGGTTGTTGTTGAATTCTAACTTTAATCCATGGTGATCTGATAAGACACAGGTGATTACTAATATTTTTTTGTAACTGTGGAAGTTTGCTTTGTTACCGAGTATGTGGTCAATTTTCGAGAAGGTTCCATGTGCTGCAGAGAAGAAGGTATATTCTTTCCTATTTGGGTGGAATATTCTATAGATGTCTGTCAAGTCCAATTGATTCATTACCTCCTTTAATTCTCTTAGTTCTCTGTTAGGTTTCTGTCTGATTGACCTGTCCATTGGCGAGAGAGGAGTGTTGAAGTCTCCTACTATTAGTGTGTGCGGTTTGATGGCTGCCTTGAGTTTTAGTAGTGTTTCTTTTACGTACGTGGGTGCTTTTATATTAGGGGCGTAGATATTCAGGATTGAGACTTCCTCTTGATGAATTGATCCTGTTATGAGTATAAAATGTCCCTCTCCGTCTCTTCTGATTGATTTAAGTTTGAAGTCAAGTTTGTTAGAAATTAGTATGGCCACACCCGCTTGTTTCTTAGGTCCATTTGCTTGATATGCCTTTTCCCAGCCCTTTACTCTAAGTAGGTGCCTGTCTTTGTGTTTGAGGTGTGTTTCTTGTAAACAGCAGAATGTTGGATCCTGCTTTTGTATCCAATCTCTTAGCCTGTGCCTTTTTATAGGTGAGTTGAGCCCATTGACATTAAGTGATATTAATGACCAGGGGTTGTTAACTCCGGTCACTTTTTTAGTAGTAGAGTTCGTGTGTATCCCTTCTTTAAGTTGCGCTGGTGACGGGTCTCTAGATGTCAGAGTTATTGTGGTCATTGTTGGACTCCTTGGTTAGAGATTTTCCTTCTATTACTTTCTGTAAGGCTGGATTTGTGGCTACGTATTGTTTAAATTTGTTTTTATCCTGGAAAATTTTGTTTTCTCCATTTATGGTGAATGAAAGCTTGGCTGGGTATAGTAGTCTGGGCTTGCATCCATGGTCTCTTAGTTTTTGCAGAACATCTATCCAGGACCTTCTGGCTTTCATGGTTTCCATAGAGAAGTCAGGTGTAAGTCTGATAGGTTTACCGTTGTAAGTAACTTGGCCTTTTTCCTTTGCGGCTCTTAATATTCTTTCTTTATTCTGTATGTTTTGTGTTTTGATTATTATATGCCGAGGGGATGTTTTTTTTTGATCCAGCCTATTCGGTGTTCTGTATGCTTCTTGAACCTTCATAGGTACATCTTTCTTTAGGTTGGGAAAGTTTTCTTCTATAATTTTATTAAATATATTTTCTGGGCCGTTGAGCTGCACTTCTTCTCCTTCTTCTACTCCAATTATTCTTAGGTTTGGTCTTTTTATTGTGTCCCATATTTCCTGAATGTTTTGTGATGAGAATTTGTTGGTTTTGCTGTTTTCTTTGATCAGTGTGTTTATTTTCTCTATGGTATCTTCAGTGTCTGATATTCTTTCTTCTATCTCTTGTATTCTGTTGGTAGTACTTGTCTCTGTAGTTCCTGTTCGTTTACCCAGATTTTCCATCTCCAATCTTCCCTCGGTTTGTGTTTTCTTCATTCCTTCCATTTCCTTCTTCAAGTCTTGAACCGCTTCCTGTACCTGTTTGATTGCTTTTTCATGTTTCTCTTGGTTTTCTTGGGTATCTTTAAGCGATTTATTCATTTCCTCTACCTTTTTGTTTGTAATCTCTAATTGTTTATGGCAGTTTTTCACCTCCTGCTTAAGGTCTTCTATTATTTTCATATAATTCACTTTTGAGTCGATTTCTTCTAATTCTTCTGGAGTAGGGTGTACAATTCTTCTTATTTCGGGATCCCTTGATTCTGGTGAAGTCATGTTGCCTTTCAGGTTGTTGGAGGAAGTCTTGCATTGGCGCCTTCCCATCTCCTCCTTCAAATGGGGCCAGGAGAGGTCTGGTGTCTTGGTCCAGTCTTTGCGTCCAGATGGAACTCCTCAGGACCACTCTGGGTGGGTTGTGGATGCAAGCCTGATGTCTCTTCTGGTGCCGGGTTCGGATCTCCTTGCTGCCCCAGTAATGTCTCTCCTGGTGCCTGGACCGGAACTCCTGGCTGCTTGGGTGTCTTGTAAACAAAGGAGCTACCTACCTCGCTGCAGGCAGGCTAGTGGGAACATAGGAGCTACCACCCTCCGGTTTGCCCTGCCGATTCGGATTCGGTCCTAGAGCCCGGACAGGCTGGGCTGGGAGATGCTATGTGGTCAACGAGGGAAGGGAGTCAGATGGAGGGGGGAGGGATGTGGATGCAAGCTGGGTGGGATAGGAAGGGAGAGGGGGTATCGGGCAGAGTAGCCCCTGAGGATGACCAGGAAGTGTAGGAGGGGTGTCTGAGTTCCCTGTCCCGGGCTGCTGCCGCGGTCAGAAACTCACTCACCCCAGTGATGTCTCTCCTGGTGCCTGGACCGGGACTCCTGGCTGCAGGGGTGTCTTGTAAACAAAGGAGCTACCTACCTCGCTGCAGGCAGGCTAGTGGGAACAAAGGAGCTACCACCCTCCGGTTTGCCCTGCCGATTCGGATTCGGTCCTAGAGCCCGGACAGGCTGGGCTGGGAGATGCTATGTGGTCAACGAGGGAAGGGGGTCAGATGGAGGGTGGAGGGATGTGGATGCAAGCTGGGTGGGATAGGAAGGGAGAGGGGGTATCGGGCAGAGTAGCCCCTGAGGATGACCAGGAAGTGTAGGAGGGGTGTCTGAGTTCCCTGTCCCGGGCTGCTGCCGCGGTCAGAAACTCACTCACCCCAGTGATGTCTCTCCTGGTGCCTGGACCGGAACTCCTGGCTGCAGGGGTGTCTTGTAAACAAAGGAGCTACCTACCTCGCTGCAGGCAGGCTAGTGGGAACAAAGGAGCTACCACCCTCCGGTTTGCCCTGCCGATTCGGATTCGGTCCTAGAGCCCGGACAGGCTGGGCTGGGAGATGCTATGTGGTCAACGAGGGAAGAGGGTCAGATGGAGGGTGGAGGGATGTGGATGCAAGCTGGGTGGGATAGGAAGGGAGAGGGGGTATCGGGCAGAGTAGCCCCTGAGGATGACCAGGAAGTGTAGGAGGGGTGTCTGAGTTCCCTGTCCCGGGCTGCTGCCGCGGTCAGAAACTCACTCACCCCAGTGATGTCTCTCCTGGTCTTGAATTTTTATCCTAAGATTCCGTGATGATGGTTTTGTGATCTTGCAGTATCAGTTAACTAAACATGGAGATGCTTTTGATTAGAATTAAGTCAGAGCAAATAACAAGGAAGTTATAAGAAAATGTAGTACAACAGAGTGATATTGTTACTGCAAAGAACTTGAAATTGATGACTTTTGGAGGATTGATGAGAATATTAAGATTGAGATGGCAAAATCTGTAGAAACGAATACACAGAGCTTCACCAGTCATTCTTATGGTACTGAAAAGATGGGAGCATTGAGAGGAATGCAGACAGTGAAGGTGGACTTCATAGGAGTTCAGTCGGAAATAGATTCCATGAAAAATTAATCTAGAGGTCATTGGATTATATTTTTGTCCCAAACAATTCTTACTTTCTCCATTATGTGAAAATTGAGTAAGCAGAGGCTGATTTCTTAAAAGTATTGATTCAGGTGGATAGTTTTTATAGATGACTGATTTGGGTCTACAATAGAAAATTAAACAAGTGGGACAGAAAGAAATGAAAAAGTCTTTTTTGTAATAAAAAAAAGCTCTGGGTACTATTAGGTGGCAGAAACTTTCAAGTAGATTAAAAAAAAGTCCCTTGCTCTAGAAAAAAAGCCTAGCAAGGTGCTTTAAGGGTAAGATTCCATCTTGCTAGGAACTTTGGGAGTGGACATGTCAATGCACAAGAGGCCTACATGGCCTTCTCACAGCTGGTGTGTCTTGTTCAAAGAGAACATCTCCACCTCTTTTGGGGTCTAGGACACAGTGACAAGAAGTCAGGTAGGATGGCAATAATGTTTGGGGGAGGTAGTCAAAGAGTGGAGGAGATCATGGGTGGACAGGCTGCCTGGATTTCAAATGATTGATGTGGACTTGCTTTATCAGGAGTTTTGCCTGAGTTCAACTACCTGTTCTTCTTGCTGGCTTAGCCTGCTCTTGGGGGCTGGGAATATGTCTCAGGGGTGATGGCTGGAGAGTTGTTTGTGGATTGTGACTGTGGAAACTAAAGGAATGAAGAAGTTTTATGAACTGGTGGCCTACCTGTTCTTTGCCTGACGTGGTCTGTATGAGAGTATGGGATTTCTGCCTGAATTCAGGACTGGAACACAGACAGACATATTTCTCTCTTTCTGAATGGAATATATCCAGTGTCATTTTATGTCTGAAAAGTTTACTTTGTTTATTGATTTTAAAAGATGTCACAAGACAATATTTTATCTAGAGCATCAGAAGAGACTTTGGATATTTGAAGAACATTTTGGCTGTTAAAAATTGTGAAGATCATGAAGTTAGATTCAAAGCACTTTTATTTCTTTCTGTTTATTCTCTTTGTTCTTCTCTCGTACAGTACAATCTGACCACAGCCTCAACCCTGTCTAAACTCCCTAGTCCCAACATTCCCACTGACCCAGATCCACTGTTCCCTTCAGAAAGAGCAGGCCACCTAGGAATGTCAACAACCATCATGATTAGATACAATAAGACTAGACACAAACCTTCATGTCCATGCATGATTACACAACCGAGTAGAAGGAAAATCGTCCCAAGAGCAAGCAAAAGAGTCAGAAACACTCTTACAGTTAGCAGTCCCAGAAACACACCAAGCATAGCAACCTCTATTGAGAGGATAGAACTCAGACACTGCAAGCTCCATAATTGCTCTCTCAGGCTCTCTAGGCCCTTATGATCCATGCCTAGTTGATTCTGTAAATTGTGGTCTTTTTCATGTCCTTGACACATCTGGCTTCTAAAAAACCCTCACCCAAATTTCTGCTTGCTTCCACATGCTTTAGTTAGTATTTTAGTAAAGTTCTTTGCATCTGCCATAATCAATTTTCAGAGGAAGGCCATCTGTTGACAGGCTAGGAAACAATCTATGATTTTATTAGAGTAAAGCTAGGAATCATTATATTGATTATTATTTTCTTTTTGTTACTTTTATTTTTTTCTACTCTAAATTCTGAACCATTGAACTTCTCATTCCTTGCCATCCAGGCAGTATTGGTCATGGGTTGCCTCTTTTCACTTACGCCTCACGTTAGTCCCATCATTGGTTTGCCACTACAGCAATTTAAGCCACCAATTTCCTAGTATATCTTCGGGACAACACACTGTGTGTCAGATATTTTGTGGCTGGCTTTCTTTTCTATTCCCACCACAGGGAATTGTAATTGTAAATGTAATTGGAGAAGATGACAGGTTCAGGCTCCATATTCTTAGTTATTGGAAATCCTCACTACGGTTGCCCTCTTAGCTAGCAAAAAGTTTCTACTATATTAGGTTTCCACATCAACTTTAAAATTTTTCCTATTCCAATCATCTCTCCCTGTATATTCTCCCTCCATCCCTCCATTATCCCATGATTGTTACTCTTGCTATTTTCTGTTCATTCATAAAATCTAGTCTATTTCCTTCTTTCATGTGGGCTCCATTCATCCCCTGCTATAGCCATTCTTGTAATTTACCCTTTCTGAGTCTACGGATTGTACTGAGATTATTTTTACGCAACTGCTAATATCCACATATATATGAGTACATATCATGTTTGTCTATGTGGTTCTGGTTTTACTTGCTCAGAATAAAAAGAAAACTGAGGAAACTAGATGTTAAAATAAAATAATCAAATAAAAATATGGTACAGATGAAAATAAAGAATTCTAAATAGATGAATTTAAAACTGGCTGAAAAACAGATAAATAAATGTTCAACAACCTTAGCTATCAAGGAAATATAAATCAAAAGTACTTTAATAATTAATCTTACACCTGCAGATTGGCTAGGATCAATAACGCAAGTGATATCTCCTACTGGCAAAAATACAGACAAAAAGGAACAGTCCTCCATTGTTGCTGAGATTGTAAACCTGTATAGCCACTATGGAAATCAATATGGCAATTCCTCAGATAATTGGGAATCTATCTACCTCAAGACTCAGCTATACCACTGTGGTAGTTTGAATATATTTGGCATCATAATCTCTTATGGAGTGGAAGTAGTGGGAGGTGTGGCTGTTCTGGAGTTGTTATGGTCTTGTTGGAGGAAGTATGTTACTGTGGGTTTTTGTGGTCTCTTATTCTCAGGATACTTCCCAGTGTGTCAGACTATGTCCTTTTTCCTCTTAGTCAAGAACAAAGGACCCTCAGTTCCAGTATCACATCTGGCTGCCAGCTTACAGGCTTCAAGCCATAATGATAATTAACTCAACCTCTGAAATTATATGTGAGCCTCCTCAATTAAATACTTTTGTTATAAGAGTTTCTCTGGTCATGGTGTCTCTTTAAAAAAAAAATCTAAAACAGAAGTTGGTCCCAGGGACTATAGTATTGCTGTGATAGTCCTAACCATGCTTTTGTTTCGGATCATAAGGTCTTTGATTCTTTGGCTTACAAAAAGGAAAGATGCATTTGCCACTACATACAGGGTCATACTAGGAGGAGCATGGGAGAGAGTGACCTTGATAACGAAATGAAATATCAGGAGCCAGTTCAAGAGATTTCAGAGAAGAATTTTAATATTTCTTACAAATGATTCTTGTGATATTTTGGTGAAGGAAGTGCCTTGATTCAAAAAATCTGCCTGAGGCTAAAGTAAGGAGATTTTGATAAACTCCCTGGGAAGAAGAATCCTCAACACAGAATAATATAGACTCTGCCAAGTGGATGTTAGTGATAACTCTACTGAAGATACTTAATAAAAGGGATTCGTGGCCTGAGGTGATGGTGGCACATTGACTTTAATCCTAGTACTCTGAACACAGAGGCAGCACACCTCTGTTAGTTCAAGGACAGCTTAGTTTACACATCAAGTTTCAGGACAGCCAAGCTTGTACAGCCAAAAGCAGAAAGTTGGTAAAGATAGAATTAAACAAGGTGTCATGTTCCAACCCCAGTAAGCAGCAGAACCTGACAGCTTGGGCGACATGGTTCTGGCTTAAGAGTTAAGGATAAAAGAAAGGCATTATATTCTCTGTTTCTTGTTAGCTGGGGCTGAAGAATCAGCTGTGATGAGCAAGTTATCAGAAGTATTTAAGCAAAATATGGTTCTACTGGATACTTAATGCTGGACGGCTAGAGCTAAAAATTTAGTGATGATTATGAGACCAGCATCACTGATGTGAAAATGTCTGGGAAGTGTTTTCTAAGAGCACAGAGCAACTGTCTTCCAGGGGTAGCCACAGTTGTACCTCAACAGGTAGGTGGAGTTTATAATGTGTTTCACTGGGTGGTAATATTTTGAAGGTATTGATGGATGTAAGGCTTGGCACTGTGAGAGGTCAGGAAAGGACATCACTGAAGGTGCAGTGTCATTGGCAGTTGAATGCCCAGGACTGTAAGGGTCATGCCAAGAGATGTGGAACCCTGAGGAGATTCTATGAGAAATACTGGTGAAGGTGAAACCCATTTACAACAGAAGACCCCAGTGTCTGGAGAGGCCAGCACTGTGAGATGACCACGAAAACAGCAGTAGCAGTGGAATTGAGCCAGCCAGAGTCTAGAAGACCAGGTGTGTGTACTGCAGAGGGCAGAGTCAGTGTATTGACCCAAAGCCTATGGAAGGGTCCTGATGATCTTGAGTGGGCCTTAATATTGGAAGGTTGGGATTCTTTAATTATCCAAGATGTTAGCGATCTCAGGGTCATAGGTTACCTGCCAAGGAGACCTACTAATGTGCAATGGAACCAGCCAAAGAAAAAGAAGTGTGATGTTTTTGACAAATGCTGAACAGGATTGGAAACCTGGAGAGCTATTGGACATGGAATTAGGTATCATTACATTGACTTTTTCTTTATTGTTACTTGTATTTGTTTCTATACTAGTTCTTTGAGCCATTTAACTTCTGGATCCTGCCCATCTAGGCGCTCTTCCTAGCCATGTTGGGCCTCAATTTGGGCCAGTCATTGGTTAGCCACTACACAAATCTTGAGCCACCATTTTCCTGATATATCTTCCATACACCACAAGTGTATGTCAAATATTATGTGGATGGCTTGGTTTTATAGTCCCACTACTGAGAACCATATGTGATTACAGAAGATGGCCAATATAGGCTCCATATTTCTGAGTTATAGGGAGTCCTCACTATAATCACCCTCAAAGATTGCAGAAAGTTGTTACTGCACTGTTTGACCATCAACCCTTGAAAGCTTTCTTATTCTATTAATTTCTTGGTGTGTTTTTCCCCTACATACCTGCATTTACTCTTATGATCCTCCCTGTTCTTGCTCTGTGTACTCCCACAAAATCTAGTCTATTTAATAGAATCTTTGGGGTCCATGCACCCCCTGCTACAGCCATCTTTGTCTCTTACCCTATCTGGGTCTGTGGATTGAACAGTAATTAGTCTTTATTAAACAGCTAATATCCACTTACAGTGAGTACACATCATGTTTGTCTATGTAGTTTGGATTTAATTTTTCAGAAGCAAAAGACCTCAAGCAACACATCTAGAAATAAGTTAATTGAATGAAAATGTGGTACAGATTTAAACAAGGAGTTCTAAATAGATGAATCTAAACTGTCTTAGAAACACTCAACTAAATGTTCAATATACTTAGCCATCAAGCAAATGTACATCAAAAGAGCTTTTAGAATTCACCTTATACCTGTCAGAATAGCTAGGTTCAATAACATAATGGAAAACTCATGCTGGCAAGAATGTTGAATTAGTAGAACGTTGATTGGCTAGGATCAGTAACACAATTGACATATCATACTGGCAAAGATATGGACAAAAAGAAACACTCCCCTATTTTTGCTGAGAATGTAAACCTGTATAGCCACTAGGTAACCAATATGGCAGTTCCTCAGATAATTGAGAATCTATCTATCTTAAGACTCAGATAAACCACTCTGGTAGTTTGAATGCAGTGAGACCCAATAATCTCCTAGGGAGTGAGTGGCACTATTAGGTGTGGCTTTATTGGGCTGGGTTATGGCCAAGTCAAGTCAATATCATGATTGTTATAAGAGACTTCACGTTGAAACACTTCAGGAACTGTTCCAGCCTGTGACAATCATTGAAATTAGACTAAATACTTTTTTTTAATCATGGGATGACTATGAATATTTATGGATCAGGGTCAGAACGTAGTTGATCAAAGGAAAAGGTCCCAGATTAGAAGAAGTGGTTGAACACTTGTCTCTCCGGGGTGCTCTTCTTTGTTGTATTTGTAGAACATTGAGTAGGAGAAATCTTTTGGATGAAATTCCTATATTGGGGATTGGATTTACATGTTCATAGCCTGAACCCATTTCTGGTTATGTGTGTCCTGATGTTATGACTTCCCACCATTATAGATGGTATCACTCAATGACAAAACATGCAGTTGAAGCAATTTCCGTTTACTCTTAAGCCTTTTGCTATCCTGATTTTTAATTTTATGTTTTTACTTTTGATTTTGAAAGACAATGTGTTTCTGTGTAGCTCTTGGTCTTCAGTGTAGCTCCTTGGACCATGCTGTTCTCAACTCAGAAATACAAATGATCCTGGCTACTGCACAGAGGGATTAATGGCAGAGCAACATGCTTGTTATTTTTCTGTATTTTACTGTCTGATGAGCCTGGAATATATGTTTTTGTACATTTCAAGAATAAGTTCTGATGCTGAACTTCTTGAAATTTGAAGTTTGGTGGAGGGTATCATTTCCTTTCCCAGGAGAGTCGTATCCATGACATCAATACCTCTGCTGTCTAAATCATTGCACTGCAGGGGTGTGACTTTCTACCTGCCTCTATTTTTTTTTTGTTTTGAATGCTTTCAATGAATATGAGGTTGTTTCTATATACAAGGGTATGTACCACAGGCATGCCTGTTTCTCATGGTTGTCACAAGAGGCATCAGAACCCATGAAGTTGAAGTAATGGATAATTACAAGTTCCTTTTAGTACTGGTAATTGTGCCCACTCATCTGCAAGGACAGCAAGACCGCTGAATTGCTGACACATCTCCCTTACTCTATGTTGTTTATGATCATCATTTGCAGGGCTGAAGTTTTCTTTGGTCCATTTGTAAGTGTTAAACATGCACTCCCTTTTAAGATCTTATTAACATTTTAATAGTTTAACCTGGGCCACTGCAAGTTCTGGAAGATGAATGTAGAACTAAAGTAAATACAAAACTTTTTGTAAGAACTTCATTTAAAACCTCTGATTTCCTTTTATGTTTTTTATTTAAATGACTATGGATGGATACTGGGTTTTATTGATTTGTAACTCTGGCTTACCTGCAAGTCATTGCATAGGCTTTGACTGACATCCAACTCAATTTATTTCATCTGCTTTTACATTGATCACTGGGATTAAAGTCACAAGTGAATCTACCCAATTTTGCCATCCTTTTTCTAGATAATCATTGGTCTTTTTATTTCTGTAATGTTTTCTCAGGAGTGTTGATCTGCTTGCTTGTCTGTCTCTGTATGTTTATTTACTGGCATTTCTTTCTCAAGGCTGTATCCTTTTTAAAGGGCCAACGAATGGCACATATGAGCCTCTTCTTCAGTTTCCTTCTACAGTGACTTTTCTTTATATTCTAATGCAATGGCATGGCAGAAGTGTGGGAAGCAGCAGCAATATACAAATATATCATTGTAAAAGAAGTATCCAATGTCAGGATCACACTTTGTTTTATTGTTGATTGGATCCTTCTAGAATTCAGTGACCTATGAGGATGTTCACATTGACTTCACTGAGGATGAGTGGGTTTTGCTGAATCCTTCCCAGAAGAGTCTCTACAAAGATGTGATGCTGGAGACATACAGGAACCTCACTGCTACTGGTACGATTGTGAACTTTCCTTTACATTTTAAAATAAAATATTATTTGTTGATACTTTTATATATTTGTGTTTGAGAAAGAGTAAGAATGAGCCAAATAACTAAGGCATAGTTCACTTAAGGTATTCAATTTTGTACAATATCCTTTAATATATTATCTACTTTCTGTTCCTATATTTTAGGCTACAGTTGGGAAGACCATAATTTTGAAGAGTATTGTCAAAGTGCTAGAAAACATGGAAGGTAACTTTTATTTGCAACTTGGTGTATATTTGTCTCTGAAGAAATGTTAATTTGTCCTGGGAGATTTAAAGAAAAAAAATAGTATAAATAAGCACACCATAAAGTATATGGTTGATTATTAATTTCTCATAAAATCACATGCCTCAATATGAGGTAAATGGTGTGTACATTCCTCTAAACAGAAGAGAAGGAAACAGTGTCTTAACTGATACTAACATGAGAATTATGCTGTAGAGCTGCTAATCCATTTAGTTTCATACCACTCAGATAACACACATAGACACATTGAATAGATAATAAGTATATGTTTAAAACTGTGCCAAAAATACTCTGTAGTAAAGTGCATATTACTCATGTACTTGTGACTTTGCCAAACTTGTGGAAAGAGTTGGGTCATTAGAGTCAAAAAGGCTCTTGTGGAGAAACATTACTTCCTACACCACATGTCTGCCAATTACAAAAAGTCAAACTGTGTGAATTCAAGGGACAATTCTTCTTCCTTTAATAAGAATGTCATAGGTCACAAGTGAGCTTCCCAAAACTGAAAGAGGGACTTTATATCTTTCAGAATAATGAGAAGATAGGAAAGATATTTAGTATTTCAACACCGGCTAGATTTGTTGAATGTGCTATACGATTATATTTAATTGGTTTTCAAAATTCCTTCGGAAGACATCAGCAAACTCACACTGAAGATAAGCCGTATGAGTGTTGGACTGTGTCCTTACTTTTGTTTGTACTAGTACACTAACTTGTGGTAGGTATTGCACTACAGAAAAACATAAGAATCCAAATGTAAGGCTATTTAAAACTGAGTTAGTCTAGTTCCTTTCAAATACGTAAAAAAATTCATATAAAATGATGCTATAAATTTGGGTCATTTAAAAATAGACCCATACTATCAAAGGTTGTTCAAAGACAGAAAACATCCCATACTGAAAGAGAGCACCATGAATGTAAAACTTAAAATCTGATTCCTCTTTACAATTAAACAAAATCATAAAATTAATTCATACAGATATTAAGATTCATCAATGTAATAAACATGGTAAAACTTTTACGTGTGCCAATTATCTTTGCAGGGATGAGAGAAACCATAATGGACAAAAGCCCTCTGAATATACTCAATGTGATAAAGCCTTTGCATGTTACAGTCACCTTCAAAGGCTTGAAAAATTTCATTCAGCAGAGAAGCCATATGATGGCATTCAATATGATGAAGCCTTTGCAGGTACCAGTTCTCTCCAATTACTTCAAAGTACACATGCTGAAGAGAATCTCTATGAAAGTAATCAATGCAGTAAAGACTTTTCATATGTCAGAAGTCTTCAAGTTCACAGAAGACAACATTCTGGAGAGAAAACTGATGAATGTAATCAATGTGATAAAGCTTTTTCAAAATGCTCTAAACTCCAAATACATGAAAGAACACATACTAAAGAGAAACGCTACGAATGTAACGAATGTGGTAAAGTATTTCTACTTCAATATAATCTCCAAGTACATAAAAGAACGCATACTGGAGAGAAACCCTACACATGTAATCAATGTGGTAAAGCCTTTTCACAGAACAGTAAAGTTCGAGTACATCAGAGGGTACATACTGGAGAGAAACCTTATCAGTGTAATCAATGTGGTAAAGCTTTTTCACAGAACAGTAGTCTCCAAATACATAAAAGAACACATACTGGAGAGAAACCTTATCTGTGTAATCTGTGTGGTAAAGACTTTTCAAGGAACAGTAGTCTCCAAATACATAAAAGAACACATACTGGAGAGAAGCCCTTTGAATGTAAGCAATGTAATAAAGCTTTTTCAGAGCACTCTAAACTCCAAAGACACAAAAGAACACATACTGGAGAGAAACCCTATGAATGTAATCAATGTGGTAAAGCCTTTTCATATACCAGTACTCTCAAACTTCACAAAAGAACACATACTGGAGAGAAGCCATATGAATGTAATCAATGTGATAAAGCATTTTCACAACTCCGTAGTCTAAAAACACATAAAAGAACACATACTGGAGAGAAACCTTATGAATGTACTCAATGTAGTAAAGCCTTTGCATGTTGTAGAAGTGTACACATCCATCCAAGAACATATGCTGAATAGAAACCCTACAATTTTAGCCAATGTGGTAGAGCCTTTGTATGTGTCATCAGGCTTTAAAATCTTGAGAAAAAAATCATACTGCAAAGAAACCTTTTTTTTTTTTTTTTGCTTTTTTTCCTTTATCGGGGTAGGGTTTTGATGGAGGTGGGTCTTGTATCTAATCTCTTGCTTTCATTGGTTAATTAATAAAGAAACTGCCTAGGCCCATTTGATAGGCCATCCCTTAGGTGGGTGGAGTAAACAGAACAGAATGCTGGGAGAAAGAAGCTGAGTCAGGCAGTCGCCATGATTCTCCCACTCCAGACAGATGCAGGTTAAGATCTTCCCTGGTAAGCCACCTTGTGGGCTACACAGATTATTAGAAATGGGTTAGATCAATATGTAAGAGCTAGCCAGTGAGAGGCTGGAACTATTGGGCCAGGCAGTGTATAAAAGAATACAGTTTCCATGTAATTATTTCGGGTAGAGTTAGCCAGGTGGCGGGACGCAGCCCGCCGTTCATATTACAACAGGGTTTCTTTGTAGCATTGGAGTCTGTTCTGGAACTCACTCATAGACAAGGCTGGCCTTTAACTCACAGAGATTTTTCAGTCTCTGTCTCCCAAGTGCTGGATTAAAGGGGTGTGACACCACAGTCCAGCTTGTCAAACACTTTAGGTGCAACCAGTGTGGTAAAGTTTTTCTCTTCTTGGTAGTCTTTATATGAGAGTAAACTTTTAGTACATAAGGAGTCTATTAAGGCCTTTGCAAATCACAGTACTCTGATGACATGAGAAGATTCATACTGAAGGGAATGTGACTATAAATATTTTGGAAATATCTTCAGGGAACACACATTTGCTTACATAAGACTGGGAAGAAAACACGTCTACAAGTGTCAAATCTATCCAAGCATTATGAAGTCTCTCTTTTTTTTTTTTTTGCACATGCAAAATTATATGGTCAGAAGTCCTGTGCATTTAATGAAAAGGTAACCCTTTTTGATTTCTCACCTTTCTTCATTTATATAAATACACTTATCTGGAGAAGTTAGCTTGATTCGGGAAATAACCAGGCTAGCTTACAGATAAACAATTATATTTTTACATATTATAAGGGGAAACTCATGCCACAAGAAGGGAAAGTCCAAGTTCTTCTGTGTCCCGTGGAAATCACCCAGAGCTCAAGCACCTGTTTCCTAAAGGTGACCTTGTTCCTAGGAATTCCTTGTCTCCAATCCTGTTTCAGATATCTCATTCTACCACAATTTTTTTTTTTGTTTTTTGTTTTTCGAGACAGGGTTTCTCTGTAGCACAATTTTTTTTTAAAATGACATTTTGGTGTCTCCTTATACCATTGGAAATTGTTTCTCCTACCCAATTTTCAGTAGTATGTCTCAACATTCACTGTTTGCAAGATCCATTTATCTATTGGTGTTAATCTGACTTTTAAAGGCCCAAGGATCCTTTTACATTTTAAGTTGGCATTTGCTTGTTTCTTATTTTTTTTTTTCGAGACAGGGTTTCTCTGTAGCTTTGGAGCCTATTCTGGAACTAGTACTTTTTAGACCAGGCTGGCCTCAAACTCACAGAGATCTGCCTGCCTCTGCCTCCCAAGTGATGAGATTTAAGGCATGCTCCACCACCACCCAGATTAAATTGGAATTTTCAAAAGCCAAAGATTTAATAAGTATACATGTAGCTTCTGGGTCTGTACTCCTTAGTTAATTTTTGTAAACAGTAACTATAGAGTTCTGGCAGTGTTTAACCCTAATAAATAATTCAATTCTCTTTTCTAGTTCCTGAATTGTGTCCCAAGTATTTAAAGCTGCTGTGCTACACTAAGACTAGATGTGTTTGTTATAGAGAGCCTGGTCCTGAGATTCAAAATAATGTCCCTCACCAAGAATTTGATCTTGGAAAAATCCTTTTGCTTTCCTCTGTTGTAAAATTTTAAGCTCTTCTCTCTATTAACACTTCAGAAGCATCTGAGGTCCATCTTCTAGGACCTCTGAGATTAACTGAAGCCATCTGTGTGGGGTGATGTTATTGCCTTAAGCCCATGTTTTTACAATTTTCCTTACAAAAGGTGTATGCAGTCCATAAGCCAGTATTGCTTGTGTAGTGTCTTTTAGATCACTCGTATATATAGGTTCTCGTGTTTATTCTTTGACTACTTTAGGGTACTTGTTGCCAGATGGTCTTTCTGAGAAGATCACTGTATAGGCAGTTATTATAACTCTGAAAAAGTCATCCCAGAGTCTGACATGTATGCATGAGGCTAAATCCTGTCTTTGTACCTTCTGTCCCTGCTCATCAGTTTCAGTAAATTCTTCAGTTTTTTCAAATCTTTTAACCACTGCCTTTTGTCAAGTCTGGATCTCATGTTCAGTGTTCTATTTTAATGGCTCACTGAGAATTCCGACATAAATAATTATTCCAGTAAAGATAACATCTCATCCTTGGACATAACTTTGATGGCTGCATATGACCTTTCTTTAGAGACACCCTATCTGCCATCCTATCATAACTGTTCAACAGATTCTAATTATTAAATTCAACAACATAAATTCTCTCAAGCAATGTCTCAGCACCTTCCATCACTGACTGAATTTTGCCCATCAAATTGGTCATATTCTCCAAAGTGCTGATTTTCCCTTTTTGCTGTTCATTATTAGTCTGTAAAGACTGTATCATTTCTAAAATGCCTTATTTTTTGCTCTATTACCAAACCATTTTTTTTGTTGTTTTTTTTAACCAAACCACTTTTAATGAGATAGTTGAAAGCAAAGTTAATACCTATAATCAAATGAAGGGGTGTAGAAGGAAAATCATATAAGCATTGCTGAATACTATCCATAGCATAAGTAAAAACTTATTAAATTTATGGATTGGTACATTATTGACCCATTTTTCTAGTTTACCCAGTTATAGTCAATTGGAGCATGTGCAATAACCAATACCAGCAAGCAGGTGTCGTCATTGCAGCCACGTGACTGAGAGATGCAAGCAGCAGAAAATCCCAAATTGGTTTTCATGCATTAGATACTGGAAAATATGATTTATTTAACAAATTAAGAGTAGCTTTTACAGTGATCAAGGTAATTCAGAGATTTGGTGACCAGGATAAAGAAAAAACACAAAGCCTTCTATCAGTGTGAATCACGGACTGTGTGCACTTTGGGGATCACTGGCTGGAGAGGCAGTGGCATGAGGAGAGCCTCACTGCATTCCCAGGACACACAGGGCCCATCAGTGTTTGTGAAGCAGGAGTTACCGGCTGGTAACATGAGCGGGGAGAGTCAGTGCTCAATGCACTATGTGGCTTGCAAAACGAGAGTGCCTCAGGGGTCCTCAAAATAGAGTTGACCAGTCCCCTCAACCCATGATGGGGCACCAGATGTAACTGAGTGTGTAAACAGGGGAAAACACAGAGTCAAATGATCCCAAGCTAGCTTCAAAAGTTGCTAATATTATTCTGTATTGCAAGGGGAAACTTGTGGAACAGGAATGGGAAGGCCAACCTCAAGGTGTGAAGCATTGGAATGAGACAGACAGAGAGAGAGAGAGAGAGAGAGAGAGAGAGAGAGAGAGAGAGAGAGAGAGAGAGAGAGAGAGAGAGAGAGAGAGAATACAATATATGGTCTCTAAGTCTCACTCTATGTACCTTAAATAAATTATCTAGTCCTTCATAACTTGTCAGACCTTTCTGGTTTCTTAATTCTGGTACCATCAAGTTATTATTAATTTCAAAGATTTAAGATCTTTTTTACTAAGGACAATTCTATATTTAGATTCCTCTAACAATTTCTTTTATGTACTAGTTACTTTCTTTATTGAGATACATAGACTTTTGTTTGAGGTAGAAAACATATCTACTTCTTTATTCCTGAAATACAAGGTCTGGCTATTAATTACATCTATTGACAATAACCTTGAGAGAGCAGAACTGTCTGATCTAAATCTCGGTGGGAGCATTGTTTGAGGCAGAAACATAATAACTTTGAAGGAACTAGAGGTAAGATCTAACTCACTGACCTTCTATCAACTTGGAAATAGGCTCACATTTTTTGGCCTCCACAGTTCCTCCCTGTTAAGTTGGGAGCACAGCCTCCAGCCCCTGGCATCTATCCCAGCCAACCTGGCCTGGGAGTTGCATTGCTCTGGACTCCAAATCCCAGCATGACCACTCCCACAGGGTATTTAAGTTGCCACCCAAAGGAGAAACGTGGTTTTCTGGTCGACATTGGCTGCCTGCTTTTCTGTATCCCAGCCATGCATTCAGTCACCTGAGAACGTCGTACTTAATAAAACGATGGCATTTTGGTCTGGTTTGATTTGACCTAATTGGATTTCTTGCGCCAGTGGATCTGTCCTTTTCTTCTTATTTTTCCTTAACACTCCCTTCTTATTAACTTTAATAAAGCCTATACTTCTGCCATAGTACAGATGTTTGCATCTGCCTTATGTGAACACTTTTCCATTTCCCAGACTTACCCATCTTCAGAACATGTATTCCAACTATGCAAGTCCTTGTGTTTGGCACTTGGGTGGAAAAAGGATTAAACCCATCAGTGACTGCTGACCTTTGTAATCACAGGGTTAAGGGATAAAGTACTGGACTCTGTGTTTCTGAGCCAAGTTCCTTTCAAGAGAGCTCATCAGCAGTTAATACTTTGTGCTATGCATACTTTTATGTTTATAATATCTTCCAATTAAAGGAGTGGAGGATCACCAGGGTTGGGAATGCCCACTTTGAATTGGTCTATAGTGTGTCTTGTTAGTATTCAGTTGTATCAAAATCTAAATTTGTCTTATCAAACATGTCAAATTGGTAATTTCAAATGTTTCTTGGACAAGTTATAACAATTTTCTAATCTTTAACGTCTTATAATGTGATGGAGGAAGGTAATTGGCTAATTATAATAAACCAACTGCTTGGCCTCATAGCTTAGAACATAGGTGGGAGGAATAAACAGAATAGGATGCTGGGAGGAGGAAGTGAGGTCAGACTCTGCTCTGCTTCCGGAGAGACTCTGCTCTCTGGAGCAGAGACACCATGCTCCACTTTCCCAGGATGGACAGAGGCTAGAATCTTCCCGGTAAGCGCACCTTGGGGTGCTTACACGCTTTATTAGAAATGGGCTAGTCCAGGTGCGAGAATTAGCCTGTAAGGGCTAGAGTTCATGGGCCAAGCAGTGTTTCAATGAATACAGTTTGTGTGTTGTTATTTCGGGCATGAGCTAGCCAAGCCGCCGGGGTGTTGGGGACGCAGCTCCGCCGCTCCTATTTCAACAGTAATGAACTAAAACATTAACAGGTCAATACCATAATACAATTTGTCAAATCATGATTGTCTTAAATCCATCCTAAACAAAAGGTTTTTATAATAAGTGAGGGTCCAAATACAATGCCTCTTTTAAGCATTTGACACAGTATCTGAGTAGAAGCAAAACCCTTAGGCTACTCTCCTCATATCTGATGAGGGGCTCTTATCACTACTTGTAATATGTCTTTATCCCCTCAGGGGAAAATTGAGGTCTCAGTTCTCAGGTTCTTTCAACATTTCAACCACAGACTCAATACCTCATTGGCAATCTGAGCTCATCATCCAGAAGTAAAAATAGTCAAGTGTTCACTCTGTGTTTCTGGTCTGGTTCCAAAGTAAACAGGACTCACTACTTCTGGAAGTTTGTGTAGTGATTTTATCAAAAACCTAGGAATCACCAGTCATCACCATGATCTTCTTTCACTTATCAGATTGCAGCATGGTGTTGGGAGTCAGGAACACTGGTTCAGGTATCCCTTTCCTTGGCCTGCAGCTGGTGGTATGAGGAGGTTGTGATCATGGGTTCTGGAATCTCTGCTTCTCTTGTGGAGTCATCTGAAGCTGCGATATCATCAGGCTGGTACACCTTGTTGGAGGCATCTAACTAAATGTTCTGGAAGCAATCTTGCTTGAACCTTACCCTGTGAAAAAAACACAGACAACCCTCAACCCCATATTAACACAGGATTTGGTCCCTTTCATAATCCAGTGCAAGAGTTTCTCCACCTTTCTGTAGCAAAGGTTGCCTTTGTGCCATCATGCCAAAATCTGCCCACAGCAGACTGCTATTGGACATCCATATCCAAGAAGTTTAGTGTAAAAAGTACAGGATTCAAGGCATTATGTGGCATTTGAGGATATAATTCTCCTGCTTTTATTTTTTTTTTCAAGTGCTTTCAAGGAGCCATGGGCACGCTCCACAATTCCTTATTTTTGAGGATTATAAGGAATACCTGTCTTATATTCGATATTCCATTGGGAACAAAATTGCTGAACTGCTTTACTAACTTATGCAGTCACATTATTTATCTTTATGATTTGTGGGGTTCCCATACATGAGAAGCCTTTTAAGCAATGAATTATTACATGCTTAGTGGCTTCTCCAGTTTGGGTAGTGTCCATCAAGAATCCTGAATATGTATCAATTGTCACATGTACATATCTTAATTTTCTAAACTCTGCCATGTGAATAACAACAATTTGCTATGAATGATTAGGTAGTCGTCCTCAGCAATTTATTCCCAAATGAGGTACAGGTAAATACTGTTAGCATATATCACATTGCTTAATAATTTGGCAAACAGCTTTTCTTGTTAATATAAATTATTTTCTTAAATTTTTACTTTTTGGATGATGCAGAGCATGTGCTTCCTGAGCAAGCTCAACCTGAGATACAGCAATTATTTTTGTAAGTTTATCAACTGAAGCATTACCTTCCGCTAATGAACCAGGAATATTTGAATGCATTCTGCTATGCCCTACAAAGCATGGCAATCTATCATTGTTGTATGGCATTTTGAATTTGCTGGACTAGCATCTTAACTTGTTTATTGCTAGTCCCAATATATGGAACGGTCCCTAGGACATGGACAGCATTAAATATATATCAGCAGTCAGTGTATAGATTAAATGCCTTTGTTGCAAAATGTTGAAACACTATAGACACAGCTCAACTATTTGAGCTGAAGTCAGTTCTGTTTGTTCTACGTGTCCTTTACCATTAACCACATATGCAGCTCTTTCATTGGAAGAACCATCTGCAAAAATTTATGTAGCATCCTTTAAAGGATCTTTTACTACAACTTTAGGGAAAATAAAGGAATGCAGTTGAATGAATTGCAGCAATGTATCAGATGGGAAAAGATTATTAACCTGGCCTTCAAACCGAGCAAATGCAGTTATCCAAAAATCACTATTTTGAAATAACCAGTCAGTCTGTTCCTTAGTATAAGGAACATTGATCATAGCCAGTTCTTTGCCAAAATATCTTCCAGATTCCATCCTGCTCTTCTGGGCTAAGCAAGATACGGCTTCAAAATAAGGGTTTAATACCTTAACTGAAGAAACAGGAAGGTGCAATTTTGCCATAACACTGCTGTAGGGGTAAGTTTTGTAGGCAATATACGTATTTGCCAAGGCTGATCATGATTAATATAATGTACTTGCTGTTTCTGTATAACTTACTCTACGTGGGAAAGTGCCTGTCTGGCAGCTTTTGTAAGTTGTCTAGTGGAATTTAAGAATTTCACTTAGTATTTCAACGTCTCCCACGGAATATTTTAAATAAAGTTTTTACCGTTGGATTTTTATTTAAAGTTTTAAGCTATCTTTGTAATCCAAACTGCAAGTCTGCCTCGCTGACAGGTTTAACTTGTTCATTTACATTTTCCCAGACACTTGACTGGCCTGAAGCTGCATTTTCCTGAGATTACTGTTTTGCAAGAATGTCAGGTTTGGAAGTGGGATTTGGTCTTGAAGTTGGGCCATATGATGGGGCACAAGTCATGCTCCCTCCACTGCTTGGCCTGGGTACTTGGGACCAGGTAGCCAGTCACTCATTGCCTGCTCTGCCTGGGTAAAGGCCTCGCTTTTTATTGTAGTGCCCAAGTTGCAGGGACCCCAAGAAGACCACCAGAGACACAGACTCACAGAAATGCAAAAGCAAGGTTTAATCCTGTAGTACAAATCATGATAGGGACCTTGTCTAGCACAATCATGCAGCAGTGGTCGGAAGAGGTATCTCATCATTCTTAGGCAGGGCTTATTTTATAAAGGCAAAAAACTCACAAATCTATTGTTATGGGCATAAGGGGTACAGGTGACTCTGATTGGCTCCAGTCTAGGGGATTTTCTATTCTGCTGACAGCCGCCTTCAATAGCTGGGCTCAAGCCTATGGAAATCCCCACTCTGCTGACAGCCACCTTGGGACTTAGCACAAAATAGAGTTGGTTTTGTCCCTTCATTTATGTTCAGCAGTCCCTTTAGAGGCTAATGTTAGAGGCGGACTGACAAATTTACAGGCTCGCAGGTGGCCACCATTACAGTTGCTCTGAGACCTCCATGTGAGAACACAAGTTTAGGCAGGCATAGCCATGCCATTTTAGCTCCTGCTTTCAAAATACATCCAAGCAACAGTAAAGATAATGAATCCTATTTCTTTGTTCCATATTTACAAATATTTACAGTTTTACTCCTGATTTTATGTGTCACCTTTCTCTTTCCTTTTTTATGTCTACTATTTATTTCTGAGTGCTCAATCTTTACCTCTCCACTTGTGGTGCAATTTTCTTGTGGGATCCCTCACATACTCCCTTGTATTCCTGGCCACATTTCTGTGCATTTGAGGGTTCATCAATTAGTCCCACTTTCATCAGGGACCATTTTTTTTTGGTGGGTCAACGGTATTTTAAGCAGTGGGAAATTAAATGAAGGGTAAATTTTCAGTACTCATAAAAATTCCCTCCTGATACTACCCTGTATGTTTCTCCATTTTATTATTTTCATTCATGTCTTCATATTCTTTACTATATTTCTAATCCCCATGCCCTTTCCCTGGGGAGAAATATTTTTGTTGAGACTGGTCCTTGACACCTAGGCAACTGAAAAAGTTGTAAGAATAAAAGTTTTCTGAAGCTGGGCGGTGGTGGCACACGCCTTTAATCCCAGTACTCGGGAGGCAGAGGCAGGCGGATCTCTGTGAGTTCGAGACCAGCCTGATCTACAAGAGCTAGTGCCAGGACAGGCTCCAAAGCCACAGAGAAACCCTGTCTCGAAAAAACCAAAAAAAGTTTTCTGAGTATACAGGTTATTGGATGCAAAGTTATTTATCACTGCCTTCTTGCCAGCCTCCAACAGTAGGGTTCAAGGGGAAATCCAAAGAGTTGGCATGGACTTGACTTTTTTATCTGAGCAATGTTAGGGAAAAAGACACTCACACTTTCTCTTGATGGCTTCTTTATTTTCTTTTCTCTGTGTTTCTTCACATTCTTCCAACTGTATACTTTTTTTCTACAGCTTATACAATCCAGCAAAGTTTTTCAAGAAATATAGCAATTGCAACGTGGTTACACTGTATTCTTCAAATGAATGATTATAATGAATACAGGTAAAAACATGTTTTCCATATCCCTTATGTGGTTAAACATTTTACATATTACAGGTAAAAAAAACACAAATTATCCCAAAAACCATCATACATTTATTCCCAAACAACTTGTTATAGTTTTACCCTATAGGCAAGCAATATATTTTTCTCCATCAGGTCTTTCACTGGCAGGCTGCATTTTGCACTTAGAAAGAAAGGGCCAATTACTTTCTTATTTTTATTGAAAGATAATCTTATGAGGAATCTCAAAAAAGTTAAAAGTCTAAACTTGTATATTTGAAAAAGAATCAGTCAGCTCTACTTTAAATGTTTAGTGTGCATACCTCTATTCATCAATAGAATTTTATATCAGGAGATTGAAGGTAAAATGGGTATAAAGAATTAATCATCATCTTTACTAGTTAACCAGTCCTAACAAGAAAGGCATGTAAGTTAATATTAATTGGGCTGCTTTCTTCTTGCTCCCTGACTTTCAGAGTTTCTCATTAAGCTCTGTGCCTTTCTAAACTTCAGATTGGATCTTGGACAGTTCATCTTAAAGCTACTCAAGAAAACATCTCAGTCTCACCTTAAGTTATTTTAAAGCTTTCTTTCAACTACATTACACCCCCAAAACTTGTGAACATATCTCCTGATATTAATATCAAAGAATTTAAACTAGTTGGGCTACTGGGACCCGATTGTTTTTCTTAAGTGTTACTCTAAATCACAGTCTATACACATCTTCAATAGAAACTCATGTTTTCTAGCTTTGTGACACTTGTTTATATTTTTTATCATCAATACTCTATTTAAACTAACAGTATTGTTAATTAGACAGTGCGACATAAGAAGAAATGATCTTCATAGTAACTCACATGTAGAAATTCCAATAGAATGGAATGGTTCCATGAGTGAAACCTTATAGGCAGTGGTATCTCCCCACACTCAGCCACACCACGTCAGATCCCAGAGAAAGAGAGCAAGAGCAAACCTGTAAAGACACAGAAGAAGAGAAAGACATTCTTAGGTCCTCGATTCTAGGGACCTCATTTATACAAGATTAATCCATCAGAAATTTGCCTCCAGGTTGATTGACAACTCAACCTTCAATTCCCACCTGCTGCTTCTCTCACATGGCTACTAGAAGCTATTAAAACAGGCAACTCAAAAAGCATAACTTGTCTGTGAAGTGGTTCTACACATCTTTCGTTCCAGTACATGGGAGGCAGAGGATGGAGGCTCTCTGTAATTTCAAGGCCAGCCTAATCTACAAAGTGAGTTCCAAGAAAGTTAGAATTGTTACACCGTGAAACCCTCTCTGGAAAAACAAAACAAAATTTAAAAAGCCCCACAAAATAAGTCATAACTGGTATTAAAAACATGTCTCACTTGCCTCCCTGTCCAATTGGAGGACAAGGAGCAACCTTGCCATTATTGTACATTGGTCAAATGTAGGTTGAATATTTCACATAATCCATCCTGGGGCCTCAAGGTAGACACCATTGAAAAGGTTCTATGAGATTTGATATTTTTTCTTCTGGATTTTGTTCTAGCTTTGGTCTGATCAATCCTTATTATGCTCAGTTTCATTCTTTGTGAACTAGGAATGTTCATTCTGCATCATTGCCTCTAGGAAACAATAGTGTCCTTTAAGCATAAGGTAGAGTGTAGTCAGATAAAAAGTACTTGTCAGTATCTATGAGTTGGAGAAACATGTAGGTTAGAAGAGAATGGCAACCATTGCCCCACATTTTTGAATTCTTGTTTCCCCAGTTGGTAGAATATTTTAGGCAGGAGTAGAGTTGTGAATTTCTGAAAGAATTGTGCCCAAGTGAGTGGGCTTTGAGGCATCACGTGCCTTGGATAATGCACAGTGTGCTCTCTACCTCCTTTGGAGGTTCACTATGTGGGTCCTCAGTTCTTTCTTCTTTGTGTTTAGGCCATCTAGCTTTCTAGCTGTAAGCCCAATGTAATGCTTTATTGTATAAATTGCCTTGGACATGGTGCATTTTATACAAGTGTTCTGTGGAAGGTCAGAACACAGAAAAATCTCCACTTCATAATATAGAAACCAGGGAGCAGCTCTTTATAACATTAGTTCTAGAGCAGATAGCACAACTCTCATGCCTTTGAAGGTAGAAGTGATCCCAAGATTGGCAAGAGTTCTATAGAGAAACAATGCTCTTAAGAACATTCTAGGGCTGGAGAGATGGCTCAGCGGTTAAGAGCATTGCCTGCTCTTCCAAAGGTCCTGAGTTCAATTCCCAGCAACCACATGGTGGCTCACAACCATCTGTAATGAGGTCTAGTGCCCTCTTCTGGCCTACAGGCATACATGTAGAAAGAATGTTGTATACATAATAAATAAATAAATATTTAAAAAAAGAACATTATAATTTACTTCTAACCAGATGAATATTAAATTATTTGGAAAATCTCTCTTCTCTAGCAAAGTGCCATCCTAAGAATGATGATCCAAAAGCATAGGATTAAATATGAATGAGCATTTATTAAAAACTCAATATGTATGATACAATATAGTATCATACTTAATAAGTGAACATCAACTCAGGTATCAAATGAGTCCCTGGCTCAAACTAAGAAAATGAAGCAGAATTAAATACACATTTTAAAAAAAGTCTTAGATCTTTTTGAGATGACCTCCCTTGAAGTGACTATGTGAATCAGCATTGCCTCAGATTTGCAATCATCAGCCTGAATTTGCCACTGAATGGTTGGGATTAATAACCTGTGTTACCATGTTTGCAAATTTTAGTGTTGAAAATGATTCTATGGCACCAGTGGCACGCACCTGAAATGACTTAAAAAGGTATGGGATGCCTCAATTTTTGAGTTCTCCTTTTCTGATATGTTATTCAGTTTTGTTCTTTGTGTGTGTGTGTGTGTGTGTGTGTGTGCATGTGTGTGAATGTGTGTGTGCGTGTGTGAATTTGTGTGTGTGTGTGTGTGATATCAGGTAGCAGGGAAGAACTCCTGAAAGAGAAAAACCATCTTCATATAAATGATTTGATAAAGACTTTAGTTCCGTTGCCTTTAGTTTCAAGAAAATCTTGTTTAATGTCTTTTTCATCAAGAAGAAAGTTAATTATTTACTGCCTTCACCCAAGAATGATGGTGCAGATTTCTAACTTGCAGTGTTTGCGATACATATTAAAGTATGCTATATGTTTTCAAAATCTATTTAGTGAAGTTTATTTTGTGGTCTTTGTACTTGTTCTGTGGCTTTTGTACATCTCCTACTGTGCTTTCACTTAGTGATAGCTGTTTTTCTGCTGAAATACATAGAGTGAGACGTCCATCATCTAAGTGATACACTGTTTAAATAGAAGGTAGTGTGTGATCAGACTTTTCAAGTAAGGGCGTCTGTGAAAGGGTGGAAGATTGTTGTTTCTGGTATTGTTTTTCATAGTTTTACAAATTTCCTTGAGCTGTTGCTTGTTATCTAGCCTAGTTTGTATGTCAATAATTAGTTATGGATACATTTGACCTCACAATTCTCATGTGTCAGTGTCTTGAGTGTAAGTTCATGGTTAGATGATGTACCCCCAACATTTGCTCTTTTATCAACATATTTTTTAACAAAGTTCACATTAAAAAGCTTAATAGGAGAGAGCATAAGAAACATTAAATACTGCATATGTGCATTCAAAGAAATATTTGTCTCGAACTAGTGGAGACGTAATGATGTAGGATACTCAGCAGTCAACTGTGTATTTCACAGTGTAGCCAGCTCTCCCAATGATATGTATCATTATTTGTAGTTCTATGCCTCCTCACTTCCCCATTTGGCACTTAAGATACTTCCTGCTAGGCTGAGGAGTTCCATCCAGACGGAACCTTCATCTGGCGATGGATGGAGATAGAGACAGAGACCCACATTGGAGCACTGGACTGAGCTCCCAAGGTCCATATGAAGAGCAGAAGGAGGGAGAACAAGAGCAAGGAAGTCAGGACCGCGAGGGGTGCATCCACCCACTGAGACGGTGGGACTGATCTAATGGGAGATCACCAAAGCTAGTTAGACTGGAACTGATGGAGCATGTGATCAAACCGGACTCTCTGGAATGTGACTGATGGCGGAGGCTGACGGAGAAGCCAAGAACAATGGCGCTGGGTTTTGATTCTACTACATGGACGGGCTTTGTGGGAGCCTAGTCTGTTTGGATGCTCACCTTCCTGGACCTGGGGGGAGCAGGGAGGACCTTGGACTTCCCAGAGGGTAGGGAACCCTGACTGCTCCTTGGACTGGAGTGGGAGGGGGAGTGGGAGTGGAGGGAGGGGAGGCAAGGGGGAGGGAGGAAGGAGGTGGAAATTTTCAATAAAATAAATAAAATAAAAAGAACTTTTAAATAGATCTTCACTCTTGGAAACAATTTAAATAAATTTTTAAAAAAAGTTACTTCTGCTAAGGGAGTTATCCAGCGATGCCAGAAAATTTAACATCGATGAGATTTCTTCAAAGATTCTGTTGTATGTATGTGTAGTATGATTTTGGATGTTAGGCCTGACAGATATGTGGAGACCATAAGACAACATTTTGGGGTCACTTTGGCTCTCTTCATATGGTGATCAAGAATCGGATACCAGCCTTGCACATCACACACATTTCCCACTGAGCCATCAGCCTGATTAATTGAAATTTTAAATCAGTAAAATATTGCATTCTTTTCAGATTGTAAACATGTTTGCATTGAAGGACAGAGGAAAAGAGGACAATTCAATTAATAACTCCTATTTGGAATTGAATGCTATAAACTGCTATCTCTTCTTTTCTTTATGCTTTTTCAGTGGGCTGTGTTATTCTGGGGACTATGCACTTGTTCAAAACACATTTTCAGAATCCCAAAATTGCAATAAATTGTCTCAGTGGATAAAGTTTATTGCTGCCAAACCTGATGGTTTGTGTTTCTCATTGTCTATACCAAGTGCATGCCAGGTACCAGTGGAGCCACAAGAGGGTATCTGATCCCCTGTAACTGAAGATAAAGAGAGTTGTGAGCTGTCATGTGGGTGTTGGGAAGAAAGTCAGACCCTGTGTTGAGCAACCAATGTTCTCTGCTGTTGAGCCATCTATTCAGTCAAATGATCACGCCATTTTAGGAGTAAGGTAGAATAGATTATCCTGAGTTCATCTTTAACTCACCCCTTCTGACCTAAAAGAAATACAAGACGGATAGCGTCAGAACATAACTTAGATATGGTGCATAAAGACTCTTTAAAATGTGACTGACCCTTGATGAAACCACAAGCCTGAATTTAGCTCAAATGTGGTAAATAATTAGTAATGATAGATCACAAGGACAGAGGGCAGGTGGACCCCCACTGGAGGTTATGCCTCCTGTAAGGAAAGAAAGGGAACTTGCAGGCATGAAGAATGACTTTTCTGAATGTGGTTAGTGTGCTTTGCTGATGGCTGTAAAGCTTTCAAGTAGGAGACTTGAACGGGTGACTCCAAATGACATGCAGATTTTTAAGAATTCCTGGGATTTATAAAGAAGTTCCTCTAAGGTTTGGACAACAGGCATTTACAGAGAGCTGTGGAGTACTGAATTGCTAGGGAGGAAGCTTTACAAATGGAAGCCAGATCAAATTTCCAGAGGGCAATTCCTGGGGTGGACCTGAGCACAAGCTAACTCCTATTGTGCTCTCTGTGTCCACTCAGCTGTGGTGGGTCAGGCCTCTCCAGATCACTGTTTCTTTCTTTGGCAACTATATGTAGACGTCACTGAGAGTTTCCTACAGAGTCACACTTTCCAGTCCCCACTAGGACTTTAAAGTTCTGAAGTCCTCTCTTTCAATCCTTGTAACATGTCTGACTGGCAGAAATAAGGATATTGTAAAGAGACATTTATATCTCTTCCTATGGCTAACAACCAGCAAAATTTTAGACCCCATGAAATTCAAATTTGCCTAGGATTCTCATTCCTGGAAAAGACTGAGACCTTTTTGTGAGATTTTTTTCCAACTGAAGAAACATTCATTCCTTATCTGATCACATTGCAGGACAGACAGGAGGTGAGAATGAGGGATAGTTTTGGAGAAACTATCTAGAGTGTAACTATTCATTATAGGTGTAATGGTTAAAATATCATTATAAGGATTCATTAAATCACTTAATTTTGCATATATTTTACTTTCTATCTAAACCTGTTATGTCTGAAGAATAGGTTCATTACTTTCCATTTTCATCACTGTTCCAAATTAGTCAGACTGGATAAAAACCATGTTTTGAATTTTTATTAAAAGTTTGTTTATTCTACTGTTTTGATTTTTTAGAAATTTTTATTTATTTTACATACCAACCACAATTCCATCTCCCTCCCCTCATTTTGCTTCCACCTATCTCCCCTCCAACTCACTCCTCTCAAATGCAACCCTTCTGCCTTAAAGTCTACTTTCTTCCAACTCTTACCCACACTGTTCTTCTTTATCACTAAGTCTGTTATTACTCAACAAGGGATTAGGACACATTTCAGACTTTATTCTCCAGATGGAGAAATCCAGGCTCACAAAGGTAAGTCGTTTTTGAATATGGTTGACTGCAATGCTCTTTTTCCTCCCATCTTTCTTATGCCTGAATAAATGAAGCAGAAGCAATCTAAGTCAAGCATGGTGGCAGAGACCTGTAGCCATGGTACTTAGAAATTGGAGACAAAAACTTCAGGGTTTTTAAGTTATCTTAGCTGAGAATGCTGAGTAAGTTATGAAGGGAGGCCCAGAGTTCCAAGAAAGACTGGGATTGTCTCGGGTCAGTGCCCATAGTGTAATATATTTTAATTAAAATGTATGAAAATAAGTTTTAAATCAAAAGGCAGCTGTAGAGACAGGTTATCACTGAAGAGCACTGGCTATTATTACAGAAGACAAAGGTTGTATTGCACAAAAACATGGAAGCTAACCATCTCTTTAATCTCCCGTACCAAAAAATCTGATGCCCTCTTTTGTCGTCTGTAGGTACTGAGCACAGAAAATGGCAGGCAAACACCCACATACCAAAGAAATAACGAAGCCCTTGAAACAAAGAAAGAATGTTGGAAGCACAAGTATTGTATAGCGAAGGGACAGCTGACAAACCAGTAGACAGATCCATGGGAGTATAAACTCAGTATGGAGAACACAATCGCAGAGCTTTGGGAACACTTGTCTTTTGGATAGTCACTGTCAATTCTGTAGAAATTTTGTGAAATCATGGCATTTCTCTCCTTCAAAAAGGAATTCACCCCAAAATACCTTAGCAGTGTATAGGTAGCTAATGACCAGTTCTCACTTTGCCACATTAAGGGGCCTTAGAGCTATAACATTCACTCTTTGTTGTAATAGTCAAGTCAGTTCCCCACAATTAACCTTATTAATAGATCACGTAAGAATTTCAAAAAATGATAGGAAGACATCATGCCTGCCCCTACCGATAAACAAGTCTCTGTGTTCCCAAAGCTGGTTATCACAATAGAGATTAGGGTGAGGAGAGTGAGTGAGTCCAGGGTTCAGGGACATCTTGTAATCTTACTAATGATTTGGAATGTCAGGTATTTCCCTTTGGATGCTGGCCCTTTTTGGATAGTGTCACCTTTTTCTGGTTTGCTCCTTTTTCAGGTCCTACCTCTTTTTTTTTTTAATTTATGATTTTGTAATGCATGTTGATACTATTGTTAATGTCTGTGTGGCTCACATAGACAAGAAAACTCATGAAAGGTGAGAACAGCAAAAACAGAAACAGAAAACAATGAGGAACAGTGTGGGCTTTAGAGAGGTCATAGAAAGAATAAACAGGGCATGATAAAAGGATTTATGTGAGGTACTTTATTTCGTTTTTACCCTCAGACCATACTAGTCAGATTTTCATCTGCTATAGCAAATCTTTCTGAATCCTGGAAGGTTTAATGTGGTTTAACCACAAAATAAATTTCAATATTTTCATACCAGAACAGGATTATCGGAAGGATAATTTTCAGAAACTATTCTAGTCGAGACAGCTTTTCCTGAGAAAATATAATTGGGGTTTCCATAATCAAATCAGCTATACCAGGATCTTACCAACATCTCAAAATGCCAGAATCTCATACTTCATAAGTAAAAACAATTTCCTAACCCACCTCTGTCTGGAGGGCAATCCTAAAACATCCCTTCTGGAAGCAACACTGTCAAATTGTCAATTCCTTAGAGAATCCTCACCAGTACAACGCTACTGCTTTTGAAAGAAATAAATGCTTTGTTAAGATAAGTGAATTTCTCCCCCAATCCTCTTTACATTCTCTCTTTAAAATTGTACTTGGTATTTTAGATTTGTTTATAACTATCCATTAAAAAAAAAAAAAAAAACACCTATCTAACACGTAAGCTAGACCAAAAAGTTCAAAGGGGAACTGATAACTGGGATTTTCTGTTACTGATTGGTTAGGATTTGTTCTTGAGTTCTGGACTCTGTTAATTAAGTTGCTATTCTCATCAACATTTTTGAAGTTATTTGTCCAATTGCTAGGGCTTCGTGTAATGGAATTTATATTCTCTACAACTAGCAATAATGTATGCATGAGATCTGAAAACTTTTTCTCTAAATATAATTGGAATTTCTTCAAATCAATTTTTTCCTCTAAGTTCAAAGAGGTAACATGTGTGTGTTTCATTCTTTTATCCATCAAGTCAACCATATTTTTGGGATAAAATTGATCAAATGGAGCACCAATGGCATTATCCATTAAAAAAAAACACCTTAGAACATGAGTGAAGACCAAGGGTAGTAGCAATTCATTTGTATTTTAATAAATACAAGTTGCCTCAGGATCAGAAAAATAAACCAGTCATACTGGCCAGCTTTATAGACCAGGTAACAATAGCACAGATCTTTAATCTCAGGAACCACATCTGCTTTCTAAAGAAACCAGGCAGTAGTGGTGAATGCCTTTAATACCAGAACTAGAGGGGATTATAAAACAGAAGGAAAATTCTTTCAGGAAAAGCCTTATTCTGATATTCCTGGAGGAAGAATAGACATTTTGGATTAAGGTTGAGGTAAGAACTCAGAAAAGGCTGATTTGGTAATCATATATTTACTAGAAGTTATGGCCATCATAGGTTTATTCGCACAAATAAAGATAGATAATGGCTCAGTATATGTCTCTAAGAAAACAAAATGGACATTTGCTTATTATTATATTAAGAATATTACAGGTATACCACACAATCCGACAGATCAGGCATTTATAAAAAAGAACAAATCAAACTAAAAAAATATGTTAATAGAAAGATATTATAAAAAGCTCCAGAAACAGATTGCATAGTGCTTTATTAACCTTGAATCTTCTTAATGCTAATGGGAATTGAATAACAGCTACAGAGGGACATTGTATAACAGAGAAAAATCTTCTGAATTAAATCAGCCTGTATGTTTCAAGTATGTACTCTCTTCAGTGTAAATCAGGAAATGTGCTACATTAAGAGACAGGTTTTGCTTTAGTTTCCACAGGAGGAAAGCTATGGATACCATCAAAATTAATCAATATTTGCTTTGAAAAGGAGAAAACCTTTGATTAAGAAAAATGACATCTCAACCACAAAGATGACAGTCCTATAGGTTGTAAGAAAACCGACATTGCTTGTTCATTTCTAGCTGCCCAGACCTGAAATAACCACACAGAAATGGTATTAATTAAAAAACTGCTTGGACTATTAGCTCAGACTTCTTATTAACTAGCTTTTACATCTTAAATTAACCAATTCCGATTATATTGTATTTTACCACAAGGCTCATTGTTTATTGGTAAAGTTCTGTGGCTTTTGTCTTCTTCAGCATCTACATGGTTTCTCCCTGACTATGCCTCCCCCCACCCTTTCTCTGCTTGGAATTCCCACCTTGCTCTGTTCTGCTCTGTCATAGGAACAAAGTATTTTCTTTATTAACCAATGGTAATAAAACACATTCACAGCACACAAAGGGGAATCCCACATCATGTCTGCTTTCTGTCTAAATAAAAAGACATGTTTAAACTTTAACATAGTAAAATGACATATAATAAAACAGGTATCAAGCCAGAATTACAGTTACAATATCTATATCTATCTTATCTTTTATCATAACTAAGAAAAGCTATAGTTATAACTTTATATTCTTCAACTCCATAAAAGACTCCAGAAGGATAAAACATTACCTAAGTAAGTGGTAGGTACATTGTAAGCAACTTACAAAACTCTAGAAATGACAAAAATGTCTTGCTGCCTGGACAGTCACCCAAAGTTCTTCTATAACATTGAGGCATTGAACTTCAGCCTATAGGTCCATAGTACCAGGCAAACTTTTCCATGAAGCAGGAAATTTCAAAGACAGTTTTTCCTATATTGACCATGTGTCAGTCACATTCTTCTGTGTCCTGCAGAATATCTGGCAGACTCTTTCATAAAACAGTAACCCTGAAAAACTGTCTCACTTTTTTAGGCAACTTCAGCAGTCAATTTTCTGTGGGTCCTGCATGTCCAGCTTATACAGCATACCATCAAGGAGTCCAGGCAAGAAGAGTTTCTTGTCCATATAGCTAACAAACTCAATAAGGAGTATCTTCAATTCTATTAATTCTCTAGAGGTAGATTGCTGCTGCCAGGAGCAGATATTTCTCATTGTCATGAAAAGTTCTAAGATTTTAAACATTTACATGCCATATTCTTTAAGTCTTTGAAAGGTTTGAAAACTACCTATCCATCTGAAATATATATATCTGCATCTAGAAAACCTAAGTAACATGACTATAAGCTTGACTATTATAGATGATTATCCATTAACCTGTATTTCTTAACTATACATTACATTTTTAAATGAGCTGCACAAGCACAATCCCTTAATCAAGACCAGACATATGCATATAGTAAAATTAACCTTAAATTTGGATCAATAAACCAAGATCCATACAAATGCAATGTATTCATCTTTATATCCATATCCCCCTTTAAATGCAAACAAACATTTATAAACAATTATTTAGGGAATTTAGATGTTAGTCTCTAGACTACTTCCTAGTGATTGGGGGCGCTGATAGTCAGGTCTTTTGTGGGGTATCGTGTGTGGTAGTTCCCTCTTAGCCAGCAGTCCTGCCATGAATGTAGGACCATCTGGGCCACTGCTTTAGGGAGCCTTGTTTCATGAAACCATATTAGCTGGTAAAGAATCCATAGCTTTCTATCCTCTGTGGAAACAAAAGCAGAACCCTTTTCAAAGCAACATATACTTAGACGCAAATTTTGAAGTAAAGATACCTTTAAAACTTATATGTTGGTTTAGCTTAGCAGCCAGTACAATGAAATATCTCTCTATAATTAGCTCCTTCACAGTCAAAAAATTCAAAGAAAACACAATAATGTACTTAATCCTTACTCTGTGTGTGTTTTCATTCTTTACGAGGCTTAATTTTCTTTACTCCTTTCATCTATGAGTGTCTGTACTCTGTCTTTTTAAAGACTTTTGCTTCATTCTTTAAAACCATTTATTTATTTTTATAACTGTATATACTCATTTTTTCTCTCTTCCAAGCCTATGTACATTTTTCCAACACTGTGACCCATTTAGAGGTCTTCTTATCTCAAATTGTCTTTCCTGTGTATGTGTCTGTAATTATTTTTTGACCAGGAGCACATTTTTTTAAATGCTAAGTGGGCATGGCTAGGACCAACTATGCTGCCCTACCTGTTGGTCCTGCCCAATCCAACATAGTAGAGGCATGTTCACTGCTTCTGAGAGCCACATACATTGCCAAAGTACCAGGGTTGCAGCAGGTCTATGCCACCATTAAGCAATTTATAACACATGGCTCACATATCCCATTTAAGTGTTTGACTTCCTGAAAGAGGCAGAGATGTTTGTGCAACTAGCACAAACCGGGATGTCTGCCCCTAAAGAAGCCGCACCTCCTTTGTTGCCTGTGCTGAGACAGAAAGACCTCTCTTAAAGGAGACATGGCATCTCTGCTCCCTGCCAGCAAACAGAGTTCATCCAAAAAAAAGTGTGGCTAACAAGAAGCTGCGTTAAACTCTGTTTTCTGTGTGTGTGTTTAGAATTATTTTCTATGCTCTCTCAGGTTTTGTGTACATATAGCTGACTCACATTGGATTGTCAATTTGTTTACGGATGCTGCTAGTTTGTTCCCAGCCACCCAGACCTGAAATAATCACATAGAAGCAGTATAAATTAAAAACTGCTTGGCTCATTAGTTCAGGCTTCTTAATAACTCACACTTATTGGTCCACCCACTGAGACAGTGTACCTGAGCTAATGGGAGTTCACCAAATTCAGCTGGACTGAAACTGAATGAGAATGGGATCAAACTGGACCCTCTGAATGTGGCTGATAATTGGGATAGACTAAGAAGCCAATGATAATGGCACTTGGATTTGTCTCTACTGCATGTACTGGCTTTTTGGGATCTTATTCTATTTGAATGCATATATTCCTAAGCCTGGATGTAGTGGGGAGGGACTTGAACTTTTCACAGTGCAGGGTACCTGGCCCTCTCTTAGGACTGGAGGAGGAAGGAGGGAGGGTGTGTGAGAGAGTGGGAGGGAAGTGGGTGGAGGGGAGGAAGTGGAAATTTTGATTGGTATTATTTATAAGTAATAAAAAAATTTTAAAAAATAATTCATAAAGAATCAGAAATAATGGTCATTTATTCCTGAGAGTTGGAAAGCTATTAGTAAGTAATATAGGAATTTTTTAAAAATAATTAACACTTATATCTTAAATTATCCCTTTTTTATTATTTGTATTTCTCTCCGAGGTTCATGGTTTACTCGTAAGGTTCTGGGGCATCTGTCTCCTTCGACAACTACATGATGTCTCCCTGGTTCTGCCATCTATTCTTCTCTGTGCCTGCTTGGAATTCCCACCTTTCTCTATTCTGCTCTGCCATAGGATCAAAGGAGCTCTGTATTAACGAATGGCAATAAAACACATTCACAGCATACAGAGAGGATTCCCATATCTGCAGCTGGGTTCTGTTCTTGTCTTTGCAAATATCTATCTTCAAAATGTCAAGAGACCTGGTACATTTATATGCCTAAAGAAGAAATGATACCTATCAAGAAAAAATTACCAAGCAATGTGAAATCTGACTTATGATATCAATATCCTCTGCAGTATAAAATCTCACCCTTTAAACATACATATTTTCTAGTTCTCAGTATAATTGTAGTCGTAACTCACTTAAAAATAAAAGCTGACTTTAAAGTTGGATGGTGGCTCTTCTTCTATCAGTCCAAGCATGTTGATAAAAAAATTTATTGCTTCTTTCTCATAATAGGAGACACCTGGTATGGGACAGAAGGAAGAAAAAATCTAGGAACTAAGGTTATCAAAACTCTGATTTCAAAATTTTACTTCTCCCCATACATATTTTCATTTTTCTGATACTTTTCTTTGACTATATGTCTATTAAAATTTAAATTTTCCATTTTGATATAAATAATGTTTATGTTTTCCACAGTGAACAATAATTTTTTTTTCTACAGTAATCTTTGACGTCTCCAGGAAAAAGATGGAGCTCTAGTTCCACCTGGTTCGTATAATGTCATTCAGCTGATAGCACCACTTAAAGATTGGCTTTGGACTAAAAACTGTTAAGAACAATTTTGAGGTAGCTAGCTAAGATGATCCAGCCTCACAAACTACTCAAGCCTGGACTTGAGACAAGCCATATTCATTATACATAGACTGAAAAAAAATGACATAGCTGCCTATTCCATTACTTGACAGTTAACCCAATTTTTTCTTTCAGGATTCCCTAAAAATACCATCACCCTCAGACAGCAGGAAATAAATTTAAGAATATGACACCCACATTTCCAAGAGATGGGTTTGTTGATTTTTGATTATGGATATTATAGATATGATAGGGTAAAAGGTTAGATTATTGAATCTCCTCTGAAAAGAAAATGGGAGGACATAGATATGATAAGTTAAAAGGTCGATTATTGAACCTCATTTAAAAATCAACTATTAGTTTTAAATGTTTTACATTGGATTGAATTTTTATATATTGTATACAAATTTTGTATATTCATATAAATTTGAGATTAATTTTGTTAAAACATACTATACGTATGTTATGCCCAGGTCTGCAATGTTCCCCCAAAACCAACAAGGAGACTGAGTCCCATATGTAAAAGCAAAGAGCCTTTTATGCAAGTTTGCAAACTCGGTCTCTCTGCATGTCCAACATATTGGAATAAATGATGAGCCCCGAGCTCAGTTAGAGTTGGGTTTCTATAGTAGTAAAGGTGGGGGTGAGGGGTTTCTGAGGTTCAGGAACTCTGATTGGATGACATTTGTCTAGGCGTGTCCTGGTGAGTGTGCTGACAGGTGATCCTATCTACAATGGTTGAAACATTAGGCATTCCCTTTGGATGGTCTGTTCTTGGGTGGTACTCAGGTAATCTCAGGTGGTGCTTCTTCCTGCAACCAGGTATTGCTTCAGGGTAAACTACTGAGATTCAGGCCTCCATTAAACTTATTGATGGCTGAGTCTTACTTGGGCAGGTGATAATGGTTGGAAGTAAAGAACTTCCTTTGTGTGGTCTGTTTCTATTTAGCTTATTATGGGCTGGTTCCTACACATATATTTCTATTCTTGTTCAAGGTATTGTACCTAAACAGCTCACTTTACAATGTAACGCAAATCCCTAGTCCTTGAACATTATTATTACCAACTGTTTAAGATAATAAGGAAATGCAGTTTAATAATTAGTCACCTATCATAATTGAACTTGTAGTCACAGTAGGTACTTTATAAGGTCACCAAGAGATAAAATTTAGATGGACAGGCCATTTTCAAACACTTCAGAGATCTACAGAATATGGTATTTACAATGATTTAATCGCCTAGGTTGTTCTTTTTTTATGAAAATGTAACATGTCTGCTCCTGGCAGCATCAATCTACTTTATAGAAAATAATGGACAGTAGGAAACACCACATGAAATCCACTTTCTTTGGGCCAAAATGTAAGTCACTGGGCAAGAAAATGTTTTTGTCTCGACTGCTGATAATATGCTGTCCTAATTGGACAAGCAGGACACACACACACACACACACAAAATGACTGCCAAGCATGGTCAAGACAAGGAGAGAAATATCCTGCTTCAGAATATCCTGCTTCACAGAATAGTCTGTGAAGGCCTGTAGGCCAAAGATGGATGCCCCAATGTTGCAGAGGAACTTTGGGTTACTGTCCAGGCAATGAACTGTTTTTGTCATTACTCACAATTTTGGAAGTCACTTCATTGTACTTCCTGCTTACTCAGTTAATATTATTTCCTTCTTAGTCTCTGAGCGAGTTGAAGATTAGATAGTTATAGCAATAGTTTACCAGATGTAGAAAGCAAGTTATGACAGAAAGTAAATTATATATAAGATTTTGGGCTCACCAAGATAGAAGAGATATGGAGTATTTTCTGTAAGTTGTTTAAATGCAAATGGATTAGACATTGTGATTGTATTTATTGACTGTACATATTACATATACTTATTGTACTTCTTGTATATAGTTTTTCTTATATTAGTTATAGACTTCTTTTTTATTTTAGAAAAAAGGTAAATATAGTGTTATTTTATTTGTATTCTAATAAATTCTAAAATTCCTGGAGGCAAGATCACCATTTTGGACTGAGGTAGAGGTAAGAGCCAGTGGTTGCCTGCTTTACTTTTCTGACCTTTAGTTTGAACCCCAATTACTTTCTCTGAGTTTTATTAATCATGTTTCTGTCAAAAATATTTTTGCCATGCTATCACCTAGGATTAAGGCCTGGCAGTTTGGATTCCTGTGCACTCTGAACATATTTCTTTACTGTAACCCACTAAAATCTAAATGATCAAACTTGTGCTTTAAACTTTAAAACTGCCTTGTAGGCAGCCCAGGTGCCTACCCCTGGTGTTTTAATGACAGAGCAAGTTTCCCTAAGGGGCCCACAGCATTAGGCTCTGTGGAGAGAGCTGCTTTAAAAACCCATGTGATGATTTCTCAACATTGCACAAACTATTCCTACAACTTTTCTTCCTGTTACTACACTAAACCCTGTCCTTCTCTCTTTCTGAATAAGGATGTCCTGCTCCAGTCATGTTTCCATAATATAAGTGGCCACATGCAGAAAGTTGCATTTAGCCAATCCAAGACCAAATTCTAAAGAGAGGATGCTCTCTTTGATGATTTGTAAAAACTCTACAGGATTTTTTTTTTTATTTCGGTTGGAGACATTCAAGATAACTCAATAAATCTTACTTTATAATGCTTATTAACTCTCTGCATCTGTCTAATTGTCTGCACTCTCCTGCACAGCTGTGTCTCTGCCCCTCCCCCTGCTCTTTCACTGATCCCCCCAGCTTGTTCAGATGTCAGCAACCTGCCACTCTCCTATGCTCCTGTGCCCTCCCAGCCAGCCAGTCAAGAAAAAGACATCTGCTGCTTGCTATTTAAATTTTAATTCTACAGTCTTTGTTTAACTCTTAAAAATATTCATCCTAACACTAGGGACCTATTTCTCCAACTGTGTAATTGTCTTATTAAGTGCCATCTACCTCACAGGTATAGATCAAAATACAGCCACCAAATATCTGTCTCTTTTTAACTGATTTTTAAACTATCTGCACTCACATGTTCTCTCCTTTTTCCTGTTATCTCCATAACAGTTTAAGATGCATTTTCCCCTTATCTACATCCATAAAGCAGCTATTTTGTTCACTTTATAATGCCTGATTAAGAATTTTCATTTCTATATTAAATAAATTCATTGTTATGTCCAAATTTGTGGGTCCCCACTAAAGCCAACAAAGAACACCGAGTCCCATATGTACAAACTAAGAGCCTTTATTTTAATCAAGTTTGCAAACTCGGTCTCTCCACAAGTCCAACATATTGGAATATCCGGAGAGCCCCGAGCTCAATTAGAATTGGGTTTTTATAGGAGTAAAGGTGGGGGTGAGGGGGTCTCTGAGGATCAGGACCCCTGATTGGCTCACATTTGTCTAGGGGTGTCCTGGTGAAGTGCTGGCAAATATTTCTATTTACAGTGCTTGGAATGCCAGGAATTTCCTTTGAATTGTCTGCTCTCGGGTGGGGGATCGGGTAATCTCAGCCTGCCAGGGATTGTTTCAGAGTAAACTATAGAGACAATAGACTCCATTTAAATTTATCAATAGTCAGAGTCCCAGGCGATAATGGTTGGAGATCATAAACAACTTACTTTCTGCCCAGACTTAGATTATTATGGCTGGCCCTCACATTCATTATCAATTTTTAGACTCAATTTAACATATATAAAGCACAAGTTCCATCTGTACAAGACCAATAACTTATAAACTTTAAACAGAAACTTTACTTAAATCATTATCTATTAACATAATTAAGAGATACTGTCTAAAGATTAATTTTCTAAACAATTGTTTGGATAATTTAGTTATTGTAACATTATATTATACATATAAGTATATATGTAGTCTTATACAATATATGATATATATAAATGTACATGGTATATAAAAATATAAATAACATAATGTCATGAGCTATTGTGTTTAGCCACTTCAATCACTGTGATCTTTCTCTGCTCAAGGTTCTTTTGCGAGTAGTGCTATGAGGACTCAGTGCCATTCTTCCCAGAGAGCGATGAGTAACCAGACCAAGCAAGAGAATTGTTTTTATAATGCTTCTTTATTAATAGCTTCTATATCCAATGCATTAAGGGGGTTCACATTCTTAGCACGCATGGGAGGACCGTGATAGGCAACACAAAAAAACAACTGAATATCACAACTATTAATCCTACTAATCCTAATACAGTAAACCAATTCCTAACCTCCATTCAACTTATCAATTATCCATAAAATATCTCTTAACATTTCACACACTAAACATGTGCATCAGTACATTTGCGCTCTTCTCTTATCATTAGTGCATTAATCTCAGATTTAGGAAGTTCCATACTTGCGTGTAAATAGCATCATACAACCTGATATCCTCTCTAAGGATTCTTCAGTCCTGAAAAGGACTATTGGGTTTCTTCAGCCCTAAAAAGGAGTTTTGGGTTTCTTCAGGCTGGATGCCTGACCACACTGGGCGCTTGACCACAAAGCTTATCTCTTGATGATGCAGGCTGTGTGGTCCAGCGATGTTGTGTTCTTCAGAGGCAGGGCATTCAGAGGATCTCCCTACAAGGCCCAGCAGCTGCAGCAGGACTAGCAGCAAGCTGAGCACCTGCAGCAGCACTGACAGCCTGCGACGCCACCGGGCGTGCGGGCGCGCGGGCGTGCGAGGCCATCGTGATGGTGAGATGACTGCTTTGCTTCTGCCTCTCCTTTTATTCCCGTTTGAACCTGTCTCCGGTCTGATCCTTCTGATAGCCAGGTGTCCTAGGCTAACGGTATCGACTGGACAGAGAAGGGTGGGGTCCTTCTCGTGTGGCAAGACTGCTTTTGTTACCAAGGTTACTCGATGCATCCTTCCCATCTGGCAGGGCCTCCAAGTGGGGGAAAATGTTCTCTTAATATTTCTCCTTAATAATTTTCTACTTTACACAGTTTTCTTACTTAATTTTCTATTTTCTATATTATACTTATACTATAGATTTCCTACTTTACCTACACTATAGCTTCCCCCTTTTTACTCATTCAGAGGGATCTGTTTCCAGGCTCATTACACATAATAGTATTATTTTAAACTTTTAAAATAAATCTATTTTACTGTAAATTTACAAATGATTAATAAAAATTTTTTACATAACTTATAAGTGAAATTTTGTTTACATAATTCATAAATATTATTAATTAAAAATACAGGTTTTTGACCAATCTAAATTATTCCAATATATTCAAATAATCTTTGAAAATATTATCTCATATATTGAAAACTGTATTTATAAATATATTATTGTTATAAATAATTCCATATAAGCAAAACTATGCATTTTTTCTAGTGTCTGCTATAGAATTTATTTTAATTATGTATACTTGAAAGTCAAAAAACACCTTTATCTGTTGAAAAGAGAGGATAAATTTTCCAAGTTCCCATTTCAAAAAAAATTTCAAAAAATTTAACATCTATAATCATTGCCTCTTATAAAGCTATAGCTAAGTATACTATTTAGACACAAACTTAGTTTTCTATATTCCCTTTCAATATTTTTTAAAATATAAAACTTAAAAAATTCTCCTAATCCTAATGGAGACTCTCTTTAATTTACACACATACAAACATCTGAATAAGAAAGGGGATATTTCTGCCTTTAACCAAAATTATTTTTACAATTCCAAACTCTTATTATCACTCAAAAATGTGTCTCTTTGCTTCTTCTACAACATGGATTTTAATATAAAACACAAATAATAATAACCTGATAAATCTAACTTTTTTGCCACTTAAGAAAGGTTCTTTTTTATTAATTTTTCTTGCTTTTATTGAACTATTATTTTTCTCCACCTCTCTCCTACCCTCTTTTCTCCCCTTCTGCCCACTCATATGGTCCCCATGATTCAAATTTACTCAAAAGTTCTTGTCTTTTTCTACTTGTGTAGATTAGATGCATGTATTTCTCTCTTAGGGTCCTCTTTGTGTTTAAGTTCTCTGGAATTGTGAATTATAGGCTAGTTGTTCTTTATCTATGTCTAAAAGCCACTTATGATATTTGTTTTTTGGGTCTGTGTTACCTTAGTCAATATGTTTTCTAGATTCATCTATTTGCCTGTAACTTTCAAGATGTCATTATCATTTTTTTTTGCTGTGTAGTACTCCATTGTGACTATGAAACACATTTTATTTATTCATTTTTTTCAGCCAAGGAGAATTTAGGTTGTTTCCAGGTCCTGGTTATGAAAAACAATGGCTCTATAAACACAATTGAGCACATGTCCTTGTGGTATGATTGAACACCTATTGTGCACATATCAAAAAGTGGTATTGCTGGGTCTTAAGGTAGGTTGTTTTCTAATTTTCTGAGAAATTGCCATTCTGATATCCAAAGTGGTTGTACCAGTGTGCACTAGTACAAACAACGGAGGAGTGTTCTTTTTACCCCACTTCCTCTCAAGCATAACTTGTCATCAGTGTTTTTGATCTTGGCCATTCTTACAGGTATAAGATGGTATCTCAGAGTTGTTTTGATTTATATTTCTATGATAGCTAAAGATGTTGAACATTTCCTTAAGTATCTTTCAGCCATTTCAGATTACTCTACTAGAGTTCTCTGTTTAGATTTGCACTCCATTTTTCATTGGATTATGTGATCTTTTGATGACCAATTTTTTGAGTTCTTTTTATATTTTGGAGATCAACTCTGTGCAATGTGGGGTTGGTGAAGATCTTTTTCCATTCTGTAGGCTGCTGTTGTCTTGTTGACAATGTCCTTTGCTTTACAGAAGCTTCTCAGTTTTAGGAGATTCCATTTATTAATTCATTTTCTCAGTGTCTGTGCTACTGGGATTATATTTAGGAAGTGGTCTCCTGTGCCAATGAGTTCAAGTATACTTCTCATTTTCTCTTCTATGAGGTTCAGTGTGCCTGGTTTTAAGTTGAGGTTTTTGATCCATTTGAACTTGAGTTTTGTGCATGGTGATAGTTATGGATCTATTTTTATTCATCTACATATTAATATACAGTTATGCCAGCACTGTTTGCTGAATATGCTTTCTTTTTTCCATTTTATAATTTTTGCTTCTTTATAAAAAATTGGGTGTTTGTCAGTGTGTGGATTGATATCTGGGTCTTCTATTTGGTTCCATTGGTCCTCCTCTCTGTTTTTATGCCAATGCTATGCTGTTTTTAGTACTGTAACTCTGTAGTAGAGTTTGAAGTCAGGGATTGTGATGCCTCTAGAAGTTCCTTTGTTGTTCTTTTATTGTTTTGGCTATAGTTTTTTTTTTTCTTTTTGTTTTTCTTTTTTGCTTTTCCATATGAATTTCAAGATTGTTCTCTTAAGGTCTGTAAAAAAATTGCTGGGATTTTGATGAGCATTGCATTGGATCTGTAGATTGCTGTTGGTAATATTGGCACTTTTACTATGTTAATTCTACCTCCACAAGATCATGGGAGTTTTTTCCATTTTCTGGTGTCTTTTTCAATTTCTTTCTTCAAAGATTTAAAGTTCTTGTCATACATGATTTCCACTTGTTTTGTTACAGTTTCTCCAATATATTTTATATTCTTTGTGGCTGTTGTAAAGGGTGATACTTCTCTGATTTGGTTCTCAGCCCATTTATCAACTGTGTAAAAAAAAGGGGGGCTACTGATTTTTTCAAGATAATTTTGTATCTTGCTCCATTACTGAAAGTGTTTATGAGTTGTAGAAATTCCTTGGTAGAGTTTTTGGGATGGCTTTTGTAAACTATCATATCACCAGGAAATAGTGAGAATTTGGCTTCTTCTTTTCTGATTTGTATCCCTTTGATCTCCTTTTGTTGGTTATTGCTCAAGCTAGAACCTCGTTTACTATATTGAATAGCTATGGAGAGAGTGGACAACCTTGTCTTGTTCCTGATTTCAGTGGGATCGGTGGGAGTTTCTCTCCATTTAGATTGATGTTGGCTGTTGGCTTCCTATATATTGCAATTAATATGTTTAGATATATTCCTTTATCCCTGCTGTCTTCAAGACCTTTATCATGAAGGGATATTGTATTTTGTCAACGGCTTTTTCAGCATCTAATGAAATCATCATGTGGGTTTTTTCCTCAGTTTGTTTATATGGTGGATTACATTGACAGATTTTCATATGTTGAACCATCCCTGCATCTCTGGGTTGAAGATGACTTGATCATGGTTGATGGTTTTTCTCATGTGTTCTTGGATTTGGTTTGCCAGTATTTTGTTGAGTAATTTTGCATCAATATTCATGAGTGAATTTAGTGTGTAATTCTCTTTCTTAGTAATGTCTTTGTGTTGTTTGGGTATCAGGGTACTTGTAGTCTCATAAAAAGTGTTTGGTAATGTTCCTTCTATTTCTATTGTGTAACAGGTTGATTTGTTTTGGTATTAGTTCTACTTTGAATATCATAGAATTCTGCACTAAAAACATCTGGTCCTGGGCTTTTTTTTTTTGGGTTGGAAGACTTTTGATGACCATTTCAATTTCTTTAGCAGTTATAATCTATTTAAGTTGCTTTTCTGGTCATGATTTAATATAGTTATATTTATCCAGAAAATTGTTCATTTTTAAAATTTTTTTTCCAATTTTGTGGAGTACAAGTTTTTGAAATGTGGCCCAATGATTCTTTGAATTTCTTCCATGGCTGTTGTTCTTCCATGGCCCTTTTAATTTCTGATTTTGTTAATTTGAATATTCTCTCTTTGTCTTTTGGTTAATTTTCAGCTGTTTTGTTAACTCACTAGTGTGGGAGTTTTCCAGCTTCTTTTTGAAGGCCTTTAGAACTATCAACTTTCTTCTTAACACTGCTTTCATTATGTCCCATAATCAATCACTGGTCATTAAAATCCCATAATATAAATGGACTTAACTCATCTATAAAAAGACACAGGCTCACAGATTAAATATGAAAATAGAATACATCCTCCCACTGCATATAAGAAGCACACCTCAACCTCAAAGACTGATATTGCCTCAGAGAAAAGGGTTGGGAAAAAATTTTAAATCAAGTGGACCTAAGAAACAAGCTGGCGTAGCTATCCTAATATCTAACGGAATAGACTTCAAACTAAAATCAATCAAAAGGGACAAAAAAGGACATTTTATACTGCTCTGAGGAAAAATACATCAAGAGGAAATCTCAATACCGAACATCAACGCCCCAAATACAAAGGCACCATCATAAATAAATACAAAGGCATCATCATAAATAAAAGAAAAACTACTAAAGCTTAAATCACAAATAAACCCCACACACTAATAGTGAGATACTTTAACATATAATCACACCACTGGACAGGTCTTTCAGACAGAAAATGACCAAAGAAATAAGGGAACTAAGAGATGTTATGACTTAAATGGACTTAACAAACACCTATAGAACCTTCTATCCAAACATAAAAGAATATACCTTCTTCTCAGCACCTCATGTATCCTTCTCAAAAATTGACAAAGCAAACCTCAACATATAAAGAAATTGGAATAACCCCAGGTATCTTATTTGATCACCATGAATTATATTAAAATTCAACAGAAACACTAATTACAGAACATCCATAAACATATGGAAATTAAGCAATGGTCGACTGAATCATCAATGAGTCAAGGAAAAAATAAATTAAGAAATTAAAGATTTTTTAAAATTCAATGAAAATGACCACACAACATACCCAAATTTAAGAAAGATTTTTATGAGCTTCAAGTGGTCAGTTTAGATCCTCCAACATCATCACAGGTAAATATAAACTCAAATATGTATTACTTATCTTCAGTTTCTTTTTCCACCTCTGTAATTTTTTATTTTATTTTATTATTATTATTTTTTTTACAGGGGAGAGAAACTTTTCCTGTCTCCCTGGCCTGGATTGCCTTTCTCTCCTCTCCTAAAATTTCAAGTATGCACTAAGAGAGAGAGTTTATTCTCTAAGATTTTGTAACTTTATATTCTTCCATTAACATATATTTGTTCCACCAGTTTTATAATCATTTTAGGTGTTAGTGTTTGCTCATGCTCTGGCCAGGCAGTTTCCTCTCCACAGTTGTGTGCTTTGACCTCCAGCTCTCCCTGCAAGAGGCCCTTTTGCATTGTCCTGGCACAGACTGCTCCAAAGCAGCCTGCAGGTCTCACAGAGTCTGAGACAGCCTGTTTTTCCCTGGTCTCCATGGGTTTTCACTATGTTCCAGCCTTCAAGACAAGACCTTCAACTTTGCTCCTTATCATCAGGCAGCAAGCATGAGAGACCTTCACATCCTATGTCACCTTTTACTATGTTGAACTCTAAAGCCCAGAGACTGAACTCCTTTAAAAACTATTCTGTCAAAAAGAAAAAAAAAAAGTGAAACTATTCTGTCACTGATTGTACAGATTGTCCCCACAAGCCTGTGTTGTATATGCTATCAGAGAATCTCATTATTGTTCTGCTACAAAGATCTTGCTAAACATTTATTGTCACTCTATTGTAACCCTAGTCTCAGGATTCTTGTCTCTTCTTCAAACTTCTGTATTTACTGTGCACAAAAACATGCAAACAAAGCACACATGTAACTAAAAGTTTTTTTAAAAAGGTTAGGTTTGATTGCATGCTCATCAAACCTAACCTTTTTTAAAAAAAAAAAAGTTATATGTGTGCTTTGTTTGCATGGGAGGGGAATGGAAGGAGGGGAGGAAATGTAAATTTTTGAATGGAAAAATAAATAAATAAATAAATAAATAAATAAATAAATAAATAAATAAATAAATAAATAAAAGGTTAGGAAAAGGAAAGCATGGAGTTCTCTACAGTGATGTCACAGCCCCGAGACAAGAAGCTGTCAGGGTTACTCATGTGAACTCCTGGTTTTGCATGGAAGCAGTTGTGGTTTTCTTCTGAGCCAGCATGCTCAGAAACTAAAGCAGCCTTGTTCTCAGGTTAACACAGATTACTAGAGCCATTGATATAATAACAGATTACTGATAGATGATTCTTCCTTGAAGCTTTCTGTGTTTGTGTTCTCTATCCTTTGTATTTGGGGAACTGTGGTATTGGTACAATCAACTTTTAGATTGAATATCATGACTGACAGGTAGAGCAGGCTTCAAAGCTCTCTGCATTCACAGTGACTTTTACTTCATTTTCAACTAAGAACTTGTAGTGCAAGATAAACTTGCGAGAGGCATTTTATTATTTTTAAAATTAACAAACATTCCTTCCTGACTTTGAGATAAGAATGTCCCTAAATGTCTATGCTTTTACATTGTGATCATGTTGGTTATGTTCAGAAGTGGATTTGTTTGCTTAGGAATTAAGAAGAACTCCACAGAAACTTGTCTAGACTCCCTACTTAAAACCCACATGTTTTACTTGTTTAGGAAAAGCATTGGTTTGCAAATAATACCCATGACCTCCTTGTCACTTGAGGTAAGAAATCTTTCTTATTTCTTCTGCATTGGCTGTTGTGATGACTATTGTAGGTAGTCAAACTGATTACCTCTGGAATTAACTAAAACCCAAAAACCTTGGTATACCTATAAGGGTTTTTTTCTTATTAAAGCTTTTGTAATGGGAAGAACCATCTATAACCATGATTATTTGATGTGATAAGATCCACATTAGCCAGCTTGGCATTGGTTTTACAAGTTTAATCTGAGTATTCAGCAGAAGCAGTTTTATTTTCTGAATTTGTGACCATTCTGGTCTATATAATGTGATCTCAGCATACACAGATAAATGATGACTCAAAAAAAAAAAACAAAAATCAAGAAAACACACAATCAAACAAAACGATCCACCTCTGATCTGGATCACACCTTCTGGTAGCAGTCTACTTATGTAAGAATATTGAAGAAGAAAAACCTCTCTCTATTTGCTTGCTTGCCATAGCTCTGGCTATCAAATTCATTCCTTTACTAGCTTTAGAGCCTACTTCTTTGGAATTCTTATGTATACTGAAAATCTGTTGAGACATCCAGACTCATGGACCAAAAAACTACTGAAATCTTTCCATTGGTAGACAGCCATTGTTGGAATAACTGGACCACAGCCTCTGAGGGATTCTCAAAAGTCCACTTTCTACAAACACAAAAAGACTTATTCTAATTGTCCTGTTCAGGCAGAGAACCTGGAATAATGAAAGGATTTTTTTTTTTTCACCTGCCCACTGAGGAAAATGTGCTGGCTCACCATGGAGCTTATAAGAGTATCATTCCTATAGCCCCATTCTCTCTAAGTATTCAACTTCCCATGCAGACTACATTTTTATTATTATTCATTTCTCAAGAGTTTGACTTGAAATTCAGAAATAAAAATCCTAGTGCAATGGAATCTATCATCCAGTTTTCTGTCTGCAGAAAAATATATCATTTTGTGTGTGATCTGGTTCCTGGGTTGCTCTCGTGGACGTCTGAAGTGCCTTTGATAACAAGGTAAAAAGTATCCTCTGTTCTCCGGACATCAGACTGAAACCACAGAAATTTTATGTCCTAAATTTTTTAATTTTAAATATTCTGGGCAGACTTCCTGCCAAGGAGGCAGAGGGGATTGTAGTTGATGCAGGAAGATAGCTGGGCCAACTATTTGAAAGAGGGGTATGCGATATTTAAATACATATCTCTGCAAATCTGTAAAAGGTCTGGGTTTGAGTTGGAAGCGGGGTCCTAGAAACCTTGTGCTGTGTCTTTAAATACACTGTAAACCTAAGGGAGGTGTTCTTGTCACTCAAGTCTCAATAGCCAATCAGGCCTCCAAGCTGACCTGTCAGTCAAAATAAGGCAGGACATTTCCTGGAGCAAAGTTACGGGCTTGGTTTTCTAGCAGAGCTGGCCCCGGAGGGTTTTGTGCTCTGCTGTGAGTGCTACTGCAGGGAACTCTGAGGAGAGCATGGGTGAGCAAGGAAGCCACGACATGGTGAGCAAGAGGCTGCTGTCCCAATATGGAGAGGAGAGGATGGCGAGCCATGGGAGATGGGGCCCTCTCTGAGGCTGGGTGGGAACCTGAGGCCACAGTCAGTGTTCTCTGGGGTCCCATGTGGTCCTTACAAATTCTCAAACCCGGGAACTGGCGTCTGAATAACTTTCTCTGTGGATTGCATCTGGGAGAAGCATTTTAAGCGTGGAGCGGTGTGTGGAAACACTGTTTTAGTCAATCCCACTGTGATTTTGATGCACATGGAGAACAAGTTGCCAAACTTGGAGAGGCTTTGTTTCCCTACTATCTTCCTGAAGTTCTGTGGTTTGCATTTAACATTTTGGTGTAAAATCCATTTGAAGTTAATTTTTTTTTGGAGTCTGTAAAAGCATTCTCGCCTTAGATCCCACTTTACAACCAAGGTGTGAAGTAGAAGAGTAAAATTGTTAATATAAAGATTTGCCAGTGCTTAGAAGATTTTTAGCTGAGGGAGGGCTACCTCAAAAATTACCCAAAAATAAGTAGTATGCTAGCTAGGCCTGTTAGAGATTTGGATGCCTGGATACACATTTGTTCACCAGAATCGACCAAACATTTGTCTCTAAACCATGAAAAAGTAGACACCCCTGATTTACAAACAGCCACTAGGCTGATATCCATATCAAAGAACAGGCCTCTAACAAGCTGCTCAAGGGGGCACTATCGGTCACTGTGCACATTAGGGCATGGTGTGACATAAAGTCCCAGTTTTCTTCTATAGAAAATTATAGTCCTGCCAGGTGCACAATATGAGACTAGGTGACAGCTATGTAAAAAGGGAATGATCAAGCAAGACTTTCCATTTAGGTCCTCACTCATGCAGAAGGAACACAGCTCCTTCTCAAACCTAGGGACATTCATGCCAGAGCCAGGAACAGCCTAGTGTCTAAGCCTTAGGAGCTTTCCCAAGGCCCAGTGTTATGGAGAATAGAATAGACCTCCTTAATTGAAACCAGGTTTAAGCTTGGGAGAGATGGTGATGGTCTGGAGCCAGTGAATTTGTGGAGAGGTTCTTCAGATCCTTAGAATCCAACTCTTCCCATCTCCTGGAACTACAGTTATCATTTCCAAGGCCACTGTGGGTGTAGTCCATAATATTTTTGAGATATCCTGTGTGCCCCTGTGCTGCATTATTTGATTAACCTTTTCCTGGGTTTCTCCCATTGTATGATAATTCCTGCTGATTGCATAGAAGGCTCCTAGTTCCTTTGATAGCCTCCTAGAAATAGTACACAAGAAGCCATTCCTCTTAGGAAGCTTCCTTGGAAGAAGACATAGCTTATGCAAGACTCCTCTGCCTCAGCTTTTACCTTTCTTTTGTTCTATTTTCCTATCTTTCTCACCTTCTGGCAGCTCCACCTCAGGGCCTCTTAGTAAAGTATGACCTGCTGTTTCAGGTCACTGATGTACTTATGAAATAATTATGGTAATGTCTTTACTGTGTAAGTCTCCCATTTGCCTAACTGGGTAGACTTACAGTTTCCTGTCACTATTGAATCTTACTTACTAGTGTAAGCTAGAGTCTGAATCTAAAAGAAACCTAAGGGATGTCTGCATATGTGGACTGTGAAATTTGTTCTAGGCTCTCTCCTCTTTGGAATTTTTCCAGAGTTGGTTTCTCTCTATCATTACAGATATTTCTCTTTATTAATCTCATAAGTGTGTGGAATGAATTCTCCCTGTGGAAAGACTTATCTAGAACAGCTGCACTTCCAGCCTTTTAGAAAAATGTGTCTGAGACAAGATCTTTAAATTTTACATAGGTGACCGTAATCCCAGGCTTTCTCGGTCAATGACCTCGCTGTCCTCTTGATTACACTTGCACTATTCCTAAATTAAATGACTGTGTGACCTCAGACTTTTTAAATTATCCACTTGAGTCATATACGTGAGTATCCATTACAGTTGCAGAAGTATTTGCATGTGTAACATGGTTTGTGCCTTCAAAATAGAGTAGAAAAAATAGTTTATTGAGCACATTGCAGGGGGAAATGGGAGAAAATCAGCTGCTGGAGTTACTAGTATGAAACAGGACCTGATTGTGGCAATGTGGTAGTCTCAATGTAATTGGCTCCTATAATCTCATAGGAAGTGGTACTAGTACAAAGTGTGGCTTTGTGGGAATGGGTATGGTCTTGAAAGAGGTGTGTCATGGGGAAAGGACGGGCTTGGAGCTTTCCTCTGTTCTGGATACTGCCAAGCATGCCAGTAGAATACCCGTGGCCTGCATATCAAGTTGTAAAACATCATCCTGCAAACACCTCATGCTGCAAACCATGATGATAATGGATTTAACCTCTGGAACTCTAAATGAGCCACCCTGACTAAATGTTTTATTATAAAGGTTATGATGCTCATGTTGTCTCTTCACATCAATAAAAATCATAACTAAGTCAGGCAGTTTTAGTAATAATTTTTAAATTCCAGAATGTATTAATTCATGTTATTAGAATGAAGACAGACCTGATTTGTGAGTTTAAGAAGGTTAGCTTGAGTCAGTAATACTGAATTTCCAATTAGGTAACTGTCCTGTGCAGATGTGTTCAATCCTGCTTGGCGCAGTTAATTCAGCTCTGTGGATTAGAAACAGGCCATTGACTGTAACTCTGGATGTCAGGTTCCAGATCTTAGCAGCCAACAGGGGGGCATGTGAGCAATATCAATCTGTCACTTCTTAGTGGTGTTACAGCTAAAAGGGAATGACCTACTATTTTTCTAAGTCAATATCCCTGAGGTCTATCTTATTGTTATTAAAATAAATTACTTTTATCTTTTCAAAAAGCTCATTATTTGTATTTTTTTTTCAAATTTCATTTCTTTAAATTCATTACTGTTCTAATCTCTGTTTGGTTCTGTTCCCCACTGTTACCTGTTTATCAAGGATTTTATTCCTTTGTCTTCCACTTGCTATTGATTTATTTATTTCTCTTTAGAGCAATGCATTTTCTAGCTCAGAATTGCCCCCACACTATGTAGTTGAGAATTGCTTTGAACACAGCTAACTACCTCTGCTGCCCAGTCCTGGGTACACACTCCTGCAACTTCTGCCTGGCTGGGCTTTGATTGGTAATTGAGAAGGAAAACAGACCAGTTAATGGGTGTCCTCCATGTTCTATATTTGGGTCTGGGTTACCTTACTCAGGATGTTCTTTTTCTAGTTCGATCCATTTGCATGCAAATTTCAAGATGACTTTTTTTTTTTTTTTTTTTTTTTATTTAAACCACTGACTAGTGCTCCATTGTGTAAAGGTACTACATTTTCTTTATCCATTCTTCAGTTTAAGGGCATTGAAGTTCATTCCACTTTCTGTCCCTAAAGATAATGCTGGTATGAACATAGTTGAGCAAATTCCCTTTTGGTATGATTGAGCATCCTTTGGTATATGCCCAAGAGTGGTAGCAATGGGTCTTGAGGTAGGTTTGATTCCCAGTTTTATTGAGAAACTGACATACAGATTTACGAAGTGGCTGTAAAAGTTTACACTCCCACAGGCGATGGAGGAGTGTTCTCCTTACTATTCATCCTCTCCAGCATAAGCCAATTTTTGTATTCGGAAAATTTACTATATTTTTATGACTTCCTTGAGGTTTTGATGGTTTGAGTGCTTTCTGTAGAGACACAGTTTTAGTTTTCTCTTCTTGATTTTAGAGGCTTGTTTTTCATTATTTCTATGCAGTTTTGTGTTTTCCAGTCGTTGCTATCTTTATGTTCGTGTTTCGGCCACTTAAGTGATTGATAGGGTTAATACACTAGTTTTGGGTTTTTCAAAGTTTTTCATATATTTTTGTACCTTTGTCTTAATTAGCATCACCTGTCAACATGATGTTGCCTACAATCATCTGAGGGAACATCACTTGAGGGCATGCACACTCAGAATCACTAGTTCCTATGCCTGTGAGAGGTTGGGTTGATTGATGACTGATGTAGGAAGGCTCCTCCACTGAGTGGCAATACTCATTAGCAAGTGGGACTTGACTGGATAAGAGAGTGAGCTGAGCATGAGACAGTGACCAAGGGAGAGAGAAAGCTAAGAAAAAACATTTCCCCATGGTTATTTTTACTGCAGCTGCTAACTTTAGTTTCTGTCCTAAGCTTCCATGACGATGAATTGTGATGTCAGTATCAGTCAAATAAACCCTGAGATGCTTTTGGTTAGAATTTAATAACAGAAGGTAACTAGCAAGTTATAACAAAATATGGTAGATCGGAGTGATGTTATTACTGCAAAGAACCTGGGATTGATGACTTTTGAAGGATTGTTGAAGATATTAGGGTTTTAGATGGCTAAATACCTAGAAAATTATACACAGGGCAACAGCGGTTATTCTTATGGAACTGGGAAGATGGGAGGGTTGGGAGTAATGCAGACTATGAAGGTTGAACTCATCGGAGCTCAGTGGGAAAAACTCCATGAAAAATTAAGCTGGAGATCATTTTTATTATATTTTTGCCCTGAATAATTCTTACTTTCTCTATTACCTGAGAAATTGAGTAAGCCAAAACTCATAACTAAATGGCTGTCTTCGTAGATAAAATAAATATTGGTTCTGTTGGATGATTATTACTGGTGACTCATTCAAGCCTATAATGAAAAATGAAACAAGTGGGACAGAAAGAAAAGTCTGTTTGGTAGAGAAACAAGCACTGGGTAGTTTCAGATGGCAGCCCTGTGGAGAAACAGGCAGAGACTTTCAAGTAGATTGTCGTCATTAAAGAAAAGCCCTTGCTCTAAAGTGGAAGCCTAGCAAGGTGCTCTTAAGAATAAGATTCCATTCTTCCAAATATTCAGATGATGGAAGGAGTAAGGAAAGTGATTCCTAGTTTCAGGAATCAACTTCATACAAAACCTACTGCAACTTTTGTCCATGCAACTCTGGTAGGGTCCATCCCAACATAGAAGCCAAACTTGGCATGATCGTCCATGTTGTACTCGTTCTGGAAACAATAAAGATGCCAAATGTAAAGGTAATGGATTCTTCCTCTGTGGGTTCAGTTCAGCACTGGTGAACCCATCTGTGTTTGACAGGGTCAGAAACCTAGTGAGGAGCCTTTGAGAGTTGATAGCATGAAGCTGTGAAGATGAAGCTTGTGTTCTGTTGGGAAAATAGTATAGTGACAGACCTAAACTATGAGGCATTTGCCTTGGATAGCTGCATACAAAGAGTGATAATAGCAAATGAGACACATGAACAAAAACTTCCATGGATAGAACTATCTAAACTCTTTGAGAGTGAAGCCTGATATGTCTGAGACAGAACTACAGGATCTGGTTTATGTCCTGCTGGGTCTCATACCTGCTTTGTTTCAGTCTTCCCCCCTTGTGTCCACATTCTTCTTTCTTTTCTTTTTAAAATTATTCTCTCATACAATACATCTCAACTAAAGTTTCCCCTCCTTTATTCCTCTCAGGCTCCTCCCCTGCTCACCTGTCCTCCAGATCCCCTCCTCCTACATTGCTCTTCCTAAAAGAGAAGATCTCCCAGGGATATCAACCAAGCATACCATATCAAGTTACAATATAACTAAGCACAAATCCTCATATCAAGGCCTGATGAAGTAATCCAATATGTGGAATAGGGTCACAAGGCCAGACAAAAGAGTCAGAGAGGTACTTCCCACACACAGTGTTAGGAGTTCTACAAAAACACCAAGCTACACAACCATAGCGTATATGCAGAGAACATGCCTCACACCCATGCAGGCTACATAATTATTGCTTAGTTGCTATAGACACCCATGAGGCCTGCTTAGTTGATTCTGTGGTCTGTGTTCCCTGGTGTCCTTCTTTTTGGTAAGAAAATTTTTGGCTATGATTTTTTTGAAAATATTTTCTGGGTATAAAAGTTGGAATTCTTTTCCTTCTATTCCTAGTATTTCAAGGTTTGATGTATTTATAGTCTTCCAGATTTCCCAGATGTTATGTTTGAGGAGTGTTTTAGGTTTTAAATTTTCTTCTATAATATTCTAAACACCAGAGATTCTCTCCTCTATATCCTCTATAATTTTGGTGAAGGTCGCTTCTGTAATCCCTGTTCGCTTACCTAGATTTCTCATTTCCAGTATTCATTGAGTTTATGCTTTTTATTGCTTCTATGTCCATTTTCAGGTCTTGACCAGTTCTGTCCATTTCCTTTGGCTGTTTTATTTCTCCTTGGTATTCTTCAAGGAATTCATCCATTTTCTGCAATATTTTATTTATCTTTTTATTGCCTTCTTTAAGGGATTTATTCACATCCTCTCTCAGGACCACTATTACATTTATAAAGTTTGTTTGAAGACGTTTTACTTGTGTTTCTGCTGGGTTGGAGTATTGATGGCTTGTTGTAGAATAGCTGGGCTCTGGTGGGAATATAATGCCCTGATTTTTGTTTCTCTTCTTAAGTTAACATCTCTGTATCTGGGTTTGGGTTGATTATGAGTCTAGGTTCCTACTTCTCCTTTAGTCTCTTTAGAATGGGTGTTTTATTCGTTGGTTTCTATTTGTTCTTCTCTCTGTTCTTCTGGTCTGTGTGGTTTATGGATCAACAGAGGTCCCCCATAAACATGTTTGGTACTAGAAACCTGGTGTCAGGCATGGCCTTTGTTTTCTCGAGGTGTCTTTGTGTGCAAGTTGGTGGCTGAGAAAATGTGAAGGGGGGACGTGAGGAGAGTAATATTGTGGACTATGACAGAGGGAATGTCTGTGGGCAGGTGGCCTACATGAACTTCCAGCTGCTGGTGTATCTGTTGTTCAAACAGAGCATTTGCACCCATGTCAGGGGCTAAAACACAGTGATAAGGAGGCAAGTGGGATTTGGATTAGTTTTGGGGGAGGTACTCACAGAGTGGAGGAGATCCATCAGTGGGCAGTCTCTACCTGGGTTTACAATAGCTTGTGTGGACTCTGTTTCATCAGGGAGTCTTAGTTTGAGTTTACCTACCTCTTCTTCAGGCTGGTCTGGCCTGTTCCTAAGCAGGGAATTTACACCCAGTTTCGGTGTGGAAATATGGCTACATGGGTGATGGTTGGAGAATTGTTATGGGATTGTGTCTGTGGGAACTCAGGAGTGGGGGAGTTTCATGGACTGCTGCCCTGATTTTCTGGCAGATGTGGTCTGTATGTGATATGGGATGACTGCCCAAGTTGGGGCTGGAACACAGGCAGCCATGTTTCTCTCTTTCTGGAGGGGAATGTATCCTGTATGTCTGAGAAGTTTACTTTGTTTATTGATTTTAACAGATGTCACAGATAATATTTTGTCTTGAGTATCAGAGGGGACTTTGGATATTTTAACATTGTTGGGGCTGTTAAACATTGTGAGGATCATGAAGTTAAACTAAAAGCATTTTCATTTCTTTTCGTTTATTCTCTTTATTCTTCTCATACAGTACATCCTGACCACAGCCTCAACTTTGACTACCCTTCCTATTCCCCAACTTTCTCACTGCCCCAGATCCACAGTTCCTTTCTTCCCCTTCAGAAATGGGAAGCCTCCCAGGGGTATCAACTGAACATCATGACAAGATACAATGAGACTAGGCACAAACCTTCATATCCATGCAGGATTAGGCAACCCAGGAGGACGAGAGTCCCAAGAGCAGGCAAAAGAGTCAGAAACAATCACACTCTTACTGTTAGGAGCCCCACAAAAGACTAAGCATTAGAACCATAATGTGCAAGGGGAGGATAGGACTCAGACTCTGCTAGATCCATAATTGCTCTGTCAGACTCTTTGAGCCCTTATGATCCTTGCTTAGTTAATCCTGTGAGTTGTGTTTTTCTGGTGTCCTTGACATCTATGGCTTCTAACCCCCCCCCCCTACAAATTTCTGCATTCTTCCAAGTGCTTCAGCTAGTGTTTGGGTGAAGTTCTGTGCATCTGCCACAATCATTTGTCAGAGGAAACTCCTCTGATGACAATTAGGCCAGGAAGCAATCTATATCAGAGTAATTCTAGGAGTCATTATATCGCCCATTATTTTCTTTTTCATTACTTGTATTTTGTTCTGTCTAAATCTCTGAGCCATCCAACTTCTTCTTCCTTGCCATCCAGGCAGTCTTAGTCATGGGTTGCCTCTTTTGGCTTGGGCCTCAAATTAGTCTAGGCACTGGTTTGCCTGCACACTAACTTAAGCCACCAATTCCCTGGTATATCTTCCAGACAGCACAAGTGTGTGTCAAATAAATTATCGCTGGCTTTCTGTTCTAGTCCCACCACTGAGAGTTATACGTTATTACAGAAAATGACTGGTGCAGGCTCCATATTCTTAGTTATTGGGAGCCTGCACTAGGGTCACCATCATATTTTGTAGAAAGTTTCTACTACACCATGTTTCTACATCAACCCTGAAAGCTTTCCTATTCCAGTCATTTCTCAGTGTTTTATTTCCCTCTGTCCCTCCATTGCTGCCATAATGCTTCCTTGTAGTAGGAGCTGCGGGCTGCATTCCTGCCGCCCGGCTCCTGGCCGCCTGGCTAGCTTATGCCCCGAAATAACAACTCACAAATTGTATTCATTTAAACACTGCTTGGCCCATTATATCTAGCCTCTTCTTGGCTAACTCTCATATCTTGCTTAACTCATATTTAGTAATCTGTGTAGCACCACGAGATTCTAGCCTACGTCCATCCTGGGTCAGAGCTTCATCGTGTCTGCCCTGGAGAGGAGTGGTATGGCGTCTGCCTCACTTCCTCCCAGCATTCTGTCCTGTTTACTCCGCCTACCTAATTTTTTGTCCTATCAAGGACCAAGGCAGTTTCTTTATTAACCAGTGACCTACCTCCATCACTTCCTGTTGGTGCTCCCAGTCCTCCCATAAAATCTAGTCTATTTCCTCTTCCCATGGGAAATCATTGCATCCCCTGCTACAGCCATCCTTGTTACTTACCCTCTCTGGGTTTGTGGATTGTACTGTGATGATTCTTTATTCAACTGCTAATATGAACTTAAATGTGAGTATATATTATGTTTGTCTATGTGGTTCCAGATTTACTTTCTCATAATAAAGAACACAGGAAAGTAGACATCAATAACTCAAATAATCCAATAATAATGTGATACAGATCAAAACAAAGAATTTTAAATAGTTGAATTTAAAATGGTTTGAAAACACTTAAATAAATGTTTGTCGTTAACCATCAAGGAAGTGAAAATCAAAACTACTTTAAAAATTCATTGTATAGGGGCTGGAGAGATGGCTCAGTGGTTAAGAGCATTGCCTGCTCTTCCAAAGGTCCTGAGTTCAATTCCCGGCAACCACATGGTGGCTCACAACCATCTGTAATGAGGTCTGGTGCCCTCTTCTGGCCTGCAGACATATACACAGACAGAATATTGTATACATAATAAATAAATAAATATTTAAAAAAAATTCATTGTATACCTGTCAGAATGGCTAGGATCAAAAACACAAGTGTAAACTCATGCTGACAAGGATGTGGAGCAAAGGGAACACTCCTCCATTGCTGCTGGGAATGCAAACCTCTATAGCCACTATGGAAATCAATATGGCAGTTCCTCAGATAATTGCAAGTCTATCTACCTCAAAACTCAGCCATACCATGGTAGTAGTTTGAACATAGTTGACATCCATAATCATGTAGTGAGTGGCAGGAGTGGAAGTTGTGGCCATTTTGGTGTGGACATGGCCTTGTTAATAGGAAGTATGTCAGATACTTCCTCTTGCCTCTGAGTCAACATCAAAGTACTCAAAGCTTCAGCATCACATCTGGGTGACTGTTTACATGCTCCCAGACATGCTGATAATTGACTCAACCCCTGAAATTTTAAATGACTCACCTCAATGAAATGTTTTCATTATAGGAGTTTGAATGGTCAGGGTGTCTCTGCATGGAAATTAAAACCTAATTAAAACAGAATTTGTCTGCATCCACTGATAGACCTGGAACAGTTTGTGGTTCTTCTGGTTTGCACTAGGATGCCAAAGAAAATGCTCTCCATGCTTCCTGTCTGTCTCTGTGGCAGTCCAGATTGAATTGGAGAGTACATGTAAAAAAAAAAAAATAGAATTTGTTCCCAGGGAGTATTGCTGAGCTAGGCCTGACCATACTTTTGTTTGGAATTAATATGGACTTTGGGGTTTTGGCTTAGGAATAACATAAAATGCATTAAACACCCCATACTGGGTCATACCAGGAGGAGCGTGGGTGACAGTGACCTCAATAATGATGTAAAATATCTGGAGCCAGCTCAAGAGATTTCAGAGTACGATTTTAGTATATTACTGAGAAATAATTCTTTTAATATTGTGGTGATGGAAGTGCGTGAATTTTGCTTTGTTTTAAAGAACCTCCCTGGGGGCTGGAGAGATGGCTCAGAGGTTAAGAGCATTGCCTGCTCTTCCAAAGGTCCTGAGTTCAATTCCCAGCAACCACATGATGGCTCACAACCATCTGTAATGAGGTCTGGTGCCCTCTTCTGGCCAGCAGGCATACACACAGACAGAATATTGTATACATAATAAATAAATAAATATTTTAAAAAAAAAGAACCTCCCTGAGGCTAAAGTGAGGAGTTTTTGATTAATTGCATTGGAAGAAGAAATCTCAAAACAGCCTAGGATAGACTTTGTCATGTAAATATTAGTGGTAACTTTATGAAGATATATAATGTAAGGAGCAGCTGAGCAAGGAAAAATACTTGGGGAAAAGACCCACCCCCCAAAGTAGAATGTTGCTAAATTTGCTGTTCAAGGACATAAACAGATTAAGAAATGGAATGAAGGGAGTGGGGAATAAAGGGGGTGTTGGCACTTGCCTTCAATCCTAGGACTCAGAAAAGAGAGGCAGACTTATCTCTGTGAATTCAAGGTCAGCCTGGTCTACAGAGCAGTGTTCAGGACCGCCAAGCTTAGGCAGTGAAAGAAAGAAAGCTAGTGAAGATGTAATTAAGTAAGGGACCATGTTCAAGTCCCAGTGAGCAGCAGAACCTGACAGCTTTGGTCTTGTGGTTCTGACTTAAGTCTTAAGGATTGGAGAAATGTGTTTAGATCCTCTGGTTCTGGTTAGCTGGGGCTGAAGTATCAGCTGTGATGAGCAAGTTATCAAAAGTATTTAAGCAAAATTTTACTCGATTCTGGTTGGCTAGAGCTAAGAAATCAGTGGTAATTAAGGGACCAGCATCACCGATGTGAAAATGTCTGGGAAGTATTTCCTAAGAGCACAGAGAAATGGTCTTTCAGAGGTAGCCAAGATTGTACCTCATGCTGGTAGATGGACTTGGTAATGTGTGTCACCCAAGTGGCTGAAGGTATGGATGGATGTGAGGCATGGCACTGTGAGAGGCCAGGAAAGACCGTAAATGAAGGTACAGTCTCATTGGCAGTTGAATGCCTGCCCAGGACCATAAGGGTCATGCTGGTCTGGGAGAATTGTTTGTATTCTGTCAATCATGTTTTAAATAAATGCTGATTGGCCAGGCAGGAAGCAGAGGCGAAGCAATGAAAACAGGAAAATTACAGGAAGGAGGAAGCCCATTCTTCCGAGTCCTGCCCAGAGCACCAAAGAAGCAGGATGTGACCTGCCCAGCTAAAAAAAAGGTACCAAGCCATGTGGCTAACATATACTAGAATAATGGGCTATATAAATTACAAGAGCTAATATGAAGCCTAAGCTAATGGGCCAGGTTATAATCTCATGCAGACTCTCTGTGTGATTTTCTCTGGGACTAAACAACTGGGGAACTGGGCAGGACAACAAGCCCGGCCCTAATGTTACATCATGCCAAAAAGTTTAGATGTGGCACCCTGAAGTGACCCTATGAGAGACTACTGTTTAAAGTGCAGTCCAGTTGCAACAGAAGCCCCCAGTGTTTTGGAGAGGCCAGCACTGTGAGATGATGAGCAAGAACAGCAGTGGCAGTGGAATTGAGTCAACCAGAGTCTAGAAGACCAGGTGTGTGGACTCCAGAGGGCAGAGTCAGTGTTTTGACACAAGACCTGTGGAGTAGCCTGGAAGATCGTAAGTGGATCTTAGATATTGGAGGGATAGAATTTTTTTAATTATGCAAGATATTAGAGATGCCAGGGTCTTTGGCTACTTGCTGGGGTGAGCTGCTAATGGGGCCCAAGGAAAAGAAGTGTGGCAACAAAGCTGAACACAATTGGAGACCTAGAGAGCCATTGTACCTAGAGTTAGGTATCACTACATTGATTTTTTTTTCTTTTTTGTTACTTGTAATTGAATCTACCCTAGTGCCCTGGGCCATCCATCTTCTGATTTCTGCCCATCTAGGTATTCATCCTGGCAACGTTGGGTTTCAAATTAGGCCAATCATTGGTTTGCTACTACACCAAACTTGAGCCACCATTTTCCTGGTATATCTTCCAAACACAACAAGTGTATATCATATATTTACTAGTTGCCTAGGTTTTTTAGTCCAACCACTGGGAGCTGTATGTGATTACAGAAGATGGCCAGTTCATGCTCCATATTCTGAGTTACTGGGAGTCCTCACTAGAGTCACCTGTTAGCTTGTAGAAGGTTGCTGCCACACTGTTTCCACATCACCTCTGATCCTTCCTTTTCTTGCCCTGAGTACACCCACAAAATCTAGTCTATTTCTTCTTTCCCTTGAGTATCCAAGCAACCCCTGCTACAGCCATCCTTGTTACTTACCCTCTCTTGGTCTGTGGATTTTTCTGTGATTATTCTTTCTTCAAAGGCAATATCCAGTAAGTATATATCATCTTAGTCTACATAGATTGAGTTTACTTGCTCAGAAAGAAAAAAAACTCAAGAAGCTACACATCAGCAAATTAATTAACCAAATGAAAATGTGGTACAGATCTAAACAAAGAATTCTAAATAGATGAATCTAAACTGGCTTAGAAACCCTTAAGTAAATGTTCAACATCCTTAGCCATCAATAAAATGTAAATCAAAACAGGTTCAGAGTTCATCCTACACCTGACAGAATGGATAGGTTCAATAACAGAAATCACGACTCATTGTTACCAGGTTGTGGAGCAAAGAGAAGACTTCACCATTGCTGCTGGGAATGAAAATCTGTACAGCCCCTGTGGAACTCAACGTGGCAGCTCCTTAGATAACTGGGAGTCCATCTACTTCAAGACTCAGCTTTACCACTGTGGCAGTTTGAATGTAGTTGGCCCCCATAGTCTCCTATGGGGTGGCAGTAGTAGGAGGTGTGACTGTTTTGGACTGGGTATAACCAAGTCATGTCATTATCATGAGTGTTATGAGAGACTCATATTGAAACAAGTCAGGGAGTGTTCTGGCCTATGACAATCATGAATTTAGACTAAATACTTTTTCATCATGAGATGACTGAACATTTAGGTATCTGGATCAGAATGTAGTTGAATGAAGAAAAAGCTCTCGTATAGGATGAAGTATTTCAATACTTCTTTTACCTTGGTGTCCTTCTTTGTTGTATATGTGTAATATTTATTAGGAGCCTTTTGGATGAAATTTCACATTGAAGATTGGATTAACATGTTTATAGCCTCAACCCATTTCTGGTTATTTGTGTCCTGCTGCCAGGACTTCACCACCATTATCGATGGTGTCACTAAATGACAAAGCATGCAGTTGAAGCAGTTGCTATTCACTGTTAATCCTTTTTGCTCTCCTGATTTTTATTTTAATTTTTTTTCTTCTGCCGGTATACTCTATTTTTTTTAATTTATTAAAGAGTTCTGTCTCTTCCCCACCTCCACCTCCCCTTTCCATCCCCCTCCTCCAATCAAGTCCCCCTCCCTCGTCAGCCCAAAGAGCAATCAGGGTTCTCTGCCCTGTGGGAAGTCCAAGGACCACCCTCCTCCATCCAGGTCTCGTAAGGTGAGCATCCAAACTGCCTAGGCTCCCACAAAGCCAATACGTGCAGTAGGCTCAAAAACCCATTGCCATTGTTCTTGAGGTCTCAGTAGCCCTCATTGTCCGCTATGTTCAGTGAGACCTGTTTTAACCCAGGCTTTTTCAGACCCAGGCCAGCTGGCCTTGGTGAGTTCCCAATAGAACATCCCCATTGTCTCAGAGTGTGGGTGCACCCCTTGCGGTCCTGAGTTCCTTGCTCGTGCTCGCTCTCCTTCTGCTCCTGATTTGGACCTTGAGATTTCAGTCCGGTGCTCCAATGTGGGTCTCTGTCTCTGTCTCGTTTCATCGCCTGATGAAGGTTAATATTCAGGAGGATGCCTATATGTTTTTCTTTGCGTTCTCCTTCTTATTTGCTTTGTTTTTGAAAGAATGTTTTTCTGTGTACCTCTGGCTGTCCTGAAAGTAGCTCCCTAGACCATGCTGACCTCAACTCAGAGATATAAATGATTCTGGCTTCTATACAGAGGGATGAATGATGGGCCAACATGTTTGTCTTTATGTATTTTTTATTGACTGGGGTTCTTGGAATGTAGATTTTTGTACATTTCAAGCATTTGCTGCTATGCTGAACTTCACTACTTCTTAATTTGAAGTGTGGTAGAGAGTATCATTCTCTTTCCTAGGATAGCAGTATTCACAGCATTAATACCTGTGTCTTTTGAATCACTGAATTGAAGGTGTGTTATATTCTACCTGCCTTTTTTTTTAATTCAATTCAAAGAATATGAGTTTTTTTCTATATGCACGGGTATTTACCACATGTGTGCCTGTTCCACATATTGGTCAGAAGAGGCCTTATAACCCACAAAGTTGAAGTAATGGATAATTATAAGTCCCCATGTAAGTATTGGCAATTGAGTCTACCCAACTATATGCAAGACCGTTTAAGTGCAGGGACATCTCTCCTTCCCCATGTTATTATGATCAACATTTACAGTGCTGATGTTTTCTTTGTTTCCTTTGTAACTTGTTTAAACAGGCTCTCCCTTTAGTAAGATCTTACTATGTTACAGTTTAAACTGGACCACAGCAGGTTCTGGAAGATGAATGCAGATGGAGAGTGAATGCAAAACATTTGTAGAACTTCAATAAATCCTCTGATTTCTTTTTACATATTTTGTTTAAATGACTTTTTTTTGGGAGGAGACCAAGTTTTCCTAATTTGTAACTCTGAATAAAGTGTATCTCACTGCTTAGGCTTTGGCTGGCACTCAGTTTAATTCATCTGCTTTTCATCAAGTGCTGGTATTAAAGGCATGAGTCAATATACCCACATTTCCCATCTTATTTATTTATTTATTATGTATACAATATTCTGTCTGTGTGTATGTCTGCAGGCCAGAAGAGGGCACCAGACCCCATTACAGATGGTTGTGAGCCACCATGTGGTTGCTGGGAATTGAACTCAGGACCTTTGGAAGAGCAGGCAATGCTCTTAACCTCTGAGCCATCTTTCCAACCCCAATCCTCTGATTTCTTTTTACATATTTTGTTTAAATGACTTTTTTGGGGAGGAGACCAAGTTTTCCTAATTTGTAACTCTGAATAAAGTGTATCTCACTGCATAGGCTTTGGCTGACACTCAATTTAATTCATCTACTTTTCATCAAGTGCTGGTATTAAAAGCATAAGTCAATATACCCATGTTTCCCATCTTATTTATTTATTTAGTATATAATATTCTGTCTGTGTGTATGTCTGCAGGCCAGAAGAGGGCACCAGACCCCATTACAGATGGTTGTGGGCCACCATGTAGTTGCCGGGAATTAAACTCAGGACCTTTGCAAGAGCAGGCAATGCTCTTAACCACTGAGCCATCTCTCCAGCTTCCTTCAATCTTTTTTCTAGTTAATAATTGTCCTTACTATTTCTCTGAAGTGTTCTTGTTAGTGTTTTTCTGCTGGTTGTCTCTGTCTGTAGGCCTGTTCATGGCCATTTCTTTGTATGCTATGTAATGGACAAAGGAATGGCACCTGAGCCTCCACATCAGTTTCTTTCTAAAGTAACTTGGTGATTACACTATAATGTCTATTTCATGAAAGAAGTGTAGGAAGTCCCAGAATTAGATAAACATATTACTGTATAAGAAGTATCCATTTACATTGTCAGGATCACACTTTGTTTTACTGTTGGTTGGATTATTCTAGAAGGCAGTGACCTATGAAGATGTGCACATTGACTTCACTCAGGATGAGTGGGCTTTGCTCAGTCCTTCTCAGAAGAGTCTCTACAAAGACGTGATGCTGGAGACACGCACAAACCTCACAGCCATAGGTAAGACTGTGAACTTTCCTTCACATTTTAAAATAAAGGGACAACTGTCTTGTTTATTGATTCTCTTGTGTAGTTTTCTTTGAGAAAGAATAAAAATGAACTGAATAACTAAGCCATGGTTAAGATATTAAATTTTGCACAAGTTCCAATAATATATCATACATTTTCCTGTTACTATATTTTAGGCTACAGTTGGGAAGACCATAATTCTGAAGAACATTGTCAAAGTGCTAGAAGACACAGGAGGTAATTTTCATGTGCAACTTGATACAAATTTTCCTTGAAGAAATTGTAATGTGTCCTGGCAGATTTGAAACAAAGCAACAGTGAAAATAAGAACAGCTAGAGATATATTGATCATTATCAGTTTCTCACAAAATCATATACCTCCATGTCCGGTACTGTTCTGTGTTTCTAAAGCATTCCTCTAAAAAAAGAAGACAGGAAAACAATGCCTTAACTGATGCCACCATTTAAATCATAGCCCCAAGAGAATTTTGCTATAGAACTGCCAATTCATTTAGTTTCATACCACTCTGACATTGCTCAAGGCATATACATTGAATAGATGACAAGTATCTGACCAAATCTGTCTAAATAACAGTCTTTATTGAAACAAGTATTTACTCATATACTTGTGACTTTGCTAACTTTATTGAAAGTGTGAGTTTATGAGTCAAAAGGCTCTTGTGAAGAAATCTTAATCCATATACCACATGCATGAGAAACATTAAGTCAAACTGTGTGAATTGAATGAGAAAAACATTTGTTCTTCCTTTCATAAGTATATCATATGTCACTCTGAACACAAGCAAATGAGCATATGGATATGGAAGGAATGATTGGAACTCTCTCAGAATAACGAGAAGGTATCAAAGAAATTTAGTATTTCAACACTGAGTATTCTTGTTGAATGTAATACAAGGTTATATTTCATTGGTTTTCCAACTTTATTGGGAAAATTTCAAGAAACTCTCATTGAAGAAAAGCCCTATGAGTGTTGGACTGTGTACTTACTTTTGTTTGCCCCAGTACACTTTCTCATTCAGTATGTATTATAGTATAGGAAAACTTAAGAATTCATCAAGTATGGTAAAGTTTATTCAAAACTGAGTTCATCCAGTTCCTTTCAAATATGTAAAAATCTCATAAAAAATGATGTTATAAATGTGGGCCATAAAATAAAGACTCTTACTATCACAGGTTCTTCAAAGACACAAGACACCCCATAATGAAGGAGAACACTGTAAACATGAAACTTAAAATCTGCTTCCTCTTTATAATTAGACAAAATTACAAAATTAATTCATACAGATATTAAGATTCATCAGAGCAATGCATGTGGTAAAACTTTTACATGTGCCAATTATCTTTGCAGGCATGAAAGAAGCCATAATGGAGAGAAACGCTCTGAATATACTCAACGTGGTAAATCCTTTGCATGTTACAGACATCCTCAAAGGCACGAAAATAACCATTCTGCAGAGAAACCGTGTGATGTTATTCAATATGATGAAGCCTTTGCAGGTACCAGTTGTCTCCAAAAACATGCTGGAGAGAAACACTATGAATGTAACCAATTCACTAAAGCTCTTGCCAGTCATGGTAAGCTCCAAAAACATAAAAGAAAATATAGTGTAGAGAAGCCCTTTGAATGTAATCAGTGTGATAAAGCTTTCTCACAACCCTCTAAACTCCGAAGACATAAAAGAACACATAGTGGAGAGAAACACTATGAATGTACTCAATGTAGTAAAGTCTTTGCAAGTCAATATGATCTTCATGTACATAAAAGAACACATACTGGAGAGAAACCCTACTCATGCAATCAATGTGGTAAAGCCTTTTCACAGAAAAGTCATCTCCGAGTACATGAAAGAACACATACTGGAGAGAAACCCTATGAATGTACTGAATGTGGAAAATTCTTTGCAGATCACAATAATCTTCAAGTTCATAAAAGAACACATACTGGAGAGAAGCCCTTTGCATGTAATCAATGTCATAAAACATTTTCACAGAAGAGTAATCTTCGTGTACATCAAAAAACACATACTGGAGAGAAACCCTATAAATGTACTAAATGTAGAGAATTCTTTGCATATCATAATGATCTTCAAGTACATGAAAGAACACATTCTGGAGAGAAGATTTTTGCATGTAATCAATGTGATAAAGTCTTTTCAAACAATAGTAATCTCCACTTCCATCAAAGAACACATACTGGAGTGAAGCCCTTTGAATGCAATCGATGTGGTAAAGCTTTTTCACGACGCTCTAAACTCCAAATACATGAAAGAATACATACTGGAGAGAAACCCTATGAATGTACTGAATGTGGTAAATTATTTGCATATCTCGATAATCTTCAAGTACATAAAAGAACACATACTGGAGAGAAGCCCTTTGCATGTAATCAATGTGATAAAGCATTTTCACAGAAGAGTAATCTCCATGTACATGAAAGAACACATACAGGAGAGAAGCCCTATGAATGTAATCAGTGTGGTAAAGCCTTTTCATATGTTAGTGTTCTTCAATATCACCAAAGAACACATACTGGAGAGAAACCTTATAAATGTAATCAATGTAGTAAAGCCTTTGTATCTTGTAGAAGTCTCCACATCCATCAAAGAACACATGCTAAATAGAAACCCTACAATTTTAGTCAATGTGGTAGAGACTTTGTATGTGTCATCAGGCTTTAAAATCTTGAGAAAAAAAATCATATTGCAGAGAAACTCTTCTTTTTTCTTTTTTTGGTTTTTTCAAGACAGGGTTTCTCTATAGCATTGAAGTCTGCCCTGGACCTCACTCATAGGCGAGGCTGGCCTTGAACACACAGAGATTTGTCTGTCTGTCTCTGCTTCCTGAGTGCTCAATTAAAGGGTGTGCCACCAGCATCTGGCCAGAGCAACTCTTTAAGTGCAATCAGTGTGGTAAAGTTTTCCTCCTCTTGGTAGTCTTTATACAAGAGTAAAACTTTTAGTGGTTGATACGTCTATTAAAGCCTTTGCATATCACAGTACAATTTGAGGTACTGAGAAGATTCATACTAAAGGGAATGTGACTATAAATGTTTTGGAAATATCTTCAGCCAGCACACATTTACTTACATAAGACTAGGAAGGAAAAAACTCTACAAGTGTCAAATCTGTTCAAGCATCATAAGGCTTCCCTTTTATTTGCACCTACAAAATCATATGGACAGAAGTCCTGTGAATTCAGTGATAAGGTAACTCTTTTTGATTTCACACTTTTCTTCAATTACATAAACAGTTATCCAAATGAAAATTTTGTACATGTGTATGAGTGCCTCTTCTTTGTCTGTGTTATTGCATAATGTCTAAGTCAGTTTATGAAAGGGTTTAATGTAACCCTGGTTTACAGACGGTTACAGGATTACCTTGAAAGTCTCATGGCAAAAAATGTCAAACATGGCAGCTACTTTAGGAAGCCAAGAACTCACATCCTCAGCCTGTGGCATAAACCAGGAGTAGGAACTTGAAATGATGTGTGAATGTTCAGTCTCAGGTCCAACCCCTGTGACATATTTCTCCCAGGAAGACTGTATTTCCCAAATCTTCCCAAATGATGCCACCAATTGAGAAGAATTAATTTCTATAACTTCAAGTCTACATGCTTGCTTTCTCTTCCATGAGCCCATTCTTGATGCAGAAAAACTCTATAAGTAAGCTTTTAAATGCCTCAACACCTGGGTTATAGGAATGAATACCTATAGGAGAAAAACATTCATGACTGAAAATTTGGAAAAGATTTGATTTCATTTGAATTATGGATGTCCATGTGTCTTTGTGTGGTATGCGAATGTTCATGCTTCTTAGCAAATAGGATAGACCCTTGTGTATTCCTCTAGCAGGAACTGCAAGAAGTTCTTAAAAACCTGACCTCTCCCCCCCCCTTTTTTTTTTTGCAAATGAACTTGACATAACTGCTTGTCCATGTTTTGAGTCCTGTAAATATTTTAAAAACCTATTTTATCATCTTGATATTAGGTAGCAGGGAAGAACTCCTGCAAGAGAAAAATCCTCTTCATGTAAATGATTTGGTAAAGTCCTTAGATATCACAGTTGGCTGTAGATTCAAGAAATATTTATCTCATGTTTTTCATTATGAAAAAAGTTAATTATTTTCTATCTTCACTCAAGACTGATGGTGGAGATCACTACATTGTGGTTTTCACTTTGCAGTATTTGAAGTAGATATTTAAGTGTTCTATACATTTAGCAAATCCATTGAGTTAAGTTTATTTTGTGGTCTTCGTATTCCTTCTGTGACTTTTGTATTTCTCCTACGGGGTTTTCACTTAGTGATAGGTATTTTTCTGCTGAAATGTTAAGAATCAGATGCCCATCATCTAAGTGTTACATTGCTTGTTAAAATATCAGGCAGTGTCTGTGAAAGGGTAGAGGATTGTTGTTCCTGGTTTTGTTTTTCATACCTTTACAAATTCCCTTGAAATGTTTGTTACCCAACCTAGCTTGTAGTCAGTAATTAGTTAAGGATATATTTGAACTGAGAAACCTCAAGTCTTAGTCTCTTGAGTGTAGTAAATCTAATGGTACATGATGTACCCAACATTTGCTGTTTTGTCAATGTATTTTAACAAAGTTAATATAAAAATACTTAATAGAGAATATAAAAAATCTTAAATACCTCAAATGTGGATTCAAACCAACCTCTACATCGGACTGGTAGAGATGTAATAATGTCGGCTGATCAGTCATCAATTACATATTTCACAGTACAGCTTGAAGTCCTAATGGAATTGCTTTCTTCTGAGGAAATTATCTATAGATGCCAGGTAATATAATATCAATTAGATGTATTTGACAAAAGCTTCTATTATATGTATGTGTAATATGATTATAGGGTTTTAGGCCTGACAGTTATGTGGAGACCATAAGACAACATTGTGTGGTTGATTTTTGTCTCACTTCATATGGTGATCAAGATTAGGTTACCAGCTTTGTACACCATACACATTTCCCACTGGGCCATCACCCTGATAAGTTGAAACATTAAGTCAGTAAAATATTGCCTTCTTTTCAGATTGTAAACATGTTTTCTTTTCAGGATAGAAGAAAACAGAATTTGAATAATAAAATCTAACAATTCAAAGTGATAAATGAGTATCTCTTTTATATTCTTTTGTGTGGAATGTGTTATTTTGTGGGCTAAACACTTGTTCATAATCATTTCTCAGAACCCCAAATTAATGCTGTAGTCTTGTCTCAGGGGATAAAGTTTGTGGCTGCTAACCCTGATGACTTGAGTTTCTCAGTGTATATTCCAAGTGGATGCCAGGGACCAGTGGAGCCACAAGAGGGCATTTGTAAGTGGAATTAAAGAGAGTAGTAAGCTGTCTGGTGGTTGTGGGATTCAAAGTCCAGCCCTGTGGATGAGCAGCTGAAAGACCCAAATAAATTCAGACCCCTCTAGCAGAAAGAGTACAACCAAAACAGCAGGGAGAGAAGAACCAAAAATCTGGGTTAGCCAGTTCAGTGACTCTGTTCCAGGAAGTAGCTGACCATAAAAGTTAGATTATAATCTTGAGAATAATCTTGAGAAACAGGAAGTTACCCATTGTGATTATCACTAGTATTTTCAGAACTTTCCAATGATGCCCTCCCACCCCCTTTGGGTTATTAGGTTATGGTTTCTTCCCTTAAGTACCCCTTCTCCCAGCTACTCGGGGTCGAACTCTACCCCTGCGTGGGAAATGAATTTTGGCCCCAGTGCACTGGTTCTTGTCCTGTCAATAAACCTCATGTGATTGTAGCAAGGATGGGCTCTCGTGAGTTCCTGGGGGGGGGCGGGTCTTGTTATCCTAAGACTTGAGTGAGAGTCTCCCCACTCTGGGGGTCTTTCACATCCAGTGTTCTCATCTGCTGAGCCATCTATTCAGCCAAGTGAACATGTCATTATAGCAGTAAGGTGTGAGTGAAGATCCTATGTTCATCTCTACCTCACCACTTGTAAGCCCCCACCCCCAATAAATACAAGATGGAAAATAGCATCATAAACTAACTTAGACATGGTACAGAAAGATGTCTCTGAGCCCAAATCTCCACAAAGCAAGGGAAGAGTATGAAATTCTTGAGGAGAGAAACTGACAATACAAGTCTTTAAAAAGTGACTGACACTTGATAAAACCACAAGACTGAGTTTTGCCCCAAAGTGGTAAATAGTCAGCCATGGGAGACCACAGGACCCCTACTGGAGTTTACACCCCCTGTAAGGAGAGAAAGGGAACTTGCAAGCATGAAGATTGACTTTTTTTTTAAAGATATATTTATTTATTATTATGTATACAACTTTCTGCCTCCATGTATACCCAAACGCCAGAGGAGGGTGCCAGATCTCATTACAGATGATTTGGAGCCACCATGTGGTTGCTGGGAATTGAATTCAGGACCTCTGGAAGAGCAGACGGTGCTCTTAACCACTGAGCCATCTCTCCAGCCCGAAGATTGACTTTTCTGAATGTGGTCATAGACTGCTTTCCTGATGACTCTAAAACTTTCAGTTAGCACATTTGAACAGTGGTGACTCCCAATGAGATGCAGATTTTTTAAGAAATTCTGGGTCTTAAAGTGAAATCCCTCTAAGACTTGGACAACCAGGCATTTACAGAGAGCTGTGGAGCATTGTTAGTGGGGCTGCTTTGCACATGGAAATCAGATCAAATGGCCAGAGGGCAATCAATGCTTGTGGTGTACCTGAGGACAAGTTCACTCTACTGTTCTCTCTGAATCCTCTCAGCTGTGGTGGTTCACTCCTGTCAGATTGTCTACTTTTTTTGACAACTATATTTAGCTATCATTGACAGTTTCTTACTGACTGATACTTTCATGTCCCCACTTGGAAGATAAAGTTCCAAAGACCTGATCATTTCAGTCCCTATAATGAGCCTGCCTCAGAGGACTAAGAAAATTCTGAAGAGAAATCTCTCCCTATGACCAACAACTAGTAAAACTGTGGACCCCATGAAATTCAAATTTGCCTAGAAATCTCATTCTGGGAAAAGACCGAGTCATCACAGTGAGAATTTCCCGACTGAAGAAATATTTACTCTGTCTGACCTCATTGCGGGGGAGACAGGAGGAGAGAATGGGGAAGAGATTTGCAGATGGGAATAATCATTATACGGCTTCATTAAATTACTTACATTTGCATCTATTTTACTTTCTATCTAAACCTGTAACCTAGGGTACCCTTGTTACCTTACCTTTTTATCACTGTTTCAAATTAGTCAAACTAAATAAAAATCATGCTTTTAACTGTAATTAATAATTTGCTTTTGTCTTTTCTACTTTTTTTAGTTTCCAAAAATTTCTTACTTGAAATTTTTTTTTTCATTTCACATACCAACACAGTTCGTTTTTTCTCTCCTCATCCTGCTTCCACCCTTCTGCCCTCCAACTCACCTCACATCCACTGCTCCGAAAGGGTGAGGCCTCCTTTGGAGATGATGAAACAAAGCCTGGCACTTTAACAAGCCCCTCTCCCTATGTCAAGGCTGAGTAAGGCATCCTACCATAGGGAATGGTTTCCATGGAGCCAGCTGATACACCTGGGACACATCCTGGTCCCACTGCCAGGGACCGCTCAAACAGACCAGGGCACACATCTGTTGGCACATGCAGAGGGTCTAGTTTAGTCCCATTCAGGCTCCCCAGCTGTTGGTCCGGAGTCCACGAGTTCCCATTAACTTAGATCAGCTGTCTTCATGAATTTGCCCATCATGATCTTAACAACCCCACCCTGTTGTTAATATAATCTTTCCTGCCTCTTTTTGACTGGACTCGCAGAGCTCTGTCTGGTGCTTGGCTGTGGATCTCTGCATTTGCTCCTATCAGTTACAGGATGATGGGTGTGTGATAACAGGGTCGTCACCAGTTTGGTTACAGGGTAAGGGCAGGTCAGGCACTCTCTCCATCATTTTAAGATTCTTAGAAATGGGGGTGGGGTAAACTTTGTGAATTGCTGGAAATTTCTCTAGCCCCAGATTTCTCCATAAACTCATAATGGCTCCCTCTATGAGGATAACTCTTTCATTGCTCTCCCACTCCATTCCTCCCCAACTTGACCATCCTTTTCCATCATGTTCTCATCCCCTATCTTCTCTTCAATACCTTGCCCATGCCCAGATTACCCAGGAGATCTCATTTGATTTGTCTTCCAAGGGCAATTTATGCATCACTCTGAAGATCCTCCTTGTTACCTAGCTTATCTGGATATATGGATTGTAGTCTGGTTATCCTTTTGCTTTACATTTAGTATCCACTAATGGGTGAGCACATGGTGTGTTTTTCTTTCTGGATATGGGTTATCTCACTCAGGATGATTATTGTCTAGTTCCATCTAGTTTCCTGCAAATTTCATTTTGCCATTTTTTGACAGCCAAGTAATATTCCATGTGTAAATGTACTACATTTTCCTTAAACATTCTTTGGTTGACAGGATTTTTTTTGAAGATTCTGGATATTACGAATAGTGCTGCCATGAACATAGTTTAGCAAGTGTCCTTGTGGTATGATTTTGCATTCATTGGCTATATACTCAAAGTGTCAATATTGGGTCTTTAGGGTAGATTGATTCACGATTTTCTGGTATACTACAATAGATGATTTCCAAAGTGGCTGTACAAATTTGTACTTCTACCAGCAATGGAATTGTGTCTCCCTAAGTCCACATGTTTTCGAACAAAAGGTGTCCTCAGTCTTTTTGATCTTAGCCATTCTGACAGGTGTAAGATTGTGTCTCAGAGTCCTTTGATTTGAATTTCTCTGATGACTTAATGTGGAGCAATTCTTTAAATGTCTCTTGGGCACTTGAGATTTTTCTCTTGGGAATTCTTTGATTCAATCTGGACCCTATATCTAAAAGAATTACTTTGTAGTTTCATGCTTACTTTTTGGATATATATATATATATATATATATATATATATATATTAAGCAATAGTGTGACTATGAATTTCTGACAGTCCTAACATCCTAACATCAGTCTGTAGACTAGACTGACCTAGAACATCAGAGAGATCTCCCCACCTTATCTCTAGAGTGTCTGCATTATTGATGGGCCCATCACAACTACATGACTTGTTCTTTTTGTTGTCTTAATAGGGAAGAGTGGCTAAACTGGGTGGTTAGGGTGGCCAGGACATAGTCTCTGTTTCTAACTGTTGTAACAAAAAGGCAACTATCAAATGCAATCCTCCTGCTGTAAAATCTAGTCTTCCACCTATGAACAATATAGTTTTCCTTTATTATTGTTATAACCCATCAAGGGACAAGGGCACAGTTCTGACTTTATTCTATAAATGGTGAAACCCAGGCTCATAGAGATAACTCCTTTTTGAATAAAGTTAAGTGTAATACTGTTTTTGCTCCTTCAAAGAATGAGACGCTGAAGTAATCTAAATCAGGTGTGGTGGCACAGACCTGTAGCAATGGTACTTAGAAAGTAGAGGCAGGAATTTCGGGATTGTTAATTTATCTGAGGTGAGAATAGTTAATTGGATATGGAGGGAGACCCAGGGTTCCAAGGATGATTGTGATTGATTCAGGTCAGTGTCCAGAGTGCTCCCTGAAACTCTCATAGGCAAAAGCAACCTTTTTCTAAGTTTAGAAGAGTTCAGCTTTCACAGTGATGACAGGGAATGTTTCCTTAACTTTTTTTTTCTGTATTTTTGATCTTTGCCTTTCATATGTGTGAGACCTGTGACAATGATACATCTTTTAAATGTCTTAGTACTTCTTTTAAATGCAGATCATAATGTTTGATCTAAAAGAAAGATTTGCTCTCTAAATCTTCATTGTTCTGGGTGCCTAGACTTGCAATCTCCTTTCCTTATTTATATTGTTCAATGTATGTCTTGGGATCTGAACCTAAAAAAAGACATAAGGATGACAGCCTATGTGGAATGCAAAATCTGTTCTAAGCTGGCTCCTCTTTTAGCATTAACCAGAACATGATGTTATTGTTGAGATTTTTATTCGTTTGTCTTTGAAGTGTTTAATTCAATTCATTTATGGGAAGGCGTATTAATTCTACAGCAGCTGTATATCAAGCCTTTTAGAAAAATATTTTTGAGACAATTTCTCTTATGTTAACACAGGTAGCCTTGATCCCAATCTGTTACTCTCCCCAGCGATGACCTTTCTGTCCTTTTGATTAACACAATTAAATTTTAAATATAGCCTGTACCACCACAGAGTTAATTAGCCATTTGAATCATGTGGTCAACTGTCCTTTGAACTAACAGGAAAAGGATTTGCATACGGAATATAGTTTCTCTTTCAGATCAGAATAGGAGGAATAGTTTATTGAGTACACCACAGGGGGATACAGGGAAGGCAATCAATTTCTAAAGGCAACATGAAAAAATTATTGATTATGCTAAGTAAAGTAAACAGGATCTTTCAGGGTACCAGCTCCTCAGCACTCTTCAAGGTCCAACTGAGGCCTTATAGCTGATGAAGGAAATTTCTAAGGGTAAAGAAATGACTCCCCTCTCATATGGTTTTTCCTCAGCATGTCTCTATTGTTCTCTATTTCTTGTTCTCCCCTGTCCACACCCAGAATCTGTTCTAGTTCTCCTGGAATAGTGGGTTACCATTGCCTGGTCTGTAAGATTTATCAGTTGGGAAATTTTACTCTCTGATCTTAAGGCAAACTTTACTTATTAGAAAACAAATTAAATGTCAGTACAACCACCGAGCTCTAAAATAAATCACACACAGAGAGACCTACTCCTACTTCTTACTTATAAATATCTGGACTTATTCTAGCTTGGTTCTTGCAAGTTTTCTTAAATTAAATTATCCCAACTATCTTTTGGCTCTTCTATAAATCTTACTTTCACTCTTTCTCCGTGTTTTACTGGGTACTTGGGTAACTGGCCCCTGTTGTCTTTCTCTCCGTATTCTATCTTGCTCCTTCCTCCTCTACTTCCAGATTTATCTTTCTGTTTATTCTCTCTCCTGCTAGCCCCATCTGTCCTCGTCCTGTCTTGCTATTTGCCATTCAGCTCTTATTTAGACCTTCAGGTATTTTAGACAGGCAAAGAATCACAGGTTCACAGACTTAAACAAATGCAACATAAACAAATGAAACACTAAATTTTTCCATCATTAAAACAAACATTTCACCACATAAAAATGTAACAAACCTTAAAATAATAACCCACTACAGCTGACAGACTTACTGTTTATGGCTTGCCTTGCTCACTTTCTTATACCATCTAAAATAATCACTGCAGGGGTGGCAGCACCCGTAGTGGGCTGTCCAAGAAAAATGAAAGATTGAATAAGAAAATTCTCTACCTACTTGCCTTCAGGCTACTCCGATGGAGGTAATTGGTTAACTATGGTTCCCTCTTCCCAGCTGACCATTCCTTGTATCAAGATGAATAAAAAAATGGACTTCCAGCATATAAGGTAACAGATACACACAGCCTTGCCATTTTCCAAAAATACGCATAGTGGGTTTCCATATTAGATCCCTGCACTTTCTCAGCAGGCAGCAAAGTGACAGCTGCTTCTCTATCACGAATCTCTATTGCTTTCAGGGTATATAAAACCTGCTTAGGGACATTGACATAGCATTTTTACTGCTGTTGATGGTAACTGAATGGAATGTGCAGATGAATTCCTTTGTCAACAATTGAAAAATGAAGGTCTTTTAGCCCACGAATCTACCATTTCTGCATTAATTGACTTTCCTTGTCTTTGTAGTTACATATTATAATTTCTGCCATATGTCCTATTAATTTTTACATTTCATTCAGTATTTCTGGAGGGAATATTACAGAGAATGTGGAGAACAGGGGACAGAGCAGTAACAGGATCAATAACATCTTAAATGGCTGGATCTGCTTCTTTTCCTGCTGATATGGCTTCAAGTTGATACTCTTATCTGGAGTTCTCCCTGTGCATGGCTGCTGGGCACTTGTGTGGATAGTTCCTTTCATACGATGTGTGTTGGCCTTTCCTTCGTGACTTTGTTATTATCTACTTGTTCTCATAATGGTCTGTGAATTCCTCAAAGATTTCTACACATATTAATTGGTCATTATGGTAATTTGATAGAAAATGGCACCCCTTGGGTGTGACTTTAATAGAAGGTGTAGCATTTTTGAGGTAGGTGTGGCCATGATGAAAGATATGTATCACTGTAAAGGTGGGCTTTAAGGACTCCTTTGCTAAATCTATGTTCAGTGTGACAAACAGTTTTTTATGCCACCTTCTTATCAAGATGTAGAACTCTCAGCTCCTTCTCCAGCATATCTGCCTGCATATGGCCATTGTATCTCACCATCCTGATAATACCCTAAACCTCTGAACTGCTAATTAGCCCAGTTAAATGTTTTCCATTATAAATTTGACAGTGGTCATCTGTCTGTTCACAGCAACAGAAACACTAAGACAGAATTTGGTACAAAGTATTGGGGTATTGTATAGACCAGGCCATCGTTTTGCTTTCAGGAATAGGGACTTTATGGTGACCAAACTGAAAAGTCACTGTCTTGATGACATCTTTCCCTTAATAGCTGTAGCAGATGAATGGATCTATGAGCCTCACATGTAATTCAGAGATAGATTACTTACCTAATGTGTGTAATGCCCTAAATTTGAACCAAGTATTTCAGGATGGAAAAGGATATAAAATTAAATCTGTTACATCCTATGGAGTGGCACACAGCAAAGCAACAGGTTTTACAGAAGCTTCTAAATCCATGCAACCTCCATTTTTTCCCTTTAGTTGAGTGTAGTAAAGGATTCTACTTAGAGGATTCAGTTACCAGATCTCCTCTCCTGAGATCTATAGCTGACCAACAGGTGCGGCAGAGGGAGCACAGGAGCAAACAGGATGTTTAGCTGGTTGGCCAGAAACTGTCCTCAAGATGAAACCCAGAAACAGGGGTAGACCCATGGGCCCTATACTGATCTACAAGAGTTAGTTCCAGGATAGGTACCAGAGCTACAGAGAAACCCTGTCTCAAAAAAAAAAAAAAAAAAAAAAAAACTAATCTAAACTTTTATATATGAAAAATCATCTTTTAGCACTAATTTAAATCTTTCTTTCTAAATTGTTGTTATTGCATTATTTAAATCTTTAGGGTGCATACCCATACACCAGTAGATTATTTTATATCAGGAGATTTAGGGTAAAATTAGTATAAGGAATTAATCATCACCTTTGGTAATCAACCAGTCCTAACAAGAAAGGCAGGTCAGCTAATAGTAATTGGGCTACTTTGTACTTGCTCCCTGACCTTAAAGAGTTCCTCCCTCAACTCTGTGCCTTTTGAAAACTTTAGATTGTCTTTCTGAGAATTTCACCTCAGAAATCTTTGAGAAAACAGCTTAGTCTTAAGTTTAAATTATTTTTATAGCTTTGTTTTAACTATGTTGAAATATGTGAAAAATCTACCAATATTAAGGTTAAAAGAATTTAAACTAGTTGGGCGACTGGGACTCAATTGTTTTTCTTAATTATGTCCCTGTGCAACAGTCTATACATGTCCTCAACAGAAACTAATGTGTTCTAGCTGTGTGATACTTATTTATATTTTTTTCATCATAAGCTAACATTATTCCCAATTAGACAATACAACAAAAGAAGAAATTATCTTCATGGTAATCCACAGGTAGTAATTCCAATAGAATGGGATGTTTCCATGAGCAAAACACACTACATTACAGGCAGTGGTGATCTCCCTACACCCAGTCACACCAAGCCAGATACCAGAAAAAGATAGCAACAGCAAACATGTAAAGACACAAAAGAGGAAAAAGACCTGGGATCCCTCATCTAGGGACCTTGCTTATAAAAGATTGTCCCATCAGAAATTCTTTTTCTGGTGGTCTAACTTCAATTGTCACCTACTGCTCCTCTAATAAGGTGATGACAGATATTAAAACAGGCAACTCAAGAAAAACAACTGGTTTGGAAGGTGGTTTTACACATTTGTTCCCAGTACTTGGGAGGCAGAGGCAGGAAGATCTCTGTGATTTAAAGACCAGTTTAATCTACAAAGTGAGTTTCAGGATAGTCAAGATTTTCACACTATGTAAACCTGTCTTGAAAAACAAAATGTAAAAAGCCCCACAAAAAAAAGCCATAACTGGTATTAACGAAATATCTCACTTTCTTTTCTGTCCAATGGGAAGACAAGAAACAATCTTGTGATTATTCTTACATTTTGTCAAATGTAAACTGATTACTTCACATAATCTATCCTGGGGCCTTGAGTGGGTCCCCCTTAAGAAGGTGCTTGAAGATTTGATGATTTTCCTTCCTGATTTCAGCCTGGATGTTGTCTGATCAATTATTATGCTTAGATTCAGTCATTGGGAACAAAGAATGTTGCTCCTGTGCCATTGCACGTGAAAGGAAAAGTCTCCTTTAAGCATAAGGTAGCATGTGGTCAGATAAAATGTTGTCATTTTGTCTAAGAGATGGAGAAACCTGTTGGTAAGATGAGAATGGCAAACATAGCCCCATATTTTCAAATAATTGTTTCCCTAGTTGATAGAATTTTTTAGGAATGAGTAGTGTTGTGGATTTTTGCAAAGGGTGTGCTCAAGTGCATGGGCTTTGAGTCTTCGAAAGCCTGGAATCATACTGGTATGTACTTTACCTCCTTCTTGAGGTTGGATTCTCAGCTTTTTCTTCTTTGTTTACTAGGCCATCAATTCCTTTCTAGAAACGTAAGCCCAATATAATGCTTTATTCCATAAATTGCATTGGACATGGTATATTTTATACACAAGAGTTTTGTGGACCAAGAACTCATTTAATGGTATCACACAGGGCCCTACATTGGGTTGTGATGGGGCAGAGAAGTGTGGGATGGGTTGAGGCAGAGTAAGTAACAAGGGCCAATAATACTCTGCCAGGCTAGTGGTGGCTGGGCAGAGGTGGCCACCACTATATTATAGGCAGAGGCTGGGGCCACACTTCTTCTGCCGAGCGTCTCACCCCTGCCCCCCTCCGGGGTGGGGTCCACCTGGCACTGACAGACCTTGAGGCTGCTGCTTGTGACTTGCCAGGCTGGCTTGTGTGTGCACGCATGCATCAGTGCTGCGGAAACTACTAGAGAACTAGAGAGGGCCAGCTCTGCAAGTAACAATGGAGGAGGAGGGAGGGAGTGCTGCAGGGACTGCTGGGAATCGGGGAGGAGCCGTCTATTTTAGTTCTGCACCCAGGCAAAGTCATTCCCAGGTGGAACTTGGAAGGCTGAAGTTTGCTACATCCTTCCAGCCAAGACAAACTCCCTCAAACACAGGCAGAGAGGCCGGCCGAAAACTAGGTGCGGGACCCCTTGTCCTTCTGTCGCTGTCGTCAAAATATACTTTATTGATCCCTGAGTACTCCCCCTAGACCATCACCTCCAGAACTCACCTGGTCTCCTCTGGGCCTGACTCCTCCCGTTTTTCATAGCCTAGCTCCAGCCCTATGTCTTCAAAAGAGGCTGCCCTGTCTCATGAGTAAGTCAGACCTCCTTTTTATAGCATCTCGTGGCATTTCCTTCTCCACTCTTTTCAGAACCACAAATTAAGATTGATGATTATTCACCTCCTCCACTACATTCCCAGGGTAAGAATTGTGTCCTCTTCCTCATCGCCCCCCCCCCACATTTAGTCTTCAGATGGAGTTGAAAAATATCAATTGGATGGCTAAATAATACTAGGAAGATTCTTGATAACAATTTGACACATAGCAAAGGTGAGGGCCTAATCAAAGGAAATTACTAAATTCAAAGTTTCCCTTCTATAGCTGGCAATGAATAGATCTATTCCACATGAAAATGCTTCCTGGATTCAGACCTCATGAAAGTGGGAAACTTCCAGAACCAGCTCTTGCTTTATTCTGTCTGACCAATTCCTGGGCATTAGTGGAGTATCTTCTATTTAGTGGATGCTACCAGAATGTACCAAGAATGGGGATGGGGGAGGGGATGGGTAGAGTACTTGCCTAGCAAACATCAGGCCTTTCTTAGCCTCAGTTCCCAGCACTGGGAGAGAGGTAAGGAGAGGGGGCACAGAACATGACCTAGTACCTGCCAAGACAGCAGCCTGTCAGCAGTGTCCCCTGGGAACCTCGGGACTCTAAGAGCAGGCATACCTGGCTTTGCAATTGGTTGCTGCTGTGTGGCTTGGGAACGAGCGAGTACTGTTTTCCTCCTTAAACATAGGTAGCATCTAGAGTTGTTTGAAAGTTTTCATCTGAAGCATGCTTTATAGAAGGTGTTATTAGCTAGCACAGTGCTTTCTGGGGTCACACTTGACCCACGCAGTAAGAGTTATATGAACCCGGTCGGAATGAGAGACCTGGGGACATCACATCAAAAAACAGCTTGAGCAGGACATAAGAAAAGAAGGCATCAATCGCTGGTCTAGTTTTCCTGCCTGCCCACCTTATGAATTACCTGCCTACATTTAGAAAATCTAGGGAACTTTCATTGTTCCATCCCTAATAAGAGCTGCGGCATCTCCCAGGGAACCTTGAGGCTCTCACACACTTCCCCAGTCTGAGGGTACGAGCACAAGTCATGAGCTCTGCCAATGAGGTGCCACTGGTAAGTGGGACTTCAAATCTGGATCAAAACAGGGAGAAGGGAAGGTGGATAAGAATTTCTTTCTGTGTGGTGCTGAGTGCTATGGGGCTTGCAGCGGCCTCTTGCGGCTGAAGGAGGAAGTGTCAGTCTCCATGTTGAAGGTAGAGGATCATTGCAGCAGAAAGAGGGGACCTTTGGTGCTGCTGCTGCTTGCTGGGGTTTGACTGCCAGCCCTTGCATTTACTGAATCAGTGTAAACGCCATATGCTGCTAATTTGGGGGGTGATTCGGGAGAGGGAAATGGTTTAGTATGGGGCTTGGGTTTTTTTAAAACTTGTTTGATTTTGTTGTTGGTTTAATTTACTTGAGTTAGCTTCTGCTGTTTGTGATAGGAGCCCCAACTGGCCCAGTGGTCAAGGGCCTATATTTGGTTTAAGCCAATCAAGTGTAAGTACAGTTCTCCAAAATCTTCCAAGTGTTTGCTATTTTCTTCTTCTCTTCTCTCAATGGACAATTGTCTGGCACCTACCTACCAGATATGTGAAATTAAGAAGAGAAAGGCCAGGGGCATTGAAGTGGGTAAAGGTGCTTGCCACTAAGCCTGATAACCTGAGTTCAATGCCTGGGCCCCACAGGGGAGAAGAGAACCAGTTTCCACAAGTTGTCCTCTGATCTCCACTTGATGTGCTAGGGCTCAGGTGTGCCCACTGGCAGAGACACACACAAAGCACAGATGTGATTTTCAGCACTGAAGATGAGAAAACCTGGGTGTGGTGGATTGTGGCTATAGCCTCAGGCCCTTGGGAGGCTGGAGAAGGCAGGCAACCTCAAATTCAAGGCCAGCCTAGGGGAAATCAGGGGTTGTGGAACAGCCTGGACTGAAGACTGAGTCCCTGTCTATAAAACAAGCAAAAAAATCCTCTACCAGTCAAATGAATAAGAATGCAAGAAGAGTATGTAGAGACCCAGAGTCTGCGACTGAAGGAGACCAGACTGGGCTATGTGGCATACAGGAAGACAGAGACATTTATAGTTAGAACTTGTGCTCAAGGGGATTAGATTTTTTGACAATATAGATAAACAAATACCAAACAAATATCACGAAACCTCCCTGACTGAAGCTGATAAAGGCTTAACATTTCTTTGTCCACAAAGCCAAAGAACTTGTAAGATGAGCTTCTTTTTTAAAAATTAACACTGGGGACACTGGAGAGGTCCCTCAGTGGTTAAGTGTTCTGGCTGCTCTTCCAGAGAACCAAAGTTCAATTTCCAGCACCTCACACCCGCCTGTAACTCCAGTTCCAGGGGATCTGACACCCTCATACAGACATACAGGCAGGCAAGCCACCAATGCACATAAAATACAAATAAGTGAATTATTCTAAACAAACCTTAATCCTGGGGATTAGACCCCAGGCTAGCACATCTGCTAGGTGAGTGCACTTGCCCTTCTAGCACTCAGTGTGATTTTTATAAATCTTTTCTCCAGTGGGGCAGGGGTTGTCAAAGCAGTGTCCAAGAATGGAGATGTGTGAAGTTTCCAAGTCCTTGTGAGAAGACACGAAACCAAGCCAAGAGTCTCGTGACCTCAGTTTCTTCAAACGACAGATTTTTTTTCTTGGGTCATGCTTTCAAGCCCCTCCCAGGTGTAGTGCATAGGAGGGAGTTTGCTTCAGGTGATTCATTACAACTGGTTGTGGTTATTAGTTTCTATGCCTCTGCGGAAAGACACGTTTTTGCTGAGTTTGGCTTGTCAGCCACATGTGCTTTGCCCTCAGGACTGCATGCTTGACTCATGTGATTCCTCTTAACTCCCACAGTAAAATTTGTCTGATGCTCAGAATAAAGAGTTGGCTATTGCATGAGACTTTAGTCCCCCTCATTTATGGGCTTCATTGTCCCAGGTCCCACCACCTCTAGAGCAGTAAGAGGGATGGGAAATGTTGAGACAGGCTCTCTTGTAGCTGAGGTTGGCCTCAAACTTACTGTGTATCTGAGGTGGACTTGAACTCTGATCCTACTGCCTCCATACCCCAAGGCTTGGGTTAGCAGGTGTGAGGCACCATGCCTAGAACCCAGTGTAATTTTTCAAATTGGTAAAGGTCACAGACAGCTCCCAGAGGAAGACATTCTGCCTTCTAATTCATGAAAAGGTCTTCAGTTCCGTTATAATGAGTGAGAACAAAATCTTGACGAAAGCACTTTGCTATTTAAATGATTGACAATTTTCAAAAACCTTAACATTCTGAAGGTAAGGCTGTGACTGCGGCTAGAGTCAGGCATTTATAGTGGGACAGCTGATAAGAAGAAGATACCTAAAGACAATGATATGGGACACAACAAAATTGAAAGTGTAGCATTTGATAGAGCAAAGCCAATTCTACAAACTTGTGGTTATACATATATGCAAATAAATATGTTCAAGGACAAATGCACTCTTCTTCTTCTTCTACTTCTTCTTCTTCTTTTTTTTCTTCTTCTAGTTTCTTCTTCTTCTTCTTCTTCTTCTTCTTCTTCTTCTTCTTCTTCTTCTTCTTCTTCTTCTTCTCCTTCTCCTTCTCCTTCTCCTTCTCCTTCTCCTTCTCCTTCTCCTTCTCCTTCTCCTTCTCCTTCTCCTTCTCCTTCTTCTTCTTCTTCTTCTTCTTCTTCTTCTTCTTCTTCTTCTTCTTCTTCTTCTTCTTCTCTTTTCTTTCAAGATGGAGTTTCCCTGTGTATCCCTGACTGTCCTGGAATTCAATCTATAAACCAGGCTGGCCTAGATAAATTCAAGACACATCTCTAAGTCTGACATAGATACATGAACGCCATGAGTTTTCAGTAAATGCTTAAGCATAGACAGAAATGGAGAAGAGTTTGCTTGTCCCATTACTCTGTAATTTCTTACATTATCATCTGGCACTTCTAACATTCTTTCGGGGTCCCTGTTCAGGCACCAATTGTTGGGGACCCTTCCCCAATTTCCTCAGTTATGGATGACCCTGGGTAGTGCTGCAGAAATCAGGACGCAGACAATGAAGAGTAGGAGATACAACTGAATACTTGATGACAAAGCCAGTGCTCTTTTATAATACCCAAATCACGATTTAAACTAGGTTCCCATAATACATGAAAATAGTTTCATAAACTAGTCCCTTGGTTGCAAATAATTTTAAAAGCTTCATGCCCTAGTTAATCTAAACAAAAAGCCTGGTGTTATGGGAATAACCTTTGCTATAATATAATATGTAAAAACACCTCATCAGAAGACAAACCACAACCTAATCAGAACATTTGAACTAGAGAGCGCATCTATGTTCCCAAGGACTGACCATTGGCAAGGCACTCTACTGATGGGAGAGGTTTGCCTCCTCCTAACTTGGTTTGCCAAACATGTCAGCCATAATAATACCTCAAGTCACCCTTGCACAGAGGTTTTCCTGCAGTTCAAAAATGACCCTCCATGTCTTCCTTCTTTTCCTTTTATAATGTGTTAGTTTGTTGATACACATATTTAACAGCAATTCTTACATGCTCGACTGATGAGGCTTAATAAGCAGTAAATAAAACAGTTGCATGAGCAAATCCATAACAGTAACTACTATCCCTATACTGCCAGCAGTGTGGGTCAAACTTTGAACCCAAGCCTCAGGATCTAACCACTGTAATTTCTGTTATCTGTTGAGCAATGTCAGCATCTGTCATTTATAGAAACCTCTGCATGAATGTAGATTCAATATCAAAATGCAATCTTTCAATTTTTTGTGTTACAGATTTGTTGCCCAAAAAATAATTGTTGAAATAGGAGCGGCTGGGCTGCGTCCCCAGCACTCTGTTGAAATACATGCGGCGAGGCTGCATCCCCAGCACCCCGGCCGCCCGTTAGCTTATGCCCGAAATAACAACACACAAACTGTATTCATTTAAAAACTGCTTGGCCCATTTCTATCTAGCCTCTTCTAGGCTAATTCTCGCACCTGGACTAGCCCATTTCTAATAATGTGTGTGTAAGCACCCCAAGGTGCGCTTACCAGGAAGATTCTAGCCTACGTCCATCCTGGGTCGGAGTTGCCTGGGAGAGCAGAGCCTGGCGTCTCTGCTCCAGAGAGCAGAGCTGTCGAGTCTGACCTCACTTCCTCTTCCTCCCAGAATTCTATTCTGTTTACTCCTCCCACCAATGCTTTAACCTATCAGGACCAGCCAAGCAGTTTCTTTATTGCTCAACCAATGAAATCAACAGATTGATATGACACTCCCACATCACTTCCCCTTTTTCTGTTTAAACAAAAAAAAAAGGAAGGCTTTAACTTAACATAGCAAAATTACATATAACAAAACAGTTATCAAGTAAAAATTACAATAATTACATCTATTTTATCTTTATCATAACTAAGGAAAACTATAACTAACTATTCTTAACTCCATCAAAGAGTCCAGAAAGATACAATATTACCTAAGCAAACAAGAAAAAAGCAACTTTCAAACTCTAGAAATGACAGAGACATCTCGCTGCCTGGACAGTTACCCAAAGTTCCTCTGTACCGTTGGGGCATCCATCTTTGGCCTACAGGCCCATAGTTCCCAGCAGACATTTCCACAAAGCAGGAAATTTCAAAGGCAGTCACTATCTGCTTGTCCTGAAGAATGTCTTGCAGACTCTTTCATGAATTAGGAACCCCAAAAGGTCATCTCACCTTTAGGCAAGTTCAGCAGTCCTCTCTCTGTGGGTTCTTTGTGTCCAGTTTATGCAACAGTCCAGGCAAGAGCAGTTTCTTGCCCAAATGGCTATCAAACTCCATAAGGATCCTCTTCGATGCCCATCTTCCTCTTGAAGTAGATTGGTGCTGCCAGGAGCAGAGTGTCTCATTGTCATGAAAAGTCCTAAGTTATTAAAACATTTAATAGCATATTCCATAGTCTTTGAAAGATATGAAGAATACCGATCTAACTGAAATATATATCTATATATCTAGAAAATCTAACTAACATGACTACAAACTTGACTATTATTAATGATTATCCATTAACAACCTATATACATTACATTTTTAAATGAACTACACAATCACAATACCTTAATAAAGATCAGAAATACATATACATATAACAAAACTGACCTTAAATCTCTATCAATAAAGCAAAATCTATACTAATGCAAATTATTCATATATATATCATATCCCCCTTTAAATGTAAAAGAACATTTATAAACCATATTTGGGAACATGGGCGCAGTTTTTTGAGTGTCATATCAATCTGTTGATTTCATTGGTTGAGCAATAAAGAAACTGCTTGGCTGGCCCTGATAGGTTAAAGCATTGGTGGGAGGAGTAAACAGAATAGAATTCTGGGAGGAAGAGGAAGTGAGGTCAGACTCGACAGCTCTGCTCTCTGGAGCAGAGACACCAGGCTCTGCTTTCCCAGGCAACTCCGACCCAGGATGGACGTAGGCTAGAATCTTCCTGGTAAGCGCACCTTGGGGTGCTTACACACATTATTAGAAATGGGCTAGTCCAGGTGCGAGAATTAGCCTAGAAGAGGCCAGATAGAAATGGGCCAAGCAGTTTTTAAATGAATACAGTTTGTGTGTTGTTATTTTGGGCATAAGCTAACGGGCGGCCGGGGTGCTGGGGATGCAGCCCCGCCGCACGTATTTCAACAGAGTGCTGGGGATGCAACCCTGCCGCTCCTATTTCAACAAATAAATTCATATTTTTCCCTGGCTAACACAGATTCATTAAAAGGTAAATCAGTAAGGAAAAATGTAGTGGAATTCCAATCACAATGTAATCTTTGTTCATTTTCTAACATTATCCCCTTTTCTCTAGGATACCATCTGTTTTAAGGCATCAACTTCATTCTATAATCTGGCATCAATTCCAGCTTGCTGGGACCAAAGTTCATGAGAATCTTTATGCCAAGCTTCAACATAATGTTTAGTCTACAATGAATTGGGTATGGCTATTCCAGATACTGTGGCTAGCATCACAACTGATATTAGACTTAATAATTCAGCAACAACTGTCCCAATAAATCTTTTACTACAAACACGCAAATTCTTAAAAAAAATAAATAAACTCTACTGTTAACTGATTTAAAGAATTAGATGACCAAGGTCTATTTAATTTTACAGGTAACCAAATGTAGAGTCGCTGTTTTACAATCATGATGGACAGACCATTTAAAGGAATAGAAATATTTAAGCAGGTGTATAAGGTACAGTTGACACAAGAAATATTTCCAAAAAAAAAAAAACAGAATTCCCAATTAACAGTAAATAAGGCAAAGGAACACAAGCTGTAACATTCCAGCTTTTATACATAGTGAAATTATACTGGAAGCACTGGAAGCAGTTCCAGAAAATGATCCATTATAGAAGTACACAGTCTTTAAGGCAGCAGCAGGCTTCTAAATATGCTTCGGAATAGTGTCAGAAAATTGTAGAGTAGCCATCCGAGATCCACTTATCCCTCATCTCCCCAGGCCATAAGCCAAGAACTGTTAACTGTCTCATTGTTCCTCATAGCTGGAGCCATCCTAGTAACATCAAACAGATCACAGGCAGTACTATTTCATTCAGAATATGTATTAATAAACATCTCATATGGTCCCCAATTAATCCAAGTGTTATTAATAATTTTTCCAAATTTACATAAATAATCTTTCCAAATAAAAGGTTTATATTGCCAAGAAATGTAATTGAAACCTTTGCATAAGGTGAAATTGAAAGACGATTCGTTCTGCCACATCTGGTTAAAAGAGTAGGCAGACAACTTCTGTAACTTGTGTTCATGATGCAGTGATATTAATACCAGGAGCTTTAACAAGGAGGACTAGGACATTTTCTGGCCAATGATAGATAATTGGGCCATTGCTGCCACTGGAACTTCAAGATTGTCCTCATTTCCTCTCGATGTTAATCTTTTCTGCACAGCCATTTCAGTCGGGTCTTCAGGCCTTGATCCAATGGCCTGGAATTTACTGCTCGGGGCCATCCTGAAAAGACACAAGACCATACCCCCTCCTATCTACCAACAACTGTGCTTGAACTCATTCAGCATCAACAGAAGTTTTTGCCCAAATTTCCTTAAAAGAAGCTGGCTCCAAAGCCTGAAACTTTTCAGACACAAAATGCTTCTCAGCTATAGTTAGAATGTCTCCCTGTGGTAAATTCAAAAAGTTTAAAATAAATTCTGATACATAATAGCTCTAGGATTATTCTGTAAAGCCCAATTGTCTTTCATACCCATGTCCTGCATTTTTCTCCTTATTAGTTTTTAAATTTGTTGCTTCTAGGTAGAGTGGGCTCTTTCTACAATGGCTTGACCTTGGGGGTTATATTCTATGCCAGCCACAGGTTTAATATTGTTCACAAAATTGCTGACATTTTGTAGAGGAGTATGCAGACCCATTGTCTGTCTTTATTATGGTTGACATCCCCAGTACTGCAAAAGCTTCAAATAAATGGGTAATGACATGATTAAGTTGCCTCTCCAGATAATGGCATAGCCAATATCATAGAGGAGAATGTATCTATGGTCACGTGAACATAAGATAACTGGCCAAATTCTTTGTATATGAGGTACATCCTTCTGTCAAGTATGGTTGGAATCCAATCCCCTAGGATTGGTACCAGGGACATTTTGTCTTAAATGTAGGGGACAGCAGATAGGACAGTTAAGAATAATATATTTAGCTTGTCTGTAAGGAATTTTATATTGAACATGTAAATGAGTTTTGGTGTGCAAATTCTGATGCTCATCCTCAGCTGAAGCAAAGTTTACAAGAGCATCAGCTAGATTATTTCCCCTTTGTTAGATATCCAAATAAATACTACATGATTTCATTTTTGCAGCAGCTTTTGTAATGTTAAGAATAACCCTTGCAGAATAGTATTATCAACATGAATAGAAGGAGTGTGAATGGTCTTTACAACCCCAACTACATATTTGGAATCAGCCACGATATTAAATGTTTCAGTAGGAATATTCCATAACACCTGGATGACTGTTCATAATTCATTCTATTGTATCGATGTATAAAGAGATAATTGTGACCAAAACTTTGATTCAGTACAATAAGTGGCATGAGTTCTAGAACCATCAATAAAGATAGTTAGAGCTCGTGAAAGGGACAGTTCAGCTATAAGGTTCTTAATGACAAAATGGTGTTCTTTTAAAAAAATTCCTTGCTCCTGCTTAGTATATCATCTCAAATCCTTGAGATGAATTTATTCCAGAGGCTGATATTGAGATTTTAGTAACTTTAGTTTAATGGCACACATATAGAAATTATTGAAGTATTATTTTTTGAGGGCATTAATGACCAAAATCCCTGTGATGACTGACAGAGAATTTTCCCTTTTGTCTAACACTCCAGGGTGGTGGGAACAGGGATGATATGTTCATTTCTGTAATTACTTCCTGCTGACCTTAGGATGTTTTCCTCAGAGCCCTGGAATGCTAGAATTTTAGTCAAAAGCAATGAGGGAACGAAGAAGGATCTGGCTCATTGACAAGCTGGAAAAAAAATAATAATAATAAAAAACAGCAATCACATTGGCTGGATTGGTCCACATCAGATTTCAGCAAGTTCAGGACTCAGTCATTTGGAGCAGGTTGTTATCAGCAATTGATGCTTGGATGCATTTGTTAGCCAAATGGAAACTTTGTAAAACAGATACAATCTGGGAACAGAAGTTAAATTTATGGACTCATTTGAAGCTTGTTTACTCATATTCTTAATAATTAAGGAAGGGGAAAGAAGTCTCATAATTTTTTATTTACATCTAAAGCCATTATTTCTTATAAATTTTATATTCTTAGAATATTCTCTAAGACCCGTATAATCTCTAAGCTTTTATGCCTTCAAATCCTTACAACCTGTATTGATGTTCTCATTTTTTATTTTTTTCTACCCTCTGAATTAATATAGACTCACAATACAAGCATCTTGTCCTTTGACCAACTATCATTGGAGCAGTTAGACTGCAGTTTTAATTTACCGACCATAGATGTGATGTTGAAGTTTTTAAGAAACATGTTTGGACTTCTCTATGGAGGTCTGAATAGCTAAGAGCTTTAGTCTTGTTATTTTATAGGAGGCCAATCATATAGAACCCTGTAACTCAGAGGATTGCTTGTAGTATGATGATTAATTATTAACTTGTATTTAGGACCTCAGTCTTCCTTTTACCTTAAAAGATCATATTGCATAGTTAACATGACTGTTCTTCAGTGAAGAATCACCAGCCTTATTAATGAAGAATTAACCAATCAGAATTAGCACAACATAATGATATATTTAGACCATTTATACTTTTTCTTAAAACTCATTATTGTCCATAGATGAGTTTTTTCTATATCATTTTAGTCACTTTTCCCCTGTTGTCCTTTAGACAACATGTAAGGCTCCATGAACGTCTCCTCTCATAAGTTTATCCAGCAGTCCAGAACATTGCACAGTCCAGAACATTGCATAGATACATTTCAAACAAAACCCAAAATATTATACACACACACATATTGTGTGTGTATCACAATGACAATAAATTAAATTTGTGTTGATATACAAATACCTGTACTATATGAAACTTTTGAAACTAGAAAGTAGCAGTAACTTTCTTAATTTTAACCAACAATAATTTGTATCCAATTTCCTTTAAAGGTGACAAGTAATTGTAACCCATTGGATCTAAATTATTAAAACTCATATTTTTTGTGAAAACAAAAGCATAATTTCCCCAAACATAATGCATCTTTAACTATTACTTTAAATCAACACTTTCCAAAGTACATAGGTTCGTATAACTCAAAAACTTTTTAAGCAGTATCAAGACAGAGAAGGGTTAAAATGAGAAATTGCTGGCCAGCAGAAGAGACCTTGAGTGTTGTCACAGTGAAGAAGAAGTTGACATAGGAAAGAAAAAAGGAAGAGCAGAACTGGTGGGCACAGAATGTGTCCTGGCTACCAGTATTCCTGAAAAAAAAAGTTGTTAACTTCTCTAGCCACCATCAAAGATTCTCTGTTACACATCTGTGCAGTTTTTAAATTGCAAGCAGTCAATTCTCTGCTGCCCCACACAAGCGCATGTCTCCCTGCAGTATCTCTGCCCACCTGAGCATGCACATGCACCCCCTGTCCTCTGTAGGAGCTGCTGGCTGGCTGGGGGCCAGAGAACAAGAAGGTAGGTGGCCAGTGTCATGACTCTCCTTAGAGAAGTTTCTCCTTTGGGATTCAAAGTCCTGGAACAGATCTAATAAAAATGCACAGGAGTGTAGAAGTAGAGGCAGCCTGCTTCCTCTCTTCCAGGATAACAAAGAAGGTCAATAGACAACAAACAGTAATGACAGACAAACAGGTACAGGTACCACTTAAACTTCTCAAAGACATGAACACATAAAACAGCAACATAGTAACAGTCACAATACAGACCAAGACAAAGCGTGCTCATTCATTCACACACACCATTTTAAATCTCTAGATTCATACTCCCTTTTGCAGGGAACCAGGGGCACACATCCTTTATACATTTCAAAAACTAAAGCAGTTATTGTTGTCCTTTATAGTATAATATATTTTTAATATTATAATATATAATAATATTATAAAAATATGATTATTTGGGTAGCCAGAGACAGGTCTCCAAATGTAAGCTAGGTTCATGAAGTTACACTAGGCCTCATGCCAACTCAAGTTAGTCTCAGGAAGTTACACTGGGCCTCATGTCTGGGCCTCATGAGGCCCAGTATCTTCCCCTTTTGTTTTATAACACCCCCTCTACTCCGGTCACCAGGCCAGAACAGCCCACTGGGGAGAGAGTACGGGTCAGGGCCACCCCTATCCAAAGTTTCATCCTGGACACCCTCAAATATAGAGTTATCCATGGGGTGAGATATATCAAGCCTATACTCAAAGAGCCAAGAACCTGTTGTATCTGGTTTTGGAATGCTTGTTTCAGCCTTTGGTGTATAAACAGCAAGTCCAAGCCTTGCTGCTAATTATGTCCAGGCCAGTCTGCTCAAATTCCCAGGAAGAACAATAGTAATCAGGAGGCACCCTGCAGTTTCTAATACTGGAGCCAGTTCTGTTGCTTCCTATGCATACATAAAAGTGTGTCTGTAGGAGGGCATGTTTTCTAAGGACATGAGAACACCCAGGCTCTTTAAAGTAAGATGCCTTGGATAGGGTGCATCCCCAAGACCTCCACATTAAGGTGTTCCTTTAATCCCCGGAATCCATTCTCCAACTTCCCAGCTCCCATGCGCCAAATTGCAGAGGTCAAACATCAGGTTAGGCCACCATGTCCAGGGTGAAATCATCTGAGAAGTCTGGTTTAGGATCCCTCCAGTGCCAGCACTCTTAAATAGATTAACAGTCAACACTCTCCCCAAGCATCAATCTCCCCTGGGCAGTGGTGGTTTTTCTTTTTTTGTGCTTGAATTTAAGGGTTGTCCACCATAATCTCTTTCTTCCTTTATTGCTCATCTTGGTCTTCCCAATTGTCTTGAGGGGAGGAGAGAAAGTTTAAGTTATGAGCAGGTAAACCACACAGGCTTTTCCCCTCTGTTTGGGAAGACACATTGATATCCTTGTCCCTGTGTCAACAAAGGATCTGGGCCCCTCCATTGGTTAGTCAGAGGATTATTCCAACTGACACTTTGACAGGGCCTCATGGTTAGGGAACCCCAATATTTCTAAAATCTATTTTGTTCATCTGATTTTTGAAAATTTAAAATATGGATGGTTAATAACACCTTTTGCAGTTATTCATGGGGGGAGACTTGTAATGATTTCAGTTACATAAAGCTGATACTTCCAGATTCTGGAGCTATGCACATGAAGCTATGTTCATGGGTGGAGGTGCCTGAATGTAAATGGACCCCATATGGCCCACCTGCACACATGTACAGTTACGTCCACCATGACTCAGATAAGCTCTTGTGCACATGCGTGATTATGTCCACTATGACTTAGCTAAGTCCTTAAGTGCATGTGTGAGCCTGTCATCTGTGTCATCTGCTTATGATATAGTCACACCAATCTCCTGTGAGAATGCGCTAGGCAGCTTTTAAAAAGCTGGACGCCCCATCTTTCTCCCACACCCTCTAAAAACCTCCTAAGTGCGTTTGTTCCGTGTTCCGTGTTTCCTTCTTACTCACATCCAGGTAATTTCATTGGTGCTGTGAGACTCAGGAGGCTCTCCCACCCCAAGTCCCTCTCCTAGGTTCAGGATCCGAAACCTGGTATTTTCTCAACAACAACCACATGTTCCATATGTCTAAGTGTGATTTTTCTGAACAACACCAGCTTCAATTGGTGAGTTTCCTCATTCGGGTCAGCTTAATTGTTTCTTCAAACCCGAGGAAATCACCATTGAGCTCTGAAAACCTTCTGGAGTTTCTAAAAATTGGGGGACTGCCCCAACCAAAGTCTTCAAGGCTATGGTTGAGCCCTTTGCTGACATTCCTTTCTGGATTGTTTTCGCTTGTTGAAATTGTGTTTGGAATGGCCTGGGTCCAATCCAACAGTGACTCTGGGCGCAATGTCCCTCAGATTGTTCTTTCTCTTTTTTTTTCCTTTCCTTTTCTTTCCTCATCATGAAAGGCTGCTCAGAGCGGCCTCTGGCCCTCTGGCGTCTGAGTCACCACGCCAGGTCCATCCAGGCTATAACATCCTACTTGTGGGCAGAGGACAGTCTCCCATGGGTCCTGCGATGTTTTGTGCACCGATTCACACCCCGCCCATAGTCGAGAGATGTCTCACTGTGCACCCTATCGTGTCACCATTTTCCGTGGGGTTTCACTGCTTCAGTTATGGATAGCAGGCCATCCAAGACCATCAATCCAGCCTCCCCTCTGAGATGCCTTTTAGAGGCCCTAAAACTCCAGGCCTTAATGTCCTACCTACAGATTTCCATACTTTTCCATTTTTGTTCAAAAAAAAATGGCCTTGTTACAATTTAGATGGCAACCTAAAGCCACCGCCTAATGGCACCTTTGATCCTGATATTGTTCGGGAGCTTTCTAACTATTGTCAGCACACAGGCAAATGGAAGGAGTTTTCTTACATCTAAGTCTTTTACTATATAGGCTCTAAGCCTAACCCCTCTGTCCTTGTAAGTTGTTTGCCTGCTCACATGTTCCTGGCTATGCCATTTGTACTGGAAGAACCCTCCACTTCCACTCTGTGTACCCAACTAAAGAATCCCCACCCACCATTTTGAACTCGGGGGCAGACACCCCCATTTCCTCAGTCACTGCTCCTGTCCCTTTAGCTGCTACCACACTTCCTTCAGCCCCCACTCCTACTCCTGTCCCTTTAGTTCATACCACAGTTCCTTCAGTCCCAGTCTCTAGCCCTGCTCCTATCGATCCTATCACTGTTCCTTCAACCCCATTCCCTACCCCTGCTCCTTTAGTTCATACCCTAGTTCCTTCAGCTACTGCTCTCATCGCTGCTAAGCAATCCACACCTTCATGAGCTCAGCAGACAGATACTTCCATTCCTTTACTCCCCCACTGCTTCGCCACCTCCCTCCACTCACTCTTCAGCTCTCTCACCCCCACTAACTACACCAGCAGTCCCACTGAATCATACTTTCTCTCCAGTGCCTTGCTGCAGTAGTTGCCCAGCACTGGCACCCACATTTATCCTTTTCTTACATGCTCACATGCTGCTATGGAACCCAAACCAAACCAACCCAAACCCACTGCATTTCTCCCATTGTGAGAGGTGGTTGGCATAGATAGATTGATTAGGGTACACGTTCCTTTCTGACTCTCAGAACTCTACCATATAGAACAAAATTTGGGGTCCTATATATCTAATTCTACCACATTCATAAAACAATTCCTATGTATTACCCAGTCTTATAATCCCACCATTCATGATATCTATATGATCTTAACAAATAAGCTACTTCCAGAAGAGCACAGGCAAGTATGGGAACAGGCCAGACTACATGTAGCTGAGATTTACCAAACTCATGCAACCCACCCTCCGGGGGCACAGGGAGTCCCTGAGCAGGGACCTCACTGAGACTATGATACTGGGGGGTGGGATTTTAGCTAGGGACCAGTTTTTGACTTGCCTCTTGGCAGGTCTCTGTAAGGCTGCCCTCAATCCAATAAACTATACTAAGCTTTCAAAGGTCATTCAAAATGTGAAGAAAAAATTTTCCACGTTTTTGGAATGCCTTACTAAAGCTCAGTTACAATGTACTAACTTAGATCCAGAAACCACAGAAGGCAGACAGTTCCTCATGACTCTTTTTTTTCTCATTGCTACCCTGACAGTAAGGCTAAACTTAGACATTTGGAGAAAGGCCTTGTGACACCACAGGCGGAAATCTTAGAGTTGGCTTTTAAGGTGTACCATGTGAGGCATGACAAAGCCCACAGTCAATGGCATGGCCTCTCGACTGACCGAGGTGACAGACTACCTGATCTGTGTTGTCCATGCTGCTCCCTTGCCCCCCAGGATTCAAGAATCGCCAGGCCCATGTTTTAAATGTGGTAGAACCAACTGGTCACTGGGCTCAACCATGCCCTAATCCTCATCTTGGTCCGAGAGACCTCATCTGAGATGCCATAGGGAAGGATAATTGGGCAGTCAATTGTCCTCATGCACATAGTGGCATGGAGACATCAAACCCAGACAATTCTCAAGTTGACCTTCTGGCCATGGATGAGTAAGGCTGCCCAGGCTCCTTTGACCCAACCTCAACCATCATCTGTAACAGGGAGCCATGAGCAAAGATCACGGTATTAAGAAGGTCCATTTTCTTTCTCGGGAACACCAGAGTCACATACTCAGTACCGAGGGAGTTCTAGGGGCCCACCTTTCCTTCTAGTTTTCTTATTGTTGGAGTAAGGGGACAGCCTTATCTCCTTCAGTAGAGCTCACCACTTAACTGTTTTTAGGGGTATTTATCTCACTCATTCAGTTTTAGTCATGCCACCTTGCCCAGTACCTCTTGCAGGAAGAGATTTATTTTTAGCAAAAGTAGAAGCTTCCATTTCATTTGCTCCTTCCACTCACCTTATACCAACTTGCCAGCAGCTCCACTCCTCCTTCAAGCCTCCCAACCTCCCAGCCCCAATGTCTACCTCTATCAATGTTTTCCTCTACCAGCCTCCCAGGTGGACCCCCAAGTCTGGGACACCCAAAATCCCTCTGTTGCTAAACACCATTCCCTATTGTTACCCAATTACAAGATCCTACTAAGTACATTACCCAAGCTCAGTACCCCCCCTCTCTCCAGAGTCTTAGGGGACTTAAGCATATTATCTCTGACCTTTTAAGAAAAAAGCAACTTTGTCCCATCTCTTTTCCCTTTAACACCCCTATACTTGCTGTTCAAAAACCTAATGGAAACTATTGCCTGGTTCAAGACCTCTGACTCATTAACTCCACAGTGGTCACTCTTCATCCTGTAGTGCCTAGCTCTTACACACATCTTTCCAGTAATTCTTCCAGGAACCTCCTGCTTATCGGTTTTAGACTTCAAGGATGTTTTTTTCTCTATTCCTCTCAGATCTCAATCTCAAAACATGTTTGTATTTACGTGGACTGACCCTGACACTCACCTCTCCACACAGCTCACCTGAACCATCCTTCCCTAGGGATTCTTGGATATCCCACACCTGTTTGTCAGGCTTTCTGATCGTCTCTCACTGTCTCTCCCTAAGTCTAAACTCAAACAGTATATGAAATTTTACTTTATAGTTCATCTTTGGAGATCAGCAAAAGTGATACCTCTGCTCTTTTAAATTTCCTGTCCAAAAGGGCTATAGAATCTCACCTTCTAAGGACCAACTGTCTATCGCTCATGTCATTTACTCGGGATTAACTATTATCCCAACCTAAAAAGCTATTACCCTAGACAGAAAAAAGTTAATTCAGTCCCTTGAAGTTCCTTACACAAAAGAAGAGGTTTATTGTTCCTAGGAATAGCTGGCTTCCTGCATTCCTGGATCCCCTCTTTTTCTCTCCTTGCCTACCCCTTATATGAGGCAGCTCTTGAATCTCTGCATGAGCTCCTTCTCAATCCTATTAATAAACCTTTCAGAGACTCTGCCAAGCTCTTATTCAGGCCCCAACTCTTCATCTCCCAGATTTAACTTGTCTTTTCTCCCTCTATGTAGCAGAGAAGGAGGGATATGTCCTTGGTGTCCTAGGACTTCAGTTGGGACCTTACTTTTCACCTGTAGTATACCTGTCAAAGAAGCTGGATCTCATTACACAGGGCTGGACACCCTGTATGTGTGCTTTAGTGGCCACTGAGCTTCTTATTCATGAGTCAAAGAAACTAACTTTTGGGTCACCAACCACTGCCTTCTCCCACCACAATCCATCCCATCTCTTAATTTACAAAGACTTACAAACCTTATCCCCTTCCCAAGTTCTTTCCCTACAAGTGGCACTAGTAGAAGATGTCTCACTCACTTTCCAATGCTGCCCACCTTTTAATATCTCAAATCTCCTACCTCAGCCTAACACTAAATATTCCCCATCTCACACATGAAATTATTTTAAAAAGTATAATATTGCCCCAATATTCTAATTCTGCTGTTCTGAAATTTTATTCAGTTTTGTGCTTTTTCTCTGTGTGTGTGTTTATGCCTATGTAGACTATGTAGCACATATTTTGAAACTCACAATAATATTCTTTTCACTCTGTCTGGAGTACTGGTACTTAAAAAATCCTGGAGGCATAGTTTTTATGGTGTATATCATTTGTCTTATGTATTTGTTGTGGTTACTTTTACAAACTAATTGTAATCATTATTTCATATGTATTGGAGTTTTTCCAGTATGCATGTCTTTGTGTCCTATTCATATATGGTGTCTAAGAGGCCAGGAGATGGTGTTAGAACACCTGATACTGGAGATACAGAGAGTACTGACCTTCAATATGTACTGGAAATAGAACCTGGTTACTCTGGAAGAATCTTCAGTCCACTTAACTACTAAGGTATTTTCCACCCCAAGTTTTCTCTTCTTCATTGTTTCCTGTCCAAGACAACCTAATCACAGTCAGATCCCTGATACTGATTTAAAACAGCTTAACACCCCTCCATGTGAATAAGCCACCTGTAGAGGGAGCTGTGGGCTGCGTTCCTGCCAACCGGCTGCCGGCCGCCTGGCTAGCTTATGCCCCGAAATAATTACATGGAAACTGTATTCTTTTAAACACTGCTTGGCCCATTTCTATTAATGTGTGTAGCACCACAAGGTGTGCTTACCCGGGAAGATTCTAGCCTATGTCCATCCTGGGTTGGAACTTCATCACGTCTGCCTCAGAGAGCAGAGCTTTGGTGTCTGTCTGAGGCGTCTTACCTCACTTCCTCTTCCTCCCAGCATTCTGTTCTGTTTACTGCACCCACCTATGTTCTAACCTATCAGGGCCAAGCAGTTTCTTTATTAATTAACCAATGACCTACCTCCATCAGCCACCAGTAGGGGTTGAATTCCTAATTGTTTATCAAATACAGTATTGTCAGCCCATAAGCCATAAAACTACAATTAATAAAACAAACTCATCAGATTGTAATCAGATATTTCAGCGTATTTGTTCACACATACTTACTAAGTAAGACACTACAAGGGAAATATTTGCGAAGAGATGGAGGAAGACCAAATAGAGGAAAGTGATGTTATGTCTTTTAATTAATAATGTACAGAGATAAATTTTAAATAAAAAAAGTGGGTCATGAGAGATGGCTCAGCAATTAAGAGTACTGGGTATTGTTACAGAAGACTGAAGTTCCATTCCATACCCCACATGGTAGGTAAGACTTGGCATAACTGTAGTCTCTGGATTATTGTCCTTTCTTCTGACCTCTGTAATTACTGTGCACATACACATGAAAACTATATATATATATATATATATATATATATATATAATTTATAGTTTAGAAAAAGTAAAGAGTCAAATTCTCTAGAGTAATGCCACAACCCTGAGACAAGAAGGAGGCAGGGTTAGTTAAATAAACTAATTCTGGTCTTCCATGGAAACAGCTGTGGCTTTCTTCTGAGCCAGCCTGCATAGAGACTAAAGTGCTCTGGTTAAAGAAGATCACTAGAGCCGTTCCTCTAATAACAGATTACTGATAGGTGACTCTTCCTTGATGTTATCTGTGTTTGTGTTCTCTGTCATTTGAATATGGAGAATTGTGTCTTTGCCACATTTAACTTTTAGATCTAACATCACAATTATGTTATCAAACATAACAAAAAGGCTCCAAGCATTCTGCTTCACAGTCTCTTACACTCAACTAAGAAGTTTTAGTGTAAGATAAACTTGCCAGGGAATTTCTTTGCATTTTTTAAAAATTTACATAGGTTCCTGCATGAGTTTTAGATAAGAATGCCCCTAAATATCTCTCTTTTTACATTGTGATCATGTTGATCATGTTTAGAAGTGGATTTGTTGACTGACTATGCTTAGGAATTAGGCAGAATTCCACCGGAACATGTCTAGATTCTATAAGTAAAATCTCCATGCTTTCCTTCTTTAGGAACAGTTTTGCTTTGAAAATAATACTCATGTTCTCCTTGTCACCTGAGGTAAGTAGGCTGTCTCATTTCTTCAGTTTTGGCTGCTGTGAAGTCTGTTCTAGGTAGTCATTCTGTCTACCTCTGGAATTAATTAAAACTCAAAAACCTGGGTACATGTTTAGGGGTTTTTCTTATTTAAAGTTTTGAAATGGGAAAACTCACCTTTAATTTTGAGGTGAAAGCATCCACATTCATCAATTCTTGGTGGTGAGGATCTTTAATCTCAGCACTTGGGAAAATGAAGTAGTTGGATTTACTGAGTTTGTGACCAGCCTGGTCTAGAGAATGTGATCCAGGCCAACACAGATAAACAATGTCTCAAAAAAATCAAGAAAATCAATCAAACAAAAATATCCACTTATTATCTGGATCCCCCCTTCTGGTGTCAGTTTACTTAATAGGGATATTGAAGCAAAAAAGCACTGTCTCTATTTGTCTGCTATAATTCAGTCTCTCTCTCTCCCTGTCTCTGTTTCTCTGTCTGTCTCTCTCTCTCTCTCTCTCTCCCTCTCTCTCTCTCTTCCTCTACCTGCTGGTTCCATATCTGGCTAGGAAGTTTATTCCTTTAATAGATTTAGAGCCTTCATCTTTGGAATTCTCATGTATACTGCAAATCTGCTGAGACATCTAGTTCATGGATTTTCATTCAGCTTTCTATTAGTAGGTAGCCATTGTTGGAATAGCTGAACCACAACCCATGAGACATTCTGATAAATCCACCTTCTACATATATGAAGAATTTCATTCTACCAGTCCTGTTCAAGTAGAGAATCCTGAATAATGCAAGGATTCTTTTCACCTGCTCACTGAGGAAGATGTGCTGACTCATCATACTGCCCATAAAGGCATTCTTCTAGCCTTGTTCTCTCTAGGTATTCAACTACCATGAGACAACACTTATTATTATTATTTTCTCAAGATTTGGACCTCAAATGCAGGAATTAAAATCCTGGATGTATCAACTAGTTTTCTTTCAGGAGCAAAATATAGTGTGTTGTTGGTGATGTAGTTCCTGAATTGCTCTCATGGTTCTCAGAAGTATCTGTGACAACCAGGTAAAAATTACCCTTAGTTCTCCTGATGCCAGCCTGAAGCCACAGAACGAACTTCAACTTTTGTATTCTAAATGCGGAATTTTGTATTATTCAGGGCACCCTTCCATCTGTTGAACAGGAGAATCACTCCTGTGCAAGCCAGGCACATTGTGTCCAAGAGGAAGAAGGCTATGTGCCTATGGGCTGCAGGAAGACACCTCGGCCATCTACTGGAGACAAAGCTAATGATATTGACATTCATATCTCTGTAGATCCATAAATTCTGGTTTTAGCATGGAGGCCAGAACCAAGGACTGCTGCGCTGTGCCTTTAAGAACACTGTGGCACTGAGATATTTGTTCTTGTCACTCAAGTCTCACTAGCCAATCAAAGTCTCCATGCTGACCTGTCAGTCAAAAGTCAGGTGGGACTTCCTGGCGCCATATTACAGGCTTGATTTTTAAAGCGGACCACGCCTCCGTGGATCGCGTGCTGTTTTGTGAGTGCTACAGCCGGAACTGTGAGGAGAGCATGAGTGAGCGTGGAAGCGACGACATGGTGAGCAAGGGGCTTCTGTCCCGATATGGAGGGGAGAGGATGGTGAGCTATGTGGGACTGTGTTGCAGATTTTTGCAGAGCTTGGGTGGGAGCTTCAGGCCACCGTCAGGGTTCTCTTAGGTCCTATGTGGTACTCGCAACTCCCCAGGCACAGTTTCTGGTCGTGAAAAAATTCCTCTGTGGGCTGCATCTGTAAAAAGCATTTGGAGGAGGGAGTTGTGTGTAGAAACTTCTTTGTAGTCAATATCAATGTGATTTTGATGCATATAGAAGCCAAGCTGTTGGAGAGTTTTTCTAGGTTCTCCCAGAAGTTCGGCGTTTTGTGTTTAACATAGTAGTAAGATCCATTTGGAGTTAATTTTGTGGAGTTTGTAAATGGCATTTTTTTTTTTTTTTTTTGAGACAGGGTTTCTCCGTAGCTTTTGGTTCCTGTCCTGGAACTAGCTCTTGTAGACCAGGCTGGCCTCGAACTCACAGAGATTCCCCTGTCTCTGCCTCCCGAGTGCTGGGATTAAAGGCGTGCACCACCACTGCTCGGCTGTAAATGGCATTCTTGTGTTTGTTCCCACTCCACTACTAACCTTAATGCAGAAGAGTAGAAATTTGATATAAAGGCTTCACCAATGCTTAGGAGATATTTAGCTGAGTGAGAGCTGCCTCTAAATTACCCAAAGATAAATCTTATGCTAACTAGGCCTGCTAGAGATTAGGATGCTAGGAGACATTTGTTCTCTAGGATTGTCCAAACATTTGGCTGTAATCCAGGACGCAGTAGACACTCTTATTTACAGCCACGTGGCCTATTCCCATATCAAACAACAGGCCTCTCACAAGCTGTTCAAGGGGACATTACAGGGTCACAGTTAACTCGCGGGCCTGGTTTGCCATAAATACCCAGTTTTCTTTTAGGGAAAATTAATGTTCTTCCCAATGCACATGATTTCAGCTGTTTGAAAAGGAAAACACTTAGCTGGGCGGTGGTGGCGCATGCCTTTAATCCCAGCACTCGGGAGGCAGAGGCAGGCGTATCTCTGTGAGTTCGAGACCAGCTTGGTCTACAAGAGCTAGTTCTAGGACAGGCTCCAAAACCACAGAGAAACCCTGTCTCGAAAAACAAAAACAAGAAAAGAAAAGGAAAGGAAAACACTTGTGCAGAGGACTGAGCTAATCAAGCAACACTTTTCATTTAAGTTCTCCCTCATGGAGATCGAACATAACTGCTTCTCAAACCCAGGAACTTTTTGGCAGAGCCAGGAACAGCCTAGTGTCTAGGCGTTAGTAGTTTTTCCTAAGTTCCTGAGCTATGCAGAATAAGACAGAGCTCCTACATTGGAAGCAAGAATGTGCTAGGGAGAGGTGGTAATGGTCTGGAGCCTGTGTCCTTGTGAGCAGCGTCTTCAGATCCTGAGAACACTACTGTTCACATCACGCAGGGCTACAGTTATCAGTCCCAAGGCCACTGAGTGCTTAGTCCACAATACTCTAGAGATAGCCTATGATCCCTTTGTGCTGTGGTATTTGATTAATTGTCTCCTGAGTTTGTCCCGTTGTATGGTAATTTCTGCTGACTTCCATTTTCCTCTGGAAGTAGTATACAAGAAGCTATTCCTTTTAAGAAGCTTACTTGGAATAAGACACATCATATGCAAAAGTCCTCTGCCTCAGCTTTTCTTTGTTCTACTTTTTCTATTTTTCTCACCTTCTGGCACCTCCTCCTCAGACCCTATCATTAAAGTATGACCTGCTATTTCAGGTCTCTGGTATACTTATGTAATAATTAGGGTGATATCTTTGCTTTGTAAGTCTCTCATTTGCCTGACTGGCTAGACAGTTTCCTGTCATTATTTAAATTCTTCTGAGTGTAAGCAAGAGTCTGACCCTAAGACAAAGTTAAGAATGGCAGCACGTGTGGATGCAGTGTTTGTTCTCGTCTCTCTCCTCTTTGAGGGGTGCATGCTAGCATTACAAAGATTTTTCTTTATCAATCTCTCAAGTGTATGGAATGATTACTCACTGGAAAGACTACTTTAGAACAGCTGCACTCCCAGCCTTTTAGAAAAATATTTCTGAGACAATCTCTCCTATATTTACATAGGTGACCTTTATCCCAGTGTCTTGCTTTCTAGTCAATGTCCTTGCTATCCTTTTGATTACACCTGCAAAATTCTTAAATTAAATGATTGCAACCTCAGACTTTTAAAATTACCCACTTGAGTCATGTATTCGACTATCCATTACAGTCGCAGGAGACGGATTTGCATGTAGAACATGGTTTCTGCCTTCAGACCAGAGTAGAAAGAATAGTTTATTGAGTAACCTGCAGGGGGAAATGGTAGGAAATCAGCTGCTGGAGTCACCAGTATGACAAAGAACCTAATTGTGGCATTGAATGTAATTAGTCCCTGCATTCTCATAGGGTTGTGGTACTTTTAGGAAGTGTGGGTTTTTTAATTGGGTATGGTCTTGTTGAAACAAATGTGTCAATGTGGATGGGTTTGGAAACTTAATATGTTCTGGATACTGCCAAGCATGTCAGTCATCTTCCTGTGGTCTGCATACCAAGTTGTAACCAGCACCACATCATCATGCCTCCACCATGATGAAAATTCACTGAAATGTGAACTCAAAATGAGCAAAATTTATTAAATATTTTCTTTATATAGGTTATCGTGGTATGTTGTCTCTTCTCATCAATAAAAATGAAAACTAATACAGACATTTTTAGTGATTTTTTTTTAACATGCCAGTATGTATTCATTTATGGCATGTGAATGAAGACAGACATGATTTGTGAGTTTATAATTTGGGAAGATTAGCTTGAGCCAGTGAATATTGAGTTTCTAGTTAGGTAACTGTCCTGTGCAGATGTGTTCTATCCTGCTTGACTCAGTAAAGTCAGCTGTGAGGATTGAGAAACAGGCCATTGACAGTAAGTGAGTGTATCAGACTACACATCTCAGCAGCCAACATGTGCATTTGAGGAATACCAATCAGTCTATTATTAGTGACATTCAATCTACAATGAAATGATCTAATCTTTTTCAAAGTCAAAATACCCGAGGTATATCTTATTGTTTTTAAAATAAATTGTTTTTATTTGTTTTAAAAAGTGCATTATTTGTATCCTTTTTCAAATTTCATTTCTTTAAATGCATTCCAACACTATTTTTTATTTGGTTCTGTTCTCCACTGTTACTTGGTTATTACAGATTTCATTCTTTATTTTTCCAAGCGCTATTTATTTGTTTATCTTTAGAGCAAGGCATTTTTTCATTCAGGCTTGCCCCCACAGTATGTAGTTGGAAATTTGAAATTGGACGCTAAAACGAAATCCTACACTAGCTCAGAATTGAGGATAATACAGGGTTATTTATTTAGATCACAGTCCTCTGCTCAAACAGGGAACAGCAAACAAATCCTGCAGCCAGAAGTGAGAGGGAGTGCATGCTTAACATCAGCACTTATAGTATAAGAGGCCGTGAACAATTGAGTGGGCCACATAAAGGCTACTGGCTGTATGATTTCCTACAGCACTTCCCCCTTTTATTTAAATAAGAGAGTTCTTAGCCTAATACAAAATTATATACAATACAACAAATATCAGGTATAAAAATTAGAATTACAACAAGCATAAACAATATCAAGCAAGAAACATATGATAAATGTTTCAATAATTATCCTATCCTAAGAAGTTTAAGTCTTGTATTTTAAATAAATTGGCCAAGTCATGAGAGGAAAGTAACTATAGCTATCTAGTCCTCAATCCTATTGAAGACCCAAGAAAGGAAATAATATTTCTTCAATAAGCAGGAAATGCAATCAAGCAACTTCTAAAATGTGCAACAAATGACAGAGACAGCTGGCTACCTGGGCAATCACCCAAAGTCTTATTTGTAACGTTGGAGCAACCAAATTTGGCTAAGGCCCAGAGTAACTGGCAGACTGTTTTCAGAGGCAGGAAATCTTTCAAAACCATCTTACCCTGTCTTGGCAAGAGTTGACAGTCTTTTTTCTTCTATCCTGCTTGTCCTGTCTGGACATCATGCATTTTGTGAGTCGTTCATGCCTGGGCAGTTCCTTGCCCAAAGGCCAGTTTTGCCAAGAAGAAAAGAAGTTCCAAGAGGGGTGACTTCCATGCTCAACATTGTCTCAGGTATAGATTTGATAAATCATTTCTCACGTCAACATAGCCATAAGTTATTTAAATGCCATGGTCTACAGCTCTTTGAAGTGGTTGAAGACTACTTACCTATCTAGGCAGAATACAATCTCTATGTATCTAAACAACCTGATTAGTCTAACTATAAGTATGACAAATATGGAAGACTAATTCTTAATACCTATATAACCTAAGACTTCATATTAGAATAGTAAACAGTCTTTAAACAACTGTCCAACAAATGAGGATAGTGACCTCAAAATGTAAACAACTATAAGTATCTTAATCAGAGGTAGAAATGTATATTGCAATATGATAAATACACCCTAGAGTTGTATCGATATACAAAATGTCTTTAGCAGAGGTAGAAGAATGCATACATTCAATATAACAAAATAATTTTGCTTAGATATACAAATATTATAGATGAAAATAGGAACATATTCAAATTTAATTTAAGTTTATATCAATATACAAGAATCTATCCCAATGGAAATTGCCTGTTGCTCACAAGTAAAATTCAAATTTAAATGCTTCATAGCCAGACCTCCCAAAAGTGCCAGACTCATTTGTGCTGGCAAATCAGGAAGCCATGTTTTGAAACTCTGCCCCCAAGCTGCTAAATCAGAAAGACCTCTCTTAAGGGAGTTGCGACAAGCCAGCAGCTAAAAAATAAAGTGCAGATAAGGGTCAAAAAAAAGCTTAATAAAGGACTGACTTTACCATGAGACCAAATTGCTGGAGTTATACTAGTTCAACCAAAATAGAAGATCTATAATAGCCTATGGAAGAGTACAGAAGATCTTGAGTGGATCTTAATATTGGAAGGTTGGAATTCTTTAATTAACCAAGATGTTAGAGATCCCAGGGTCATAGGTTACCTGCCAAGCAGAGCTACTAATGGGGGATGAAACCAACAGAGGAAAAAGAAGTGTGCTGCTCTCAACAAAGGTGAACAGGATTTGAGACCTAGAGATCTATTTGTTGTGGAAATAGGTATCAATACATTGATTTTTTTTTCTTTATTGTTACTTGTATTTGGTTCTACCCTAGTTCTCTGAGCCATCTAACTTCTGGATCCTGCACATCTAGGCACTTTTCCTAGCAACCCTGGTCCTCAAGTTGGGCCAGTCATTGGTTAGCCACTGCACAAATCTTGAGCCACCATGTTCCTGGTGTATCTCCCAGACACAACAAGTGTGTGCTGAATATTTTATAGCTGGCTTGGTTTCCTCTTCCCACCACTGGGAGCCATATATGATTACAGAAGATGGCCAGTATAGGCTCCATATTTCTGAGTTATAGGGAGTCCTCACTATAATTAACCTCAAAGATTACAGAAAGTTGTTACTGCCCTGTTTCAACATCAACCCTTGAAAGCTTTCTTATTCTATTAATTTCTTGCTGTGTTTTCCTGCTCCATACCTCCATTTGCTTCCATGATCCTTCCTGTTCTTGCTCTGAGTACACCCACAGATCTAGTCTATTTAATCTTCTTGTTTGGGAGCCATGAACTTCTGCTACAGCCATCTTTGTCACTTACCCAATCTTGGCCTGTGGATTGTACTCTTTACTCTTTATTGTAGTCTTTACTCAACAGCTAAAATCCACTTACAATGAGTACACATCATGTTTGTCTGTATAGTTTGGGTTTACTTGCTCAGAAGCAAGAAAACTCAAGAAGGAACACATCAGGAAATAAAATAATTGAATAATATTGTGGTAAAGATTTAAATAAGATTCTTTTTTAAATAATATTTATTATGTATACAATTTTCTGTCTGTGTGTATGCCTGCACTCCAAAAGAGGGCACCAGATCTCATTATAAAAGGTTGTGAGCCACCATGTGGTTGCTGGAAATTGAACTCAGGACCTTTGGAAGATCAGACAATGCTCTTAATCTCTGAGCCATCTCTCCAGCCCCTTAAATAAAAAATTGTAAATAGATGAATCTAAACTGTCTTAGAAACACTTAACTAAATGTTCAATATACTTAGCCGTCAATAAAATGTAAATCAAAAGAGCTTTTTGAATTCACCTTATACCGGTCAGAATAGCTAGATTCAATAACACAGGGGACAACTCATGCTGGCAAGGATGTTGAGTAAGGAGAACATTCCTCCATTGCAGCTGGGAGAGCAAAGCTGTGTAGCCACTATGGAAACCAATATAGCAGTTCCTCAGATAATTGGGAATCTATCTACCTTAAGACTCAGATAAACCACTCCGATAGTTTGAATGTAGTTAGACCCAATAATCTCCTAGGGAATGGCACTAGTAGGTGTGGCTTTATTAGACTGGGTTGTGGCCAATCAAGTCAATATCATGATTGTTCTAAGAGACTTCACACTGAAACAAGTGTTTCAGTCTATGACCATCATTGAAGTTAGACTAAATATATTTTTTATCATGGGATGACCATGAATATTTATGGATCAGGATTAGAATGTAGTTTGATCAGAGGAAAAAGTCCCAGATTAGAAGAAGTGGTTGAACACTTATCTTTCCAGGGTGCTCTTCTTTGTTGTATTTGTAGAACATTGAGTAGGAGAAATCGTTTGGATGAAATATCTATATTGAGGATTGGATTTACATGTTTATAGCCACAACCCATTTCTGGTTATGTGTGTCCTGCTGTTATGACTTTACTGCCATTATAGACGGTATTGCTAAATGATAAAACATGCAGTTGAAGCAATTTCTGTTCACTCTTAAGCCTTTTGCTATCCTGAATTCTATTTTAATTTTTTTCTTACTTTTGTTTTTGAAAGAGAATGTTTTCTGTGTAGCTCTCAGTACTGAATGTAGCTCCTTAGACCATGCTTCCTCAACTCAGAAATACAAATGATCCTGGCTTCTGCACAGAGGGATTAATGGCTAAGCAGCACACTTGGTTTTTTTTTTTCGTGTGTGTGTGTGTGTGTGTGTGTGTGTGTGTGTGTGTGTGTATTGTTTTATTGTCTGATGAGCCTGGAATGTAGGTTTTTGTACATATTAAGGATTTCTATGCTGAACTTCACCTACATCTTGAAATTTGAAGTTTGGTTGAGGGTATCATTCTCCTTCCCAGGAGAGTAGTATCCATGACATCAATACCTCTGCCTTCTGAATCATTGCACTGCAGGGGTGTGACTTTCTACCTGCCTCTAATTTGTTTTTGTTTTGAATGCTTTCAGTGAATATGAGGTTGTATCTATATACAAGGGTATGTACCACATGCAAGCCTGATCCTCATGTTAGTCCCAAGGGGCCCCAGAAGTTGAAGTAATGGATAATTACAAGCCCCCTTTTAGTACTGGCAACTGTATCCACTTATCTGCAAGTACAGCAAGCCCTCTTAATTGCTGACCCAATTCTCTTACTCTATGTTATTTATTTATTTATATGGTTTTTCGAGACAGGGTTTCTCTGTGGCTTTGGAGCCTGTCCTGGAACTAGCTCTGTAGACCAGGCTGGTCTCGAACTCACAGAGATCCGCCTGCCTCTGCCTCCCGAGTGCTGGGATTAAAGGCGTGCGCCACCACCGCCTAGCTACTCTATGTTATTTATGATCATCATTTGCAGGGCTGATGTTTTCTTTGGTCCATTTGTAACTGTTAAACATGCACTCCCTTTTATTAAGATCTTATTATGAAACAGTTTAAACTGGACCATTGTAGGTTCTGGAGGATGAATAGAGAACTAAAGTGAATAAAAACTTAAACCTCTGATTTCTGTTAACCTTTTTTATTTGAATGATTTTTCTATGGATACTGGGTTTTATTAATTTGTAACTCTGCCTTACCTGTAACTCATTGCGTAGGCTTTGGCTGACATCCAACTCAATTTAATTCATCTGCTTTTATATTGATTGCTGGGATTAAAGGCAAGAGTCAGTATACCCAATTTTCCCATCACTTTTCGAGATAATCATTGTTCTTATTATTTCTGTAATTTTTTCTCAGTAATATTGATTGCTTGTCTGTCTCTGTATATCTGTTTATTGGCATTTCTTTCTCAAGGCTGTATCCTATTTAAAGGGCCAAGGGATGGCACATATGAACCTCCTCTTCAGTTTCCTTCTTAAGTGACTGGTGATTACATTAATTGTAATGTCATGGCAGAAGTGTGGGAAGCAGCAGCATTATACAAATATATCATTGTAAAAGAATTATCCAGTGTCAGGATCACACTTTGTTTTACTGTTGTTTGGATTATTCTAGAATTCAGTGACTTATGAAGATGTGCACATTGACTTCACTGAGGATGAGTGGATTTTGCTGAATTCTTCCCAAAAGAGTCTCTACAAATATGTGATGCTAGAGACATACAGGAACCTCATGGCTATTGGTAAGATTGTGAACTTTCCTTCATATTTTAAAATAAGGGGACAACTCTGTATTATTTATTGATATTTTTCTATGTTTGTGTTTGAGAAAGAGTAAGAATGAGCCAAATAACTAAGGCATAGTTCACTTAAGATATTCAATTTTGTACAATATCCTTTAATATATTATCTACTTTCTGTTCCTATATTTTAGGCTACAGTTGGGAAGATCATAATTTTGAGGAGCATTGTCAAAGTGCTAGAAAACATGGAAGGTAATTTTTATTTGCAACTTGGTGTATATTTGACTCTGAAGAAATTTTAATTTGTCTTGGAAGATTTAAAGAAAAGCAATAGTATAAATGAGCACAGCTTAAAGTATATTGATGATTATTGATTTCTCATAAAATCATATGCCTCAATATGAGGTAACTGGTCTGTGTTTCCAAGGCATTCCTCTAAAAACAAAAGAGAAATAAATGATTCTTTACCCTATACCACCATTTGAATCATGGCCCACGAGAACTGTGCTGTATATCTGCCAATTAATTTAGTTTCATAGCACTCAGATATTGCACAAGGAACACACATATGCACATTGAATAGATAATCACTATATGTTTAAAACTGTCCAAAAATAATAGTCTGTAGTAAAGCCAGTGTTACTCATGTACTTGTGACTTTGCCAAACTTATTGAAAGAGTTAGTTTATGAGAGTCACAAAGGCTCTTGTGGAGAAACTTTCATTCTTATACCACATTTCTGTGAGGAAGAGAAAGTCAGACTGTGAATTCAAGGGGCAGTTGTTCTTCCTTTAATAAGAATGTCATATTTCACAAGTGAGCTTCCCAAAATTGAAAGAGGGTCTGTATCTCTTTCAGAATAATGGGAAGATAGGAAAGATATTTAGTATTTCAACACTGGCTAGATTGGTTGAATGTGTTATAAGATTATATTTAACTGGTTTTCAATCTTCCATGGGAAGACATCAGCAGCAAACTCACACTGAAGATAAGGCCTATAGGTGTTGAACTGTGTACTTACTTTTGTTTGTCCTAGTACACTTTCTTGTGGTAGGTATTGCAAAATGCAAAAGGAATTCAAGGCTATTTAACACTGAGTTAGTCTAGTTCCTTTTAAATATGTAAAAAAATCTCATAGAAAATGATGCTATAAATGTGGGTCATTTGACAAAAGACCCTTACTGTCAAAAGTTCTTCAAAGACACAAAACATACCATACTGAAGGAGAGCACCATGTTTGTAAAACTTAAAATCTGATTCCTCTTTACAATTAAACAAAATTATAAAATTAATTCCTATAGATATTAATATTCATCAGTGTAATATACATGGTAAAACTTTTACATGTGCCTATTATCTTTGCAGATATGAAAGAAACCATAATGGAGAGAAACCTTCTGAATATACTCAGTGTGATAAAGCCTTTGCATGTTCTAGTCATCTTCAAAGGCATGAAAAAATTCATTCTGCAGAGAAGCCATATGATGGTATTCAATATGATGAAGGCTTTGCAGGTACCAGCTGTGTCCAAATACTTAAAAGAACACAAGCTGCAGAGAAATCCTATGAATGTAATGAATGTGGTAAAGCCTTTACAGTGAGCAGTAGTCTTCGAGAACATGAAAGGAGACATACTGGAGAGAAACCTTATCAATGTAATCAATGTGATAAAGCTTTTGTGCGTCATTGTGAGCTACAAAGACATAAAAGGACACATACTGGAGAGAAACCCTACACATGTAGTCAATGTGGTAAAGCCTTTTTAGAGAACAGTAATCTTCGAGTACATCAAAGGACACATACTGGAGAGAAACCTTATCAGTGTAATCTATGTGATAAAGCTTTTGTGAGTCAAGGTGGGCTTCACAGTCATAAAAGAACACATACTGGAAAAAAGCCCTTTGAATGTAATCAATGTGATAAAGCTTTTTCAAAGCACTCTAATCTCCAAAAGCACAAAAGAACACATACTGGAGAGAAACCCTATGAATGTAATCAATGTGGTAAAGCCTTTTCATGTATCAGTAGTCTAAAAAGACATAAAATACTACATACAGGAGAGAAACCCTATAAATGTGATCAATGTGATAAAGCCTTTTCACACCTCAGTAGTCTAATAGTACATAAAAGAACACATACTGGAGAGAAGCCATATGAATGTAATCAATGTGATAAAGCCTTTTCACAACACAGTAATCTACAAAAACATAAAAGACTTCATACAGGAGAGAAACCCTATGAATGTAATCAGTGTGGTAAAGCCTTTTCACAACTCAGCAATCTGAAAAAACATAAAAGTACACATACTGCAGGAAAAACTCTAGGAATGTAAACAATGTGGTAAACACTTTTCACATCAATGTAGTCTCAAATACATAAAAGTACCTTATGTATTTGAGAGAAATACTGGATAGAAACCTTATTACTTTAATCAATGTAGTAAGGCTTTTGCATATCATAGAAGTGTACACATTCATCTCGGAACACATGCTGAATAGAAACCCTACAATTTTAACCAATGTGGTAGAGACTTTGTATTTGTCATTAGGCTTTAAAATCTTGAATAAAAATCATACTGCAAAGAAAGTCTTTTTTTTCTTTTTTGGTTTTTTGAGACAGGGTTTCTCTGTAGCATTGGAGTTTGTTCTGGAACTCACTTATAGACAAGGCTGGCCTTTAATTCACAGAGATTTGTCTGTCTCCCAAGTGCTGGATTAAAGGGGTGTGCCACCACAGTCCAGCCTGTCAAACCCTTTAGGTGCAACCAGTGTGGTAAAGTTTTCCTCTTCTTGGTAGTCTTTATACAGGAGTAAACTTTTAGTGGATAAGAGGTCTACTAAGTCCTTTTCCTATCACAGTACTCTGAGGACCTCAGAAGTTTCATACTAAAGGGAATGTAACTATAAATGTTTTGGAAATCTCTTCAGCCAACACACATTTACTTACATAAGACTGGGAAGAAAACAAGATTACAAATGCCAAATCTGTTCAAGCATGATGAAGTCTCTATTTTGTTAGCACCTGCAAAATTATATGGATAGAAGTCCTGTGAAAAGGTGACCCTTTGATTTCTCACTTTTCTTCAATTATATAAATATTCTTATCTGTAGAAGTTAGCTCAATTTGGGAAAAAAAACAGTCTAGCTTAAAGATAAATAATTATATTTTTACTTATTATAAGGGGAAACTGACTGCCCAAGAATGGAATATCCAGGTTCTGATGTGTTCTGTGGAAATCACTCAGACAGCAAGCACCTGGTCCATCCTGTTTTTCTCCTGAACTTCAGGAAGCCACGCCTTAACTAGGTTCCACTTCTTAAAGATGATTGGTTAACAAAGCTTCCCCTATCACTTATCCAGGTGTAAAATTTTGTAGATGGGTATGAGTGCCTCTTCTGTGTCTGTGATAAAACAAAATGTCTAAGTCAATTAATAAAAGTGTTTAATGTGACTCTGGGTTCCAGACGGTTACATGATCACCTTGACTGTGTTGTCACAAGAAGTGTCAGACATGACAGCTACATTGGGAAGCTAAGGGCTCACATCCTCAGTCTGCACCATGAATCAGGTGTAGGAACTTGAAATGGTGTGTGAATGTATACTCTCAGGAACAAACTCATGACATATTTCTTTCAGGATGACAATATCTTGTAAATTTTCCCAATTGATGCCACTAATTGAGAATGATTAATTTCTGTAATTTCAAGTCTACATTCTTGCCTTCTATTGCATAATCCAAATCATGATTAAGAAAAAATCTGGGAGTATACCTTTAAATGCCTCAACCCATGGGTTACAGGAATGAATACTTACAAGAGAAAAACATTCACGAGTGAAAACATGGTTAGTCAAATGTTTTATTTAATTTTAATTATGCTGTTTGCTGTGCCATTGTATGAGTATATAAATATTCATGTTTTCTCCCAGGAACGTTAGACCCATGGGTATTCCTTTTGCAGGACTACGGGAAGTTCTCAAAACCCTGACCTTCATCCTAAAATGGACTGGTCCTTGCTGCTTGTCCATGTCCGTAGCCCTGTAAATATTTTAAAGACTTGTTTTTATCATGTTAACATCATGTAATAGGGAAGAACTCCAGCAAGAGAAAAACCTTCTTCATGTAAATGATATGGTAAAGACTTTAGACACCACAGTAGTCTTTATTGTCAGAAATTCTTGTTTCATATCTTTTTCATCATAAAGAAGGTTAATCATTCACTATCTTCACTCAAGTCTGATGGTGGACATTTCTCCATTGCAGTTTTTGGTTAGTGACATATTAAAGTGTTCTATACATTTAGCAAATCCTTTCAATGAAGCTTATTTTGTGCTCTTTGTTTTCTTTCTGTGGCTTTTGTACATCTCCTATGGTCCTTTCACTTAATCATAGTTTTTTTTTCTGCTGAAATATATAGAATGAGATGTCCATCATCTAAGTGAAACATTATTTATTTTTATTTTGGGCAGTATATATTCATGCTTTTTAAGTAATGGTGTCTCTGAAAGGATGGTGATTTTTTTCCCAGGATTTCTTTTTCATATTTTCACAACTTCCCTTGAAATGTCATTTTCTATCCAGTCTACTTTGTATGTCACTAAATAGTTATGAATACATCTGAATTCATAATCATCATGGGTCATTCTCTTGAATATAAGTCCATTGGTACATGTTAGACCGCAACAATTGCTGTTTTGTCTACATATTTTATCAAAATTAATGTTAAAATGCATAATACAGTAGAGTATAAGAAACGTTACCTCATATGTGTGTCCACAGCATCATTTTCATCAAATTGGTAGAGATATAAAATGTGGGATAATCAGTAATCAATTGAATATTTCACAGTATAGCTTGATGTCCTGTGGATAGGTATTCATTATTTGAAGTTCTTTGCATCTTCCTATTTCCATTAGTTATCCACTTGTCACTTCATCATGAAGTGCTTCCTTCTAAGGGGATTATCAAGAGATGCCAGCTAATGTAACATCAATGGGATTTATTTGAAAAAAGTTTCTGTTATATGTATGTGTGATATGATTATGGAATTTTAGCCCTGACAGATATGTGAAGACCATAAGACAACTTTTTGGGGTAAACCCTTGGCTCTCTTCATATGATCAAGATTAGGTTACCAGTCATGCACACCACACACATTTCCCACTAAATCAACACTCTGATTAATTGAAACATTCTACCAGTAAAATGTCTTTTTTTCAGATTATAAACATGTTTTCATTGATGGGTAGAATCAAAGCAACAACTTAAATAATAAAACCTATTTTCAATTGAAAATGCTAAACTGTGATCTCTTCTTTTGTTTTTTTTTTCCTTTTTTGTAGTATGTATTATCTTTAGGACTAAACCCTTGATTTTAATATTTTTTCAGAACTCCAATAAATACCACAGTATTCCTCAGAACATAAAGTTTTTGCTGCTGTCTGATGACTTGAGTTTGTCCTTGTATTTACCGAGTGTAAAAGTGGAGGACAAAAGAGGGTATCTGATCCCCTTTAACTGGAGTTAGAGAGAATTGTGAGCTGTTTTGTGGGTTCTGGAAAACAAAGTCAGGCCCTGTGGATAAGCAACCAGTGTTCTCATCTGCTGAGCCATCTATTCAGCCTAGTGAACATGTCATTATAGCAGTAAGGTGTGAATGGATGATCCTGAGTTCATCTTTGCCCCACTTCTTATGACCCAAAAGAAATACAAGATGGACAGCATCAGAAACTAACTTAGAGATATGCCTAAAGATGTCTTTGAGGCAGACGGAGCCAGCGGCCTGGAACGGAGGGGCCTGGCGCGGTGGCAGAGGACTCAAGCGGCAGGGACCAGCGCACAACACCGAGAGCAGATAGCCCCACTACAATTAAATCAAAGAGGTAGGCCTTTGGTTGGCGAGGGCCCTGGCAAATGGGGAGCCGGGTCCTGTTCCGGAAAACCCTTCTGAGGGGTGAGAGGGTTCTTGGGCCCCGGCAGGAGCCAGGAAACAGAGCTAGGGCAATTAGTAAGAGAAGCCTCTGGCCAGGAGAGAAACCGGATCCGATTTTAAAAGACCAATTAGATAGCATTAAAAGGAGGAGATGGGCAGGCGCCAAGGCAGAACATCACCCAATAATCTGAAAAACAACATGAAAACACCAGATCCCAAAGATCTTACAACAGAAAGATTTGAACACCCTAACACAGAAGAAGTGGAAAAAATTGACTTTATGAAAGCAATAGAGTCCCTTAAAAAAGATGTAAAAAACACCCTTATAGAAATGGATGAGAAGTATAACAAAAAGTTTGAAGTATTAAGTAAATATGTACATGAGACCCACAAACAGGTAATGGAAACAGTTCAAGAATTGAAATCTAAAATAGAAGCAAGGAAGAAAACACAAATTGAGGAACAGCTGGATATGGAAAATCTAGGCCAACGAGCAGAGGCTACAGAAACAAGCATAATCAATAGACTACAAGAGATAGAAGAAAGAATCTCAGATTCTGAGGACACCATAGAGAAAATAAATGCACTGATCAAAGAAAACAGCAAAGCCAACAAATTCTCATCACAAAACATTCAAGAAATATGGGACACAATAAAAAGACCAAACCTAAGAATAATAGGGATAGAAGAAGGAGAAGAATCACAGCTCAAAGGCCCAGAAAATATTTTTAACAAAATTATGGAAGAAAACTTTCCCAACATAAAAAAAGATATCCCTTGAAACATCACCTTTTACAATATCCACAAATAACATTAAATATTTTGGGGTAACATTAACCAAGGAATTAAAGACCTATTTGACAAGAACTTTAAGTCTTTGAAGAAAGAAAATGAGGAAGGCACCAGAAAATGGAAAGATCTCCAATGCTCTTGGATAGGAAGTATCAACATAGTAAAAATGGCAATCCTAACAAAAACAATCTATAGATTCAATGCAATCCCCATCAAAATCACAGCACAATTCTTCACAGACCTTGAAAGAACAATAATCCCATGACAGCTGGAAGTAATTCTAGAGGATGATATCCCATTTGCCAAAAAATATTTGTCCTTATGTTTGGGAACACCATTTAGGGGTTGTTGATTATTACTTGTACTAGAGAGAGGGTTGGGATGAAAACTATGTTTGTTCAAAAAACAGGGATAATAGTATTGGGTAATAAAGTGAATACTTGTGATCTATTAATTGTAGATAATTTACATTACATTGGTATAGCTTCTTATATTGATACAAGTTCAAATTATATTTGCTGGGCTGGAGAGATGGCTCAGTGGTTAAGAGCATTGCCTGCTCTTCCATAGGTCCTGAGTTCAATTCCCAGAAACCACATGGTGGCTCACAACCATCTGTAGAGAGGTCTGATGCCCTCTTCTGGCCTTCGGGCATACAGACAGAATATTGTATACATAATAAATAAATATTATATTTGCTGTTTTTATTTACATTATTTGTACACATATGCAAAACTATTTTACCAGATTGTATATATACTTGTTTTTACCTCTGTTTAGGACATTTTGTATATTGATACAACTTTTAGAATATACTTTTATATTACATTATATATTACTTCTACCTCTGATCAAGATACTTATTGTTTACACTTTGTGGTCATTGTCCTCATTTGTTGCACATTTGTTTACAGATTATTTAATATTCTTTTTTAAAAAAGATTATTAATTTATTATGTATACAGTGATATATATATATATATATATATATATATATATATATATATATATATATATATATGAACCAGATCTCATTATATGTGGTTTCTGGGAATTGAAATATTATAGGTCAATATTTGTTCATGTTTGTTGTACATATGGTCAGGTCAATTAGTTTCTTTAGATACATAGAGATTGTATTACATGTAGATAGGTAAACTTCAACCATTTCAAGGATCTGTAGAAATGGCATGTAAATAACTTATGGTTCCATTGACATAAGACAAGATTGCTCCTTGCAGCAACAATGTATTCTCGAAAGAATGTTGAGCATGAAAGACACTCCACTCAGAGTTTGTTTTGTTATTGGTGAAACTGGCCTTTGGGCAAGGGACTGCCCCTGCCTGAGCCACTAACAAGGTACACGGTGTACTGAAATGGATAAGCAGGACTGTCAAATCTTGCCAAGACAGGGTAAGAAAGTTTCAAAAAATTTCCTGCCTCTGAAATGGTCTGTCATTTATGATAGGCCATAGCCAAATTTGTTTGCTTCAATGTTGCAAAATGAGACTTTGGGTGATTTCTCAGGTAGCTAATTGTCTCTGTCATATGTTGCTTACTTTGGAAGCTACTTTATTGTACTTCCTGCCTGCTCAAGTGTAGGGCCCTGGGTCTACCACTGCTCCTGGGGTTTATTTTGACAACAGTTTCTGGCCAGACAACTAAAACATTCTGTTTGTTTATGTTTTCCCTCTGCCCTGCCTGGTGATTAGCTGTAGGGCATTGTTTACCCCCATCTTGGGTGTGGCAATTTCCCACCTGCCTGGGGGGAATTCTTTGTACAGGAGCTAGGTATTTAAGGATTTCCCCAAGATTGAATAAATGGAATTTGGCTGATCTCTTTTCAAATGACTCAGGTCTCTTGGGTGTTCTTTCCATTTCCAGGCCCTTGTCTGGCTTGTGTACAGTACAGTGGCTGAGTATGGTACAGTGGCATGTGAACTGCACCGAGAGGGTAATGCAGGAGCAGGTGTTGCAATTGGAGACCCTGCTGGTATGATCAGGAATTACAGTTGGAGGCCCTTCAGCGAGATCGGGAAGTAGAGGGACCCTGAGAAATCACCTTTGGAAGGCTCGCTAGCAGGTAAGAAATTGAGTGGTGAAGGTGAATTGGAAATGGGTGTAAGTAATTCTGTTCCAGTGTTAAGGGGCCGGTTTACAGGCCAGCTGTTAGTTCTTTTAGAGAAACAAGGCACCAGTATTAAAACTGAGACAGTGCAAGAGATCATTATGACAGTTGTAGACTTTAGTCCCTGGTTTCTACATGCAGGGGGCTTTAATATTACTGATTTGGAGCAGGTAAAGGCTGACATTCAAAAAGCATTGAAAGAGAGAGGGCCAGAAGAATTCTCTGTAGCAATATTTTCACTATGGCACTTAGTCAGAGGTGCTCTTCTCAGTGATGATGTAAAAGTAAAAGCAATTGGAGAATTTGAACAAAACCTTTGAGGAGATTCAGGAGATAGAATCTGTGAATTCCATTAAGAGCTTTGAGAAGGGGGAAGTTAAGAGTACTAAAAGGGATATAGAAGAGGAAGAAGGAATTTTAGAAAAGGAAATTGCACTGATAAAAAAAGAAGTTAGAAAAAGAAGAAAGGAAGGGAGCAAACAAAGATGTCTCCACAAGACCTCCACCGCAAAATCCATTCCTTGCCACTTCAAATCCTCTTGCTTCTGCGTCCACCCTTATAGACTTAGAGGTGGAAATCTGAGAGATCCAAAACAGACTGAATAATCTAAGTAGAGAAAGGCAAATTTATCCTGCTGTGGAAATCATTGATCTGCAAGGACAGAGGATCAGGCAGCATAACCCCCTGGCCTTTAAGGACATTAAGCAACTAGAAGAAGCACTTACAGCCTATGGAACTCATGCCCCCTTCACTGTGGCTTTATTGGAATCTCTTGCAGAACTCAAATTTACTCCCAGTGACTGGATGCAGCTTTGCAGGGCTTGTCTTTTGGGGGTAGATTATTTGTTATGGAGAGGCGAAATGCAGGAAAATTGCGATAATACCGCACTGAGTAATGCCACTGTGGGTTTCCCGCAACATACCCTTGACATGTTAACTGGTACAGGACAGTGTGCTGGCTTAGTGGCACAGACCGTATATGATCCTGATGTTTATGCTCAGATACCTGCTGCAGCTGTTAAGGATTGAAAAACTTTACCTAACAAAGGAGCAGGAGAACAACTGTCTAATGTTCTTCAAGGACCTTCAGAACCTTATTCTGTGTTTGTTGACTGCCTGGGAAAGTCCCATTTTGCAGGATGTGGACTCGGCTATGCTGGTCACAAAGCAATTGCCCTATGAAAATGCTAACAAATACTGTCAAGAGGCTATATGCCCCCACAGAAATGGGAATTTAAATGATTTTATCCAGTTATTCAGGGACATTGATGACACTCATGTGATGGGTCAGGTAATTGTTTCTGCTCTTAGCGAAGGTCAAGGTGGAGTTAGATCAATGAATTGTTTTCAATGCAGAAGGTCGGGACACATCAAAAGGAATGGCCCTGCCGGTAAAGGGGCAGTAAACCAGCCCAGGGGAAATCCAGGTGTTTGCCCAAAATGTCAAAAGGGGACTTAATGGGCTGAGTGTCACTCTAAAACTGACATTCAAGGAAATCTCATCCCCATGTTGGGAAACAGGAGGAAAGGCCTGCCCTGGGCCCCCAAAACACAAGTGTATGGAGCCATGAGTAGCCCAGCTGTTCCCATCAGATTCATTCTTCAAATGCCTCACTGTCTAAGACCTTGTCCAAGGCACCACAGGAAGTACAGTACTAGACCTCTGTACCTCTACCTGGGCAGTATTGACCCCACAAATGGGTGTGTAGGCCTTGGGGACTGGAGTATTTGGACCTACTCCAAAGAATTCAATAGGTATAGTTTTGGGTAGAAGTAGTTCTGCACTTAAAGGAAATAAAATTTTGCCAGGAATTATAGACTTTGATTATACTGGAGAAATTAAAATTATGATTAAAGCTGGGGTGAGTGTCCTTGTCATCCTCAAGGAGCAAGAATAGCTCGACTAGTGCTTTTGCCCACGTTTCGCTCTACTAATCCATTCTTTAAACAAGAATGAGGGGACAAGGCATTTGGCTCCATGGGACTTCCTGGAACTTTTTGAGTTTCTTATTTAGAGAACCACCCCATGTTTACATAACAATCACTGGGAAAAAGTTCCAAGGCCTTCCAGATACAGGGGCTGATAGTTCTGTGATTGCTAAAAAAAACACTGGCTGGAATGTGGCAACTCATGAAGCAGATCCATAGCCTTGGCTTCCCACCAGAAGTGGAGGAGCAGGATGTTGGCACTCTGCCCATGTCTTGTGCCCAGGAGAGCAGGATGGACCATCACCCAGTAGCCTGTGCTTCCACTAATATCAATGTGTAGATGCCATTCTTGTAGCTCTTACCTGCAGGTTTAGCTTGAATTAAGGGATCTGGGGGGACCATTTAACTTAATTACCGCTAGTTTTGGAATGTTTTTGTAAGATTAGGGTTGGCACGGATGCAGTGTGGAATGCTAGGAGATGAGTCACACTTACCTGTGTTCCTATGGAAACTTTGAATATTTGTTTTATATGGATTTTTATCACTTTTTAGACATGATACTAATGTGTGCCACTCAACTGCTAAGCAAGCATTTGTAGCTTGTACATTTGGCAGAATGGTCCAAAAGCTAATGTTGTGACCCATTTTGGAAATAAACTGTCTTGAAATAATTGGGCATCAGGGAATGTTTGCAAGTGTCCCTTAAAGAAGGTGCACACTTCCTGCACAGGCTGCTGTAGTCACAGCACAGCAGAGAAGGAAAGGGTGGATGGGATGGGGCCACACCCTCTATACACTGCATGAGTCTGCTTAGCCAGCCCTGAGTGTGTGCACCTGGCTGTGAAGTCGGTGCCCAGAACCTGTTGGTGAGGAATGCCATCCGTCTGACCCTATGTCCTGGCCACATCTCAGGCTCTTTGAACCTTGCCTGCAGAAACCCAGAATGTTCCTCAACCCTTGGCTTGGCCTGCATCACCACTAGTAACAACTTGGAAGTATCATACAACCAACTTCCTGTAATAAATTCAGCAGCAACTACTGTGTTGTAAATCTTAAAAAAAAAAAAAAAACCCACTGGCTGGCACCCTGACCTCTATGGCATTACAGGGGGTAGGAATGGCCAGTTCTCCAGAGTGCAGTACCCAATATTTAGATTGGAAGGATGAAGAGTGAGGGGAATGCAGTGGCTGATCAGCTTGCTTGCCAAATTTGTGCAGTTAGTCAAGAATCTTATGAAGCTGCGGAAAAAGCCCATAATCGTTTTCATCTCAATGCTGGGTCTTTAAGATTTCATTTTAAGATATCTCAAGAGCAGGTCACTGATGTTGTTGAAAAATGCTCTCTGTGTACAGAACTTTCAGCGGTTCCTCATTTGGGAGTTAATACTCATGGGCTTGCCCCTAATCATTTATGGCAAATGGATTTTGCCCATGTTCCTTCTTTTGGGCATATGCAATATGTTTGCTTCAGCACATGCAGGAGAAAAATCATGGGATGTTAAAAGTCACTGTCTCCAGGCTTTTGCCTACATGGGAGTTCCAAAAACTGTAAAAACTGGCAATGGGCCAGCCTACACCCAACTCTGGCTTTGCTAAATTTTGCTGAGTTCTCCATTTCTCATAAAACAGAAATACCTTATAATTCTCAAGGACAAGCTATAGTGGAGCGAGTACATCATATGCTCAAAGCCTATTTGCATAAAACAAAAAGGGGGGGAATATGGTTCCACCCCCAGAAACCATTTGTCTTTTATTTTACACATTTTAAATTTTTCGAATGTTGATGCTTAATCTTGTATGCTGCTGACCAGCATCGGCAGCCAGTTTCTTCCGGGATGCCTCATGGCAAATGGAAGAATCTAGCAGATGGCACTTGGTGTGGTTTAGATCCTGTACTGGTGTTGGGAAGAGGGGCTGTTTGTGTTTTCCCACAGGATGATGACAATCCAGTATGGGTACCTGAGCATCTGGTGCATGCTGTGGATTTTCCTGTCCAGAAGCCTGAAGACAGGGTAGAGCCAAGAGATCAAATAGATACTGGCTTGTCAACTGAAGAGTTGCTGGGATCCTGAGGTCCTGGCTGTGGTGGTCTGAGTGCCAAGGATTGTTCCTCTATCAACACATCCCATGATAATGGCAGCCATTGCTGTGGCTGCCACAGCAGCTAGGGCTGCTGGATTTCACCTTAGTCAGTCAGTTGCTTCTGCTAGCACAATGGATACCTTATCAGGGCAGGTTCCAAATGCCTTGACCACTCAAATTGAGCTAATTTTTTTTAAAGACTAGTCAAGTGCAGTAGTGAGAAGGGGGGAAAGTGTAGAACAGGAGTTCAATCTGTAACTGACTGTGAACAATCAATTGAGATAATTCACTACCTTCGGACCAGCCAAATTGAGCTAAATTTAAAAATGAATATTGCAGTTAGTTTTGCAATTGGTTTTGGTTAAAGACTACTGCTGGGTTATACAGTAAAAGGGTTATTGCTGTTATTCATGAACCATGGAGTGCACAATTTACAAATTGACTCTTGAGATTATTTTAGTTAACTATACCAGGGTTCCTCCCACCAGTTCTGAGACCTTACTTAAAGGGCTCCAATTTGGGCAGTCTTATTTAGGATTGAGCAGGCACAGTCTCCTTAAGGAGAGCTTATATGTGCTGGAGCATCATCTTCATGGTTTCATGGTGCCAGAGCCAAAGAGAAGCTCAGGTCAATGTCGCCACATGGTAAGTCCTCTTAGTTATTGCCCCGAAGGATGTTTCAGTGCAAATATGGCTGAACTCAGTGATGGGTGACTAGTGAGCCAATGACAGGAAAGGTTTTGGGGGGGCTATCCCAACCTAAGACAGGAAATGTTTTGACCTGGACACTTTCCCATGACAGATAAGGGGTATTGCCTCACATCCAATGCCACCTTTGGATAGTCATATAATAGCCTAGTCATATAATTTATATAAAAGGGGGACCTGTAGGGTCCATGGGTCTACCCCTGCTCCTGTGGTTCTTCTTGAGGAGTTTCTGGCTGGCCAGCTAAAACATTCTGTTTGTTTCTATGCTCCCTCTGCCCTGCCTGGTGATTAGCTGTAGGGCATTGTTTACTCCATCTTGGGTGTGGCAATTTCCCACCTGCCTGAGGGGAATTCCTTGTGCAGCAGCCAGGTTTTTAAGGATTTCCCCAAGGTTGAATAAATGGAATTCAGCTTAATCTCCTTTCAGATCGGGTCTCTTGTGTGTTCTTTCAATCTCCAGGCCCTTGCCTGGCATGCCTGTGGTACAGTGGCCTATGGTACAGTGGCAGAGAGGGTAACGCAGATACTCAAATAATATTATCTCCCTTCTCAGGCCTTTGATGGGGTTGAAAATTAGATAGTTGTAGTTACTGTCCTTTTATGATCTAGCCAAACCCATTTTCTATATAAGACTTAGACTATATAGGACAGAATGTTTATTAAAAACATTTAGCATATGTTCCTTGCTTGATATTGTTTATGCTGGTTGTATTTCTAATTATAAATGATATCTGTTCCTAGTGCATATAGTTTTGTATTGGGTTTGGAACTCTTATTTAAACAAAAGGGGGAGGTGCTGTGGGAGCACATTCTGCTCTTTCAGCCAATAACCTTTAAGTAACCAGCCTACTTGGGTGTGGCCCCTTATACTGTAAAAGCAGCTGTAAATGTATACCCACTCTCTTACTTCTGGCTCCTTCTTCCAGCTGCAAGACTCTGTTCCTGTTCACACAGAGGACTGTCTTGGAAAGTGATCTGTAAGTTTTCCTCATAAATAAACATTTATTACTCATAATTCTGAACTGGTGTGGGACTGGAAAAAAGAAAGCATATTTAACAAATGGTACTGGCATAACTGGATATCAACCTGTAGAAAAATGAAAATAGATCCATATCTGTCACCATGCACAAAACTCAATTCCAAATGAATGAAAGACCTCAATATAAAGCCAGTCACACTGAACCTCACAGAAGAGAAAGTGAGAAGTATACTTGTATGCATTGGCACATGAGATCACTTCCTAAATATAACCCCAGTAGCACAGACACCAAGAGAAACAATAAATGGGATGTCCTGAAACTGAAATGCTTTTGTAAACAAAGGGCAGAGTCAACAAGACAAAATGGTAGCCTAGAGAATGAGATAATATCTTCACTAAGCCTACATCAGACAGATGTATCCAAAACATACAGAGAACACAAGAAATTGGTCATCAAAAGAACAATAAAAATCTGGAGTACAGACCTAAACAGAGAACTCTCAACAAAGGAATCTAAAATGGCTGAAAGACACTTAAGGAAATGATAAACATCTTTAGTCATCAGAGAAATGCAAATCAAAACAACTCTGAGATTCCATCTTACACCTGTAAGAATGGCCAAGATCAAAAACACTAATGACAACTTATGCTGGAGAGGCTGTTGGGTAAAGAAAGCACACCTCAGTTGCTAGTGGGAGTGCAAGGTGGTACAGTTGCTTTGGGTATCAGGATGGTGATTTCTCAGAAAATTAGAAAACAACTTTCCTCGAGATCCAGCAATACCACCTTTGGGTATATATCCAAAGGATGCTTAACATAAGGACATGTGCTCAACTATGTTCATAGCAGCATTGTTTGTCATAGCCAGAACGTGCAAAGAACCTAAATGCCCCTTGATCAAAGAATGGATAAGAAAATGTGGCTTATTAAACAATGGAGAAAAAATTAAACACAGGAAAAAAAATAATGACATCTTAAAATTTGCAGGCAAATGAATGGATCTAGAAAACATATAGAGTGAGATAACCCAGACCCAAAAAGACAAATATCATTTGTGCTCACTCATAAGCGGATTTTAGACACAAAGCAAAAAAAAAAAAAATCAGCATACAATTCACAATTCCAGAAAACCTAGACAACAACGAGGATCCTAAGACAGACATACATGGATCTAATCTGCATGGACAGTTTAGAAAAAGACAAGGTCTCCTGAGAAAATTGGGAGCATGGAGACCATGAGAGAGGGTTGAATGGGAGGGGAGAGGCAGGAAGGGGAGTAGACAAAAATGTATAGCTCAAGAAAATAAAAGAAAAAATAATAACACAAGGGACAAGATAAAAGATTACTCTCCCATAGCAGTAATACATCCTAAAAAAAAAAAAAAAAAAAAGGTAAACTTATCCTCAGGTATACCCCAAGCATTGCTCTCTGGACATTTGATTTGACTTCCACATGCAAAACAATCTCACTAACAATTCAATACTCTACAGCTCTTTGTAAATGCCTAATTGTGCAAGTCTTAGAGTCACTTCATTTTATGTCTCAGAATAACATATTCCACAAAAAAGGAATAAGGAAAAAAGTGATAGCAGTTTATCATTTTCAATTGCAAAAAGGTTTTATTATTCCAAGTGTTCTGTTTTCCTCTAGTCTCCAATGAAAACATGTTTACAATCTAAAAAGAAGACAATATTTTACTGACTTAATGTCTTAACTCATCGGGTCGAGTTGATATACCAGTGAGAAATGTGTATGGTGTGCAAAGCTGGTAACCTAATCTTGATCACCATATAAAGAGAGCCAAAAGTCAACACAACAATCTTGTTTTATGGTCTCCACATACCAGTCAGACCTAATACCCCATAATCATATCACATACATATAACAGAAGCTTTTTTTCAAATAAATCTCATTGATTTAACATTATCTAGCATCTCTGATCAATTCCCTTAGAAGGAACCAATTTATGATGAAGTAACAAATGGATAACTAATGGGGCCAGGAAGATGTATAGAACTTTATATATACATACCATTAGGACATCAAGCTATACTGTGAAATATGCAATTGAGGGCTTATTTTTCTACATTATTATACCTCTACCAGTTTGAAGAAAAGGTTGTTTTGAATACACATGAGGTTTTTAATGTTTTTTTTTAATATTCTCTATTAAGCATTTTAACATTAACTTTGTTAAATGTTGACAAAAGAGCAAATGTTGGGATACATCATCGACCTTTATACTTACACTCAAGTAACTAACACATGAGAGTTATTAGTTTGAATATATCCATAACTAATTATTGACATATAAGCTAGCCTGGATAACATTTCAAGGGAATTTGTAAAGATATGGAAAACAAAACAAAGAAAAACAATTACCTCCCCTTTAACAGACACCCTTACTTGAAAAGCATGATCACACACTGCCTGATATTTAGTGAACAATGTAACACTTAGATGATGGGCATCTCATTCTATATATTTTAGCAGAAAATTACCTATCTCTCAGTAAAACCAGCCACAGCAGGAATACAAAGACCACAAAATAACCTTCACTTAATGGATTCGCTAAACCTATAGAACACTTTAATATCTATCTCCGACATTGCAAATTAGAAAACACAATGCGGTCATCTCTATCATCAGTCTTGAATGATGATAGTAAATAATTATGAAAAACACATGAGACAAAAATTTCTTGAGACTATGCCAACTGTGATGTCTAAAGTCTATAACAAATAATTTACATGAGGAAGGTTTGTCCTTTGTATGAGTTCTTCCCTGATATCAAGATGATTAAAAAGTTTCAAAAATATTTACAGGCCTAGAAACATGAAAAAGCAGTTATATTCAGTTTATTGTATCAGGTTTTTGAGAACTTCCTGTACTTCTTGCTTCAGGAATACGCAAGGGTTTAACCTTCTTGGAAAGAAGCATGAACATTCATATACCATGCAAACACAAGGACATCACACAATTAAAATTAAATAAAATTATTATCAAATATACCAAAAACAGACTGCAATTTTCAGTCATGAATGTTTCTCTAATAGGCATTCATCCTGTAACCCACATGCTAAGGCATTTAAAGGTTTACTTACAGAGTTTTTCTTCAACAAGAATGGGTTCGTGTAAGAAAAGGCAAGCATGTAGACTTGAAGTTAGAGAAATTAATCTTTCTAAATTGTTGGCATCATTTGGGAAGATTTAGGAAACACAGTACCCCTGGAAGAAATATGCCATGGGGGTTGTGGCTAAGGGTGTACATCCACACATCATTTCAAGTTCCTACCCCTGGTTCGTGCTACAGACAGAGGATGTGAGTTCTGAACATGTTTTCATGACATTTTCTTTTTTTTTTTTCCTTTTTTTTTTCATGACATTTTCATGGTGATCCTGTAAACCTCTGGAACCCAAAGTCAAATTAAACTCTAAATTAAAAAATTGACTTAGACATTATGCTTTATCACAGACACATAAGAGGCCCTCATACATATCTAAAAAATTTTACATTTGGATAAGTGCATTTATGTAATTGAAGAAAAGTGTGAAATCAATGAATTCACAGAACAACTATCCATATAATTTTACTGGTACAAACAAAGTAGAAAACTCAACAGATGGCTGACACTTGAAGATGTTTTTCTTTACAATTTTATTTACATAATTGTATGCTGCCTGAAAATATTACCAATCATGTATAGGTTTCATGTAAAGTATGTGTTTTTTTATGTGCTTTGAGACTAATAAGTTGTGAAAAGGCTTTATCACATTCATCACATTCATATGGTTTCTCTCTAGTATGTGTTATTTTGTGTTTTTTGAGACTACTAACCTGTGAAAAGGCTTTATCACATTCATTACATTCATACGGTTTCTCTCCAGTATGTGTTCTTTTGTGTGTTTTGAGACTACTAAGTTGTGAAAAAGCTTTATCACATTGATTACATTGATAAGGTTTCTCTCCAGTGTGTGTTCTTTTGTGAAGCTGGAGAACAGTGACATAGGAAAAAGATTTTCCACATTGATTACATTCATAGGGTCTTTCTCCAGTATGTATTCTTTTGTGTATTTGGAGCTTACAGCGATGTGAAAAAGTTTTATAACATTCATTACATTCAAATGGCTTTTCTCCAGTATGTGTTTTTTTATGTCTGTTAAGCTGGCCATGACTCTCAAAAGATTTATCACATTGATTACATTGATAAGGTTTCTCTCCAGTATGTGTCCTTTGATGTATGCGGAGAGCACTGTTCTGTGAAAAGGCTTTATCACATTGATTACATTCAAAGGGCTTCTCTCCAGTATGTGTTCTTTTATGTACTTGAAGATGATGATTATATGCAAAGACTTTACCACATTCAATACATTCATAGGGTTTCTCTCCAGTATGTGTTCTTTCATGTCTTTGGAGTCCAGAGCGCCATGAAAAAGCTTTATCACATTGATTACATTCAAAGGGCTTCTCTCCACTATGTGTTCTTTCATGTCTGGGAAGCAGGTCATGACTTGCAAATGCTTTACTACATTGATTACACTGATAAGGTTTTTCTCCAGTATGTGTTCTTTGGTGTAGTTGGAGAGTATAGTTCTGTGAAAAGGCTTTATCACATTGATTGCATGTGTAGGGTTTCTTCCCAGAATGTGGTTTTTTATGTTTTTGAAGCTGACCATGACTGGCAAGAACTTTACTGCATTGATTACACTCATAGTGTTTCTCTCCAGCATGTGCTCTTTTAAATATTTGAGGACAACTGCGACATGCCAAGGCTTCATCATGTTGAATACAATCATATGGGTTCTCTGAAGAATGAATTTTTTCTTGCCTGTGAAGAAAACTGTAACATGCAAAGGATTTAACACATTGTGTATATTCAGAGGGTTTCTCTCCAGTATGGCTTCTTTCATACCTGCAAAGATAACTGGAACATATAAAAAATTTATCACATGCATTACTCTAGTGAATCTTATCTGTATGAATTAATTTTATATGAGACTTTTTATGTATTTGAAAAAACTAGAACTACTCAGTTTTAAATAAGCTTTACCAAACTTATTTCATTCTAAGATTTTCTTATAGTTTAATAGATACTGCATAAGAAAGAGAACTAGGATAAACAAAATAAGTACACAGTCCAACACTCATAGGGCTTTTCTTCAGTGAGAGTTTGTTGATGTCTTTCCAATTAAGTTGGAAAACTAATTAAATATAACCTTGTATCACATTCAACATGTCTACCCAAGGTTGAAATACTAAATTTCTTTCATATTTTCTCATTATTCTGAGAGAGTTCCAGTCATTCTTCACATATTCACATGCTCACTTGCTTGTGTTCAGAGTGACATATGATATTCTTATTAAAGGAAGAACAAATAAATGATTTTTTCCATTGCATTCACACAATTTGAGATTTTGTTCCTCACAAACATGTGGAGTAGGGATTTAGGTTTCTCCACAGAAGCCTTTTTGACTTTCATAAACTAACCATTTCAATAAGGTTAGCAAAGCCACAGGTATATGAGTAACTCTAGCTTTACTACAGACTTTATTTCTCATACAGATTTGGACATATACTTATCATCTATTCAATGTGTATGCCTTGTGCAGTACTGGAGTTGCATAAACTATATGAATTGGCATTTCTATGGCATAGTTCTCATGGGGCTATGATTCAATTGGTGGTATCAGTAAAACATTGTTTCCTTATCTTCTTTTTTTGAGAGGAATGCCTTGAAAACACCGAACAGCTACCCGATATGGAGGCATATGACTGTGAGAAATTGATAATGATCAATACATTTCAAGCTGTTCTTATTTATTACTGTTGTCTTGCTTTACATCTGCCAGGACACATTAATTTTTTTCAAGGGAAATTTGTATCAAAATTTACATAAAAATTACCTTCCATGTCTTCTAGCACTTTGACAATGTTCTTTGAAATTATGATCTTCCCAACTATAGCCTAAAACATAGTACCAGAAAATGGATGATATATTATCGGAAACTGTGCAAAATGTACTATCATAAATGAACAATGCAGTATTTATTCAGCTCATTCTTATTCTTTCTTAAACAAAACTATGCAAGAGAATCAATAACTAAGGCACAGTTGTCCCTTTACATTAAAATGTGAAGGAAAGTTCACAGTCTTACCTATGGCTGTGAGGTTCCTGTATGTCTCCAGCATCACATCTTTATAGAGACTCTTCTGAGAAGGATTGAGCAAGGCCCACTCATCCCGAGTGAAGTCAATGTGCACATCATCATAGGTCACTGCATTCTAGAATAATCCAAACAATAATAAAACAAAGTGTGAACCTGACATTGTAAATGAATACTTCTTTTATTGTAATATATTCACATAATTCTTATGCTTCCTACAGTTCTTTCATGAAATAATGTAATCACCACTCACTCTAGAAATGAGCTGAAGAGGAGGCACATATGTGCCATTCCTTGACCCATTACATAGGATACAGCCGTGAGAAAGAAATGGCAATGAACAGACATACAGACAGAGACAAGCAAGCAGATCAACACTACTGAGAACACATCAGAAAAATAGTGTGGATGATTATTAACTAGAAAAGAGATGGGAAACTTGGGTATATTGGCTCATATCTTAATACCAGCACTCAATGTAAAAGCAGATGAATTAAATTAAGTTGGATGCCAGTCAAAACCTATGCAGTGAGTTACAGGTAAGCCAGAGTTACACATTAATAAAACCCTGTCTTTTCACCAAAAATCATTTAAACAACAAAATGTAAAAAGAAATCAGAGGTTTTTACTGAAGTTCCTACAAAATGTTTTGCATTCCTGTAGTTCTGCATTCATTTTCCAGAACCTGCCATGGCCCAGTTACATTGTAGCATAATAAAACCTTACTAAAAAGGAGTAAATGTTGAACAGTTAGAAATGGACCAAAGAAAACATAAGCACTGTAAATACTGATCATAAATATGATAGGGAAGTAAAATTGGCTCAGCACTTAAGTGGTCTTGCTGGTCTTGCGGAGAAGTGTGCTCAATTGCAAGTACTTAGGGTTTATAACTATCCATTACTTTAGCTTTGTGTGTTCTGAGGCCTCTTCTGACCACTATGAGGAATAGGCATACATTTGGTACATACCCACGTGTATCAAAATAAATGCATTCTAATTCAATAGAATTAAAAAAAAACAGGTAGAATGTCACACATCTCCAATCCATTGGTTCAGAAGACACAGGTATTAATGTCATGGATACTGTTATCCTGGAAAAGAGAAGGATACCCTCCACCACAGTTCAAAATTAAGACATAGGGATTTTCAGCACAGCAGCAAATGCTTGGAATTTACAAAAATCTACATTCCAAACACATCAGTCAATAAAAAAACATAAAACAAAGCATGTTCTCCACTATTAATTTCTCTGTGCAGAGGGATATATCTCTCAGTGGATGTCATGACAGTCTAAGGAGATACTTTCAGGACAGCCAGAGTTACACACAAAAACATTGTCTTTCAGAAACAAAACTAAAAATAAAAATTTAAAATAAAAATCAGAGCAGCAAAAAAAAAAAATCAGAGCAGCAAAAATGATTAACACTGAATAGCAATTGCTTCAACTGCGTGTTTTGTCATTTAGTGATACCATCTATAATAGTGGTGAAGTCATGGCAGCAGGACACAAACAACCAGATATGAGTTGAAGCTATAAACATGTAAATCCAATCCCCAATGTAGAATTTCATTAAAAAGCCTTCTCCTAGTAAAGGTTCCACAAATACAACAAAGAAGGGCACCAAGGAAAGACAAGTGTTCAAATATCTCATTATATCTTGGAGCTTTTCCTTCAATCAACTACATTCTGACCCAGATCTCTAAATGGCCATAGTCACCTCATGATGTAAAAGTATTTAGTTTAACTTCAATGATTGTCATAGGCTGCAACAGTCCCTGAAATGTTTAAATGTGAAGTCTTTTATAACATTTATGATAATGAATTGACTTGGCCATACCCAGACCAAAAAACCCACCCCTCCTACTACTGCCACTCCATAGGAGATTATGGAGGCCAACTATATTCAAACCACCACAGTGATGTAGCTGAATTTTGAGATAGCTAGATTCCCAATTATCTGAAGAACTGCAATATTGATTTCCATAATGGCTATACAGGTTTGCAATCCCAGCAGCAATGGGGGAGTATTCCCTTTATTCCACATTCTTGCCAGCATGAGATGCCACTTGTGTTATTGGTCTTAGCCATTCTGACAGGTATAAGATGAATTTTTAAGGTAGTTTTGCTTTACATTCCCTTGATGGCTAAGGATGTTGAAAATTTACTTAAGTGTCTTTAAGCCAGTTTAGATTCAATCTATTGAGAATTCTTTGTTTAATTCCAAACTGCATTTTTATTTGATTAATTTATTTGTTGATGTGTAGCATCTTGAGTTTTTTTTTCTTCTGAGCAAGTAAATGTTAATCACCTTAACTAACATGATATATACCCAATGTAAATTGATATTAGCTGTTGAATAAAGAATAATCACAGTACAATCAACAAACCCAGAGAGAATAAGTAACAAGGATGGCTGTAGTAGAGGGTGCATAGAGGCCTCCTGCAAAGAGGAACTAGACTAGATTTTGTGGTTGAACTTGGAACAAGAAAAGGAAGTATCAGGGGTGGTATGGAAACAGTGCAGTAGCAACTTTCTACAAGCTAAAAGGTGATTCTAGTGAAGACTCCCAGTAACTCAGATATGGAGCCTGAACTAGTCATCTTTTGTAATCACATATGGTCCCCACTGGTTGGACTAGAAAACCTAGAAAACCATAAAATATTTGACACAAACTTGTTATGTCTGTAAGATATACCAGGAAAACGGTGGCTCAAGTTTGGTATAGTGTCAAACCAATGACTGGCCTAAATTGAGGCCCAAGGTTGCCAGGATGAAAGCCTACATGGGCAGGAATCAGAAGATGGATGGCTCAGAGTACTAAAGTAGAACCAAATACAAGTAACAAAAAAGAAAAAAAAAGTCAATATAATGATAACTAATTCTATGTCCAACAGCTCTCCCACTCTCCAATTTTGTTCAGCTTTGTTGAGTCCAACACATATCTTATTCATTGGCTGGTTTCACTCCCCATTAGCAGCTCTCCTCATCAGATATCCTATGAACCTGGCATCTTGCATAATTAAAAAATTCCATCCTTCCAATATCTAAGATTCACTTATGATCTCCCAGGCTCCTCCACAGGTCTTGTTAATACACTGACGCTGTCCTCTGTAGTATATACAGCTGGTCTTCTAGACTCTGGATGACTCAATTCCACTGCCAGTGCTGTTCTTGCTCATCACATTACAGTGCTGGCTTCTACAAAACACTGGGGTCTTCTGTTGCAACTGGGCTGCATTTTCACCAGTAGTCTCTCATAGGATCTCTTCAGGATGTCACATCTCAACTTTTTGGCATGTCCCTTACAGTCCTGGGCCTTCAAGTGCCAGTAAGACTGCACCTTCTCCAATGGACTTTCTTGCCATCCCAAAGTGCCATGCCTCACATTCATCCATACCTTCAAAACCAGTACTACCAGGTTGACACATATTACCAAGTCCATCTACCAGCATGAGGTACAACCTTGGCTACCTTTGGAAGACAGCTTCTCTGTACTCTTAGGAAACACTTCCCAGACATTTCACATCAGCGAAGTTAGTCTCTTAGCTCCAGCCAACCAGAATCATGTATCCAGAAAAGTAGAATTTTGCTTAAATACATCTGATAACTTGCTCATCACAGCTGATACTTAAGACCCAGCCAACCAGAACCAGAGCATCTAAATGTCTTTATCCTATCATTAAGACTTAAGCCAGGGGGGCTGGAGAGATGGCTCAGAGGTTAAGAGCATTGCCTCCTCTTCCAAAGGTCCTGAGTTCAGTTCCCAGCAACCACATGGTGGCTCACAACCATCTGTAATTGGGTCTGGTGCCCTCTTCTGGCCTGCGGGCATACACACAGACAAAATATTGTATACATAATAAATAAATATTTAAAAAAAAAAAGACTTAAGCCAGAAGCACATGACCAAAGCTGTCATGTTCTGCTGCTCACTGGGGCTGGAACTTGGCCCCTTGTTTAATTATATTTCACCAGCTTTCTTTCTTTTACTGCCTAAGCTTGGCTGTCCTGAAAATTGCTCCTTAGACCAGGTTGACCTTGAATTTGCAGAGATAAGTCTCTCTCTCCAAAGGCTAGGATTGAAGACAAGTGCCAACACTCCCTTTATTCCATTTCTTAATCTGTTTATGTCCTTGAACAGCGAATTTAGCTGCAATTCTACTTATTGGGGCCCATTTTTCCTCAAGCAAATTTTCTTTTTCTGCTGCTCCTTTCATTATATATCTTCAGTAGAGTTACCAACTATATCCACATGACAGTCTATCCTAGTCTATTTTGAGAATTCTTCTGCCAATGGAATAATCAAAACCATTTTACTTTAGCCTCAGGTAGGTTCTTTGGATGGAGGCAAATTGCAGCCACTTCCATCACCAAAATATCACAAGGATAATTTCTAGGCAACATACTAAAACCCTACTCTCAAATTTCTTGAGCTGGCTCCCAAATATTTCATATTATTATCAAGGTCACTCTCTTCCATGCTCCTCTTAGTATGGTCAATTATGCTGTCTTTAATGCATTTAAAACTTTTCCTAATCCAAAGTCCCAAAGTTCATATTATTTCAAGCAAAAGTATGGTCAGGCCTAGTACAGCAATACCCCAGTCCCTGGGACCAATTTCTGTTTTAGTTAGGTTTTTATTTCCATGAAGGATCACACTGATCATTCAAACTCTTATAATGAAAACATTTCATTGAGGTGGCTCACTTACAATATCAGAAGTTGAGTCAATTATCATCATGGCTGAGAGCATGCATGCGGAGAGCCAGGTATGACACTGGAGCCTGTAGTACCTCCATCTTGGCTCAGTGGCAACACGAAGTCATCTGACATACTTCCTCTGACTAGTCTATGCCCACACCAAAACGGCCACACCTCCCACTGCTTCCACTCCCTCTTTAATTATGGGGGCCAACTACATTCAAACTACCACAGTGGTATAGCTGAGTCTTGAGGTAGATAGATTCCCAATGATCTAAAGAACTGCCATATTGATTTCCAAAATGGCTATACAGGTTTGCAATCCCAGCAGCAATGTGGAAGTGTCCCCTTTATTCCACATTCTTGCCAGTATGAGATGTCACTTGTGTTATTGGTCTTAGCCATTCTGACAGGTGTAAGATGAATTCTTAAGGTAGTTTTGATTTGCATTCCCTTGATGGCTAAGGGTGTTGAAAATTTACTTAAGTGTTTTTAAGCTAGTTTAAATCCAGCTATTTAGAATTCACTGCTTTAATCTTTACCACACTTTTTTTTGATCATTTATGTTGTTGATATCTACTTTCATGAGGTCGTTTTTTATTCTGAGCAAGTAAATCTGGAACCACACAAACAAACATGATTTATACTCACATGTAAGTGCATATTAGCTATTCAATAAGGAATCATCACAGTACAATTCACAGACCCACAGAGGATAAGTAATAAGGATGGCTGTAGCAGGGGATGCACTGATTTCCCATGAGAAGAAGAAACAGACTAGGTTTTATGGGTGGACTGGGAGCACCAATGGGGAGGATCTTAGGAGTAATGGAAGGAAAGTGGGAAAGAATACAGGGAGAGATGACTGGAAAAGGAAAGCTTTTAGGGTTGACATAGAAACATAGTTCAGTGGAAACCTTCTGCAGAATATGACAGTGACCCTAATGAGTACTCCCAGTAACTAATAATATGGAGCCTGAAGCAGCCATCTTCTGTACTGACATATAGCTCCCAGTGGTGGGATTGGAAAAGAAAGCCAACCATAAAATATTTGACACACACTTGTGTTTTCTGAAAGATATACCAGAGAATTGGTGACTTAAATTAATCTTGTAGCAAACCAATGACTGGAGCAAATTGAGGCCCAAGCCAAAAGAGGTAACCCATGACCAACATTACCTGGATGGCAATGAATAAGAGTTTGATGCCTCAGGGATTTAGAGCAGAACAAAATAGAAGTAGCAAAAAAAAAAAAAAAAAAAAAAAAAAAAAAAAAAACAATGGCCAATATAATGATTCCTAGCTGTACTCTGATATAATCAAAGATTGCTTGCTTCCTGGTCTAATTGTCATCAGAGGGGTTTCCTCTGATAAATAATGGTGGCAAAAACAGAGAACTTCACCCACACACTAGCTGAAGCACTTAAAAGGATGGAGAAATTTGGATGGGGGTTTCATAGAAGTCAGAGGTGTTAAGGATGCCAGAAAAACACAGCCCACAGAAGCAACTAAGAAGGGATCATAAGGGCTCAAAGAGTCTGACAGAGCAATTATGGATCTTACAGGGTCTGAGTCCTATCCTCCCCTTTTCTTGGTGATTTTGTGGGACTCTTAACAGTAAGAGTGTGATTGTTTCTGACTCTTTTGCTTTCTCTTGGGACTATTTTCCTCATACTAGGTTGCTTAATCCTCCATGGATATGAAGGATTGTGCCTAGTCTTATTGTATTTTGTCATGATGTTCAGTTGACATCCCTGGGAGGCAGGCCCTCTCTGAAGAGGAAGAAATGAACAGTGGATCTGGGACAGTGGGAAAGTTGGGGACTAGAAAGAATAGACAGAGTTGTCGATGTGGTCAATGTGTACTATAGGAGAGAAGAATAAAAAAAGAGAATAAAAAGAAGTCTAACTTCATGATCCCCACAATCTTTTTTTTTTGCAGTTTTCTTTTTTTCTTTTTTTTAAATATTTTATTTATTTATTTATTATGCATACAATATTCTGTCTGTATGTATGTCTGCAGGCCAGAAGAGGGTACCAGATCTCATTACAGATGGTTGTAAGCCACTATGTGGTTGCTGGGAATTGAACTCAGGACCTTTGGAAGAGCAGGCAATGCTCTTAACCACTGAGCCATCTCTCCAGCCCCGATCCCCACAATCTTAAACAGCTCCAACGCCGTTAAAATATCCAAAGTCCCCTCTGATCCTTAAGACAGAATATTGTCTTGTGACATCTTGTAAAATTAAAAAAAACCAAAGTAACTTTTTCAAACATACAAGGACACTGGATTTTTCCCCCATTTAAAAAGTGAGGAATGTGACTGGCTCTGTTCCAGCCCCCAACTTGGGCAGGCATCCCATACTCACATACAGATTACAGCAGCCAGAAGAACACTTAGGCTACCAGTCCATGAAATTTCTCCATTTCTTTAGTTTCCAGAGACATAATCCCCTAACAAAAGTCCAGCCACCACCCCCAACTGGGTGTGAATCCTTTGCTCAAGAGCAGGCTATGCTAGCCAGAAGGAAAGGTACTTGAACTCAGACAAAGACTCCCTGTTGAAACAGAGTCCACACCAGACATTAGAAATCCAGGCAGACTGCCCACCCATGGATCTCCTCCACTCTTTGAATAGCTCCCCAAACATTATCCCTACTCCCACCTGCCTTCTTGTCACTGTGTCCTAGCTCCCAACCTGGGTGGAGATACTGTTTGTAAAAAAGAAACATGAGCTGTGAGAGGTCCATGTAGGCCACAGACATCCCCACTCTCAAAGATCCCCACACCACACTGTCCCATCCCTCCTTCATATTTCCCCAGCCCCCAATTTGTGCAAAGACTCCCTGAAAGCCTGACAGAACCCAGACCACACCTGTCACCAGATTTCCAGCTGCAAACATGATCGTGGGGAACCTCTGTTGAACCACAGGCTACAGAGACCAGAAGAACAAAGAGCAAATAGAAACCAAAAAATAAACATCAATTCAAAAGAGACAAAATGAGAAATATAAATGTAGATTCATAATCATCACAAACCCAGCTACATAGAGGGCAGCTTAAGAAGCAAACAACAGCCAGGGCAATACGTCTTCATCAGAACCCAACTATCTTACTACAACAAGCTGTCAATATTCTAACATAGCTATAGCATCAGTAACACCGTGTAAGAGATGTCTCTGACTCTTTTACTTGGTCTTGGGACTCTATTCCTCCTATTGGGTTACTTCTTCAGGCCTTTATATGAGGGTTTATGTCTAGTCTTATTATAACTTGATATGCCATGTTTGGTTGGTATCCCTGGAAGATCTCTTTAAAGAAGGGAAATGGAGAAGGGGATCTGGAAAAAAATTGAGCAAGGAAGGGAACTGAGAGGAGTGAATAGGGTGACTGTAGTTGAGATGAATTCTGTGAGAGAAGAATTTTAAAAAGAAAAGAAAAGAAAGAGGAATGCAGAGACAGTGGGGGAAGATTGGCCAAAGCAAGATTATAAACCAACAGGTCAAAATTCTGTATTTCTTTCTCAGAGACAAGGAGCTTCAACCTCAAAGAACTTAAATAGTTTTATCCTTGTAACTTTTCCTTCATGTCTATCATTTGTTATTTACACTCTCTGTATGCATCTATCCAAGGCAAATGCTTCATAGTTTAGTATGTCAGTATCTGATTTTCTCAAAAGAACACAAGATTCATCTTCACAGCTTCATGCAAAAAACTATCAAAGGCTCCTGACTTGGATACTGACCCTGCCAAACATAGACAGGTTTACCGGTGCTGAACTAAAACCACAGAGGAAAAATCCATAACCTTTACATTTGGCATCTTTATTGTTCCCAGAACCAGAACAACATGGGTGATTAAGGCAAGTTTGGCTACTAAGTTGTAATGGACCCATCCAGAGTTGCTTGGACCAGAGTTGCAGCAGGTTTTGTAGAAAGTTGATTCCTGGAACTTGGAATCACATTGTTTACTCCTTCCGTTAACTGAAGGTCAAGCTAGATGGAATCTTATACCCTTAGAGCACCTTGCTTGGCTTCCACTCTAGAGCAATGGGCTTTTCTTTAATGGTGACAATCGACTTGAAAATTTTTATCTGTTTCTCAACAAAACTCCCATTTGAAACTCCCCAATGCTTTTTTCCTCTATCAAACAGACTTTTCATTTCTTTCTTTTTTTAAAAAATATTTATTTATTTATTTATTGTGTATACAATATTCTTTCTACGTGTATGCCTGTAGGCCAGAAGACGGCACCAGACCTCATTACAGATGGTTGTGAGCCACCATGTGGTTGCTAGGAATTGAACTCAGGACCTTTGGAAGAGCAGGCAGTGCTCTTAACCACTGAGCCATCTCTCTAGCCCTTTTCATTTCTTTCTATACATCCTGTTTCAATATTCACTGTAGACCTGAATGAGTCATCAATAATAACCATCCCACTGCCATCAACACTTTACCTAAGAAATCAGCACTTTAATATTTTTTAATTTACTCTTACACATTACTCAGGTAACAGAGGAAGAAGAATTATTTGGGGCAAATATATAATACAAATGACCTCTAGCTTAATTTTCATAGAGTCTATTTCCCACTGGAGAAATGCTATAAGGTCGATCTTCACTGTCTGCATTACTCTCAAGATTCCCACCTTCATAGTCCCATAATAATAACTAGTGTAGCTCTTTATACAAATTTTAGAGTTTATGCCAAGGAAAGTCATAATATCTTCAACAATCCTCCAAAAGTCCCTAATCCCAGGAACTTTACAGCAACAAAAATCACTCTGATGTACCACATCTTGTTATAACTTGCTTTTTACTTACTGGATTAAATTCTAACCAAAAGCATCTCAGGGTTTATTTGACTGATACTGTCATCACAACCCATCATTGTGGAAACTTAGGATAGAAACTCAAGTTAGCAACCAAAGTAAAAAACAAAAAAACACATGGTAAATTGTTTTTATTAGCTTTTTCTCACTTAGTCACTGTCTCATGCTCAGCTAGTTCTCTTACCCAGTTCAGCCCCACTTCTGTATGAGTGTTGCCATACTCAGTGGAAGAGCCTTCCTACATCAGTAATCAATCAACCCAATTTCTCAAAGACTTGGTAACTAGTGATTTTGAGTGTTCATGCCCTCAACTGATGTTTCCTCAGTAGACTCTAGGCTACATATGCTGACAGGTGAATCCACTTCAAAGAGACCATAATATATTAGAAAGTTTTAAAAATCAAAACCAGTGTGTTAACCACATCAATCACTTAAGGAGCAGGAAAACATCATCAAGATAGCAACAACTGGAAAACACAGATATCCATAGAAATAATGAAAGGCAAGACTCTAAATTCAAGAAAAAAAAAAACTGTCTCTCCACAGACAGCACCCAAACCAACAAAACCTCAAGGAAGAGCCAGGCGGTGGTGGCACACGCCTTTAATCCCAGCACTCGGGAGGCAGAGGCAGGCGGATCTCTGTGAGTTCGAGGCTAGCCTGGTCTACAAGAGCTATTGCCAGGACAGGCTCCAAAGTTACAGAGAAACCCTGTCTCAAAAAACTAAAAAAAAGAACACAAAACAAAACAAAACACCCTCAAGGAAGTCATAAAAATATACTAAATTTTCTGAATATAAAAATTGACTCATGCTGGAGGAGATGTGGAGTATGGAGAGCATTCTTCCACAGACTGTGGGTATGCAAAATTATACAACCTTGTTGGAAATCAGTATTTCAGTTTGTCAGAAAATTGTTAATCATCCTACCTCAAGAACCAGCAATACCACACTTTGCCATATACCAAAGGATGTCAATGATACCACAAGGGCATTTGCTCAACTATGTTCATACCGGGATTATTTGTAATAGCCAGAACCTGGAAACAACCTAGATGCCCCTCAACCAAAGAATGGATAAAAGAAAATGTGGCACATTTATACAATGGAGTAAGACTCAATGGTAAAATAAACAATGACATCTTGCAATGGAAATGGATGGAACTAGAAAATGCCATCCTGTTTGAGGTAACCCAGACTCAAAATCAAGAAAACAGTATTACTCAATCCAAAGTAGATACTACTTATAAAGCAAAGGAAAACCAGTCTATAGTTCACAACCACAGAGAAGTTAGGTAATAAGGAGAACCTAACAGAAACATATGTGGATCCACCTGGAAAGGGGAAATAGACAAGATATCCTGAGTAAATAGGGACAACAGTCCTGTTAGGCAAGGTCATAACAGTTTACAGAGATCTTGTGTTTTGGTTCAAGTAGTAAAACTACAACAATTGGGCTTCTTGATAAAGTCAGTTCTTTATCCAGATTTTTCATTGTTTTTGTCTGTGGACTTCCAAAAATGGCCACTCATGCCATTTATCAATCATCTAAAACTGATTACAAAACTCCATACTGCTAATTTTTATTGGCAGACTTGAGTACCAGCCCGAATAACCCCTCAGGGTTCAGAACTGCATACCTATGGCAAGCATGGATCTCAGGGTAAAATATTCACTCAAGTACATTACCTCGGCATCTTCTTTATTTTTTATGCTAGAGGAAAAATGAAGAGAAGGGGGCATGGAGGAGAGGGAGAATAAGGATAAGAAAGAAGGAGAGTAAGGGGAAGTAGTTTAAGTAGGGGAGGAGAAGAAGAGGAAGAGTAAGGGCAGATCTCCATGGGAATTCTAGTTTTAACAGACGTGGTTAGAAAAATCCATAGGCAAGGACAATAATAATATGCATATCAAGATCACAAAAAGTGGCAGGTAGAACCTGACAAAGCAGTACTCCAGAACAGGTGACCTGACCTAGGAAAGAGCCAGCATCCAAAGGGAAGATTCTGACATTCCAAGCCCTTAGATAAAGTTATTAAACATCCCTGGATCCTTGATTCTCCCATAGTCCTCATCTAATCTCTGCTATGATACACACCTCTGGGACACCCAGATTTGTTTGTTAGCAAAGGTGGGGCATGCTGCCTTCCTGCTCAGTGCCTGTCTTCTATAGAAATTTCTATGTGGTCTGTTAGCAGGTAATTTTGTGGGATTGACTCTATGTAAATTTGACTATTTGAACAAAGAGTGAAGCCATTGCTCCAAGGCCTCATTGTGTGGGGAAATTGAGCAAGGACAGTCCACTGATCAAGCAGAGGTTGCTCTGCTGTGGTGTTCTGGGAATGTGGCCCATTTCAAAGGGAAGAATCTTGGCTTAACAAGTATTTTACAGATATGATGGTGACTTTTCCAAAAGACAAGTGTTCCCACAGCTCTGCAAAATAGGTTGTTCCATGTGGATGAGTACATATACACTTCCCATAGATCTGCCTATTGGTCTGCACATTGACTGTATACTCTTGTGGACTCTAATAAATTTTAACAGCTACGAAAGCAGGAAACCTCTCATGTTCCTTCCTTCCCTCCCCTTTCTGCACTCTGCCTTCAACAGCTTCAGAGTAGGTAAATGGACTCAATTATTTCACATGTCTCTCTTCAATAGTGAGTCCACAGGAAAAGTCAAATGGATTAGAGGACTCTCATTAACTGGTCTCTTTTTCCTTCTCAATGACCAGTCAAAGCCCAGCCTGGAAGGAGCTGCAAGAGTGTTTTCCCAGCAGAGGGCAGCAGAGGCAGAATTAGCTGTGTTCAAAGCAATTCTCAGGTACAGAATGTGGGGGCAAGCCTGAGCTAGAAAACTCACTGGTATAAAGAGAAATCAGTAAATCAATAGCACTTGGAAAAAACAGGAATATAATCCTTAATAACACTAGGCTGTTTCTAGCTCTGCTAGGAGTGTCCCTGGGCTTGAGAAGGAGCTATGTTCCTTCTCCACGAGTTGGACCCTAAATGGAAAGACATCAGTGATCAAGCCAGCTCTCAACACAATAGTGTTTTTCTTTTCAAATACTTGTCACCTTGTCTCGTCATGTGCATTGCGTAGAATTATAATTATCTCAAAAAAAGAAACGGGAACTTTAAGTCACAGCATGCCCTAATGTTCATTATGATCCTATAATGCTCCCCTTGAGTAGCAGGTTAAAGGTTTGTGATTGATATAGTGATGGGTGTGGTGGCTGTTTATAAATCATTGGTGTCTTTGTCATCATTTAGAGGTCAAATGTTTGAACAATCCTTGTAAACAACTTTGTATTCTAGCATTTGAATCTCTAACAAGCCTAGTTAGCATACTACTTAACTTGGGTAATTTAGAGGCAATTCTACCTCAGGAAAATATCTCATAAGAATTGGTGACGCCCTTATATCAACGATTCTTACTCTTCGGCACCACAGGTTAGTGGTGGAGTGGGAACGAATGCAAGGATGCCATTTACAAACGCAACAAAATTAACTCCAAATGCATCTTACTCAATGTTAAATGCAAAGGGCAAAGCTTCTGAAAAATATTAGAAAAACTAGGAATCTCCACGTTTGGGACCTTGCCTTCCATACTTATCAAACCGGACGGTGGTGGCGCACGCCTTTAATCCCAGCACTTGGGAGGCAGAGGCAGGCGGATCTCTGTGAGTTCGAGACCAGCCTGGTCTACAAGAGCTAGTTCCAGGACAGGCTCCAAAACCACAGAGAAACCCTGTCTCGAAAAAAAAAAAAAAAAAAAAAAAAAAAAAGAAAGAAAGAAAATGTGGACCACAAAGATGTTTCTAACACACAGTTCCCTGCTGGAAATGCTTTTCACAGTTGCAGCCCACAGAGGGAAGTTATTTATAGGAAAGAATTGTTTCCTGGGAGTTGCAAGGACCACATGGGACCTCAGAGAACACTGATGGTAGCAGCGGGTTCCTACCCTGGCACGGCGAGGGCCTGCCACACTGTCTCCCATGGCTCACGGATCTCTCTTCCCCCGTCTGGGAAGAGCAACCCCTTACTCACCAAGCTGTGGATTCCATGATCACCCATGTTCTCCTCACAGCACCCTGCAGTAGCACTCACAGCACAGAATACAATCCACTGCCGCCTGCTCTGCTGTAAAATCAAGCCGGCAACATGGCGCCAGGAAGTGACCCGCAAGACTTCTGACTGACAGGTCTGCCTGGAGTCCCTGATTGGCTAGTGAGGCTTGAGTGACAGGAGCACCTCCCTGAGACTTACAGTATATTTAAAGAAACAGCGCAGGGTTATTTGGCTGTGTTTTACACCCCAGACCCAGACTTTTACAGATCTGCAGACATGTGAATTTCAATATCACTTATGCCTTTCTCAAGTACATGACATAGCTGTCTTCCTGCAATCCACAATCAAATTGCCTTCTTCCTTCTGGACATGATGTGACTAGCTAGCACAGCCCATTACACAATGTGGAGTAGACTGATTTTCCTGTTCAAAAAATGAACGGTGCACAGAATGCTAATAAGTACATATTTTAGGAAACCAAAGATGATTTTGTTCTGTGACTCACGCTGACATCAAGAGTCACAGGCACTTCTGACAGCCATGAGAGCAACCCAAGCACCAAATTCCATCCAAGATGATATATTTTTCTCCTGCCAGAAAAGTGGGTAAAAGCTCCATTGCATTGCTGTATTAGTTCTGAATTTCTGGTCAAACTCTTTACTAAACATTAATAATAAAAAGTGTAGTCTATATGGTAAGTTGAATACTTAAAGAATATGGGGCTAGGAAGAATGATTTCATGGGCACTATGGTGAGCCAGGACATTTTCCTCAGGGGGCAAGTGAAAAATTACTTGCATTATTCCAGGTTCTCTACCTGAACAGGACTGGTAGACAGAACTTTCCGTGTATGTAGAAAGTATATTTATTAGAAGTTCTCAGAGGCTGTGGTCCAGTTATTCTAACAATGGCTCCCTACCAAAGGAAAGCTGAAGAATTCAGGGTTTTTTTTTTTTTTTTTTTTTTTTTTGGTCCATGAATCAGGTGTGTCAGCAGGTTTTCAGTATCAAGGAGGATTTTGAAGAAGTAGGTTTTACTGCTATGAAAGGAATGAGCTTGGTAGCCAGAGTTATGTCAAGCAGGCAAATAGAGAGAATGCTTTCTTCTTTAATATCCCTATATAAATAGACTGCCACCAAAAGGTGTGATCCAGATTATAGGTGGAATTTTTTTGATTGATTATTTTCTTGATTTTTGTTTTCTCGAGACATTGTTTATCTGTGTTGGCCTGTATCACATTCTCTAGACCAGGCTGGTCACAAACCCTGAAAATCCAAGTGCTTCTACTTCCAGAATTTTGGATTAAACTGCACATTACCATCAAGCTGTGAAAGGTGGTTCTTATCACATCAATAGATACTGACTAAAGATGGGCCTTCCCATTTCAAAACCTTAAATAAAAAAAAAAAACCCTTATTGGTGTACCCTGTTGTTCAGTTTTACTTCCAGAGGTAGTCAGCTTGACTAGACAATATCCAACACAGCAGCCAAGGCAAAAGAAATGAGTAAAATTTCTCACTTCAACTGACAAGTAGACTATGTGTATTATTTCCAAAGCAATGCTTTTCCTAAAAAAGGAATGCATGGGGATTTTACTTAGGGAGTGTGGCATGTTCCTGTGGAGTTCTCCCTAACTCCTAAACATAGTCTGCCAACAAATCCACCTCAACAAATCCATGACAAACATGATGACTATGTAATAGCAGGGACATTTCGGGACATCCTTATCTCAAAGTCATGCAGAAATATGTAAATTAAAAATAATGGAAAGAAATGCCTCTGGCAAGTTTATCTTGTACTAAAAGTTCTTAGTTGAAAATCAAGTAAAAGTCACCGTGAAAGCCGAATGCTTTGGAACATATCCTCTTGTTAATCAGGATGTTAGCTCTAACAAGAAAGTGTGCCAATGTCACAATTCCACAAGTGTAAATTACAGAGAACACAAACACAGAGAGCATCAAGGAAGAGTCACCAATCAGTAATCAGTTATTAGATGGATGTCTCTAGTGATCAATTTTAACCTGAGAACAAGGCAGATTTTGTCTCAGAACATGTTGGCTCAGAAAAGGCCACAACTGCTTCCACTCTAGACCAGAAGGAGTTCTTTTAACTAACTCTGGCTTCTTGTCTCAGGGCTGTGACCTCCCTGTAAAGAATTCCATGCTTTCCCGTTGCTAACCATTGCTTCAAATTTTAGTTATGTGTGTGCCTTTTCTGCATGTGTAAGTGCACAGTGCTTTCAGAGGTCAGAAGATATAAGATGCCTGAAACTAGAGTTATAGCAAATGGTTAGCTATCGTGTGGGTTCTGGAAACTGAACCCGAGGCTTCTGTAACAACACACAGTGCTCTCAATTGCTGAGCCATCTCTCTAGCCACACTTCTTTTGTTTATAGTTTGTTTTAAAATTTAATTAAAATGTACAGAGACATTACATCACTTTCCTCTATTTTGTCTTCCCTCCATCCCTTCTCATATATTTTCCTTCCAATGTTTTACTTTAGTATGTGTGAACAAGTCCACTGAAATATCTGAATACAATCTAATGAGTTTGTTTTTTTTAGTTGTATTTCATGATTTAGGGGCTGACAATACTGTATGAGATGAATAATTTGGAACTTCACCCATAGCTGGGGTAATTCTCTCACCTGGAGGAGAATTCAAGTCTTTTAAATAAGCTTCAGGCCTCTGACCATGATTAGGCTGCATTGGACAGAAAATGATGAAGAACAGAAAACTTTGGTAGGGAAATATCTAAGAAGTTAAGAGGACTGAAGATTCTTCCAGAGTACACAGGTTCCATTCCCAATACATACAGAAGCTCAGTGCTGTCTGTATCTCTAGTACCAGGTGTTCTGGCACCATCTACTGGCCTCCGTAGACACCAGGCATGAGGGGACACAAAGATGTGCATACGGGAAAAACACCCATACACATGAAATTATGAATGAACTAGATTTTTAAAAACAACCAAAGCAAAATCATAGGAAGAAATTATTGCACCATAAAAATTATTTCTCCAGCTGTGCATAGTACTGCACCCTTTTAGTACCAGCACTTCAGACAGTGACAGGAAGAGCCCGGTGAGTTTCAAATCATGTGCTACATAGTTGATATCAACACACACACACACACACACACACACACACACACACACACACACAGAGAGAGAGAGAGAGAGAGAGAGAGAGAGAGAGAGAGAGAGAGAGAGAGAATAAAACAGAATAACATCCAGAAAAGGAGATTTAGAAAATTGGAGCAATACAATACCTTTTAAAATCATTACAAGTGTCTGGCAGTGGCCTCACAGAAAAATTTTCAAAGCTAAAAACTGCAAACATGGTCACACAGGCTATAAATCTCAGGCTTTTTGTTGACAAATTCAACCTGGCATCTGTAAGTCTGAGTCAACGGTGATTTTATATATTTCCTTCCAAAGTATGGTTCATCACTGAAAAACCCAAGACTATTTGTAAATATGTAAATAATTGTGAGTTATTTTCTTTGATTAAAACAGGGACTTATTTGATGCCCCAGTTGATGTTGATACACTGAGAATAGTACTGCACATACTGAGTTTTTAATAGGTATTTATACACATTTATTCCTGAGCCTTTGGACTATCATTCTTAGCATGACACTCTGCTGAAAAAAGAGAGATTTTCCAAACAATTTCATGTTGGTTGGATAAAGATAAATTATAATGTTTACAACAGTATTGTTTCTTCATAGAAGTCTTTAATTCTTGGGATCACTTCTAACTTCAAAAGCATGAGATTTGCTCTAAAACTAAATTTAGAAAAAAGCTCCTCTCTGGTTTATATAGCTAGAATGGGAGATTTTCTGTATAATCTTCCACAGAACACTTGTGTATAAAATACACCATGTCCAAGACAATGTATAAAATAAAGCATTAAATTAGGTTTACTGTTCTAGACTGCTAGAGCAATGATGGCCTAGAAAACAAAGGAAAAAAGCCGAGAGCCCACATGTGGATGCTCAAGAAGGACATAAGGAGTAACTGTGCATGATTCTAGGCTTTTGAAGTCTTAAAGTCCACTCACCTGAGCACACCCCTTTCAAAATGTCACAACACTACTCGTTCCTAAAAGTGTCTATCAACTGGGGAAACATGTATTTGAAAATATCTGGCTATGGTTGCCATATCTTCTAACCCACATTTATTCAACTTTTACACAGTGACAACTACTTTTTATCTGACTGCACTCTATACTTAAGTGAGACTACTGTTTCCAACATGCAATAACACAGAATAACCATTCCTAGTTCACAAAGAATGAATCTGAGCATGATAAGAATTGATCACATCAAAGCTAGACCAAAATCAGGAAGAAAAATTATCCAATCTTGTAGCACCTTATTAAGGGGGACCCATCTGAGTTCCCAGGATAGATGTGAAGTAATCAGCTTACAGCTGACAAAATGTAGGAATAATGGCAAGGTGGCTCCTTGTCTTCCAAATGGACAGGGAGCCAAATGAGACATTACTTTACTACCAGTTATAGTTTATTTTATGGGGCTTTTTAAATTTTGTTTTCAAGACAGGTTTTCACAGTGTAACAATTCTGACTGTCCTGGAACTCACCTTGTAGATTAGGCTGGCCTCAAACTCATAGAGATCCTCCTGCCTCTGCCTCCCAAGTACTGGAAATAAAGACGTGTGCAACCACTTCCCAGTCCAGTTATCTCTTTTTGAGATGACTGTTTTAATAATTGCCTGTGGTCATGTTAGAGGAGCAACAGGTGGCAATTGAATTTCAAGGCATCAGCACACCAGAAGGAGAATTTCTGATGGGTGAGTCTTATATAAGCAAAGCCCCTCCACCAAGGATCCCAGAATGTGTTTCTCTTCTGTGTCTTTACATGTTTGCTGCTGCTATCATTCTGTGGGATCTGGCACGGTGAGAATGTGTGTGGGGAGATCACTACTGTGTATAATGTAGTGTGTCTGGCTCATGGAAGCCTCCCATTCTATAGAAATTACTACCTATAAATTACTATGAAGATGATTTCTTCCTATGCTATACTATTTGATAATAATGTTAGTTAAAACAGAATTTTGATGATAAAAATATAAACAAGTGTCACACAGCTAGAACATAGGAGTTTCTTTTCAGGACTGCATAGACTGTGACATAGGGTAATAATTAAGAAAACAGCAGAGTCCCAGTAGCCCAACTAGTTTAAATTCTTTCAATCTTAATATTGGGGGATGTGTTTTCGGGTGCAACACAGCTGAAACAAAGCTTTAAAAGCAATTGAATATTACATGAAAATATTTTCTCAAAGAGCTTTAAGATAAAGTACTGAAGAAGACAATCTAAACATTTAAAAGGGAACACAGTTGGGTGAGGAGATGTTTAATGTCAGAGAGCAAAAACAAAGCATCCCAAATACTATTAGCTGACCTGCCTTTCTTGTTAGGATTGGTTGATTATCAAAGGCAATGATGAATTCCTTATACCTATTTTACCCAAATCTCCAGATATAATCTATGAATGAGTAGGTATGCACACTAAGGATTTAAAGTAGAGCGGACTGATTTTATTTACATATATAACAGTTTAGATTAGTGATTCCTTTAAGTTTCCTTATAAAAGCAGCTTTCAAGGAGTAGCTGTCAATCATACCACAAGGACACTAGCTCAACTGTGTTCATGGCAGCACTATTCCTAATATCCAGAATCTGACAACAACCTAAATGCCCCTCAACCAAAGAATGTTTAAAGAAAATGTGGTACATTTATACATGGAATATTACTTTGCTGTAAAAATATGATGAGATCATAAAATTTGCAGGAAAGTGGACAGAACTAGAAAAACATTATCCTGAGTGAGGTAACACATATCCAGACAGGAAAACAGAGTATGTACTCACAAAGAATGAATCTGAGCATGATAAGAATTGATCACATCAAAGCTAGACCAAAATCAGGAAGAAAAATTATCAAATCTTGTAGCACCTTATTAAGGGGGACCCACCTGAGTTCCCAGGATAGATGTGAAGTAATCAGCTTACAGCTGACAAAATGTAGGAATAATGGCAAAATGGATATGAAATGTAAAGCAATGGACAACCAGACTACAATCCACTGATTCAGAGAACTTAAGTAACAGGAGGATCTAAAGAGTGATGAATAAATTGCCCTTGGAAGAGGAATTAAATGAGATCTCCTGGGTAAACTGATCATGGGCATGGTAGTGAGGAGAGAAAGAGGGATGAGAACATGATGGAACAGGATGTTTAAATTGAGGGAGGAACGGAGTGGGAGAGCAATGAAAGAGATATCTTCAAAGAGGGACTAATCGTGAGTTTATGGAGAAATTTCAGCAAAAAAAAAAGTATGACCCCTGCTAAGAATCTTAACAATGGTGGAGAGGGTGCCTGAATTGGCCTTCCCTTGCATTCAGATTGGTGACTACCCTAACTGTCATCAAACACCCTTCATCCAGTAACTGAAAGAAGCAAGTGCATAGATCCACAGCCAAGCACCAGACAGAACTCTGTAAGTTCGGTCAAAGAGGAGAAATGATTATATAAACAAGTAGGGGTATTAAGATCATGATGGGAACATTCATGGAGAGAGCTGATCTAAGCTCATGGGAATTCATGGACACTAGACCAACAGTTGGAAATACTGAACGGGACTAAACTAGACCCTCTGCATGTGGGCAACAGATGTGTATCTTGGCCTGTTTGAGGGATCCATGGTAGAGGGACCAGGATCTACCCCTGATGCATTAGCTGGCATCTGGGAAACCATTCCCTACGGTGGGATGCTTTGTTCAACCTTGATGTAGGGGGAGGGGCTTATTCCTTCCCCAACTTAATGTGCTAGGCTTTGTTGACTTCCCATAGGAGGACTTGGCCCTTTAGGAGGAGTGAGTGTCAAGCGAGGTGGAGGGGAGTTGGACTGGAGTAGGATGATGGGAGTGAGTGGCACCTGAAGTTGGTATGTAAAACGAATAAAAAAGGGCTGGAGAGATGGCTCAGTGGTTAAGAGCATTGTCTGCTCTTCCAAAGGTGCTGAGTTCAATTCCCGGCAACCACATGGTGGCTCACAACCATCTGTAATAAGGTCTGGTGCCCTCTTCTGGCCTGCAGAATATTGTATACATAATAAATAAATATTTTTTTTAAAAAGAAAGAAAAAATGAATAAAAAATTTCAAGTAAATAATTTTTGAAAAATAAAAACAGTAGAAAAGACCAAAGCAAATTCTTAATAACAATTAAAAACATGGTTTTTGTCCAGTTTGACTAATTTGGAACAGTGATGAATATGTAATTTAACAAGTTCACCCTAGGTGTTCTAACAGGTTTAGATAGAAAGTAAAATATATGCAAAAAAGTAATTTAATGAAGTCTTATAATGATTATTCCGATATGCAAAACTCTCCTTGATTCTCACCTCCTGTTTCCCTTGCAATGTGATCAGATAAGGAGTAATGTTCTTCATTCAGGAAATTTTTACCCTGGGTTCTCAGTCTTTTCCCAGAATGAGAGTCCTAAGCAAATTTAAATTGCATGGGTTCCACAATTTGACTAGTTGTTAACCGTGGGGAGAGATAAGTCTCTTTATAATGTCCTTATTCCCACCAAGCAAGCCCATTATGGGGATTAAAAACCGTGGGGACTTCGGCCACAAACTAAGGTCCTACCTACAGGTAGGTCAAATAGAGAGTTCAGCTCTCTCAAGGTTATTGTCAACAGGTGTGGCTAATAGCTAGCTATTGTAGTCCGGGAAGAGAGAAATAGATCTGTCCCTAATTCAAACAAAAGTCTAAATATCCAACTAAGTTCCATTTCCCTTAAGAAGTTAAGGTTGGATTCCACCAAGGCAGTGGTGTGCCTACAGAATATTTTGATCTAGGATGTAAGTATAACTTATTTTGTTCTAGCAACAGAATGTTTAACTATGAATGTAGCCCACAACCTTCCATTGGTCTGTTTATTTCCTTGTATCATGTTAATGTCGTCTTTTCTCTTACTTCTTCAGGGGTATTTAAAGAAATTGGAAATTAAACACGGGAGAATGTCAGTTCTCACTGGAATTCTCTCCTGATATTAGCCTATATGTTTCCCATTTTATTGATTCCATTCATGTTTTTATATTCTTCACTAAAATTTCCTGAATCCTCATGCCTCTAGTCTGGCAAGAGGTATTTTTGTCAAGGCTGGTCCCTGACACACAACTGAGTGGATTCAGAGAGCACAGTAAGAATAAACTTGTCCTCAAGTACACCCCAATATTGCCCTCTGGCCATTTGATCTGGCTTCTGCAAGCAAAGCAACCCCATTAACCATTCAATATTCCTCAGCTCTTTGTAAATGCCCGATTGTCCAAGCCTTAGAATGACATATTTTTAAGTCCCAGAATTTCTTGAAAATCTGCATGTCATTTGGAGTCACCACCATTCAAGGCTCCTAAAATGAAAGTTTTACAGTCATCAGGGAAGAAGTCTATGACCACAATCAGAAAAGTCATTCTTCATGCTGCAATTCCCTTTCTCTTCATAGAGGAGGCATAAACTCCAGCAGGGTTATACCTAGGCTTGTCTTTGTGCTCTCTCATTGCTGACCATTTGCCACATTTGGGCAAAACTAATCTTGTGGTTTCATCATGTGTCTGTCACTTTTTAAAGACTTGTATTGTCAGTTTCTTTCCTGAAAAATTTCTGTATTTTTCCCATGTTTTGTGGAGATTTGGGCTCAGAGACATCTTTATGCACCATGTCTAAGTTAGTTTCTGATTATATCCATCTTGTATCTATCTATCTATCTATCTATCTATCTATCTATCTATCTATCTATCTATCTATCTATCTACCTACCTACCTATCATCTATCTATCTGAGACAGTGTTTCTTTGTATAACAGTCCTGGCTGTCCTAAAACTATCTCTTGTAGACCACGCTGGCCTTGAACTCACAGAGATCCACCTGCCTCTCCCTCCCAAGTGTGAGGATTGAAGGCAGGTGTCACCACTGCCAGGCCCATCTTGTATTTTTTTTGGGGGGGGGATCATAAGGGATAAGGTAGAGATGAACTCATAAGCATCCATTCACACCTTACGGCTATAATGGCATGTTCACTTGGATGAATAGGCAGCTCAGCAGATGAGAACACTGGATGCTCATCCATAGGGTCTGACTTTGTTTCCCAGCACCTACCAGACAGCTCAAAACTCTCTTTAACTCCAGCTGCAGGGGATCAGGTACTCTCTTGAGGCTCCACTGGTACCTGGCATTCATTTGGTTTATACAGTGAGAAACTCAAGTCATCAGGCTTAGCAACCACAAATTTTACCAATGTGACAATAGTAAGGGCATTTATTTGATGTTCTTAGAAAATGTTATGAACATGTGTTTAGTCCTCAGAATAACACATTCCACAAAAAAGGAAAAAGAACAAAAAGAGATAGCAATTTATCATTTTCAATTGCGAAAAAAAATTATTCCAATTGTTCTGTTTTCCTCTACCCTTCAATAAAAATATGTTTACAGTCTGGAAAGAAAGCAACATTTTATTGACTTAATGTATTAACTTATCACGGTGATGCCTATAGGGAAATGTATATGGTATGCAAAACTGGTAATCTAATCTTTTTTTGTTGTTGTTCTTTTTTTTCGAGACAGGGTTTCTCTCTAACTTTGGAGCCTGTCCTGGAACTAGCTCTTGTAGTCCAGGTTGGCCTCAAACTCACAGAGATCCACCTGCCTCTGCCTCCTGAGTGCTGGAATTAAAGGCTTGTATCACCACCACCCAGCTAATAACCTAATCTTGATCAACATATGAAGTGAGAAAAAAGTCAACACCACAATGTTGTTTTATGGTCACCACATATCTGCCAGGCCTAAAACCCCATAATCATATTACACATATAAATAACAGAAGCTTTTTTCAAATGAATCTCATTGACTTTACATTACATGGCATCTCTGGGTAATTCCCTTAGAAGGAAACACTTTATAACAAAGTGAGAAATGGATAACTAATGGGCACAAGAACATGCATAGAACTTTAAATAAAGTATACATTTCAATAGGACATCAAGCTTTATTGTGAAACATACAACTGATGTCTGACTATTTACATTATTACATCTGTACAAGTTCGATGAAAAGGTTGCTTTGGATACACAAATGAGGGATTTAATGTTTCTTATATTCTCTTCTATTAAGCATTTTAACACTAACTTTGTGAAAATGTATTGACAAAACAGCGAACATTGGGGTACATCATCTACTCTTGGACTTATACTCAAAAGACCTACACATGACAATTATTAGTACAAATATATCCATAACCAATTATTGACATACAAGATAGGCTGGATAACAAGCAACATCTCAAGAGAATTTGAAAATATGAAAAACAAAACCAGCAACAACAATTGCTACCCTTTCACAGACACCCTTCCTCAAAAAGCATGATCACACACTGCATGATATTTAAATGAACAATGTAACACTTAGATGATGGGCCTCTCATTCTATATATTTCAGCAGAAGAGTACCTATCACTAAGTAAAAGCATAATAGGAGAGGTAGAAGAGTCAGAGAAGAAACACAAAGACCACAAGATAAACTCTAATAAATGGATTTGCTAAATGTATAGAACACTTTATTATCTGTGTCAAATGCTGCAATTTAGATACCACAATGCTGTGATTTCAAACATAAGTTTTGAGTGATGATAGTAAGTAAGCCACTTTTTTCATAATGAAAAAGACATGAAACTAGAATTTCTTGAAACTACTACAGACAACTGTGATGTCTGAAGTCTTTGCCAAAAATTTACACAAAGATGGTGTTTCTCTTGATGTATTTTTTTCCTATTACCTGATAGCAAGATGGTACAAAAAGTCGTTAAAATATTTACAGGCCTATAGATATGGACAAGCAGTTATGTCGAGTTAATTGCCAGAGAAAAAGGTCAGGTTTTTAAGAACATCCCATAGTTCCTGCTACAGGAATACACAAGGGTCTAACCATTTAGGAAACAAGCATGAACATTCACATACCTCACAAAGACACAATGATATCACATAATTAATATAAATCCAGTGTTTAAGCAAACAAATTTTCACACATGAATGTTTGTCCTCTATGAACATTCTTTCCTGTAACCCAGGTGTTGAGGCATTTAAAGGCTTACTTACAGAGTTTTTCTGCATCATGAATGGGTTCATGTAACAGAAAGCAAGCATGTAGACTTGTAGTTAGAGAAATAATTTTTTTTTCAACTGGTGGCATCATTTGGGAAGATTTAGAAAACAATGTCCTCCTGGAAGAAATATGTCATGAGGGTTATACCTGAGAGAGTATCCCCACACTGTTTCAAGTTCCTGTCCCTGGTTAATGCTGAATGCTGAGGATGTGATTTCTTAGGCTCCCAATGTAGCTGCCATGTGTGACTCTTGTTGTAGACCAGGCTGGCCTTGACCTCAGAGAGATTATTCTGTCTCTGCCTCCTGTGTGCTGGGATTAATTAATGGATTATGCCAATACAGTCTGGCCAGAGCAACTTTGTGTGGTAAAGTTTTCCTCTTTTTGGATTTCTTTATACAGGAGTAAAACTTTTAGCGGATAATAGGTCAGTTGAAGCCTTTGCTTTCAAAGTAATCCTGTAAACCTCTGGAGCCTAAGGTCAAATTAAAATATTTCATAAATTGAATTAGACATTATGTTTTATCACAGAAAAGAAGAGGCATTCTTACACATCTACAAAATTTTACATCTGGATAAGTATGTTTATGTAAAAGAAGAAAAGAGTAAAATAAAAAAGAGTTATCACTGAATTCACAGGATATATATACAGAATATATATGTATATATATCTATATATAAAATTATATAGATATATATAGAATATATATGTATATATACATATATATAATTTTTTCAGGTACAAACAAAATGGAAACCTCATAATGCTTGAATAGATGGTTGACACATGAAGACCTTTTCTCCCCAATCTTATGTAAGTAAATGTGTGTTGGCTGAAGATTACCAAAACATTTATAGTCACATTCCCTTCGGTATGAGTCTTGTCAGGTTCTCATTCAGTACTGTGATATACAAATACAGGATGTGATCTGCCCCACTGAAAAAGGTACTGAGCCACACATGGCTAACATAGATAAGAACAATGGGTTAATATAAGCTACAAGAGCTAATAAGTAGCCTGACCTAATGGGCCAATCAGCTTTATAACTTACAGAGATCTCTGTGTGATTTTCTTTGGGTCTTGCTGGCTGTGTGGGGTACAGGGCATGACAGAAACCCCAAAAAGCTGGTCCTAATGTTACAGAAAGAGAATGATACCCTCCACAGAACTTCAAAAGTAAGATATAGGGAAGCTCAGCATAGCAGCATGTGTTTGAAATATGCAAAAATCTGCATCCCAACTCATCAACCAATAAAAATCATTAAAAAAAAAGCATGTACTCTACCATTAATCCCTCTGTAAAGAAGGCAGAATCATTTGTATATCTTAGTTGAAGCCAGCATGGTCTAAGGAGCTACTTTCAGAACATTCAGAGCTACAAAGAGAAACATTGTTTTTCAAAAACAAAAGTAAAAACAAAAAATTAAAATAAAAATCAGAATAGCAAGAGGGATTAACAGTGAACAGCAATTGCTTCAACTGCGTGTTTTGACATGTAGTGACACCATCTATAATGGTGGTGAAGTCATTAGAGGTCCCAGACTCACACATGGACCTGCAGAGTTTTCTGGTTCCTTCCTATTCCCTGTAACATCCCAAACAAATGCCCAGACTTAGAGAAGTCCTGGCTCAGGCCTACACCCTCTGAGGTCCCAGACTCATGCCTGAACCAACAGAGATCTCTGGTTCCTGCCTACTCCTTTGGAGGTCCCAGATTCACACCCAGACCCACAGAGGTCCTGACTCAAGCTTAGTTTCTCTGAGGTCCTAGACTCACTCCTAGACCCACAGGGGTCCTGGCTTAGGTCTACTATCTTGAAGGTCCCAGATTCATGTCTGGGCCAGCAGCAGTCTCTGTGTCTGTCTTACTCGCTCAGCAGTCACTCCCCAGTTCCTGCTATTGTGGAGTTCCCTGTCTCAGGTCTGCTGTGGCCCAGGTTGCTAGCTCAATCTTGAATCCGCAATTGTCCCTGGACTGGATCCACTCTGTTCCCTTGGAGCTTGCTTTCTCAGGGCCACTCCAGCCTGGGTATCTGATTCAGTCCTAATTTTTTTGAGGTATCATTTATCTGTGTATGCCTGAATCACATTCTTTGGACCAGGCTGGTCACAAACTCAAAAAACAAAATTGCTTATGTTTCCTGAGTGATCAGTTTAAAGATGTGCACCAACACCAAGCTGGCAGGGGTGGATCTTATCACATCAAATAATCATTTATGGTCTAGTAAACAAAGAAGAAAAAGCTGAGGGCCAACATAGCCCTCAATAAGGAAGTAGAGTGCACATTGCATTATTTAAGAATTTTGAAGCCTCAAAGCCCACTCACTTGGGCACAACTCTTTCAGAGTCACAACTTTACTCCTTCCTAAAATAGTCTTCCAACTGAGAAACAAGAATTAAAAAATGTGGCTCAAAGGTCACCGTTCTCATTTACCAAACACATTTCTCCAACTCTTAGATACTGACAAGTACTTCTTATCTGACTACACTCTACCTTATGCTTAAGTGAGACTATTGTTTCCAACATAAAATGGTACAGAATGAACATTTGTAGTTCACAAAGAAAGATTCTGAGCATAATAAGGACTGAACAGACCAAAGCAAGATCAAAATTCAGAAGGAAAAAAATTAAATCTTGTTGCACCTTGTCAAAGCGGTTCCTCTCGAGGCTCCAGGATAAATTATAGGAAATATTCAAGCTGTATTTGCTCAACATAGGAATAAAGGTTGCTGTTTGTCCTCCAATTGAAGAGGGAGTCAAATGAGACATGTTTTAATATCAGTTATGCTTTCTTTTGTAAATTTTTTTTTATTTTTCGAGACAGGGTTTCTCCGTAGCTTTTTTGGTTCCTGTCCTGGAACTAGCTCTTCTAGACCAGGCTGGCCTCGAACTCACAGAGATCCGCCTGCCTCTGCCTCCCAAGTGCTGGGATTAAAGGCGTGCGCCACCACCGCCTGGCTTTTTGTGAATTTTTTTAATTTTTGTTTTGTTTTTGAAGACAGGGTTTCATGGTGTAAAAATTCTGACAGTTCTGGTACTCACTTTGTACATTAGGCTAGCCTTGAAATCACAGAGAACCTCCTGCCTCTGTCTCTCACCTACTGGGATTAAAGATGTGTACAATGACTTCCTAGCCCAGTTATGCTTTTGTGAGTTGTCTGTTTTAATAGCTGCCAGTGGCCATGTAGAGGAGCAGCAGGTGGCATTTGAAGTTTAAGGTATCAGTTAACCTGAAGTAGAATTTCTGATTGGTGAATCTGTCAAAGCAGGGCCCCTAGACCAAGGACCCCAGGATTTCTTTTTCATCTTCTTAGTCTTAACAAGTTTGCTGCTGCTATCTTTTTTTGACATCTGGCATGATGTGATTGGATGGGGGAAATGACCACTGCCTATAATGTAGTGATTTGGCTCATGGAATCTTTCCATTATATTGGAATTTCTACATGTGAATTACTATGAAGATGATTTCTTCTCATGTTGTACTGTCCAATTGCTAATGATGCTACTTGAAAAAGAGTTCTGATGATAAAAATATAAACAAGTGTCATGTAGCGTAGATACATGGGTTTAATGGCAGACCCAGCCATTTAAGTGGTCATAAATTCTGTTACTGCTTCATTCACTGCTCTCCACTGTGTACCTAATTTCCCCCACCCAGCAATACTGAAATAAATGTAAGCAATGAGTAAGACATATAACAGAAATTATAACATGAAACAAAAAGACGAGAAAAGTCAATAGATGCAGAAATGGTAGGTTCATGGTCATCCTTTAATTAAATGACCATTCTTTTAATAATCGACATAGGAATCAATCTATATATTCCATTTGATTACCATCAATAGCAGTGGGAATGCTTATGTCAATGTCCCTATGCGGGTTTGATACAGCCTGAAAACAATACACATTGGTGATAAGGAGATGGCTGTCAGTATGCTGCCTGCATAGAAAGCATGGGGACATAATATGGAAACCCAGCACTCATATTTTTAATAATGTCATGGTTGTTTGCATCTGTTATCGTATATGCTGGAAGTTTGCTTTTCTTTTCCAACTTCACACAAGGTAGTGTCGGTTGGGAAGAGGCAAACTTAGTCAAGAAAATCCCTCTATCAGAGTGGCCTGAAGGCAAGTCTATGGAACATTTTCTTGTCCGATGCTTAAGTTGGGATGGACAGCCCTCTATGTGCGGTACTGCACCTGCACTAGTGATTTTAGGTGGTTTAAGAAAGTAAGCTGAGCAAACCATGAAGAGCAGGCCAGTCAGCTGGAGGGGAATACCATTTTCAGGTGAGTTTTATTTTTTTCTGCTGTGGAACATTTGTTTTAATGATGCAAAGATTTACTGTTGCTTTTATTTTGTTGCATTTATTTTACTCTTTAAGGCTGTGATTCTTTGCCTGTCTAAAATCCCTGATGGACTAATAAAGAGCTGAATGTCAAAAAGCTAGAAAGGAAAAAGAATGGGCCTGGCATGAGAGAGAATACATAGAAAGAGAAATCTGGGAGGAGAGGAGAAAGGAACAAGGTAGAACAAGAAGAGGACATCAGGGGCCAGTGTCCCAGCTACACAGCAAAACACAGAATAAGAGTGAAAGTGAGGTTTACAGAAGTAAGAGAAAGATAAAAGGCCAGAGAAAAAAAGGCAGTTAAAATATTTTAAGTTAAGAAAACCAGAGAAGCAACAAGCCAAGCTAAGGACAGATGTTTACAAGTAGGAATATGTCCCTCTGTGTGAGACATTTGGAAGCTGTGCAGTTGTATTGGAATTTCATTCTTATTTTAATAAATCAATTTGTTTGAAGATTAGAGAGAAAAACAACCTCCCTAATCAGCTTTTTAGACCAGTGATTGGAAAGATACACCTTTTTATTTCAGTAGCCATACTAGTTGCCATAAGAACCAGAAAATTTATGCCTTTAATTTCAGTGGAGCACATTTGTAATCCCAGATCTAGAGAGGATTATAAAATGGGAGAAGATGGCTCTCTGACATTCTCATTCTGCACTTCCTAGAAGCTGGATTGCCTTTTCAGATTTAGGTCAAGGTAAGAGCCAGTGGCTACCTGCTTTGCTTTTCTGACATACAGGTTGAAACACAACTTTTGTCTTTGAAATTTTATTAATAATGCTTTGGGTGGTGAATCACCCCAAAAATTAAAAAGTAAAGAGTAAAAAACCAACAACTTTTGTCATTCCAGTAGGGGGCTAGAGTAAAAGAAAATCTAACTATGCTCAACAGTGTTTCTCCATGGTCTCTGCTTCAGTTCCTGTCTCCAGTTACCTGCATGTGTTTCTGCTATAACTTTCATTCACGATGGAACTTAATGTATAAGGTTTAATGTACATATGTTTTTCTGAAGTTGTTTTTAGTCAATGTTTTATTTTGGCAAGGAAAGGAAAACTAAAACAATGTAGGAGACACTAGGGACCCAGAGCTTACTGATGAGCAAGTCTTGTAAGCTGCAGGTGAGTACTGCATTCAATGAGAGAATGGGAAATGCAACAACAATACAAATCCTCAAGAGAATAGGGATTAAATAAGATACATAATGTCAAACTCCTGCTTCCACTTAAGAAAATGTGATACATCTACACAATGGAGTTATGGTGTTACATTGGTGTTTCTGTGGAACTCATAATGGTGGGAATGGGTGTATCTCTGACTTCTTCACCTGCTTGTAAGATTCTCTCCTATTTGGTTGACACGTCCAGACTCATTATGAAGGCTTTCATTTTGGATTTTTGTATCTTCTTTTGTCTTATTTGGCCTCTCTTGGAGTCCTGTTCTTTTCTGAAGAGAAAACTCAGAGGGGAATGGATCTGGGGAACAGAGGAACCAGGACAACTGGAGAGAGGGGAGACTCTTGTTTGTGATGTATTATATGAAAGGATAAGTTATTTTCAATTTTCAAATATTAATACAATGTTTCCTAAATGAAAATGCAAAGAAGAAGGGAAACAATAATGAACAAAGAACAGCAAAATAGTGAAGACTGAGAAAGAATGATTTTGTTATGTACAATTAGCTTATGAAAAGCTCACTCTTGGGTGTTGAATAAATCTGTAAAATCATGGGTTTTTTGCTCACCAATGTGACATATATATCATGCAGAAAAAAAAATCCACATCATTTTGCTTGTGTTATCTTTCACTAGCTTGGAATGTGGAATTACAGTGTTTCTTCTTCATTTAATTCAAAAATAATATTCTTGCTGGGCAGTGGTGGCACACGCCTTTAATCCCAGTACTAGGGAGAAAGAGGCAGGCAGATCTCTGTGAGTTCGAGACCAGCCTGGTCTACAAGAGCTAGTTCCAGGACAGGCTCCAAAACCACAGAGAAACCCTGTCTCGAAAAACCAAATAATAATAATAATAATAATAATAATAATATTCTTGCCACTCTTTAGGAAAACTAATGTTTGAATAATAATGAACTAATACAAATACATATGCAATATGATGAAGCATTGCTGCACCAATTATGTGATGCAATAATACATGAAGCTGATATATAAAAGTGTTAAATTTTTAAATAAATTCTTCCAAGCAAAAATGAAATTCTTACTATCGAAGGTGAGTTAATTGATTATAAAAAAAAGAAGAGAATCTTCACTTGTCTAGTATTTTACATATTTGTCAAACTAAATTTTTCATCATTATTTAAATAAAAACAAAACAAATTATTCTGCTCCTTACCCTCATTTTAACTGTTCCATTCAGCACAGTTCATTGGCAGAAAGTTCACATACCAGCAAAATAAAGACATTTTCTGCAATTTTGTAGTATAAAATAACAACATGTTTGCATCTTATTTCAGTAACAGCATTTCCTACAGGAAGCTTCATACTTAATGTTTCTTCTTCACACACCAATGAGAAGTATGTTCGAAAGACCCCTTGAAGGTGATTGCCTCTGCATGATTCTGTGTTCTTTTGCCCTTCATCTTCTGTTGTTACCAGTAGTACAAGAAAAATGCATGAAGATCTTCCAAGAAAAACAACCCTCTTTTACTGAGTGGTCTTCCTTTATATTCCCTATGCATCTCTCCATTTTTCCTCTCAATCCATCCAAACTCTATAATATTTTTCCTACTGTCAAATGGTTACTTGTTCTGTGTCTGGTCCTGGAGTTATTTTTATTTAATCCTGTTTACAATATTCAAGCAGAAAGCTCTTGGATAAAAGGTGTGTGCTACATATGAAGGTGTGGGAGGTCCTTCTGTCTGTGTGTTGCTTTTCATGCTTAATGAATAAAGAAATTGCCTCGGCTTGTATGTAGGGCAAAACTTAGGTAGGCAGAGAAGATGGAACTGAATGCTGGGAGAAGGAAGGCGGGGAGAGAGAGATGCTATGGAGCTGTCGCCAGAGTCAGACATGCTGAATATTTGCTGGTAAGCCACTGCCACATGGTGACATACAGATTAATAAAAATGGATTAAATTAAGATGTAAGAGTTAGCCAATAAGAAGCTAGAGCTAATGAGCCAAACGGTGATTTAATTAATACAGTTCCTGTGTGATTATTTCAGGGTTAAATGGCCAGGATCCTACAAGACCCTCTAACTGTCTCCTCTAACAGTCTGAAACACAACACTACTAGAGTCGGGTTTCTCCAAGAAATAACTAAATTCAAGGGTTCACAGTAAAATCAAATACCTGCAATATTATAATTTCAGAGGGTTTAGTCCATTTTCATCATGACATGAAATATGGCAGTGTGCATGCAGACGTTGGCTAGAGAAAAAGCTGATATTTCTAAATCCAGATCAGCAGGAAACACAAAGAGACTGTGATATATTTCCTACAAGAGGGCCACACAGCCGGGCGATGGTGGCACACGCCTTTAATGCCAGCACTCGGGAGGCAGAGGAAGGCAGATCTCTGCGAGTTCGAGACCAACCTGGTCTACAGAGCTAGTTCCAGGACAGGCTCCAAAGCCACAGAGAAACCCTGTCTCGAAAAACAAAAACAAACAAACAAAAAGCTACGGAGAAACCCTGTCTCGAAAATCAAAAACAAAAACAAAAAAATTATTAAAAAAAAAAAGAGGGCCACACATTCTCCAACAAGGCCACACTGCCTAATAATAATACTACCTATGAGACTAGAGAGAGCATTTTGATTAAAACTGCCACAGTATTCAAACTCCTATAAGTATCTCCTCAACCGTGTTCATGTTCAGTAAATAACCTCAATAAACTCATTGGTTCCCCTGGGTGGACTTTGGTGAAGTTGTACTTTGCAATGTTATTGGTACTTACAGGGATGGGATAGACAACTGCTTTGTTCCCCTTGCTAGGTAGAAAATTCTCACTACATATCATAGAATCATAAAAACATTTGTGAATATCATTGTATGTCATGTTGATGGCAAAATGAATCAGCACATAAAATAACATGTGAGAAGAATCTAAATATGGAAATTGCCTTAGTAAAAAGGTATAGATGCATGAAAATAATAATGACTAGATGGTATCAGAATAAAGATACCCAATAGATTTTCCAAGTTAAAAAAGAACTGAGCAAGTCACAATAACGAGTACTAGATATAATATATTATACTAAAATTGGTAAGATCAAGTATCAACTGTTTCAACAACTTGATAAAATGTATGTCAAACAAAATATTGTTGAGTTATATCTGGCTATTTAAATATTGCACAGTAGTTAAAAGTGCCAAACTAGTGTACAGCTGAACTTCTAAGTGTTTAATAATAATTTTGGATGCTATCCTAAAGTGTTAGAGGAATTAAAAGGATTGGTATTTCTCCCATTTCTCTATAGGGTCAATGAAATCCATGGGGACTGAGGTTAATGATCTCTTGTTTTGTCCATGCAGACCTTCAAAACCCCACTCAATGAATTTGAAACATCCACTCAATAAAAGGGAGGGCCATTGTGGGAAAGGTTTACTCAGAGATACAGTCAGAGATACAGAAGAAATACAAAGATATAGAATAGTAGAGAGAGGACAATTCCGTGAATTCTGAATACTTAATTCACTCCTGTTTAGTTTTCATGTTCTATTGTACCACAATACATAAAAGGGGAAGAAGGCAAAAGATTGCTTTAACATGACACAAAGGATAACCAGAAGAGTTACTTGTTTCAATCCTTGAGACATCAAGCCATTATTTCCTGAGTAAAACATTTGATGTTTTGGGCAGGATATGCAGCAAATACACCCTAGACCAAATATTCTGTAGAAACCACTCCTTATGTCGAACCTCCTATTTTAAAATGAAAGACCAGGAATAGACTTGAATTTTGTGACCTTTGTTCGGGGTGGAGCAGATCCACTGCAATAGACCATTTTATTGTTGAAAACACACTAGGTCAATATTTCTTGTTTGTAGTCACACTTGTTGTCAAGAACTTTGAAAGAGTAAAAATAATTTCAGTCTCTCTGACTTTTAGTCAAAGCAGAACAGGCTCACATTTATGTGCCTTCACAGTTTTCTTCCCAGCTCTGTACAGCAGAGGAATAAATGGTCAAAGCAATTCTCAATTACATAAATATAAGGAAGCCTGATCTATAGAAAAAACTGTTACAAACAGAAAAAATCAAAAGTGCCTGAGAAAATAAAAAGAAATTCTTAATGACTATGAAACATTGGAGAATAAAGGCGCTTAAGAAATTACAACAATGATGCATTTAAAGAAAATCACATTTAAACCATGAAACTAATAATCAGCTTTTTTAAAAGATAAATATAATTGAAAAAAGACATAGCTATCCTACCTTTGGAAAAGAGAAGGCCACTCCCTGGTAGAGTACTGGCATTAATAAGAGACCATTTGATGTAAACCAAGGCAGAGTTTTTCTTTGGACAGCCCAGTCTTAAATAATCAAACAATGCTTATACATATATTTGCTTTTTTGACAGAGGGTTTCTCAGCAGCTTTGAAGCCTATCCTGGAAGTAGATATGTGGACCAGTCTGACTTTGAACTCACTGAAATCTGCCTGCCTGAGTGCTAGGATTAAATGCATGTGCCCACACTTCCTAGCACCTTATATTAAATAGAAAATCTTTGACCTATAGTTCAGGCTTATTACTAGCTAGTTCTCACAGTTAAATTAGCTAATTTCTATTAGTCTACATTTTGACACATGGCAACCTGACTTCACCTGTTCTCCTACAGGCCTTATTCTGCCTAACTATAGGCCAATTCTGGTATATTATTAACAAATGAAAGGAATATATAGTCAAATAATACAGAAGCATTATCCCACAGCAGTGTGAATTTGTATAATATTAGCTGATTTAGATCTGTGACATGAAACCACCGCTACAGTCAATGGCCTGTGTCTGAAACCTCTGGAGTGACCCAGTTGTGTCAATCAGGATTACACACATTTGTAGGCTGAGATTTCCTGTTCTGGCAGTTTCCAAATAACTGACATGGAGACAATATTAATTGTAAATGCTTGGCCAATAGCTTAGGCTTATTGCTAGCTAACTATAACATTTAAAATTAAGCCATATTTCTTATCTATGCTCAGCCATGTGGTGGTACATTTATTAGCATGACACACTCATCTCCTGATACATCTGCATTTGGTTTGAGAGTTCTCTGACTTTGCCCTTGCTCTTCCCAGGTCCTCAGTTTGGTTCTCCTTCCAATTTTTTTTTTATTAACAGTAACAGCAACACATTGTCAAAGTGTATAGTATACAATAGTACCTATTTACAAAAAAAAAAAACCCTTCCTTAAATATTCATTCAAGAGAAGCCCCCAAATTGTATACCTAGTAATCTGGTCAGTCTTCATTAACATGACATGCATTAATACATGTTGGGAAATTACAGAATCAGAAATTAGTACAAGCCACAGAATTATGCAGCAATTATACAATCATCATTTTATGAGATTGACCCATCAGAATCAATGATTCTGTTGTGAAGGATTTAATCAAGACGTAAGGCATATTGGCATAATTACCTTGAAATGAACTGGATGTTTCCTGATTTCACAATTCTCCATAGCTTACTCACATCTGTTACCTATTGGGGATAAATCTCCCACAGTTCAGCACTATTTGATCACTTTTTGGGCACAATTCCCCATAATTATGTGCAAACACACACACACACAATGTCAAAAAAAAAAAAAAACCTGCCCTCAACTACCAGATTTTCATTGTTTTTCTCCAATGTAAACACGAACATTATCTTTATTGGCAGTATCTTGGCTACCATTAAGTGTCCAGGCAAAAGCACTTCAATAAAGTCATTCATAGATATTCAATAGCATAGAAATACTACATTCATAGGACTGTTGGTTGATAGTCAATCAAATAGATAGCAAAGTAAGTATACTCTGCCCTCATTTAGAGATAAAAGATTGGCCTAAAGTAACCTTGCTGTGAAAGATTCCTAAATCTTCATACTCACCTTTATCTCAATTTATAGATGACTTTATTCCATGAGATTTACTACTTATGTTTTACTCTCTCAGATAGCAGAAAAAAATATTTAAAAATCTGCCCACTGCCCATCTTTTTCTGGGGCCTCCAGACTTACACTACCAATGACCAGAGTGGCAGAGAGGCATCAAAAACCAGATCTGATAATTTAGAACTTCTGTACCTCTTATCAAGGTTTATTTTGGGGGTAAACCCCACTAAACCATTCAGCGTTCAGAAAGATTTGACATAGCACTGGGAAATCTGACTAATAGGATCTGAGCACAAAAATAAATAAATTAACTCACATACATCCTTTTATCATGTCCTGTTTATTCTTTCTATGTCCTCTCTATTACCCACCCTGTTCATAGTTCTTTGCTGTTCCTGGTGGTTATGCTGTGCTTGCTGTTCCCACCTAGCATGAGGTTTCCAGCCTATATAACCCACACAGACATTAACAGTCATTTCTACATGCACTACAGAATCATAAAAACACAGGTAGGAAGAACCTGACAAAGCATTTTTGCAGGAAAAGTGATACCACACAAGAAGGGCCAGTATCCAAGGGGAAATATCTGACATTCCAAACCATTAGATAGGATCAGTAGACATCCGTAAAACCTGGAATCACCTACTCCCCTCACCCCAATCTCTATTGTGTTCACCAGCTTTGATGACATCCAGACCTGTTTGCCAATAAGAGTGGGCAAACTGTCTTCCTATATTTTTGGAATTCCTCCATGGTCTATTAGCAAAGGAAATTTTGGGGTATTAATTTTATGTAGACTTGACTACTAAACATAGGGTGAATGTTACTGGTCAAAGACCCCATGCCATGTGAACGAGAGAAGGTAATTTGGTGCTCATATACTGCTTGGGTAATTTTGTATGAATAACCTTTTGAAGGAGAGAAATGCCATGATTTCACAAGATTTATACAGAATTGATGGTGACTATCCAAACTACAAGTGTTCCCATAGCTCTGCAATCAGGTTCTCCTATAGGTCTGGCAGGTGTGTATTCATTGTATAATACTTGTGGCTGCAACATCGCCCCTTCCTTTGTTTAATAAAAACAGCATGTGCAGATTTCTCTGGGCAATGATAATAATTTTAAAATTAATACCAAATAGTCTATTGATGGTAATGTGAGAACTAGGTTGGCCATCTTGCAGATGAGTTTTATAGGATTTTAGAATATCTCTTATCTATGGTAAAACACAGCACTAATGTAAAAATTCATATTTATTATGACATGATGTACTCAAGTGCATCTAAAAGTTGTAGAATTGAGTTATTAAAGAAAGGATTGTTAGTTGAGAAGGCTAGTTTTGTCTATTAGTCATTGATTATTAGAATGTATTTTGATGAAGAATGGTTAGGTGGAGTTTACCTAGTATGCATCTGTGGGACCATATTGCAGTTGAAATAGACCTGATAAGTAAATTTTTTTATTAAGGCAATAATAACTCATTTTGTCTGTAACATGGTATTGCCAACTCTCTCAAAACATACATAGCAAGATTTTCATAGCAGAACAGTTGTCAGAAATACATTAGGAGAGTGTCTGGTAACATATACATTACAGGCTCATAGGCAAAATATACACATTAATGATAGAATATTTTAAAAAGCAGTGTAGTCTCTGGGGCATAGAGTTTAACACAGTAAAAGGTGACATAAGATGTGAGGTTGTCTCATAGTTGCTTCCTGCTGATAAGGGGAGAAGTTGTAGGTCTTGTCTTGAAGGCTGGAACATAGTGGAAACCCATGGAGACCAGGGAAGAGCAGGCTGTCTCAGACTCTGTGAGGTCTGCAGGCAGCCTTGGAACAGTCTGTGTCAGGAGAGTGCAATAGGGATTCCTCGGGTGAGAGGTACAGAGAGAGCTGGAGGGCAAGGTGCACAGCTGTGGCAAGGAAGCTGCCTAGCAATCTCTAACAGCTCTAATGATTATAAATCTGGTGGAATAAATACATGTTAATGGAAGAATAAGAAGTTAAGGAATCTTAAAGAAGAAACTTTATCTCTTAGATGCACACTTGAAATTTTTAAGTGCAGTTTTGGCAGATTAGAAAAATGCAAACCAGGCCAGGGACACGGGGAAAGTTCCTCTCCAGCATAAAAGAAGTGGGCAGGTGGAAAAACAAATTCTAAACAAATAATACTTAGCTGAGTTTATTTTTACTTGTGACTATTGAAGTGAACCAATCCTGTAGAATTTTTACAGTCATCGGAGAGGGCATCCCCTCTCAGGGATGTGGTTTTGGATGCTCTAGGAGGAACTCTGTGCATGGCCACTTATTTTTTGTAAACATAACTGGAGAAGGATAGCGTCACCCAGAAAGAAAGAGAGGTTTTAGACAGGTGACAGGAAAAGCTGTAGGAATCATTTACGCAATGTTGAGAAATCATCATAAGAGTTTTTACAACAATTGAAATAGTCTCTCCACAAAGCCTAATGCTGTGGGCCTGTTAGTGAAACTTGCTTTGTCATTTAAATGACAAGCACCAGGGGTACATACCTGGGCTGCCTAGGGTTTAAAGTGCAAATTTGATCATTTAGCTTTCAGCAAGTTACAGTAAAGAAATCTGTTCAGAGCAGGCAGGGATCTGAACTCCACTTAGGGTCTACTGACCTGGCAGCAGTACACTCATTCACTGTGCAGTGTTTGTGGCTCCAACATCCTCTCCTTGTTTCAACTGCTTAGAGCAAAAGGTGTAAACATCTGATCTAAACAACCCCTAGAGGCTGCTAATCTTTAGCAGAGGTGCTCTTGGACCAAGAGACAGATGTTTCCCCTGGTTGTTACATAGTTTGCCTTGTTACCCTATACCCTATGCATACTGGGGAAAAAACAGTTCAGTAAAAAGTCAGACTTGCCTTGCTCCTAATTTTTACTGATTATAAACCCATTAATTTCTCATGTAATCACTTAGGATATAGTGTAGCACACAAGTCCCCCCTCCTAGATTTCAGTGATGATTTAATCTCTCCCTTAATAAACCTCTCCACTCACTATCCACAACCACCTAGAGACATAAAGTAAGCTGGCAGCTACTGCTTTGTATATAAAAATCCTTATCTGTCTTTTATGGCCCTGATTGAATTCTAGTCCTGGACTCTGCTAGGGCTTCAATTGAAAATCTTTTTTAGCATCAGAGAACAATAAAGAGATACACATGTTCAGGAAAAAATCGCTGGTTAGTGGATGCATTGTTTACACTTCAAGATTTCCTTCACCAGTCGTTATGCCTTAGGTGAATCCTAAAGGGATCTGGGGAGCTAGTACCCCAAAAGACCCTGTTTACTGCCCTTACCATAATCAGTAAGTTTTTTCATAATGGTGACTCCAGAAAATGACTACCTTCCTTGCCCCCTCCCCGCAGTGTACTCAATAAACTGTTCCTCCTATTCTGCTCTGAAGGAGAAACCAGGCTCCATATGCAAATCCTTTCCCTGTTACTTCAATGGACAGTTGACTACATGACTCAAATGGGAAAATTTAAATTCAGTGGTGTTAATATGAGAATTTATTTGGATTACTGAAAAGGACAAGAAAGAGATTGTCCAGAAGACTAAATGATTGTGATTAAGGCTGAGTCAACATAAGAGGGCTTGTCTCAGAAATACTTTTCTAAAAGGCTGCACATGCACCTGTTCTAAAATTATTATGCATTCCCAGGGGTAAAGCCTATTAAACACCTCGAAGACAGACAAAAAAAAATATCTGATTAATAGCAGCATGCATTCAGCTCTGGCTAACGCTAGAAGAGGAGGCAGCTTACAACAGACTTCACATTCCACATATGCCGTCATTCTTTTTCTTTCTTTCTTTCTTTCTTTCTTTCTTTCTTTCTTTCTTTCTTTTTTTTTTTTTTTTTTTTTTTGACAGGGGTTCTCTGTAGCTTGAGAGGTTGTCCTGGAACTAGCTCTTGTAGACCAGCTGGCCTTGAACTCACAGAGATTCACCTACCTCTGCCTCCCGAGTACTGGGATTAAAGGTGTGCACCACCACCACCCGGCTCATCCTTTTTCTTCTTTTAGTTCATGTCCCAAGTCATACATTGAACAATATAAATAGTGACAGGAGCCTGCAAGTCTAGCCATTTAGGAAGATGAATTTTTTTTTAAATGCAACATACAAACTTTATTTAACAAAGTAACAGATAAAGTAAAACAGGCGCTACTTATATTAAGAAAAAAAACTACAAGAAAATTTATCTTTAACAACTTAAAAGAACCTACTACTTGCAGTTGCATTTAACTGAGCTCTGTTGCTGTGAAGAATACAGCTCATGCGCAGGTATGGATGAGTGATTTGTACATTTTCAAGTATTCACTGAATACTACCCTTATATACACATATACATTTAATTTCAAAAAGATTAGGTGATCCCAGCTGTACTTCACTTTTGTTATTCTTTTGGAAGAGGTCGTCTAAAGAGAAGAATATGCGGTTCTGGCTCATGGATCATGTAATGCACCCAACCAAGACTCTCTTGGACACCAAGTCTCCTCCACTCCTCCTCAGACATCAGGTGAGTTTTTGGTACTTGTTTGGAGAGTTCTCTAGGTAACATGACATGCCGGTAGTGCTCGTCGAAGTACTTGTCCGAATAGTAGATGTGCTTGTGGGCCATCCTGCCGGCGCGCGGAGAGGAGAAGGGGAGCAGGAAACGGGGCACAAGGAGCTCCACGTCCGCCTACGGCCGGCGCAAACAACTCGAATGAGGCCAACGGCCGCAGGCCCAACGCTCTAGATTCAGGAAGATGAAAATTTACAGAGCAAATCTGTCTTTTAGATCATACATTATGATCTGCACTCAAGAGAAGCAGTACGACATTTCAAAGATGTACCATTGCCACAATCCTCACACATATGAAAGGGAAATAACACAAAAACAGGGAAAAATCAAGGAAAAGTCCCCAATCCCCACTGTGAATGCTGTTATTAAATGAACAGCCTTGCTGAGCCCTTCAAATGTTAGAATAAGGCTGCCTTTTCCTCTGACAGGGCTAGCTAGATATTAAAATCACAGTTGCTTCCTTGCAGAACCAGAAGGAGTTCAGTTTAACCAGACCTGCCCCCTGCCTATCTCAGGGCTTTATTATGTTTTTGGTGTGTGGGTGTTTGCCTTCCATGTTCTGTGCACAGTACCTAAGAGGCCAGAAAAGGGCATCAGATCCCATGGGACTGGAGTTACAGGAGATGGTTAGCAAACATGATTTCTTGCAATGGATCCTTTTCCTTTTTCACAACAGACAGTGCTCTTAGCTGATAAGCTGTCTCTACAGCTGCTTTTTTAAAATTTATTTTCATACATTTTACTTAAAATATATCACTTTCACCATTTTTGTTCTGTCTTCACCTGTTCAAAAATTATTTCCTTCCAATTACCTCCTTGCTAAGCATGTGTGACTAAGTGTGTGCAAATACATGTATAAAACCTGCTGAGGGCCGGGCAGTGGTGGCGCACGCCTTTAATCCCAGCACTCGGGAGGCAGAGGCAGGAGGACCCCTGTGAGTTCGAGACCAGCCTGGTCTACAAGAGCTAGTTCCAGGACAGGCTCCAAAACCACAGAGAAACCCTGTCTCGAAATATATATATATAGTTGCTGAGGCCATTTCTGTTGGTTGTGTATACATAGTCCAGGGCTGAACATGTTCCATTGGATACTCAATTAGTTAGCTCATCCCTGCCTGAGTCAAATTCTCCCACTTAAAGAAAAACTCCAGTCGTTAATGAACAAAATGATCTGACCACACGGTGACCAAAAGTTCCTTAAGTAGGAAACTATCAAAATTAAAAAAAACCTTGGGTGCAGATACCTCATCAGACACTTGCTGATGTAATTAATGACTCTAAAGTTCTGGTTCTGCAGCAAACACCCTGAACACTGATCTCAGCCAATCACAGTCTTTCTTGGAACTCTGTGCCTCCCTCCACACCCTATTCACCATTCTCATCCGAGATAACTTAAAAATCCTGAAGTTCCTGCCTCCACTTTCTTAGTCCCATGACTACATGTCTGTGCCACCATGTTTGACTTAGATTGCTCCAGCTTCATTTAGTCAGGCATAAGAAAGATGGGATGAGTAAAAAGAATGTTACAGTAAACTACATTATAAAAGCACTGATCTCTGTGAGCCTGGGTTTAACTATCTTTAGAATAAATTCAGAACTATGTGCTAGTCACTTGATTAGTTATAAAAGAATCAATGATAAAGAAAAACTTTTTTTAATAGTTGGAAGACGGTAGACTTTAACAAAGAAGGATTATATTTGATGGGAGCCATCCTGTGACTAGAATTAGCACTTCTTTTTAGAAGGTACTTTTTAGAAGTACCAGAATTTCTTAAAAATCTTCATGCCATTTGAAGTCACCACCATTCAAGTCTCCTAACTGAAAGTTTTAAAGTCATCAGGAGAGCAGACTATGATCACATTCAGAAAAGACATTCTTGGTGCACGCAAGTTCACTTTCTCTCCATACAGGAGGCATAAACTCCAGCAGGGTTCCACCTGCTCTGCATCCTTATGTTATCCCATTGCTATTTACCAACTATGGAATAAACTCAAGTTTGTGGTTTCATCAAGAGTCTGTCGGGGCTGGAGAGATGGCTCAGTGGTTAAGAGCATTGCCTGCTCTTCCAAAGGTCCTGAGTTCAATTCCCGGCAACCACATGGTGGCTCACAACCATCTGTAATGAGGTCTGGTACCCTCTTCTGGCCTGCAGGCATACACACAAACAGACTATTGTATACATAATAAATAAATATTTTTTTTTTTAAAAAAAAAGAGTCTGTCACTTTTAAGACACTTGTGTTTTCAGTTTCTCTCCTGAAAAATTTCTATACTCTTCCATTATTTTATGGAGATCTGGACTCAAAGACATCTTTGTGCATCTAAGTTAGTTACTGATGCTGTCCATATTGTATTTCTTTTGGGTCATAAGAAGTGGGGCAAAGAAGAAATCAGGATCACCCATTCACACTTCACTGCTATAATGACATGTTCACTAGGCTGATTAGATGGCTCAGCAGATGACAAAACTGGCTGATTAGCCACAGGGCCTGACTTTGTTTCCCAGAACTCACACAATAGCTCACAATTCCCTTTAACTCCAGTGAAAGGGGAACAGATTCCCTCTTATGACCTTCACTTTTGCATTCGGTATATACAAAGACAAACTAAAGTCATCAGACAGTAACAAAATCTTTATGTACTGAGAAATATTATGGTATTCTTTGGGGTTCTGAGAAAATGCTAAGAATAAGTGTTTAGTCCTAAGGATAACACACTCTACAAAAAAAGGGAAAAAACAAATCAGTTTATCATTTTCAATTGAAAATAGGTTTTATTACTTAAGTTGTTTTTCCTCTATTCTTCATGAAAACATGTTTACTATCTGAAAAAAGGGCACCTTTTTTTTCTGGTAGAATGTTTCAATTAATCAGGGTGCGGACATAGTGGGAAATGTGTGTGGTGTGCAAGTCTGGTAACCTCATCTTGATCACCATATGAAGAGAGCCAAGAGTCCATCCCAAAAAGATGTCTTATAGTTTTCACATATCTGTCAGGACTAAAATTCCATAATCATATAACACATACATATAAAAGAAACTTTTTTCAAATGAATCTCATCAATGTTACATTAGCTGGCATCTCTGGATAATTCCCTTAGAAGGAAGCACTTCATGATGAAGTGACAAATGGATAACTAATGGGGACAGGAAGATGCAAAGAACTTCAAATAATGAATACCTATCCACAGGACATCAAGCTATACTGTGAAATATTCAAATGATTACTGATTATCCCACATTTTACATCTCTACCAGTTTGATGAAAATGATGCTGTGGACACACATATGAGGTAATGTTTCTTATACTCTATCCTATTATGCATTTTAACATTAATTTTGATAAAACATGCAGAGAAAACAGTGAATGTTGGGGTCTAACATGTACCCTTGCACTTATATTCAAGAAACTGACCCATGATGATTATGAATTCAGATGTATTCATAACTAATTAGTGACATAAAACTAGACTGGATAGCAAACATCTCAAGGGAATTTGTGAAAATATGAAAAACAAAACCAGGAAAAAATTTAACCACCCTTTCACAGTCACCATTACTTAAAATGCATGAATATATACTGCCTAATATTAAAGTAATGTTTCACTTAGATAACAGACATCTCATTCTATATATTTCAGCAGAAAAATACCTATCACTAAGGGAAAGCACCGTAGGAGATGTACAAAAGTCATAGAGAGAAAACAAAGAACACAAAACAAACTTTATTGAAAAGATTTGCTAAATGTATAGAACACTTTAATATCTCTCACAAATCAGAAACCGCAATAGAGAAATGTCCACCATCAGGCTTGAGTGAAGTTAGTAAATGAGTAACCTTCTTCATGATGAAAATGATATAAAACAAAAATTTCTGGACAATAAAGACCACTGTGATGTCTAAATTCTTTACCATATCGTTTACATGAAGAAGAGTTTTCTTTTGCAGGAGTTCTTCCCTATTACCTGATGTTAAGATGATTTAAAATAAAGTCTTTAAAATATCTACAGGGCTATTGGATGAGGACAAGCAGCGAGGACAAGTTCATTGTCAGGATGAAGGTCAGGTTTTTGAGAACTTTCTGTAGTCCTGCAAAAGGAATACCCAAGGGTCTAATAATGTTCCTGGGAGCAAGCATGAATAATCATATACCCAACACAAAGGCACACTAAAATAACATAATCAAAATTAAATAAAATCTTTGACTAAACATTTTTTCACTCATGAATATTTTCCTTTTGTATGCATTCATTTCTGTAACCCAGGAGTTGACTCATTTAAAGGCTTACTTCCAGAGTTTTCCTCAATTGTGATTTGGATCATGCAACAGAAAGCAAAAATGGAGACTTGAAGTTACTGAAGTTAATCATTCTCAATTAGTGGCATCATTTGGGAAAATTTAGAAATTATTGTCTTCCTGTAAGAAATGTCATGGGTTTGTTCCTGAGAGTAACATTCACACACCATTTCAAGTTCCTACACCTGGTTCATGCTGCAGGCTGAGAATGTGAGTTCTTAGCTTCCCAACGTAGCTGTCATGTCTGACACTTCTTGAGACAACACTGTCAAGGTTATCATGTAACACTCTGGAACCCAGAGTCACATTAAGCTCTTTTATTAATTGACTTAGGGATTTTATTTTATCATAGGCACAGAAGAGGCACTCATACACATCTACAAAATTTTAAATCTAGATAAGTTATGGGGGAAGCTTTGTTAATCAATCATCTTAAGAATTGGAATGTAGTTAAGGCGTGGCTTCCTGTAGCCAGGAGAAAAATGGGGATGGACCAGGTGCTTGCTCTCTGGGTTATTTTTTTTTTAAACATTTATTTATTTATTATGTATACAATATTCTGTCTGTGTGTATGTCTGCAGGCCAGAAGAGGGCACCAGACCTCATTACAGATGGTTGTGAGCCACCATGTGGTTGCTGGGAATTGAACTCAGGACCTTTGGAAGAGCAGGCAATGCTCTTAACCACTGAGCCATCTCTCCAGCCCCTCTCTGGGTTATTTTTGCAGGACACAGCGGAACTTGAAATTTTCATTCTCATGTCATGAGTTTCCACTTATAATAAATAAAAATATAATTGCTTATCTTGAAGCTAGCCTGGTTATTTCCCAAATAGCGCTAAGTTCTACAGATAAGTGTATTTATATAATTGAAGAAAAGTGCAAAATCAGAAAGGGTTACCTTATCATTGAGTTCACATGACATTTGTCCATGTAACTTTGCAGGTGCAAACAAAATAGACTTCATAATGCTTGAACAAATTGGTTTTCTTCCCAGTCTTATGTAAGTAAATGTTTGTTGGCTGAAGATATTTCTAAAACATTTATAGTCACATTCCCTTTAGGATGAATCTGCTCAGGTCCTCAGAGTACTGTGACTTAATAGACTCCTTACCTGCTAAAAGTTTATTCTTGTATAAAGACTACCAAAAAGAGGAAAACTTTACCACACTGATTGCACCTAAAGTGTTTGTCAGGCTGACTGTGGTGGCACATCCCTTTAATCCAGCACTTAGGAAACAGAGACAGACAAATCTCTCTGAGTTAAAGACCAGCCTCGAGTATGAGTGAGTTCCAGAATAGACTCCCACAGTACAGAGAAAACCTGTCTCAAAAAAAAAAAAAAAAAGAAAAGAAAAAAGAGTTTCTTTGTAATATGATTTTTTCCTCAAGATTTTAAAGCCTGATGACACCTACAAAGTCTCTACCACATTGGCTAAAATTGTAGGGTTTCTATTCAGCATGTGTTCCGAGATGTGTACACTTCTATGATATGCAAAAGCCTTACTACATTGATTAAAGTAATAAGGTTTCTATCCAGTATTTCTCTCAAATACATATGGTTTTTTGATGTATTTGAGACTACACTGATGCGAAAAGTCTTTACCATATTCTTTACATTCCTAGAGTTTTTCTGCAGTATGTGTACTTTTATGTTTTCTCAGATTGCTGAGTTGTGAAAAGGCTTTACCACACTGATTACATTCATAGGGTTTCTCCCCAGTATGTGTTCTTTTATGTACTATTAGACTATTGAGTTGTGGAAAGGCTTTATCACATTGATCACATTTATAAGGTTTCTCTCCTGTATGAAGTCTTTTATGTGTTTTTAGAGTACTGAGTTGTGAAAAGGCTTTACCACATTGATTACATTCATAGGGTTTCTCTCCAGTGTGTGTTCTTATGTGAAGTTGGAGACTACTGATACATGAAAAGGCTTTATCACACTGATTACATTCATAGGGTTTCTCTCCAGTATGTGTTCTTTTGTGCATTTGGAGATTAGAGTGCGATGAAAAAGCTTTATCACACTGATTACATTCAAAGGGCTTCTCTCCAGTATGTGTTCTTTTATGACTGTGAAGCTCACCATGACTCACAAAAGCTTTATCACATTGATTACATTGATAAGGTTTCTCTCCAGTATGTAGCCTTTGATGTACTCGAAGACTACTGCTCACTGAAAAGGCTTTGCCACATTGACTACATGTGTAGGGTTTCTCTCCAGTATGTGTTCTTTTATGTGTTTGGAGACTGCATTGACTTGAAAAGGCTTTACCACATTCATTACATTCATAGGGTTTCTCTCCAGTATGTGTTCTTTTGTGAAGTTGGAGATTACTGATACATGAAAAGGCTTTAACACAATAATTACATTCATAGGGTTTCTCTCCAGTATGTGTTCTTTCATGTATTTGGAGGTTACAGCGCTCTGAAAAAGCTCTATCACATTGCTTACATTTAAAAGGCTTCTCTCCAGTATGGGTTCTTATATGTCTGTGAAGCTCACCATAACTTGCAAAAGCTTTATCACATTGATTACATTGATAAGGTTTCTCTCCAGTATGTGTCCTTTGATGTACTCGAAGACTATTGCTCAGTGTAAAGGCTTTACCACATTCATTACATTCATAGGGTTTCTCTCCAGTATGTGTTCTTTGGTGAACTTGGAGACTTCTGACATATGAAAAGTATTTACCACATTCATTACATTCATAGGGTTTCTCTCCAGTATGTGTTCTTTGGTGAACTTGGAGATTACTGACATATGAAAAGTCTTTACCACACTGATTATATTCACAGGGTTTCTCTCCAGCTTGAGTTCTTTTAAGTATTTGGACACAGCTGATACCTGCAATGGCTTCATCATATTGAATACCATCACATGGCTTCTCTGCAGAATGAATTTTTTCATGACTTTGAAGATGACTATAACATGCAAAGGCTTTATCACACTGAGTATATTCAGAGGCTTTCTCTCCATTATGGTTTCTTTCATACCTGCAAAGATAATTGGCACATATAAAAGTTTTACCATGTACATTACAATGATATCTGTAGGAATTAATTTTATAATTTTGTTTAATTGTAAAGAAGAATCAGATTTTAAGTTTTACATTTGTGGTGCTCTCCTCCAGTATGGGATGTTTTGTTTCTTTGAAGAACTTTTGACAGTAAGTGTCTTTTGTCAAATGACCCACATTTATAACATCATTTTCTATGAGTTTTTTTTACACATTTAAAAGGAAATAGACTAACTCAGTTTTAAATAACCTTACATTCCTTTTGGATTCTTATGTTTTCCGTAGTGCAATACCTACCACAAGAAAGTGTACTAGGACAAACAAAGGTAAGTACACAGTCCAACAATCATAGGGCTTATCTTCAGTGTGAGTTTGCTGATGTCTTCCCAAGGATATTTGAGAATCAATTAAATATAATCTTATAACACATTCAACCAATCTAGCCAGTGTTGAAATACTAAATATCTTTCCTATCTTCTCATTATTCTGAAAGATATACAGTCCCTCTTTCAATTTTGGGAAGCTCACATGTGACATATGACATTCTTATTAAAGGAAGACAAATTGTCCCTTGAATTCACACAATTTGACTTTCTCTTCTTTACAGAAATGTGGTATAAGAATGAAAGTTTCTCCACAAGAGCCTTTGTGACTCTCATAAACTAACTCTTTCAATAAGTTTGGTAAAGTCACAAGTACATGAGTAACATGCATTTTACTACAGACTATTTTTGGACAGTTTTAAACATATACTTATTATCTATTCAATGTGCATATGTGTGTTCCTTGTGCAATATCTGAGTGCTATGAAATTAAATTAATTGGCAACACTACAGCATAGTTCTCATGAGGTATGATTCAAATGGTGGTATAGGGTAAAGAATCATTTGTTTCTCTTTAGTTTTTAGAGGAATGCCTTGGAAACTCAGACGAGTTATCTCATATTGAGGCTTATGATTTTATGAGAAATCAATAATCATCAATATACTTTAAGCTGTGCTCATTTATACTATTGTTTTTCTTTAAGTCTTCCAGAACAAATTAAAACTTCTTCAGAAACAAATATATACCAAGTTGCAAATAAAAATTACCTTCCATGTTTTCTAGCACGTTGACTATGTTCTTCAAAATTATGGTCTTCCCAACTGTAGCCTAAAATATAGGAACAGAAAGTAGATAATATATTAAAGGATACTGTACAAAATTGAATATCTTAAGTGAATTATGCCTTAGTTATTTGGCTCATTCTTACTCTTTCTCAAACACAAATATGCAAAAGTATCAATAAACAATACACAGTTGTCCCCTTATTTTGAAACATGAAGGAAAGTTCACAATCTTACCAATAGCAGTGAGGTTCCTATATGTCTCTAGCATCACATCTTTGTAAAGACTCTTTTGGGAAGGATTCAACAAAATCCACTCATCCTCAGTGAAGTCAATGTGCACATCCTCATAGGTCACTGATTTCTAGAATAATCCAACCAACAGTAAAACAAAGTGTGATCCTGACATTTCTTTTTAAATGATATATTTGTATAATGCTGCTGCTTCCTATACTTCTTCCATGATATTACATTATAATGTAATCACCAGTCACTTTAGAAGGGAACTGAAGAGGAGGTTCATATGAGCCATTCATTGGCCCTTTAAATGGGATATAGCCTTGAGAAAGAAATGCCAATGAACAGACACACAGAGACAGACAAGAAGTTAAAACTACTGAGAAAAAAATTACAGAAATAATAAGAACAATGATTATCTCGAAAAGTGATGGGAAAACTGGGTATATTGACTCTTGCCTTTAATCCCAGCAATCAATGTAAAAGCAGATGAATTAAATTGAGTTGGATGTCAGCCAAAGGCTATGCAATGAGTTACAGGTAAGCCAGAATTACAAATTCATAAAACCCAGTATCCATAGAAAAATCATTCAAATAAAAAAGGTAAAAAGAAATCAGAGGATTTACTGAAGTTCTTACAAAAAAAAATCTGTATTCACTTTAGTTCTATATTCATCTTTTAGAATCTACAGTGGCCCAGTTTAAACTGTTTCATAATCAGATCTTAATAAAAGAGAGTGCATGTTTAAACAGTTACAAATGGACCAAAGGAAACATCAGCCCTACAAATGATGATCATAAATAACATAGAGTAAGAGAGTTGGGTCAGCAATTAAGAGGCTAGTTATACTTGCATATAAATGGACAGTTGCCAGTACTAAAAGGGGGCTTGTAATTATGCATTACTTCAACTTCATAGGTTCTGGAGCCCCTTGGGATCTAACACGATGAACAGGCTTGCATGTGATACATACCCTTGTATATAGATAGAACCTCATATTCATTCAAAGCATTCAAACCAAAAAAAAAAAACTTAGAAGCAGGTAGAAAGCTACACACATGCAGTTCAATGATTCAGAAGCCAGAGGTATTAATGTCATGGATACTACTCTCCTGGGAAAGAGAATGATAGCCTCCACCAAACTTCAAATTTCAAAATGTAGGTGAAGTTCAGCATAGAAACTTATCTTTGATATGTATAAAAACCTATATTCCAGGCTCCTCAGACAATAAAACAACACCCACACACAGACACACACACACCAAAAACATGTATGCTGCTTAGCCATTAATCCCTCTGTGCAGAAGCCAGGATTATTTGTATTTCTGAGTTGAGGAAGCATGGTCTAAGGAGCTACATTCAGTACCCAGAGCTACACAGAAAAACATTCTCTTTCAAAAACAAAAGTAAGAAAAAAATTAAAATAGAAATCAGGATAGCAAAAGGCTTAAGAATGAATAGCAATTTGCTTCAACTGCATGTTTTGTCATTTAGCAATACAGCAAGAAATTAATAGAATAAGAAAGCTTTCAAGGGTTGATGTTGAAACAATGCAATAACAACTCTCTGCAATCTTTGAGGGTGATTATAGTGAGGACTCTCTATAACTCAGAAATATGGAGCCTGTACTGGCGATTTTCTGTAATCACATATGGCTCTCAGTGGTGGGAATACAAAACCAATCCATCCACAAAATATTTGACCACACTTGTTGTGTATGGAAGATATATCAGGAAAATGGTGGCTCAAGATTTATATAGTGGTTAACCAATGACTGGCCCAACTTGAGGACCAGGGTTGCTAGGAAAAGTGCCTAGATGTGCAGGATCTATAAGTTGGATGGCTAAGAGAACTAGGGTAGAACCAAATACAAGTAACAATAAAGAAAAAAAAAATCAATGTAATGATACCTATTTCCACGACAAATAGATCTCTAGGTCTACATCCTGTTTACCTTTGTTGAGAGCAGCACACTTCTTTTTCCTGTGCTGGTTTCATCCCCCATTAGTAGCTCTGCTTGGCAGGTAACCTATGACCCTGGGAACTCTAACATCTTGCTTAATTAAAGAATTTCAACCTTACAATATTAAGATCCATTCAAGATCTTCTGTACTCTTCCATAGGCTTTGGGTCAATACACTGACTCTGCCCTCTACAGTACACATATCTAGTCTTCTAGACTCTGGCTGGCTCAATTCCACTGTCACTGCTGTTTTTGTGGTCATCTCACAGTTCTGGCCTCTTCATAACACTGGGATCTTCTGTTGCAACCGACCTTCACTTTCACCAGTAGTTTCTCATAGAATCTCCTCAGGGTGCCGCACCTCTTGGCCTGACCCTTACAGTCCTGGGCATTGAATGAGACTACACCTTCAATGATGTCTTTTCCTGACCTCTCACAGTGCCAAGCCTTACATCCATCAATACCTTCAAAACCAATACCACCTGGGTGAAACACATTACAAACGCCATCTACCAGCATGAGGCACAACCTTGGCTACCTCTGGAAGACAGCTTCTCTGTGCTCTTAGAAAACACTTCCCAGACATTTTCACATCAGTGATGCTGGTCTCGTAATCATAACTAAATTTTTGGCTCTAGCCGTCCAGCATTAAGTACCCAGTAGAGCAATATCTTGCTTAAGTACTTCTGATATCTTGCTCATCACAGCTGATTCTTTAGCCCAGGCTAACCAGAAACATGATTTAATGTCTTTCTTTTATCCTTAAGTCTTAAGCCAGAACCATGTGTCCCAAGCTGTCAGATTCTGCTGCTTACTGGGGTTGGAACATGGCACCTTGTATAAGTATGTCTTTACCAGCTTTCTGTCTTTCATTGCATAAGCTTGGCTGTCCTGAAACTTGATCTGTAAACTAGGCTGTGCTTGAACTAACAGAGTATGCAGGCCTCTGTGTTCTGAGTGCTAGGGTTAAAGTCAATGTGCCACCACCCCTCAGGCCAACAATCCCTTTATTGTATTTCTTAATCTGTTGATGTCCTTGAGCAGATGATTTAGACACATTCCACTTTTGGGGGCCCCTTATCTCCTCAAGTATGATTCCTTGCTCAGCTGCTCTTCTTTTTTTTTTTTTAATTTTATTTATTTATTTATTTATTTATTTATTTGGTTTTTTGAGACAGGGTTTCTCTGTGGCTTTGGAGCCTGTCCTGGAACTAGCTCTGTAGACCAGGCTGGTCTCGAACTCACAGAGATCTGCCTCCCTCTGCCTCCCGAGCGCTGGGATTAAAGGCATGCACCACCATCGCCAGGCACAGCTGCTCTTTTTATTATGTATCTACAGTAGAGTTACCACTAACATACACTCGGCAGAGTCTATCTTAAGCTGTGTTGAGATTTTTTTCTACTAATGAAATTAATCAAAATCTCCTTACCTTAGCGTCAGGCAGATTCTTTAAACCAAGGCATGTCCTTCACCAAAACATCATAAGAATAATTTCTAAAGGACATGGTAAAATACTTGTCTGAAACCCCTTGTGCTGGCTCCTGATATTTCATATCATTATCAAGGTCACCCTATCCAATCCTCCTCCTAGTATGACCCTGTATCCAGTGCCAAATGCATTCTGTCCTTTTCTTAAGCCAAAGAATCAAAGACCTTATCATTCAAAACAAAAGCATGGTTAGGACTAGCACAGCAATACTATAGTCCCTGGGACCAACTTTCGTTTTAGTTTTTTTTTTTTTTTTGATTTTTTTTTGTAAGGAGACAGCATGACCAGAGAAACTCTTATAACAAAAACATTTAATTGAGGAGGCTCACGTACAATTTCTGTACAATTTCTGAGGTTGAGTTAATTATCATCATGGCTGGAAGCCTGTAAGCTGGCAGGCAGATGTGATACTGGAGCTGAGAGTCCTTTGTCCTTGACTCAGAGGAAACAGGATGTAGTCTGACACACTGGGAAGTATCCTGAGGATAAGAGAACTCAAAAACCCACAGTGACATACTTCCTCTAACAAGACCATGCCAACTCCAAAATGACCACACCTCCCACTACTTCCACTCCATAAGAGATTATGATGCCAAATATATTCAAACTACCACAGTGGTATAGCTGAGTCTTGAGGTAGATAGTTATCTGAGGAATAGCCATATTGATTTCCATACTGGCTATACAGGTTTGCATTCCCAGCAGGAATGAGGGAGCGTTCCCTTTTTCCATATTTTTGCCAGTAGGAGATGTCATTTGTGTTATTGATCCTAGCCAATCTGACAGGTATAAGATGAATAATTAAAGTAGTTTTGATCTGTATTTCCTTGAGAGCTAAGTATGTTGTACATTTATTTATGTGTGTTAAGCCAGTTAAATTCATTTATTTAGAATTCTTAATTTTGATCTGTACCATATTTTTACTTATTTGATTTGTTGATGTCTAGTTTCCTCAGTTCTATTTTATTCTGAGCAAGTAAATCCAGAAGCACATAGACATATATGATATGTACTCATATATATGTGGGTATTAGCAATTGAGTAAAGAATAATCACAGTACAATCCACAGACTCAGAGAAGGAAAGTAACAAGAATGGCTGTAGCAGGGGATGCATGGAGCCCACATGAAAAGAGGAAATAGACTAGATTTTGTGGATGAACAAGGAATTGCAACAGTAACAATCATGGGATAAATGGAGGGATGGAGGGAGATACAGGGAGAGATGACTGGAATAGGAAATGTTTAAAGTTTATGTGGAAACCTAATATAGTAGAAACTTTTTGCTAGCTAAGAGGGCAACTGTAGTGAAGATTCCCAGTAACTAAGAATATGGAGCCTGAACGTGTCATCTTTTCCAATGAAATATAGCTCCCTGTGGTGAGAATAGAAAAGAAAGCCAGCCGCAAAATATCTGACACACAGTGTGTTGTCCCAAAGATATACCAGGAAATTGGTGGCTTAAATTAGTGCAGTTGCAAACCAATGACTGAACTAACTGAAGCCTAAGTGAAAAGAGACAACCCATGACCAACACTGCCTGGATGGCAGGAACAAGAAGTTCAATGGTTCAGAATTTAGAGTAGAACAAAATACAAGTAACAGAAAAGGAAACAATGGTCAATATAAGGATCCCTAGCTCTACTCTAATAAAATCATAACTGTTTCCTAGACTAATTTTCAACAGAGAGCCTTCCTCTGAAAATTGATTATGGCAGATGCAAAGAACTTCACTCAAACAGTAGCTGAATCACTTGGAAGCAAGCAGAAATTTGGGTGAGGGTTTTTTAGAAGCCATAGGTGTCAAGGACACCAAAAAAACGACAATTTACAGAATCAACTAAGCAGGGATCATAAGGGTTTAGAGCCTGACAGAGCAATTATGGAGCTTGCAGTGTCTGAGTTCGATCCTCTCAATGTGCACTTTGGTTGCTTTGCTTTGTGTTTTTGTGGGACTGCTAACTGTAAGAGTGTTTATTATTCCTTTAAAAACGCGGTAGTGGGTGTGTAGACGAACACAGGATAGACAAGACACGTGCAAAAGGAAGAGACAAGACACGTGGCTCCCACGTGGGTGCACTTTAACGGGGAGAGGGAAACACGATAAGGGATGGGGTGTGTGAGACACACAAGGGTGGGGGCAGGAGAGGGGTGAGAGAGAGAGCGAGACCTCGTGGAAGCTCGCTTTTAACTGGAGGCGCAAGGTTATCTGGGAGAAATGACCCGCACCTGTGCACGCCCGCGCGCCCAGGTGTTCTGTTCGACTCCAGGAGGAGTCTGGGAGCTGTAGTTTCCAAGGAATAACAGTGTTTCTGACTCTTTTGCTTGCTCTTGGGACTATTTTCCCTTTACTGGGTTGTGTAATCATGCATGGAGGCGGTGCTGGAGACGAGGTGGAATCTCGGGGCCATTTGAAAGCTTGGGGCAGGAATTATTCTTCCATCATCCCCCGTGACTGCATGTGGAGCAGCTTCTCTGCCCGGGAACAGCAGGAGAGAGTAGTGAGCGACCGACTCACCCCAGGCCGCCCGAAGCGCCCATCACCCTGGACTGCACTCCCAGTCTGGAAGCCAATAGTAACCCGGCGCCTGCCACCCCGAGTCAGCTGGGCGAACCCAAGACTCAGGCCTGCTCCGGGTCCGAGAGTCCCAGCGACTCCGAGGGCGAAGAAATCGACGTGGTAACGGTGGAGAAGAGGCGATCTCTGGACACCCGAAAGCCAGTCACCATCATGGTGCGAGCAGACACCCTGGACCCCTGCATGAAACATTTCCACATCTCTATCCACCAGCAACAGCACAACTATGCTGCCCGCTTTCCTCCAGAAAGTTGCTCTCAATAGGGGGCTCCAGAGAGGGGTCCCCAGGAACCAGAGGCTCCAGAGGTAGAAGCTCCCAAGGGGAAAGAGGAGGAAGAGGAGGAAGAGGAGGAAGAGGAGGAAGAGGAGGAAGAGGAGGAAGAGGAGGAAGAGATTGTGAGCCCCCCACCTGTAGAAAGCGAGACTCCCCAGTCCTGCCACCCAAAACCTGTCAGTTCTGACACTGAGTACGTGACCAAGAGGAAGAACCATAACTTCTTAGAACGAAAAAGGAGGAATGATCTCCGTTCGCTGTTCCTGGCCCTGAGGGACCAGGTGCCCACCCTGGCCAGCTGCTCTAAGGCCCCCAAAGTCGTGATCCTAAGCAAGGCCTCAGAGTACTTGGAAGCTCTGGTGGGGGCTGAAAAGAAGATGGCTACAGAGAAAAGGCAGCTCTGGTGTCGGCAGCAGTAGCTGCAGAAAAGAATCGCGTACCTCAGTGGCTACTAACCCACCAAAAAGCCTGACTTCTCTGTCACACACACACACACACACACACACACACACACACGCATGCACACACACATTTATTTTCTATCTTCTCTCACCCTTTTAGTAATTTGCACATTTTGGTTACAGAGGAGCAGGCTGGACAGTCGATCCCAGAATGCATTGCAGCCAGTGACCACACAATAAGGGCTTGCATTCTTGGAAACCTCGAAACCCAACTCGCCCTCTTGCCTGACTCATGGGAGTGCTGTCTTCTCTGGTGCCTTTGGCTTCTCAGCGGGCAGCTGACTGAGGAGACTCATGGTCTGCCTAGCTCACTGGCTCCAGAGGAAAGGCTGATGGATGCTATGCAACAGGTGGTGGACGATGCCAGGGGCTGCAGCCTGCGTGAGATCTCACACTGTGCTAGAGCTTTAGGCTGGGAAAGGATGCTGCTCCCACTGGTGTCTCTGGGGATGGCACAAGGACAGCTGGGCCTGGATACTGTCCCTGAGGCCCTGTTTTCCAGGACAGGAGCGAGCTGTCCTGGGTGAAGAAAAGCTTGCAGTCTTGATCAGCAAGGACCATTACCTCACTGTCAGACACTTTACAGTAGCAGAGGATAAGATACTTTGAGATACTTTAGGACATTTGGCCACACCCTTCCCTCCACTCTCAAGGCTATGACTTTGAAAACATTTAAAGGGCTCCGCCTATTGAGTCTTTGTCTCAGAGCTCTCAGAGCCTCCTCAGAGAGAGACCTGTCTAACCTTACAAGGAATTTTGTTTGTTTGTTTCTGCCTTTGTTATGCTGAAAGACCCTACAACCCCCCCCCCAGCTAGCTGGCTCTCGTGAGAACATCCTGTTTGCTTGAGACCCTCACGACCCTCTCAGGACCTGCAGCTAGCTACTCTCATGAGAACATCCTGGTCGCGTAGTAAACAGGATGCCTATAGTCAGCACATGTGCCAAACTTAAAATATCAGCAGTTTACAAAAGAAACAATTTCCCCTATAAAGGACCCCAGCTTAACTGCTGTAACATCAATTTACAAGGCTCTTGACAAACAAATGTAAGTGCAGAATGAGGTCAGGGCCTCTGGCTGCAAAGCAGGATATTTATGACAGGATGTCTGTCCCCATAAATCTATGCTGGAAGAGGAAAAACCACTTATGCCCCCTGCCCCATTCTAATCAGACCAATAACCATGCATCTGCTTCTGTAATTTGCTTTTTGGCCACCCTCTTTCCTATAAAAAGACCTTACCCCAGTATGCAGGCACACAAGTCCTCCAAAAGACTTTGTGGCCCGCAGGTACCGGTGTTTACCCAATAAACCTCTTGCTATATGCATCCGAGTGGTCTCAGCCTGTTCCTTGGCTTCGGGAGGGAGTCTCCTCTCGAGGGAAGGTCCTCTCCAAGGGTCTTTCAATGCAATTGGCACCACAGCACCCTTTCAGAGGGATCAGAAATATTTCTGCAGGACGTGCAAAAATGATTCATGGGAAAGCCTTGGCATCCTGGCTCATGAACATCTTCCTAGCCCGTGTGTTTTCTGCAGGGCCATTTGAAGCCCAGCTTGGAACCTTCTCTCAAGGCAGACACAAAGAGCCCAGGAAGAAGTGCCCGACCACTTCCTCTTTCCCTCCTGCCTTTAAGTCAGTTCTTGATTTTTGTCGAAATTCAGCAGGAACAGTGTAAACCTGTCCTTCTGAAGCAACTTCAAGGAGTTTGCTGGCTCTGAAGCCACCATCCTGGTTCTCTGGGTCACCTCCTTCTCCCAGAATCTGGGCCTGATAGATACTCTGGGGGGGAGCTGCTGGGATTCATCAGGTGCCCCAGAAGGTACAAGTGGGTTGTCAAGGTGCCCTAGGAGCAGAGCTCAGCCAACCCCAACTGGTTTTGCTCCAGTTGTGTTCTGCAGCACCAGGCGGAATCTAGGTACAACCAACCCTCAATAGGGAAAGTGACCCAAGGTCCTCGGGAGAGCCTAAGCTTTGCCTGAACGAAGAGTCAACCTTTTCGGAACTCTGCCCAGAAAGGCCAATTCCTTCCTGCTGGCCCTGCGTTTGGAAGTAGGAGAACAGTTGTGGGGGGGGGGGGGGGGGGGGGGACAGATGGTAAATACTACCTGTGCCTCTCAAAGACCAGCTGCCACTTCCAGATCTGCCCACCACGATGGCTTGGCATTGCTTCCTGGCCTCAGAGAAAGCTTTGGAAGTAGCCGTTCTGCCTGCTGGGGCAGGACTTTCAGGCACCAAGGGGCTCCTGGGACTCTGAAAGGGTAAGTGGGAAGCAGGCTACTGAAGACTCATCTGAACGGCTTGTGTTCTATAAGCTGCTGCTGGGTTACGTGCTGCGTGAGTTTTTTTTTTTAATACTGTATTTTTGTATGCTTTTTGCAAAGTGGTGTTAACTGTTTTTGTACGAGAAAAAAACAAACAAACAAACAAAAAAAACCACAAAAACCTCCTGTTGCAATGACCCGTCCAGCAGGCCAGGTTATTTTATGGGTCTCGAGGAAGCATCACCTAGGAACAATAGGGGGGGGAAGGGAAAGGGAACCAAGCATGTAAAGAAAGACAGAGTCAGTCTGAGATGCGTCAAGGCTCCGTTTATTGCAGGCAAGGTTTTTATTTTTATAAGGTGGTTTTTGGCAGGGTGGGGTAGGGGTAAGAGAGGGTGGAAAGCTACTGTGCCCTAGGTCAAAGAGGAAGTGGCTGTTCGTCTGTTCTTTACCCCCTGCAGAACATCTCTCAGGTATACCACAAGATATTCCACAGATAATAATAAGAACAAAAAACAAGTCGTTCTTAACACCCGCAGCTCAGTTAGACCGCAGCTCAGCTAGTTGTGCAGCGAGCAAACTGTTCTTATAAGAAGTGTGTGGAGGATGGGCCAGCTTTCTTGGCCTGGGGTCTCTTGGTCCCCAACATTGCAAGGGTCTGGTTTATTTTGAAAGGCAAGTTTACCTGAAATTTTGTATTTTGTTGTAATCATTAATTGCTTGATTTTAAACTGTTGCCTTCTGGGACATCTTCTAATAAAAGATTTCTCAAAAATGTCAAAAAAAAAAAAAAAGAAACTTTTTGCTAGCTAAGAGGGCAACCGTAGTGAGGACTCCCAGTAACTAAGAATATGGAGCCTGAACCTGTCATCTTCTCCAATGAAATATAGGTCCCTGTGGTAGGAATAGAAAAGAAAGCCAGCCACAAAATATTTGACACACAGTGTGTTGCCTGGAAGATAAACCAGGAAATTGATGGCTTAAATTACTGTAGTGGCAAACCAAGGACTGGACTAACTGAAGCCTAAGTGAAAAGAGACAACCCATGACCAACACTGCCTGGATGGCAGGAACAAGAAGTTCAATGGTTCAGAATTTAGAGTAGAACAAAATACAAATAACATAAAAAGAAACAATGGTCAATATAAGGATCCATAGCTCTATTCTAATAGAATCTTAATTGTTTCCTAGACTAATTTTCAACAGAGAGCCTTCCTCTGAAAATTGATTATGGCAGATGCAAAGAACTTCACTCAAACAGTAGCTGAATCACTTGGAAGCAAGAAGAAATTTGGGTGAGGGTTTTTTAGAAGCCATAGGTGTCAAGGACACCAAAAAACCCACAATTTACAGAATCAACTAAGCAGGGATCATAAAGGTTTAGAGAGCCTGACAGAGCAATTATGGAGTTTGCAGTGTCTGAGTTCTATCCTCTCAATAGAGGTTGCTTTGCTTTGTGTTTTTGTGGGACTGCTAACTGTAAGAGTGTTTCTGACTCTTTTGCTTGCTCTTGGGACTATTTTCCTTCTACTGGGTTGTGTAATCATGCATGGACATGAAGGTTTGTGTCTAATATTATTGTATCTAATCATGATGTTTGTTGAAATTCCTAGGAGCCCTGCTCTTTCTGAAGGGAAACAGAGGAACAGTGGATCTGGGTCAGTGGGAATGTTGGGACTAGGGAGTTTAGACAGGGTTGAGGCTGTGGTCAGATTGTACTGTACGAGAGAAGAACAAAGAGAATAAACAGAAAGAAATAAAAGTGCTTTGAATCTAACTTCATGATCTTCACAATCTTTAACAGCCAAAATGTTCTTCAAATATCCAAAGCCTCTTCTGATGCTCTAGATAAAATATTGTCTTGTGACATCTTTTAAAATCAATAAACAAAGTAAACTACTCAGATATAAAATTACACTGTATATTCCATTTAGAAAGAGAGGAATATGTCTGTCTGTGTTCCAGTCCTGAATTCAGGCAGAAATCCCATACTCAATACAGATCACGTCAGGCAAAGAACAGGTAGGCCACCAGTTCATAAAACTTCTTCATTCCTTTAGTTTCCACAGTTACAATCCGCAAATAACTCTCCAGGGATCACCCATGAGACATATCCCCAGGCCCCAAGAGCAGGCCAGGCCAGCAAGAAGAACAGGTAGTTGAACTGAGGCAAAACTCCTGATAAAGCAGATTCCACATCAATCATTTGAAATCCAGGCAGGCTCTCCACCCCTGGATCTCCTCCACTCTTTGACTACGTCCCCCAAACATTATTGCCATCCTACCTGACTTCTTGTCACTGTGTCCTAGACCCGCAAAGAGGTGGAGATGTTCTCTTTGAACAAGACACAGCAGCTGTGAGAAGTCCATGTAGGCCTCTTGTGCACTGACATGTCCACTCCCAAAGTTCCTCACAAGATGAAATCTTACCCTTAAAGCACCTAGCTAGGCTTTTTCCCTAGAGCAAGAGATTTTTTTAATGATAATCTACTTGAAAGTTTCTGCCACCTAATAGTACACAGATCTTTTTTCATTACAAAAAAGACTTTTTCATTTCTGTTCCACTTGTTTAATTTTCTTTTGTAGACCCAAATCAGTCATCTGTAAAAACTACCCAACTGAATCAATAATTTTAAGAAATCAGCCTCTGCTTTTTGATTTCAGCTTACTCAATTTTCATGTAATAAAGAAAGTAAGAATTGTTTGGGACAAAAATATAATCCAATGACCTCTAGATTAATTTTTCATGGAATCTATTTCCGACTGACCTCCTATGAAGTCCACCTTCACTGTCTGCATTCCTCTCAACTCTCCCATCTGTTCAGTCCCATAAGAATGACTGGTGAAGCTCTGTGTATTCTTTTCTACAGATTTTGCCATCTCAATCTTAATATTCACAACAATCCTCCAAATGTCATCAATTTCAAGTTCTTTGCAGTAACAATATCACTCGGTTGTACCACATTTTCTTATAACTTCCTTGTTATTTGCTCTGACTTAATTCTAATCAAAAGCATCTCCATGTTTACTTCACTGATACTCCAAGATCACAAAGCCATCATCATGGAATCTTAGGATAGAAATTCAAGATAGCAACTGAATTAAAAATAAAATGGGGAAAGATTTATTAGCTTTTTCCTCTCAGTTTTTCACTATCTCAAGCTCAGCTAACCCTCATATCCAGTCAAGCTTTACTTGCTTTTGAGTATTGCCAGACTCAAGGGAAGAGTCTTCCTAATCAATCAACACAATTTCTCACAGATATAGTAACTAGTGATTTGGAGTGGAAGACTCTAGGCTACATCATGCTGAGAGGTGAATCTAATTCAAAGAGAGTATACTATATGAAAAAGTTATAAAAATCAAAACCAGTGCATTCACCATATCAATCACTTAAGGAGAAGAAAACATGATAAAGAGAGCAACAATTAGAAAACACAGATCTCTCTAGAAATATAGCAATCCTCTAAATTCAAGAAAAAAAAGAAACAAACTAAAACTGTCTGGCCAAAGACAGCACCCAAACCGACAAAACCTCAAGGAAGTCAGAATAATATACTACATTTTCTGAATACAAAAAACTACTTTATGCTGGAGGGGATGTGGAGTATGGGGAACACTCCTTCACTCCCTGTGGGTTTGCAAACTTGTATAACCATGTTGGAAATCGGTATTTTAGTTTGTCAGAAAATTTTGAATCATCTTACCTCAAGAACCAGCAATACCAGACTTTGCCATGTACCAAAGGATGTCAATCAAACCACAAGGGCATTTGCTCAACTATGTCCATACCAGCATTATTTTTACTAGCCAGAACCTGGAAACATAGATGCCTCTCAACCAAAGAATGGATAACGAAAATGTGGTACATTTATACAATAGAGTACTACTCAGTGGTAAAAAAAAAAAAAAATGACATCTTGCAATGGAAATGGATGGAAGTAGAAAATCCCATCCTGTTTGTGGAAACCCAGACTCAAAATCAAGAAAACAGTATTACTCACTCCAAAGTAGATACTACTTATAAAGCAACGGATAACAAGTTTGTAGTCCACAACCACAGAGAAGCTAGGTAACAAGGAGAACATAACAGAAACATATATGGATCCACCTGGACAGGGGAAATAGACAAGATCTCCTGAGTAAATCGGGACAACAGTCCTGTTAGGCAATGACATCACAGTTTACAGAAATCTTGTATTTTGGTTGAAGTAGTAAAACTACGGCAATTGGGCTTCATGAGAAAGTCAGTACTTTATCCAGATGTTTTACTGATTTTGTCTGTCATTTATCAATCATCTAAAACTGATTATAAAACTCTATAGTACTAATTTTTATTGGAAGCCTTGAGTACCAGCCCAAGTACCCCGCAGGTTTCAGAACTGGATATCTATGGAAAGCAAGGATCTCAGGGTAAAACATTTAACTCAAGTATATTACCTCTGCATATTCTTTATTTTTCATGCTAGAGGAAAATGAAGTGAAGGGCATGGAGGACAGGAAGAACAAGGAGAAGAAAGGAGAGTAAGGGCAAGTAGTAGAAGTAGGGGAGGTGACGAAGAAGAGTAAGAGTAAGGGCAGATCTCCATGAGAATTCTAGATTTACAGACATGGTTGGAAAAATCCCTAGGCAAGGACAATAATAATATGCATATCAAAATCACAAGAAGTGGCAGGTAGAACCTGACAAAGCAGTACTCCAGAACAGGTGACCTGACCTAGGAAAGAGCCAGCATTCAAAGGGAAGTAACTGATATTCCAAGCCCTTAGATAAAGTTATTAAACATGCCAGAATCCTTGATTCACCCATAGTCCTCATCTAATCTCTGCTGTCAAACACACCTCTGGGAACACCCAGGATTAGCACAGGTGGGGCACCCAGGTTCGCACAGGTGGGGCATCCTGCCTTCCAGCTCAGTGCCCGTTCTACAGAAATTTCTATGTGGTCTGTTCACAGGTAATTTTGTTGGATTGATTCTATGTAAATTTGAGTACAAGAAGAAAGAGTGAAGCCAATTCTCCAAGGCCTCATTGTGTGGGGAAATGGAGCAAGGTCAGTCCATTGATCAAGCAGAGGTTGCTCTGCTGTGGTGTTCTGGGAATGTGGCCCATTTCAAAGTGAAGAATCTTGGCTTATCAAGGTTTTTACAGATGGTGACTTTTTCAAAACACAAGTGTTCCCAAAGCTCTGCAAACTAGGTTGTTCCATGTGGATGAGCACATATACACTTCCCGTGCATCTGCCTATTGGTCTGTGCATTGACTGTATACTCCTGTGGACTCAAATTTTAACAGCTGCGAAAGCAGTAAGTCTCTCATGATGCTTCCTTCCCTCCCCTTTCTGCACTCTGCCTTCAACAGCTAGAGAGTAGGTAATGGACTGAATACTTTCACATATCTCTCTTCAATTATGAGTCTCCGGGAAAAGTCAGATGGATTAGAGGACTCTCATTAACTGGTCTATTTTCCTTCACAATGTCTAGTCAAAGCCTAGCCTGGAAAAAATTGCAAGAGTGTTTTCCCAGCACTGCACAGCAGAGGCAGAATTATCTGTGTTTAAAGCAATCCTCAGATACACAATGTGGGGCAAGCCTGAGCTAGAAAACACACTGATATAAAGAGAAATAAAAAAAAAATCAATAACATTCAGGATAAACAGGAATATATTGTTTAAAAAACGTGGGGAAAGAATACAATAGTCATTAGAACTATTTAAAGAATGCATTTAAAGAAATGAAATTTGAAAGACAATACAAAATAATGGGCTTTTTAAAAAGATGAAAATAATGTATTTTAAAATCAGTAATATAGGAGCTATAGAGATGGCTCAGCAGTTAAAAGCACTGACCCAGCTTCAATTCCCAGCACCCACATGGCAGCTCACAACGGTCTGTAACTCCTGTTCCAGGGGATCTGACAACTTCACACCAAAACGCATAAAGTTAAATAAATCATAATAAGTCATTTTTAAAAAATCAGTAAGATAGCCGGGCGGTGTTGGCACATGCCTTTAATCCCAGCACTCGGGAGGTAGAGGCAGGCGGATCTCTGTGAGTTCCAGACTAGCCTGGTCTACAAGAGCTAGTTCCAGGACAGGCTCCAAAACTACAGATAAACCCTGTCTCGAAAAAAAAAAGAAAATTACTGAAACCACCTGTGCTAGTTATGAATTTTATGGATGTGAAGTGATACAATGGGCACCATAACCCTTATCAAAAAAACATTTAATCAGGGTGGTTCATTCAGGCTTCCAGAAGTTCAGTCCATTGTCATTATGGTGGGGAGAATTATGTTGTGCAGGACAATTTTGCTGCAGGCCACATGAAGTTGACTGAAATGCTTGGCAGTATCCAGAACATGGGAATTCTCAAAGCCCATCCCCAGTGCCACATTTCTTTCAACAAGACCATACAGATTCCAGCAAAGCCACACTTGGTAATAGCACCAATCCCTATGAGATTATAGGAGCCAATAACATTGAAACTACCACACTGCCACAATCAGGTCCTTTCTCAGACTGGTGACTCCAGCAGCTGATTTCCTTCCATTTCCTCTGCGGTGCACTCAGTAAATATTCTTTCTACTCTGATCTGAAGGCAGAAACCATGTTCCACATGCAGATCCTTCTCCTGTGAGTGTAATGAATAGTTGACTTCATGACTCAAGTGGGTAATTTTAAAAGTCTGAGGCCACACAGTCATTTAAGAATTTTGAATCAATACTGGGTGGTGGTTGCACACGCCTTTAAACCCAGCACTTGGGAGGCAGAGGCAGGTGGATCTCTTGGAGTTCAAGGCCAGCCTGATATAAAAAAGCTAGCTCTGAAATGGGCACCAAAGCTACAGAGAAACCTTGTCTCAAAAAAAAAAAAAAAGAATTTTAAATAGAGACAGCAAGGTCATTGACCTGGAAAGCCACAGAATGAAATAGAGGTCTCATAAAAAAACATAAGAGAACTTATCTCAGCAATATATTTCTATACCTTTCCAGTAGGAAAACACTGTACATACTTAAGAGATTAATAAAGAAAATTCTGTACAACGATAGCATGCATCAATCACTGGCAAATGCTCAAAGAGCAGAGAATCTAGAATAAACAATGCATTCCACATACACTGCCATCCTTGAGTTTCCTTAAGGTTCAGACTCTAGCTTACACTTTGAAGGAATTAAATAGAGATTGGAAACTGCAAGTCTTGCCAGTTAGGGAATGGGGAAACTCACACAGCAAAGATATTGCCACAATTATGTCAAAAGTGTGTAAGTGACCTGAGCAGCAGGTCATACTTTACTGACAGCGCCCTACGTGCAGGGCCAGAAGGTAAGAAAGACAGGAATACTGGAACTAAAGTATGACAAAAACTGAGACAGAGAAGTCTTGTATAAGCTATCTGATTTTAAGTAAGCTTCTTAAGATGAATAGCTTCTTGTATACCGTTTGTAAGGGGAAATGGGAGGAAATAGGAGACTTCTAGGAAATCAGCAGAAATTAACACACAATGGTACAAACGCAGAATAAGGTTAATCAAGCAATGGAACAGGAGAGCAGGGTGGTGGTGGTGGAGGTTGCCCATGCCTTTAATCCCAGGACTCCAGAGGCAGGGGCTGGTGGCTCTCAAAAATTTCGAGGCCAGCCTGGTCTCCAAGAACTAGTTCCAGGACAGACTCCAAAGCCACAGAGAAACCCTGTCTCAAAAAAAAAAAAAAAAAAATGCAATACAAGGAAAACAGAGGCGATCTCAAGAATATCATGGATTATGCCCAAGGTGGCCTTGGGACCTTAGCTCACTGTGGTGGGAAGAGTTGGGTTCTCAGGATCTCAAGAACCTCTCCAGAAAGTCACTGGTTCCAGATCCTTACCATCTCTCCCAAACATATTCCTGGTTTCAATGAAGGAGTTCTATTTTATCTCTATAACTCAGGACCTTAGGCAAAACCACAAGGCCTAGACACTCACTAGGCTGTTCCTAGCTGGTTTTGAGAAGGAGCTAAGTTCCTTCTCCATGAGTTGGACCCTAAATGGAAAGACATCATTGATATGGCCAGCTCTCACACAACAGCATTTTCCTTTTCAAATGACTGTCACTTCTCTCAGCATATACATCTGACAGAACTATAATTTTCTCTAAAAAGAACTGGACCTTTAAGTCACACCACACCCTAATGTTCATTGTGATCCCATAATGACCTTGAGCAGCAAGTTAGAGGTTTCTTCAATTATTTGGGACAGGAGTAGTGGCTGTTTATAAATCAGTGGTGTCTCTGTCACGGTCTAGAGCGAAATGTTTAAACAATCCTTGTAAATAATTTTTTTGTTTGTATGTTTGTTTCGAGACAGGGTTTCTCTGTGATTTTGGAGCCTGTCCTGGAACTAGCTCTTGTAGACCAGGCTGGTCTCGAACTCACAGAGATCCACCTGCCTCTGCCTCCCAAGTGCTGGGATTAAAGGCGTGCGCCACCACTGCCCGGCCCTTGTAAATAATTTTGTATCCTAGCATCTTAATCTCTAACAGGCCTAGTTAGCACACTACTTTGCTATCTTTGGGTAATTTAGAGGCAGGCTTCCTCAGCTAATATCTCCTAAGCATTGGTGATGCCTTTACATCAAATTTCTACTCTTCTGCACCACCGGTTAGTGGTAGAGTGGGAAGGAACGCAAGAATGCCATTTACAAACTCCACAAAATTAACTCCAAAGAGATCTTACTTCTAAATGTTAAATGCAAAGGGCAAAGCTTCTAAAAGATAATAGACAAACTAGGCATCTCCAAGTTTGGGATCCTGCCTTCCTTACGACTCAAAACCACGTTGATGTGGACCACAAAGATGTTTCTACACACAATTCCCTGCTGGAAATGTTTTTTCACAGATGCAGGCCACAGAGGGAAGGTATTCAGAGGCCAAGACCTGGTTCTGGGGAGTTGCAAAAACCATATGGGACCTCAGAAAACACTGATGGTAGCAGTGTGTTTCTACACTTGCTCAAGGTGGGCGTGTGACACGGTATCTCATGGCTCATGGTTCTCTTCTCCTCATCTTGGAACAGCAACCCCTTACTCACCATGCCGTGGCTTCCAGGCTCACCCATGTTCTCCTCAGAGCTCCAGCAGTAGCGCTCACAGCACAGAATACAATCCACTGGCGCCTGCCCAGCTTTAAAATCAATCCAGCAGCTTGGCACCAGGAAGTGCCCTGCCTTGTTTCTGACTGACAGGTCGGCCTGGAGGTCTTGATTGGCTAGTGAGCCTTGAGTGACAAGAGCACCTCCCTGAGCCTTACAGAGTGCTTAAAGACACAGCACAGGATTCCCTGACTCTGGCTTCCACTCCATACCCAGACTTTTACAGATCTGCAGACATATGAATTTCAATATCACTCATGCCTCTATCAGATAGATGACACAGCTGTCTTCCTGCAATCCACAACCACACTGCCTTCATCCTCCTGGACATGAAGTGGCTAGCTAGCACAGCCCATTACACAGAGTGCAGTAGACTGATTCTCCTGTTCAAAAGATGAAAGAGTACACAGAATACTACTGAGTAGAGATTTTAGGAAACCAAAGATGATGTTTGTTCTGCGGCTTCAGGCTGACACCAGGAGTCACAGGCACTTCTGACAGCCATGAGAGCAACTCAAGCACCAATGACAACTAAGTTGATACATTTTTCTCCTGCCAGAAGATTGTGTGATAGTTACAGACTATGTTCTGTTACAGACTATGACCAGCTGGCAAATTTAGCTCAGGTTCTCAGGTGTCCACCATCACAGAGGCTTTGAGACTGCCACATTCTTATGCTTAAGTGGGTAGAGTCATACCGATTTTTACTATACTTGCTTTATTATTTTAACCTTGTAATTACACAAGAAGAAGAATTCTGAATCCTCTCCTCTGTTAAAAGCCATAGATTTATCCATTATAGGCTCCTTGTCTCATGGGTCAATTAGCCTATAGGTATTTCCATTGGCTGACTCTGGGTGCTGACTGTGGGAGGTATAGCCCTTTAAACTTTCCTGTTGCTTTTCCTGGCACAAAGGCACAGCATGGGTCAGACTCAGCTGGCTACAGCATGTATGCTTGGACTACCACAATCTCAGCAGTAACCTAGGCCAATTCTAGGGTAAACACCATACCTCCTTCATTCTTTTCACCCAATCAGAAGTTGGAGAGGCTGTGGCTTGGTGACCACAGCACTGCTGGTTGAAAGGGTGAAGACAAAACTTATTTTGGTCTCTCCAAGTCTTGGAGCTGCCTGAAGATGGCAGTGGATAGATACACTGCCAGTGCTGGGGTAGGACCATATTTAAAAACTCTAAAAATTTCTTGCTTTGTCTCTACTTCTCTTCATCTACCATGGCTATCAAAATCCATCTTAGCAACTGTACAGACACGTGAGTAATATTTTCTTGTGCCATGTTTACACATATTTGCATTTTTACTCCCAATTTTATGCCCAGCTTTACTCTTTCATTTTTATATCTACTACTTATTTCTGAGCACTCATTACTTACCTCTCCACCTGTGGTGCATTTTTCAGATGCTCCTTTGTACACATGACGACACTCTGTGTGTTTTGTGGTTCACTGGTCTGATCCACATTTAGGTGCCATTTTTTGGCTGACTGAGGTCTATTGGGCTGCCATTTGTACACAATGACACCATGCTTTCTAAAAGGTTTTAGAGCCGCTTTATGCACAGCATTAGGGTTCTCAAATGCTTTCTCTTTAACTATTGATTGCCCTGCTTGTGTACCTCCAATAAACCTATTAGATGTCTGTGTCAGTCTGGAGACAAAGTCTTGAAATAATTTATCTGGTCCCTGTCATACTAGACAACTCCTCAGCCTGTTCTTTAGAAGATGAAAGTCTATGCCAGACCTTCTTGGCAGCTGCATTAACTTGGACATATGCTGTCATATCAAAGTCTAATTGCTGATCTCTGTGTCTCCTTTGCACACTCCGGCCTAGCCTTATTCTGCCTAACTATAGGCTGATTCTGGTATATTCTTAACCAATGAAAGGAATACATATTCAGAGAAGACAGAAGCATTATCCCACAGCAGTGTGAACTTGTGTGATGTGAGCTGATTTAGATCTGTGACATGAAACCACTGCTACAGTCAATGGCCTGTGTCTGAAACCTTGGGATGACACAGTTGTGTCAATCAGGACTATACACATTTGTAGGCAGACATTTCCTGTTCTGACAGTTTCCAAAAACTGACATGGAGACTTAATATTAATTATAAATGCTTGGCAGAGAGTTTAGGCATATTACTAGGTAACTCTAACATTTAAAATTAACCCATATTTCTTATCTATGCTCAGCCATGTGGTGGTACATTTATTAGCATGACACATTCATCTCCTTGTCTGTCTTCATTTGGTTTGTGAGTTCTCTGACTCTGTTCTTGTTCTTCCCAGAGTCCTCAGTTAGGTTTTCCTTCCTAAACCTTGTTACTAATGATGACACCAATACATTGTCATGGTATATAGGAGTATTCTACAATACCTATTTACAAAACAAAACAAAACTAAAAAAAAAAAACCCTGCCTTAAATATTCAATCGCTCAAGAGAAGCCCCCCAATTGTATAACCATTAATCAGGTGTGTCTTGATTCACATGACATGCATTAATACATGCTGGGAAATTACAGAATCATTCACTTACTATGAGCCACAGAATTATGCAGTAATTATACAGTTATCATTTCATCAGATCGACCCATCAGAATCTATATTTCTGTTGTGATGGATTTAATCAAGATGTGAGGCATATTGGCATAACTGTCTTGTAATGAACTGGATGTTTCCTGGCTACAGAATTCTCCCATAGCTTACTAACATCTGTTACTTATTTTGGATATACCTTCCACAGTTTAGTACCATTTGATCACTTTTTGTGCAAAATTCCCCTGAATTATATGAAAAACAGGCACACTGTCAAAAATACCTTCCTCCCCACTATGAGAACTTCATTCTTTTTTCCAGTGTAAACACAGAACTCTAACTGCCTGTGATTATCTTTATTGGCAGTCATTAGCCAGCATTAAGTTTCCAGGCAAAAGTACTTCATTAAAGCCATTCGTATATATTAACTAGCATAAATATACTACATTCTAAGAGTCTTAATTGATTGTCCCTCAAATAGTTAGAAAAATAAGTATACTCTGGTTTTACCTCATTTACAGATAAGAGATTGACCTAAAGTAACCTTGCTGTGAAAGATTCCTAAATATTCATACTCCTATTTACCTCAATTTTTTTTTTTTTTTGGTTTTTCGAGACAGGGTTTCTCTGTGGTTTTGGACCCCGTCCTTGAACTAGCTCTTGTAGACCAGGCTGGCCTCAAACTCACAGAGATCTGCCTGCCTCTGCCACCCGAGTGCTGGGATTAAAGGCGTGTGCTACCACCTCCTGGCTATTTACCTCAATTTATAGATGACTTTAGTTCATGAGATTTACTACTTATGTTTTACTTGCCCAGATAGTAGGAACAATAATTTCATATCTGCCTTCATCACAGAGAAGACAATCCATCTTTTTCTGAGGCCTCCAGATATACACTACCAATGACCAGAGTGGCAGAGAGGCATCAAAAACCAGATCTGATAATTTAGAACTTCAGTCACTCTTATCAAGTTTTATTTGGTGGGTAAACCTTACTAAACCATTCAGCGTTCAGAAAGATTTGATACATCAGTGGGAAATCTAACCAAAGGATCTGAGCACAAAATATTAATAAATTAACTCACATACATCCTTTATCATGTTCTATTTATTCTTTCTATGGCCTCTTTATTTGCCACACTGTTCATAGTTTTTTGCTCTTCCTGGTGGATATGCTGTGCTTGCTGTTCCCAACTACCAAGATGTTTCCAGCCTATATAACCCACACCGACATTATCAGACATCTATACATGTACTATAGAACCATTAAAAAAAAAAAGTAGGAAGGACTTGACAAAGCAGCACTACAGGAAAAAGTGAAACCTCACAAAAAGGGCCAGCATCGAAGGAGACATATCTGACATTCCAAACCATTGCATAGGATCAGTAGACAACCATAAACCCTGGACTCACTCATTCCCCTCACCCCAGTCTCTATTGTGATAACCAGCTTTGATGACACCCAGACCTGTTTGCTAGTAAGGGTGTGCATGTTGTCTTCCTATCCTTTTGGAGTTCCTCCATGGTCTATTAGCAATGGAAATTTTGGGGTATTAAAGTAATGTAGACTTGGCTATTAAACATAAAGTGAATGTTAGTGATCAAAGGCCCCATGACATGTTTGAATGAGAAAAGGTAATTTGGTACTCATATATTGCTTGGGTACTTTGGTGTGAATAACTTTTTGAAGGAGAGAAATGCCATGATTTCACAAGATTTCTACAGAATTGACAGTGACTGTCCAAAACACATGGTTCTCAAAGCTCTATTCTAGACTAGGCTAGAATTTTCCTGTTAAGCCAAACCTCGTGGTGCTGCACACATTAATAGAAACGGGCCAAGCAGTGTTTATATGAATACAGTTTGTGTGTTGTTATTTTGGGGCATAAGCTAGCCAGGCGGCCAGAAGCTGGGTTGCAGGAATACAGCCCTTCAAAAGAATACAGCTCCTTCAACAGAATGGCTCCAAAGTGCGGACAACTGTATCCACTTAAAGCCCGAGGCAGCTTGGGAAGTAATTCTAGAACAAAATGACAGCACTGTGCCTGGTTTCTTAGTAGCAGCAATTTCCAAGCAAGCGCTCTCATCTACGAGAGGCTTCCTGACTCAGCTTTAGCTGCAAAACCCTGCAGCTCTTTTTTTTTTTTTTTTTTTTTTTTTTTGGTTTTTCGAGACAGGGTTTCTCTGTGGCTTTGGAGCCTGTCCTGGAACTAGCTCCGTAGACTAGGCTGGCCTCAAACTCCAAGAGATCTGCCTGCCTCTGCCTCCCAGGTGCTGGGATTAAAGGCGTGTGCCACCACCGCCCGGCTCCTGCAGCTCTTTTAAGAGGTCCTGCCACAAAACACTTAAATCTTGATGATAAAAAGCTGAACACAGGGGACCTCGGAGCAAGTTGGTGGTGGCAGCGGCGGGGTCTTATAGGCGCGAGCGGGGGCCTCAGGAGCAGCGAGTGTGAGGACGGGTCCCGGAGTCCCGGGTAGCTCCGGGCAGGAGTCCCGCTGAGGAACGGACCATGCTAAGTTCTACCGGCTTCTTCCGCTCCATCGATTGCCCATACTGTGCAGGAGCTCCCGGGGGGCCTTGCCGGCGGCCCTACTGCCACTTCCTGCACTGCGCAGCTCGGGGCCCCAGCATCGGAGGCGCGGTGTCTCCCACAGGAAGGCTTGGCTATGACAAGTACAACCCAGAGCTGCCTCAGTCTCCTGCACAGAGGGAGAATGGCACTCTGGGCCAAGGTGATGGCATGCTGGAGCTGGAGCTGGTCAACCAGGCCATTGAGGCTGTGCGTGGCGAGGTAGAGCTGGAGCAGAGGCGCTACCAGGAGCTCCTGGAGACAGCACGGGGGCACGGCGCCGGGTCTTCAACCCTGGTGCCCTGCAGCCCTGCCATGAGCCTGGATGACGATGACACCTTCTCTCTGGCCCTCACCAATACACCAGGTGGCCTGCTGAGCCCAGACTCAGGCTGTCAGCCCACCCCACTGGCCGCCCCTGCTGAGCCAGGTCACAGGTACTCACTGGCCCCTTCAGAGAGGGGTCAGAGCAGAGCTGGATGGGGCACCAGTGCCCTGGAGTATATCCCCAAGGCTGTGAGCCAGTCGCGCCACTGTGGTCGACCCGTGTCTGGTGGCCAGTACGTAGTGGACAGCTCAAAGCCATCCACAGATCTGGAGTATGACCCACTGTCCAACTACTCAGCTCGGCACCTTGGCAGGGTCAGTGCCAGGGATGCGAGAGCTACCAAGCGACCACGAGGCTCCCGGGGTGCTGAGCCCTACACACCTGCCATTAAGAAGCCCTGTGACCCCTTTAGTGGCTGTGAGGCCAGGTTCTCAGACTCAGAAGACGATGTGGCCAGCCCACCGAAAGCTGATGCAGGCAGCCCCAAGGCTGAAGCTGACTCTGAAAGCAAGGCACCTGGGAAACGTGCCTCCGAGGAGGGCAGTCTGTGGGGCACCAAGGAGATGGCTGTGCAGTATGACCTGGAAGACCTTGGGCAGCCTCCCAAAGCAGCAGACACAGTGGCCTTGGCCAAGCTTGGCTCCCCAGCCAGGGCATCTCAAGAGGTTGGGGTCCCCAAGGATGGCAAAGCCAAGAAGAAGAAAAGTGGGACACTGGCCAGCCTCAGTCACAAGGACAAGGCCCGCAAAAAAGACAAGAGAAACGACAAGGACCCAAGACGACCCTGGGAGAAGGAGAAGCTGTGTGCAGACAAGAAGAAATCACAAGCTGGCAGCCCTCGGGGCAAGACCCAGGGCTCTGAAGGGACCAAGAAAAAGCCATTCAACACCACCACTGGAGCCAGCTCAGGAACAGGGGGACCAGGTCGCTCCTCCAGTGGAGGGCCACAGCCCCAAGACTCTGGGCCTGGTCCTCACCCGCCACTGGCCTGTAAAGGTGGCAGCGCTAGGAAGTCATCATCGGGGAAGTTAATGGACCGCAAGACCCGCTTTCTGGATGAGGGTGCCTCCCAGAGCACCCCTAAGCTCAAGAAACGGGCCCTGAGCCAGGCTGAATTGTTTGAGGATGAGAGTGAGGAGGAGGAGGACTCTGGCCTGGGGGCCAGGGCACTCCGGGTCTGGCCCCCCACCCTGCCCACCTCGGCTCAGACTCAGATTCAGACTCTGACTCCAGCCTGGGCCTGGGGGAGACGCAGGTGCCCAAGCGTCTCAAGGCCATGCCACCCACATCCCCCCGAACCGCCCTCCCCATTGTCGTCGTCGTCGTCGTCGTCGTCGTCGTCCTCCTCCTCCTCCTCCTCCTCCTCCTCCTCCTCCTCCTCCTCCTCCTCCTCCTTCTCCTCCTCCTCCTCCTCCTCATTCTCCTCCTCCTCCTCCTCCTCCTCCTCCCTCCTCCTCCTCTGGCGCCAGCCAGTGTGCAGAGGAGGATGTGGACTACTCGGCCCTGGAAAAGGAGGTGGACTTCGATGCGGACCCCATGGAGGAGTGCCTGCGGATCTTCAATGAGTCCACCAGTGTGAAGGCAGAGGACAAGGGCCGGCTGGCCCGGCAGACCCCCAAGGAGGCAGCCTCGGAGAAGGAGCATGCTGGCCTGACCACTTTGCTCCGGGGGCAGAAGAGGAGGGTCTCACATCTCTGCAAGCAAGGCAAGGAGACAGAGGCCTCAAAGAGGGTTCCTGTGGCTCCCCCAGCACGGCCCCCCACTGCTCAGGAGGTGTGCTACCAGCGAGCACAGCAGGCACAGAGGGACTCAGCTAGCTGGCTGCAGGGTGCCCTGAAACCGACAGACAGGCTCTCCACTGTGCATATCTCGGCCTCTGGGGAAAAGAGGAGGATCGCTCAAGTACCCAACCCCCGCCTAGCCACCGCCCCAACAGGTGCCAAGAGGGCGCTACCTACCAGCAGCAGCCAGGCGTCCCACGGTCCTGAGCCTGGCAGCCAGCCGCTGAAGACATGCACGTTGTCAGGAATGGCATCCAAGACCACCACCACCGTCACCCCTAAGCGCATCGCCCACAGCCCGTCACTCCAGAGTCTAAAGAAACCCATTATCCCAAAAGAATTTGGCGGCAAGGTCCCCACTGTGGTCCGCCAGCGCTATCTCAACCTGTTCATCGAGGAGTGCCTCAAGTTCTGTTCGTCCAACCAGGAGGCCATTGAGAAGGAACTGAACGAGGAAAAGGTGGCCTACGAGCGCAGTCCCAGCAAGAACATATACCTGAACGTGGCTGTGAACACCCTCAAAAAGCTGCGGGGCTTGGTCCCCAACACCGTGCCCAGCCTCAGCAAAGCCAGTGGCCGCAGGGTTGTGTCCCATGAGGTGGTGCTGGGGGGCAAATCGGCAGCCAAGACCAGCTTCTCACTGAGCTGCCCCAGCAGACCCCGGGTGGAGGATCTGAAAGGGAATGCCCTGTACAGCCATCTCAGGGAATACCTGCTCACCCAGGAGCAGCTCAAGCAGAATGGCTATCCTTTCCCCCACCCAGAGCGCCCCGGGGGCGCCGTCATCTTCACAGCTGAGGAGAAGAAGCCCAAAGACCCCTCCTGCAGAATTTGCTGTCGCTGTGGCACCGAGTACCTTGTGTCCTCCTCGGGCCGCTGTGTGCGCAGTGTGGAGTGTCACTACCACTGGGGGCAACTGCGGCGGAACCGAGTGGCTGGGGGCTGGGAGACCCAGTATATGTGTTGCTCCACTGTGGTTGGTTCTGCGGGCTGTCAGGTCGCCAAGCAACACGTGCAGGACGGCCGGAAGGAGAACCTGGAGGGCTTTGTGCGCACCTTCCAGAAGGAGCTACCAGAAGATTCCCACGCAGGGGTCTTCGCCCTCTATTGTGAGATGACCTACACTACATACGGCCTGGAGCTGACCCGCGTCACAGTCGTGGACACAGACATGCAGGTCGTGTATGACACCTTTGTCAAGCCTGACAACGAAGTTGTCGACTACAACACCAGGTTCTCAGGGTGACGGAGGCCGACCTTGTAGACACGAGTATCACACTGCGGGATGTGCAGGCCGTCCTGCTGAACATGTTCAGTGCTGACACCATCCTCATAGGACACAGCCTGGAGAGTGACCTGCTCGCCTTCAAGGTGATCCATCCACACCGCCTGGGCCTGCCCTACAAGCGCTCCCTGCGGAACCTCATGGCCGACTACCTCTAACAGATCATCCAAGACAATGTGGATGGGCACAGCTCCAGCGAGGACGCCAGCGCTTGCATGCACCTTGTTATCTGGAAGATCCGAGAAGACGCCAAGACCAAGCGATGACTCCCCACTACCGTGCCCCTCCCTTCCTACGACCCTGGCTGCCCTCAGCCCCTATGCCCCATGGCCTCTTTTCAAACTGTATAATAAAACATGACAGCTGACCATGTGCTTCCAAAAAAAAAAAAAAAAAAAAAAGAAAGAAAGAAAAGCTGAACACATGCTTTTCGTTTTTCAGCCATAGCAGGAAAAAGGCTTGCGCCGTTTTAGAATGCCTACTTTCTGGGTCGACCTGACAGGGCAAACTGACTCTTTCAGTAAGGGAGCCCAAAGCACTTGCTTGTGTGGTCTGTGAGTGAAGTGCTGCAGCTTGCTTGCTGGCAGGGACCTTGAAATGTCACAGAGTTGTGGCAATAAAATGGCTCCAGCAGTACCTCTGCCATGAGGCTGGAGAGCTAAGGAATGGGCTGGATCTAACCATGCCTTTAGTCCTACTGATACTGCTTGGTAAATTAAAGACTCTTGTAGTCACAAAAGAGACAAATACAGTGAAAGAAAGATTCAAAGTCGCAGAAAACGCCTAAATGGTTTACTATGTGTTAAAAAAAAATCTATGTAGGCTAAAGGTTAAAGTTCTTAAAATTAAAAAAGAAAGAAAAAAACAGAGTAGTTGGGTGTGGTGGTACATACCTTTAATCCCAACACTGGGAGGCAAGGTAGATTGACCTTGGAGTTGAACTCTGTGACTTGAAGGTATGGTAGCACAAGCCTTTAATCCAATGCCTGGGAGGCAGAGACTGACAGATCTCTGAGAGTTCAAGGTGTGGTAGCATACACCTTTAATCCCAATACCTGGGGGGCAGAGACAGACTGCTCCCTATGAGTTCAAGGACAGCCTGGTCTACAGAGTTATTCCAGGACAAAGATATACAGAGAACTTTTCTCAAAAAATAAAAATAATAATAAGTGAAATAGAGGTTAAAATAAAGAGCACAAAGATGGAAAATACACAAAGAATATTGATACTGTATGTTATTATGCTCTCTTTGAATTGTTTGAATACTGAGGAAAGAGCAACAGCTTCTTAAAGATATTTGTTTATAAATGCTGCTGAACTAAACCAAGACAGATATTTGAAAATACCTTGACTTCAGAATTTGGATCTAAGGATATGATACTTTGGAAAAGATATTCTTCTTTTGTTTCCACAGAGGATGAGACCCTGTGGATTGCTTCTAACCCAATATGGTATGATGAACCACGCCCTCCTGATAAGTTGCTGTGAACATCCTCAAAAAAAACTTTGCTCAACTGCAGACTGAGAGGAACCTAGCACACAGGTTACACCATGAAAGACCTGATTAACAGCACTGCATTACAGCAGGGAGCAGTTTGGAGAGGAAAAACTGTGCCCATGTTCCCAAATATTGTTTATAAATGTTCTTTTACATTTAAAGGGGGATATGATATAGATATGAATAATTTGCATTGGTATGGATTTTAACATCAACTTATATATATATTTCTGTTATTGATTAAGGTATTGTGATTGTGTAGTTCATGTAAAAATGTAATGTATATAGGTTGTTAAAGGATAATCATTAATAATAATCAAGCTTATAGTTATGTTAGATTTTCTAGATATGCATAGATATATTTCTGTTAGATAGGCCTTCTTTATATCTTTCAAAGACTATGGAATATAGCATTTTAAATGTTTTAATAACTTAGGGCTTTTCATGACAATGAGACACGTCTGCTCCTGGCAGAACCAATCTAATTCAAGAGGAAGATGGGCATCAAAGAGGCCCTTTATGGCATTTGATAGCCATTTGGGCAACAAACTGCTCTTGTCTGGACTATTGCGTGAACTGGAAACAGAGAACCCGCAGAGAGAGGACTACAGAACTTGCTTAAAGGTGAGATGATCTTTCGGGGTTCCTGATTCATGAAAGAGTCTGCGAGACATTCTGCAGGACACAGCAGATAGTGACTGAACTGCCTTTGAAATTTCCTGCTTCATGGAAATGTCTGCTGGAAACTATGGGCCTGTAGGCCAAAGATGGATGCCCCATCAGTACAGAGGAACTTTGGGTGACTGTCCAGGCAGTGAGATGTCTCTGTGATTTCTAGAGTTTTGTAAGTTGCTTACTTATCATTTACTCAGGTAATATTATATCCTTTTGGAGTCTTTGATGGAGTTGAAGATTAGATAGTTATAGTTGTTTTCCTTTGTTATGATAAAAGATAAAGTAGATATAAATATTGTAACTGTAATTCTTACTTGAAAACTGTTTTGTTATATGTAGTTTTGCTATGTTAAAGTGAAAGCCTTCCATTTTTTGTTTAAACAGAAAAAGAAGAAATGATGGAGGGAGGTCCTTGGCTAATAAAGAAAGAGCTTGGCTTATTAGGTTAGAACATAGGTGGGTGGAGTAAGCAGAACAGAATGCTGGGGGGAAGAGGAAATGAGCCAAGATGCCACACAGCTCCTCTCCGGGGCAGACACAATGAAGCTCCAGCCCAAACTATGCTAGAATCTTCCTGGTAAGCCAAATCTTGTGGTGCTACACACATTAATAGAAATGGGCCAAGCAGTGTTTATATGAATACAGTTTGTGTGTTGTTATTTTGGGGCATAAGCTAGCCAGGCAGCCAAAAGCTGGGTGGCAGGAACACAGCCTGCAGCTCCTTCAACACAGGGCATTACCAACTGTCTCAAAACATTCACAGCAAGATTATGAAAGGAGATCATTTGTGAGAAATACATAGGGAGAGTGTCCGATAACATACACATTACAATATCATGGGCAGAATATAGACATTAGTGATAGAATATTTTTAAACGCAGGCTGGTCTCTGGGGCATAGAGTTTAATACAATAAAAGGCAACATAAGATGTGAAGTTCTGCTCCTCATCGGAACCTTGGGGAGCCTTGCCAGTATGGACGTTCACCTTCCTAGACATGGACGGAGGGGGGAGGACCTTGGACTTTCCACAGGGCAGGGAAGCCTGACTGCTCTTTGGACTGGAGAGGGAAGGGGAGAGAACTGGGGGGAGAGGGAGAAGATTGGGAGGAGGGGGAGGGAAAAGGGAGGCTGGGAGGAGGCAGAAACTTTTATTTTCTTTTCTCAATAAAATAATAAAAAAATTATATATATATAAAAAAGATGTGACGTTATCTCGTAGTTGCTTCCTGCTGATAAGGGGAAAAGTTGTAGGTCTTGACTTGAAGGCTGGAGCATAGTGGAAACCCATGGAAACCAGGGAAGAGCAAGGCTGCCTCAGACTCTGTGAGGCCTGCAGTCTGTGTCAGGAGAACACAATAGGGATTCCTTGGGTGAGAGCTGCAGAGAGAGCTGGAGGGCAAGGTGCACAGCTGTGGCAAGGAAGCTGCCTAGCAATCTCTAACTCCTTAAATGTTTATAAATCTGGTGGAATAAATACATGTTAATGGAAGACTAGGAAGTTAAGGAATCTCAAAAGAAGAAACTTGATCTCTTAGGTGCACACTTGAAATGTTTAAGTGCAGAGTTTTGGTAGATTAGAAAAAGGCAAACTAAGCCAGGGAGACAGGGAATGTTCCTCTCGCCCACAAAAGAATTAGGCAGGTTGGAAAACAAATTACAAACAAATAATACTTAGTGGAGTTCACTTTTACTTGTGACAATGATGCTGTATCTAATTCGATTTCTTGAAGCTCATAAGAATAATTCTTAAGAGGCAAAAATTTAGATCTATCAGGTTATAGCTATTTGTGGTCTTTACTGAGATCCATATTGTGGAAGAAGCAAAGAGACAGCTATTCTGCAGCTATATTTTATCTATACCTGTAAGGTAAATAACACTTAATAAGAAGACAACTATACAGGTGAAGAAATAGGTCCCTAGTATCAGAATGAAAAAAAAATGTTTAGAGTTCAATGAAGAGTGAAGGTTTTAAACGTATCGAGCAAGCAGCACCATTTTTTTCTGGGATGGTTGGGATGGCCATGAGTGTAGGAGAGCATCAGGTTGCTGATACCTGAGCAAGCTGGGATAGACAGTGAAAGAGCAAATCTATCTTTTAGCTCATACATTATAATCTGCACTGAAGAGAAGCAGTACAACATTTCCAAGATGTGCCATTGGCACAATCCTAACACGAAAGGGAAATAACACAAAAACAGGGAAAAAAATCAAGGAATATCCCCCAATCCCCACTGTGAATGTTGTTATTAAATAAACAGGTTTCCTGAGCTCCTCAAATGTTAGAATAAGGGTGCCTTTTCTTCTGAGAGGGCTAGCTAGATTTTAAAGTCATAGTTGCTTCCTTGCAGAACCAGTTCAGTTCATCCAGACCTGCCCACTATCTGTCTCAGGGCTTCATTATGTTTTTGGTATGTGGGTTTTTGCCTGCCATTTTCTGTGCACAGTACCAAAGAGACCATAAAAGACCATCAGATCCATTGGGACTGGAGTTACAGGAGATGGTTAGCTACCATGGTTTCTTGCAATGAATCCTTTTCGTTTTTAACAACAGATAGTGCTCTTAGCTGATAAGCTGTCTCTACAGATGGTTTTGTATTTAAAGTTTATTTTTATACATTTTACTTAAAATGTATTATATCAATTTAATTCTTCTTTGTTCTCTTTTCACCGGTTCGTAATTTATTTCCTTCCAATTTCCTCTTTGTTAAGCATGTATGACTAAATGTGTATAAATACATTGTAAAATCTTTTGAGGCCATTTCTGTTGGTTGTGTCTATATAGATCCAGGGCTGAACATGTTCCATTGGATACTCAGTCAGCTCATCCCTGCCTGAGTCAAATTCTCCCAGTTAAATGAAAACTCCTGTCATTAAAGAACAAAATGATCTGACCCCACAGTGACCTAGGCTTATTTGGGTAGGAAACATTATCAAAATTAGGAAACCCTTGGTGCAAATACCTCATCAGACACTTGCTGGTGTAATTAATGACTCTAAAGTTCTGAACCTGCAGTGAACACTCTGAACACTGATCTCAGCCAATCACAGTCTTTCTTGGAACTCTGGGCCTCCCTCCACACCCTATTCACCATTCTCCTTTCAGATAACTTAAAAATCTTGAAGTTTCTCCTCCACTTTTTTACTACCATGACTACATGTCTGTGCCACTGTGTTTGACTTAGATTGCACCAGCTTCATTTAGTCAGGCATAAGAAAGATGGGATGAGTAAAAAGAGCATTACCGTTAACTATATTACAAAAGCACTGTAAAGAAAAACTTTCGTTTTAATAGTTGAAAGCAGTAGACATTATGGAAGAAGTATTGTGTTTGATGGGAGCCATTTTGTGACTTGAATTAGGACCAGAGTCTGTGTCCTGGCTTCCTAACTAACAGGGCTCAGACACTCATTCTCATTAATCCAATTAAAAACACATGTTATCCAGGTGTGCTGTGCGCATGTATTATGCATACACTCTGGAAACAGTGTGTGAAGACCTCACTCATGTCCTAGGACAGTCTAGACTACCAAGTGAGGTTTGGAACAACCAGAAATTCATAAACACACACTTAAAATTAAATATATATATATATTGAATTATAAAAATTAAAATTATGAAAAATTTAAAAACTAAAAGTCAAATATATAACTCAAAAATCTAGCCATATAATACCTAATAATCCCATTAAAATAGGAAAAGATAATCACAGAGAATTCCCAAGTGAAGACTCTTAATTGGCAAAGACTTTGAGAAATTGCTCAACATACTTAGTCATTAGATATACCATCATACACCTCGTAGAGTAAATAAGATCAAAAACACTGAGGACAGCTTTTGATGGAGAAGATGTGGTGTTAAGTGGGACATTCCTCCATTGCTGATGGAAGTGCACAATTGTGCAGTAAACTTGAAATCAATATGGTGGTTTATCAGAAAATTGGGAATCAGTCTACTCTCAAGATCCAGCATTATCACTATTGGGTACATACCTAATGTATTCTCAATCATACCACAAGGATACATGCTCGACTATGTTCATAGCAGCACTATTCTTAATATCCAAATCTTTATACAACCTAAATGCCTCTCACCACATTTGAGTGTATACAGAGAGCACAGTCGGAGTGAGCCTGTGCTCAGGTACACCCCAAGCTTTGCCTCTGCCTATTTGATTGGGTTTTAATGGGCAAAGGTCCTCCCTAACAATCCAATACTCCACAGCTGTCTCTCTATAATTGCCTTATTGTCCAAGCCTTACAGTGAATTCGTTTTAAGTACCAGAATTTTTTGAAAATCTGTGCATCATTTGAAGTCACCACCATTCAAGTCTTCTAATTGAAAGTTTTACAGTCATCAGGGAAGCAGACTATGATCACATACAGAAAAGTCATTCTTAATGCCTGTAATTTCCCTTTATCTCTTTAAAGGAGGCATAAACTCCAGCAGGGGTCCACCTGCTCTGTATACTTGGAGTATCCCATTGCTGACTATTTACCAACTTTGGGCTAAACTCAGGTTTGTGATTTCATTAAGAGTCTGTCACTTTTTAAACACTTATATTTTCAGTTTCTCTCCTGAAAATTTTTTGTACTGTTCCATTGTTTTATGGAGATTTGGGCTCAAAGACATCTTTGTGCATATTTCTAAGTTGGTTTCTGATGCTGCCCATATTGTATTTCTTTTGGGTCATAAGAGGTGAGGCAAAGAAGAACTTAGGATCTCCCATTCACACCTTACTGCTATAATGACATGTTCACTAGGCTGAATAGATGGCTCAGCAGATGAGAACACTGGTTGCTTATCCACAGGGCCTGACTTTGTATTCCAGAACCCACAAAACAGTTCAAAATTCTCTTTAACTCCAGTGAAAGGGGTCATATACCATCTGATGGCCTCTATTTTCACCTACACTTTATAGTCAGTATAATCAATGACAAACTCAAGTCATCAGACAGCAGCAAAAACCGTTCTGTACTGAGAAATATTATGGTAGTCATTGAGGTTCTGAGAAAATGTGATGAACAAGTGTTGAGTCCTAAGGATAACACATTCTACAAAAAAGGGAAAAACAAAAGAAGACATAGCAGTTTATCTGTTTCCTTGAACATACGCTTTATTATTTAACTTGTTGTCTTTCCTCTTTTCTTCAATTAAATCATGTTTACAATCTTAAAAATGGCAATAATTTTCTGATAGAATCTTTCACTTTATTAGGGTACTGACTTAGTGGGAAATGTGTGTGGTGTACAAGCCTGGCAACCTAGTCTTGATTACCATATGAGGAAAGCCAAGTGTCCACCCCAAAAACTTGCCTTATGGTCTTCACATATGTGTCAGGGCTAAAATTCCATAATTATAGCACACATACATATAACATAAACTTTTTTTCAAATAAATTTCATTGATGTTTCATTACCTGGCATCTCTGGATAAATCCCTTAGAAGGAAGCACTTCATGATGAAGTGAAAAATGGATGTATCACCCTTTCACAGACAGCATTACTTAAAAGGAATGAATATACACTGTCGAACATTAAATAAATGTTTCGCTTAGATGATGGATATCTCATTCTATATATTTAAGCTGAAAAATACCTATCACTTAGTGAAAGCACAGTGGGAGATGTACAAAAATCACAGAGAGAAAACAAAGAGCACAAAACAAATTTCATTGAAAGGATTTGCTAAATGTATAGAACACTTTAATATCTCTCACTAACCAGAAATTGCAATGGAGAAATGTCCACCATCAGACTTGAGTGAAGATAGTAAAAAATTAATATTCTTTATGATGAAAAAGATATGAAACAAGAATTTCTAGAAAATGAAGATCACTGTGATGTCTAAAGTCTTTACCATATTATTTACATTAAAAAGGTTTTTTTTCTTTCATGAGTTCTTTCCTATATTCTGATATTAAGATGATAAAAAATAATGTCTTTAACATATATACAGGGCAAAGACATAGACAAGCAGTTAGGACAAGTTCATCATCAGGATGAAGGTCAGGTTTTTGAGAACTTTCTGTAGTCCTGCCTGCAACAGGAATACCCAATGGTTTAACCTTCCTGGGAGCAAGCATGAATATTTATTTTCCCAAACCAAGGCACACTAAAATAACATGATTAAAATTAAATAAAATCTTTAAACAATTTTTCACTCGTGAATGTTTTTCTCCTCTAAGCATTCATTCCTGTAACCCAGGTGTTGAGGTATTAAAGCTTATTTCCAGAGTTTTTCTCAATGATGATTTGGTTCATGCAATAAAAAGAAAGAATGTAGATTTGAAGTTACAGAAATTAATCATTTTCAATTAGTGGCATCATTTGGGAAAATTTAGAAAATATTGTCATACTGGAAGAAATGTCATGGGTTTTTTTACTGAGAGTATACATTCACACACCATTTTAAGTTCCTATACCTGGTTCATGATACAGGCTAAGTATATGAGTCCTTCGCTTCCCAGTGTAGGTGTCATGTCTGACACTTCTTGTGACAACACTGTCAAAGTGTTCCTGTAACTGTCTGGAACCCAGAGTCACATTAAACGCTTTTATTAAGTGAACTAGACATTATAATTTATCACAGACACAGAAGAGGCACTCATACCCATCTACCAAATTTTACATCTGGATAAATAATAGGGGAAGCTTTGTTAACCAATCATCTTAAAGAAGTGGAATCTAGTTAAGGCATGGCTTCCTGGAGCCCAGGAGAAAAACTGGGATAGACCAGGTGCTTGCTATCTGGCTGATTCCCATGGGACACAGTGGAACTCACACTTTCCATTCTTGTGCCACGAATTTCCTCTTATAATAAGTAAAAATATAATTGCTTATCTTTAATCAAGCCTGTTTATTTCCTGAATCAAGCTAAATTCTACAGATAAGTGTATTTATATATTTGAAGAAAAGTGCAAAATCAAAAACAGTTACCTTATCATTGAATTCATAGGACTTCTGTCCATATAATTTTGCAGGTGCGAACAAAATAGAGCCTTCATAATGCTTGAATAGATATGACACTTGTAGACTTTTCTTCTCAGTCTTATGTAAGTAAATGTGTATTGGATGAAGATATTTCAAAAACATTTATAGTCACAGTCCCTTTAGTAGGAATCTTCTGAGGTCCTCAGAGTACTGATATGCAAAGGCATTAATAGACCTCTTTTCCACTAAAAGTTTACTCTTGTAAAAAGACTACCAAGAAAAGGAAAACTTTACCACACTGATTGCACTTAAAGCATTTGACCAGCTGGATTGTGGAGGCACACCCCTGTAATCCAGCACTTGGGAGACAGACAAATCTCTGTGAGTGTAAGGCCAGCCTCTTCTATTTGTGAGTTCCACAACAGACTCCAATGATACAGAGAAACACTGTCTCAAAAAAATCAAAAAAATGTTTCTTTGTAGTATGATGTTTTCTCAAGATTTAAAGCCTGATGACACATACAAAGGCTGTACCACATTGGCTAAAATTGTAGGGTTTCTATTCAGCATGTGTTCCTTGATGGATGTGTACACTTCTACGACTTGCAAAGGCCTTAATACATTGATTACATTTATAAGGTTTCTCTCCAGTGTGTTCTTTTATGTGATTTTAGACTACTGCATTGTGAAAAGGCTTTATCACATTGATTACATTCATAGGGTTTCTCTCCAGTATGTGTTCTTTTATGTGATTTTAGACTACTGCGTTGTGAAAAGGCTTTATCACATTGATTACATTCATAGGGTTTCTCTCCAGTATGTGTTCTTTTATGTGATTTTAGACTACTGCGTTGTGAAAAGGCTTTACCACACTGATTACATTCATGGGGTTTCTCTCCTGTATGAAGTCTTTTATGTGTTTGTAGACTACTGAATTGTGCAAAGGCTTTATCACATTGATCACATTCATATGGTTTTTCTCCAGTATGTGTTCTTTTGTGAACTTGGAGACTATTGATATATGAAAAGGCTTTACCACATTGATTACATTCATAGGGTTTCTCTCCAGTATGTGTTCTTTTGTGTATTTGGAGTTTGGAGTGCTCTAAAAAAGCTTTATCACATTGATCACATTCAAAAGGCTTCTCTCCAGTATGTGTTCTTTCATGTCTGTGAAGCTCACCATGACTCGCAAAAGCTTTATTACATTGATTACATTTATAAGGTTTCTCTCCAGTATGTGTCCTTTGATGTACTTGAAGATTACTGTTCTGTGAAAAGGCTTTACCACATTGATTACATGTATAGGGTTTCTCTCCAGTATGTGTCCTCTGATGTACTCGAAGACTACTGAGTTGTAAAAAGACTTTACCACATTGATCACACGTGGAGGTTTTCTCTCCAGTATGTCTTCTTTTGTGAAGTTGGAGATTACATTGACGTGCAAAGACTTTACCGCATTCATTACATTCATAGGGTTTCTCTTTAGTATGTGTTCTTTCATGTATTTGGAGGTTACAGTGTTTTGAAAAAGCTTTATCACATTGATTACATTTATAAGGTTTCTCTCCAGTATGTGTCCTTTGATGTACTCGAAGATGATTGTTCTGTGAAAAGGCTTTACCACATTGATTACATGTGTAGGGTTTCTCTCTAGCATGGGTTCTTCTAAGTATTTGGAGACAAGTGGTAGCTGCAAAGCCTTCATCATATTGAATAACATCATACGACGTCTCTGTAGAATGAATTTTTTCATGGCTTTGAAAATGATTGTAACATGCAAAGGCTTTATCATATTGAGTATATTCAGAGGGTTTCTCTACATTATGGTTTCTTTCATTCCTGTGAGAATAATAGAGACATGTTAAAGATTTACCATGTACATAACACTGATGCATTTTAATATCTGTATGAATTAATTTTATAAATTTGTTTTATTGTTAAAGGAATCAGATTTTAAGTTTTACCTTCGTGGTGCTCTCCTTCAGTATGAGATGTTTGTGTCTTTGAAGAACCTTTGATTGTAAGGGTTTTTTTTTATAAATGACCCCATTTATAGTATCATTTTATATAAGATTTTTGTGCATATTTGAATGGAATGAGACTAACTCACTTTTAAATAACCTTACATTCCTTTTTCATTCTCATGTTTTCCTGTAGTACAGTACCTACCACAAGAAAGTGTACTACGACAAACAAAAGTAAGTACACAGTCCAACACTCATAGGGCTTATCTTCAGTGTGAGTTTGCTGATGTCTTCCCAAGGAAGTTTCAAAACCAATTAAATATAAACATATAGCACACTCAACCAATCTACTCAGTGTTAAAATACTATATATCTTTCCTATCTTCTAATTATTCTGAAAGAGATACAGTCCCTCTTTCCATTTTGGTAGCTGACTTGTGAAATATGACATTCTTAATAAAGGAAGAAGAAATAAATACTTGTACATTGAATTCACAAAGTATGACTTTCTGCTCCTCACGGACATGTGGTATAGGAATTAAGGTATCTCCACAAGAGCCTTTTTTATTCTCATGACCCAACTCTTTCAATAAGTTTGGCAAAGGGGCAGGAGAGATGGCTCAGTGGTTAAGAGCATTGCCTGCTCTTCCAAAGGTCCTGAGTTCAATTCCCAGCAACCACATGGTGGCTCACAACCATCTGTAATGAGATCTGGTACCCTCTTTCGGCCTGCAGGCATACATGCAGACAGAATATTGTATAAATAATAAATAAATAAATATTTAAAAAAATAAGTTTGGCAAAGTCACAAGTACATGAGTAGCACTGGCTTTAATAGAGACTATTTATTTTTTGGACAGTTTTAAACATATACTTAATATCTATTCAATGTGTCTATGTGTGTTATCTGAGTGGTATGACAGTAAATGGGTTAGCAGCTCTACAGCATAATTCTCATGGTAGTATCACTTAAGACATTGTTTTTCTGTTTAGAGGAATGCACACACATTTCCCTCATATTGAGGGATATGATATTATGAGCAATTAATAATAAACCATATACTTTATGGCGTGCTTATTTGTACCAATTTTTTCTTTAAATCTTCCAGGACAAATTAAATTTTCTACAGAGACAAATATACACCAAGTTGCAAATACAATTTACCTTCCATGTTTTCCAGCACTTTGGCAATACTCTTCAAAATCACGGTCTCCCCAATTGTAGCCTAAAATAAAGGAACAGAATGTGGATAATATATTAAAGGATATTGTACAAAATTGAATACCTTAAGTGAACTATGCCTTAGTTATTTGGTTCCTTCTTACTCTTTCTCCAACAAAAAAATAAAAAAGTTACAATAAATAATACAGGGTAGTCCCCTTATTTTAAATGTAAAGGAAGGTTCTCAATCTTACCAATAGCGGTGAGGTTCCTGTATGTCTCCAGCATCACATCTTTGTACAGATTCTTTTGGGAAGGATTCAGCAAAACCCACTCCTCCTCAGTGAAGTCAATGTGAACATCCTCATAGGTCACTGAATTCTAGAAGAATTCAATCAACAATAAAACATAGTGTGATCCTGACATTGGATACTTCTTTTACAATGATTTATTTGTATATTGCTGCTGCTTCCCACACTTCTGCCATGCCATTGCATTAGAATATAAAGAAAAGTCACTGTAGAAGGAAGCTGAAGAAGAGGCTCATATGTGCCATTCGTTGGTCCTTTAAAAAGGATACAGCCTTGAGAAAGAAATGCCAGTAAATAAACATACAGAGACAGACAAGCAAGCAGATCAACACTCCTGAGAAAACATTACAGAAATAATAAGACCAATGATTATCTCGGAAAAGGATGGCAAAATTGGGTAGATTCACTTGTGACTTTAATCCCAGTGATCAATGTAAAAGCAGATGAAATAAATTGAGTTGGATGTCAGTCAAAGCCTATGCAATGACTTGCAGGTAAGCCAGAGTTACAAATTAATAAAACCCAGTATCCATCCATAATCATTTAATAAAAAATGTAAAAGGAAATCAGAGGTTTTAAATGAAGTTCTTACAAAAAGTTTTGTATTTGCTTTAGTTCCACATTCATCTTCCAGAACTTGCAGTGGCCCAGTTTAAACTGTTTCAAAATAAGATCTTAAAAGGGAGTGCATGTTTAACACTTACAAGTGGACCAAAGGAAACTTCAGCCCTGCAAATGATGATCATAAACAACATAGAGTAAGGGAGATGGGTCAGCAATTCAGCGGTCTTGCTGTCCATGCAGATAAGTGGGCACAATTGCCAGTACTAAAAGGGACTTGTAATTATCCATTACTTCAACTTCATGGGTTCTGGCGCCTCTTGTGACAACCATGAGAAACAGGCACACCTGTGGTACATACCCTTGTATATAGATACAACCTCATATTCGTTGAAAGCATTCAAAACAACAACAAAAAATAGAGGCAGGGAGAAAGTCACACCCCTGCAGTACAATGATTCAGAAGGCAGAGGTATTGATGTCATGGATACTACTCTCCTGGGAAAGGAAATGATACCCTCCACCAAACTTCAAATTTCAAGAAGTTCAGCATCGGAACTTATTCTTGAAATGTACAAAAGCCTATATTCCAGGCTCATCAGACAGTAAAAGAATACAGAAAAATAACAAGCATGTTTCTCCGCCATTAATCCCTCTGTGCAGTAGCCAAGATCATTTGTATTTCTGAGTTGAGAACAGCATGGTCAAAGAAGCTACACTGAGGACCAAGAGCTACACAGAAAAAACATTGTCTTTCAAAAACAAAAGTAAAAACCAAAAATTAAAATAGAAATCAGGATAGCAAAAGGTTTAAGAGTAAACAGAAATTGCTTCAACTGCATGTTTTGTCATTGAGTGATACCATGTATAATGGTGGTGAAGTCATAACATCAGGACACACAGAACCAGAAATGGGTTCAGGCTATGAACATGTAAATCCAATCCCCAATATAGGAATTTCATCCAAAAGATTTCTCCTACTCAATGTTCTACAAATACAACAAAGAAGAGCACCCTGGAGAGACAAGTGTTCAACCACTTCTTCTAATCTGGGAACTTTTCCTTCGATCAACTACGTTCTGACCCTGATCCATAAATATTCAGTCATCCCATGATTAAAACGTATTTAGTCTAACTTCAATGACCGTCATAGGCTGGAACAGTTCCTGAAGTGTTTCAACGTGAAGTGTCTTATAACAATCATGATATTGACTTGACTTGGCCATAACCCAGCCCAATAAAGCCACACCTAATAGTGCCACTCACTCCCTAGGAGATTATTGGGTCTCACTGCATTCAAACTAACAGAGTGGTTTATCTGAGTCTTAAAATAGATAGATTCCCAATTATCTGAGGTACTGCCATATTGGTTACCATAGTGGCCCTACAGGTTTACATTCTCAGCAACAATGGGGGAGTGTTTCTTTTTGTCCATATTTTTGCCAGTATGATATGTCAATTGTGTTACTGATCCTAGCCAATCAACATTCTACTAATTCAACATCCTTGCCAGCATGAGTTTTCCATTATGTTATTGAACCTAGCTATTCTGACAGGTATAAGGTGAATTCTAAAAGCTCTTTTGATGAACATTTGATTGATGGCTAAGTATACTGAACATTTAGTTAAGTGTTTCTAAAACAGTTTAGATTCATCTATTTAGAACTCCTTGTTTAAATCTGTACCACATTTTTATTCAATTAATTTATTTCTAGATGTGTTGCTTGAGGTCTTTTGTTTCTGAACAAGTAAATCCAAACTACATAGACAAACATGATGTGTGCTCACTGTAAGTGGATATTAGCTGATGAATCAAGACTTATTACTGTACAATCCACAGACCCAGATAAGGTAAGTAACAAAGATGGCTGTAGCAGGGGGTGCATGGACCCCAAAGATTCTATTAAATAGACTAGATTTTGTGGGAGTACACAGAGCAAGAACAGGGAGGATCATAAGAGTAAATGCAGGTATGTAGGGGAAAAAACACACCAAGAAATTAATAGAATAAGAAAGCTTTCAATGGTTGATGGTCAAACAGTGCAGTAACAACTTTCTGCAATCTTTGAGGGTGATTATAGTGAGGACTCCCTATAACTCAGAAATATGGAGCCTGTACTGGCCATCTTCTGTAATCACATAAAGTTCCCAGGAGTGGGACTATAAAACCAAGCCATCCACAAAATATTTGACACACACATGTGGTGTATGGAAAATATATCAGGAAAATGGTGGCTCAAGATTTGTGTAGTGGCTAACCAATGACTGGCCCAAATTGAGGCCCAACATGACTAGGAAGGGTGCGTAGATGGGCAAGGATCCAGAAGTTAAATGGCTCAAAGAACTAGGGTAGAAACAAATTCAAGTAACAATAAAGAAAAAAGTCAATGTAATGATACCTAATTCCATGTCCAATATATCTCCAGGTTTTCAATCTTGTTCAGCTTTGTCAAGAAAATCACACTTCATTTTCTTTGACTGGTTCCATTGCACATTAGTAGCTCTCCTTGGCAGGTAACCTATGACCCTGGGATCACTAACATCTTGGATAATTATAGAATCCCAACCTTCCAATATTAAGGCCACTCAAGATCATCAGGACCCTTCCATAGGCTTTGGGTCAATACACTGACTCTGCCCTCTGCAGTACACACACCTGGTCTTCTAGATTCTGGCTGGCTCAATTCCACTGCTACTGCTGTTTTCGTGGTCATCTCACAGTGTTGGCCACTCCAGATACTGGGGTCTTCTGTTGTAAATGGGTTTCACCTTCACCAATATTTCTCATAGAATCTCCTCAGGGTGCCGCACCTCTTGGTCTGACCCTTACAGTCCTGGGCATTCAACTGCCAATGACACTGCACCTTCAGTGATGTCCTTTCCTGACCTCTCACAGTGCCAAGCCTTACATCCATCAATACCTTCAAAATATTACCACCTGGTGAAACACATTATAAACTCCACCTACCTGTTGAGGTACAACTGTGGCTACCCCTGGAAGACAGTTGCTCTGTGCTCTTAGAAAACACTTCCAGACATTTTCACATCAGTGATGCTGGTCTCGTAATCATCACTAAATTTTTAGCTCTAGCTGTCTAGCATTAAGTATCCAGCAGAACAATATTTTGCTTAAATACTTCTGATAACATGCTCATCACAGCTGATTTTTCAGCCCCAGCTAACAAGAAACAGAATATAATGCCTTTCTTTTATCCTTAACTTTTAAGCCACGTGGCACCAGCTGTCAGGTTCTGCTGCTTACCGGGGTTGGAACATGGCACCTTGTTTAAGTCTATCTTTACCAGCTTTCTGCTTTTGGCTGTGTAAGCTTGGCTGTCCTGAAACTTTATGTGTAAACTAAGCTGTCCTTGAACTAACAGAGGTGTGCAGGCCTCTTTGTTCAGAGTACTAGGATTAAAGTCAATGTGCCATCACCCCTCAGGCCACGAATCCCTTTTATTAAGTATCTTCAGTAGAGTTATGACTAACATCCACTTGGCAGAGTCTATCTTATGCTGTGTTGAGGATTCTTCTTCCCAGGGAATTAATCAAAATCTTCTTACTTTAGCTTCAGGCAGATTTGTTGAACCAAGGCACTTCCTTCACCAAAATATCACAAGAATCATTTGTAAGAAACATTAAAATTCTCTGAAACCTCTTGAGCTGGCTCCTGATATTTCATTTCGTTATCAGGGTCACTCTCTCCCATGCTCCTCCTAGTATGACCCTGTATGCAGTGCCAAGTGCACTCTTTCCTTTTTGTAAGCCAAAGATTCAAAGACCTTATGATTCGAAACAAAAGCACGGTTAGGACTAGCACAGCAATACTCTAGTCCCTGGGACCAACTTCTGTTTTAGTTTTTCGTTTTTTTTTTTTTTTTTTAAAGAGACACCATGACCAGAGAACCTCTTATAGCAAAAAATTTAGGAGGCTCACATATAATTTCAGAGGTTGAGTTAATTATCATCATGGCTGGAAGCCTGTAAGCTGGCAGCCAGATGTGATAGTGGAACTGAGAGTCCTTTGTTCTTGACTAGGAGGAAACAGGACATAGTCTGACACACTGGGAAGTATCCTGAGAATAATAGACCACAAGAAACCACAGTAACATACTTCCTCCAACAAGACCATACCTCCCACTACTTCCACTCCATAAGAGATCATGGTGCCAAATATATCCAAACTACCACAGTGGTATAGCTGAGTCTTGAGGTAGATAGATTACCAATTATCTGAGGAATTGCCATATTGACTTCCATACTGTCTATACAGGTTTGTATTCCCAGCCCAATCAGAGAATGTTCCATTTTCTACATATTTTTGCCAGTATGTGATGTCATGGTGTTATTGATCCTAGCCAATCTGACATGTATAAGATGATTCATTAAAGTAGTCCTGATTGGTATCTTCTTGATAGCTAAGGATGTTGAACATGTATTTATGTTTTTTTAAGCCAGTTAAATTTATCTCTTTAAGATTCAATTTGATGTGTACCATATTTTTTTTGATTTGTGGATGTCTAGTTTCCTCAGTTCTATTTTCTATTGAGCAAATCAATCTAGAACCACATAGACAAACATGATATGTACTCATATATATGTGTGGATATCAGCAGTTGAGAAAAGAATAATCACAGCACAATCCACAGTCTCAGAGAGGGTAAGTAACAAGAATGGCTGTAATAGGGAATGCATGGAACACACATGAAAAGAGGAAATAGACTAGATACTATGGGTGAACAAGGAATATCAACAGTAACAATTATGGGATAAAAGGAGGGATAGATGTAGAATATACAGGAAAAGATGACTGGAATAAGAAAACTTTTAAGGTTGATTTGTAAACATAATACAGTAGAAACTTTTTGCTATCTAAGAGCACAACCGTAGTGAGGACTCGCAGTAAGTAAGAATATGGAGCCTGAACCTGTCATCTTCTCCAATGACATATAGATCCCTGTGGTGGGAATAGAAAAGAAAGCCAGCCACAAAATATCTGACACACAGTGTGTTGTCCCGAATATATACCAGGAAATTGGTAGCCTAAATTCCTGTAGTGGCAAACTAATGACGGGACTAACTTGAGGCCTAAGCAAAAAGAAGCAACCCATGACCAACACTGCCTGGATGGCAAGGAATGAGAAGTTCAGTGGTTCAGAATTTAGAGTAGAACAAAATACAAGTAACAAAAAAGAAAATAATAATCAATATAATGATTCCTAGCTCTACTCTAATAAAATCATAGATTGTTTCCTAGCCTAACTGTCAACAGATGGCCTTCCTCTGAAGATTGATTATGGCAGAGGCAAAGAACTTTACTAAAATACTAGCTAACGCATGTGGAAGCAAGCAGAAATTTGGGTGAGGGTTTTTTAGAAGCCAGATGTGTAAAGGTCATGGAAAAGACCACAATTTACAGAATCAACTAAGCAGGGATCATAAGGGCCTAGAGAGCCTGAGAGAGCAATTATGGAGTTTGCAGTGTCTGAGTTCTATCCTCTCAATAGAGGTTGCTTTGCTTGGTGTTTTTCTGGCACTGCTTACTGTAAGAGTGTTTCTGACTCTTTTGCTTGCTCTTGGGACTATTTTCCTTCTACTGGGTTGTGTAATCATGCATGGACATGAAGGTTTGTGTCTAGTCTTATTGTATCTAATCATGATATTTGTTGGCATTTCAAGGATGCCTGCTCTTTCTGAAGGGAATCAGAGGAACAGTGGATCTGGGTCAGTGGGAATGTTGGGACTAGGGAGTTTAGACAGGGTTGAGGCTGTGGTCAGATTGTACTGTACGAGAGAAGAATAAAGAGAATAAACAGAAAGAAATAAAAGTGCTTTGAATCTAACTTCATGATCTTCACAATCTTTAACAGCCAAAATGTTCTTCAAATATCCAAAGTCTCTTCTGATAATCTAGATAATATATTGTCTTGTGACATCTTTTAAAATCAATAAACAAAGTAAACTTTTCAGACATAAAACGACACTGTATATTCCATTTAAAAAGAGAGGACTATGTCTGTCTGTATTCCAGTCCTGAATTCAGGCAGAAATCCCATACTCTCATACAGACCACACCAGGCAAAGAACAGGTAGGCCACCAGTTCACAAAACTTCTTCATTCCTTTAGTTTCCACAGTCACAATCTGCAAATAACTCTCCAGCCATCACCCCTGAGACATATTCCCAGCCCCCAAGTGCAGGTCAGGCCAGCAAGAAGAACAGGTATTTGAACTCAGGCAAAACTCCTGATAAAGCAGAGTCCACATCAATCATTTGAAATCCAGGCTGCCTGTCCACCATGGATCTTCTCCACTCTTTGACTACCTCCCCCAAACATTATTCTCAACCTACCTGCCTTCTTGTCACTGTGTACTAGCCCCCAAACGAGTGGGGATGTTCTGTTTGAGCAAGACACAGCAGCTGTGAGAAGTCCATGTAGGCTCTTGTGCACTGACATGTCCACTCCCAATGTTCCTAGCACGATGGTATCTTACCCTTTAAGCACCTTGCTAGGTTTTCTCTCTAGAGCCAGGGATTTTTTTAATGGTGTCAATCTACTTGAAAGTTTCTGCCACTTAATAGGACCCAGAGTTTTTTTCATTACCAAAAGGACTTTTTCATTTCTTTCTGTCCCACTTGTTTAATTTTCTATTGTAGACCCAAATCAGTCATCTATAAAAACTACCCAACTGAATCAATGCTTCTAAGAAATCAGAATCTGCTTTTTAATTTCAACTTACTCAATTTTCAGGTAATGGTGAAAGTAAGAATTGTTTGGGACAAAAAAAACAATCCAATGACCTCTAGCTTAATTTTTCATGGACTCTATTTCCGACTGAACTCCTATGAAGTCCACCTTCACTGTCTGCATTCCTCTCAACACTCCCATCTGTTCAGTCCCCTAAGAATGACTAGTGAAGCTCTGTGTATTCGTTTCTAGGGATTTTGCCATATCAATCTTAATATTCTCAACAATCCTTCAAAAGGCATCAATTTCAAGTTTTTGCAATAACAACATCACTCTGTTGTACCGCATTTTCTTATAACTTCCATGTTACTTTCTGTGACTTAATTCTAATCAAAAGCATCTCCATGTTTACTGACTGATACTGAAAGATCCCAAAGCCATCATCAAGGATTCTTAGGATAGAAATTCAAGATAGCAACTGAAGTTAAAAAAAAAATATGGGAAAAGATTATGAGCTTTTGGCTGGAGAGATGGCTCAGCAGTTAAGGGCACTCACTGCTCTTCCAGAAGTTCTGAGTTCAATTCCCAGCAACCACATTGTGGCTAACAATCACCTATAATGAGATCTGGTGCCCCCTTCTGGCCGACAGGCAGGATACTGCATAAATAAATAAATAAATTTTAAAATATTTATTAGCTTTTTCCCTCAGTTTTTCAATGTCTCATGCTCCGCTAGCCCTCTTATCCAGTCAAGCTTTACTTGCTTTTGAGTATTGCCAGACTCAAGGGAAGAGTCTTCCTACATCAATCAACACAATTTCTCACAGACATAGTATTTAGTGATTCGGAGTGGGCATCCCCTCAACTTATGTTTCTTCAGAAGACTCTAGGCTACATCATGTTGAGAGGAGAATCTAATTTAAGGAGACTATAATAAATGAACAAGTTGATAAAATCAAAACCAGTGCATTCACCATACCAATCACTTAAGGAGAAGAAAAACATTATAAAGATAGCAACAATTAGAAAACACAGATCTCCCTAGAAATATAGCAAGCCTCTAAATTCATGAAAAAAAAAAACGAAAACTGTTTGGCCACAGACAGCACCCAAACCAACAAAACCTCAAGGAAGTCAAAATAATATACTAAATTTTCTAAATACAAAAACTAATTTATGCTGGAAGGGATGTGGAGTATGGGGAACACTCCTCCACTGCCTATGGGTTTGCAAACTTGTACAACCATGTTGGAAATCAGTATCTCAGTTTATCAGAAAATTGTGCATAATCTTACCTCAAGAACCAGCAATACCACACTTTGCCATGTACCAAAGGATGTCAATAAAACCACAAGGGCATTTACTCAACTATGTCCATACCAGCATTATTTCTAATAGCCAGAACCTGCAAACATAGATGGGCTCAACCAAAGAATGGATAAAAAAATATTGTACGTTTATACAATGGAGTAGTACTCAGTGTTAAAAATAATGGCATCTTCCATAAACAGGTCCCGTGGTAGTTGCTGCCAGTAGTCTGACCCGAGGAAGGTGCCATTGCCTTAAAGGGACCTTGCACCTGGCGCCAGGAGTAGGGAGTGGGAACAGGGGAGGGGACGGGGACTGGGGAGAGATGCTGAAGAGGGAACCGTTGAAAGCTCCTCTCCCCAAGGGTGAAAGGAAGCCTCCCTCGGGTTCGAGTGATTGGGGTGGATTCCCCCCCCCCAGAGGGGCGCAGGGGTGGGGGGGGGCAAAAAATGCAGCTCCGTGTACGGGAGCTGGCATGGGGGAGAGAGACGCCGACTTCCCCCACTCAAAATAGGACGCTCTTTGGAGGGGGAGTTTAAGATATCCTACGAGTGTGCGTTTCATGCTATGGCACCACCTCACTATCCATGCCGGGCGAGCTGTAGCCCACACATTACCGAATGATGTAGCAGAAAATGCAGAACTCTTTATGGAGTTTGTACAGCGGCAGATTCACAATCAGGACCTACCTTTGTCTATGATTGTGGCTATTGATGAGGTCTCCTTGTTTCTGGACACAGAAGTACTGAGCAGTGATGACCGAAAGGAGAATGCTCTGCAGACAGTGGGCACAGGGGAGCCTTGGTGTGATGTAGTGTTGGCTATCCTGGCAGATGGCACTGTCCTCCCCATCCTGTTTTCTTCCGAGGACAAGTGAATCGGCCTGCTAACGTGCCAGACTCTATATTGCTAGAGGCCAAAGAGAGCGGCTACAGTGATGATGAGATCATGGAGCTTTGGTCATCCCGTGTGTGGAAGAAGCACACAGCTTGTCAGCATGGCAAAGGCGTGCTGGTGATGGACTGCCACCGCACTCACTTGTCAGAAGAGGTACTGGCCCTGCTCAGTGCCTCTAACACGATGCCTGCTGTGGTCCCTGCAGGCTGTAGCTCTAAGATCCAGCCATTGGACGTATGCATCAAACGAACTGTTAAGAACTTCCTGCACAAAAAGTGGAAGGAGCAGGCTCGGGAAATGGCAGATTCTGCCTGTGATTCTGATGTCCTGCTTCAGCTGGTGCTGAACTGGCTGAGTGAGGTGCTGGGTGTCATTGGGGACTCCCCAGAGCTAGTCCAGGGGTCCTTCCTTGTGGCTAGTGTTGTGCCAGGTCCTGATGGCAATGTTAACTCACCTACACGCAACACCGACATGCAGGAAGAGCTCATTGCCCCCCTAGAGGAGCAGCTGAAGCTGGGTGCAGAATGGTTTGAGGAGCGGCCGGCTTCCACCCCCCCACCCCCACCCAGATCGTCTCATGAAGAAACAGTTGATCCTGAAAGCCTTCACCAGCTCTTTGAGGGGGAAAGTGAGACGGAGTCCTTCTATGGCTTTGAGGAAGCTGACCTAGATCTGATGGAGATTTAGGTGCTGGGCTCAGGAGAGCATATGGAGTTGGGTAGGAAGGCTGAGGGGGGGGGGGTAGAGGGACTTAGAGAAAAGGGGGGTCTTGGTTTATATTTCTAATTTTATGCCACCGCTCCCCTGACATTGATACTTCCTGTAAATTTGTGGGTTATTAGAAAGCCAGTAGTGATCACTTCTGAGCCGAGGAGCTGGCCCATTGATAACTCACTTCTAAAAACAGGTTTTTGTGACTCTTTCTTCCTCTTCTTTAATTTAAATCACTGTGTTTGCTATTTTTCTGACAAAAATCTAGAAAAATAATCCTTTGTGGACAGATATTAAATTGTTTTGTTTCCCCTTTTACCTCAATTGTATCACAGTATTTCTGGGTTTTGTTTGTTTTCCTGTGTGGCCAATGTCTTTGGGCATGATACTTATCTAATCATTGTTAATGTGAGAACTTTTCTGCAAAGGGGAAAGAAAAAATATGTAGCTCACAAACTGGTTTATTATACATGTGGATAAATTTTTTTCATTGTGGTCTTTAACACTTTTATATAAAAATGAAAATGAAAAAAGAAAAAAAATGGCATCTTGCAATGGAAATGGATGGAACTAGAAAATCCCATCCTGTTTGTGGAAACCCAGACTCAAAATCAAGAAAACAGCATTACTCACTCCAAATTAGATACAACTTATAAAGAAAAGGATAACCAGTCTATAGTCCACAACCACAGAGAAGCTAGGTAACAAGGAGAACCTAACAGAAACATATGTGGATCTACCTGGAAAAGGGAAATAGACAAGATCTCCTGTGTAAATAGGGATAACAGTCCTGTTAGGCAAGGTCATTACAGAGATCTTATATTTTGGTTGAAGTAGTAAAACTACAGCAATTGGGCCGCCTGAAAAAATCAGTTATTTATCAAGATGTTTAATTGCTTTTTTTCTGTAAACTCCAAGTAATGGCCAGTCATGCCAATTATCAATCATCGAAAACTGAGTATAAAACTCTATATTACTCATTTTTTTTGCCACCTTGAGTACCATCCCAAGTACCCCCTCAGGTTTGAGAACTGGATATCTATGGCAAGCAAGGGTCTCAGGGTAAGACATTTAACTCAAGTATATTACCTCGGCATCTTCTTTATTTTTCATGCTAGAGGAAAAATAAAGGGAAGAAGACATAGAGAAGAGGAAGAATGAGGAGAAGAAAGGAGAATAAGTAAAAGTAGTGGAGGTGAAGAAGAACAGTAAGAGTAAGGGCAGATCTCCATGGGAATTCTAGTTTTTACAGACATGTTTGGAAAAATCCATAGGCAAGGACAATAAGATGCATATCAATATCACAAAAAGTGCCAGGAAGAACCTGACAAAGTTACCAGAACAGGTAACTAGACCTAGGAAAGAGCCAGCATTCAAAGATAAGATCCCGACATTCCAAGCCCTTAGATAAAGTTATTAAACATCCCTGAATCCTTGACTCACCCATATTGCTCTTCTAATCTCTGCTGTGATACACACCTCTGAGAACACCCAGATTTGTTTGTTAGCAAAGGTGGGGCATGCTGTCTTCCTTCTCAGTGCCGGTCTTCTAGAGAAATTTCTATGTGGTCTGTTAGCAGGTAATTTTGTGGGATTGACTCTATGTATATTTGAGTGCTAGAACAAAGAGTGAACGCCATTGCTCCAAGGCCTCATCACGCGGGGAAATGGAGCAAGGTCAGTCCACCCATCAAGCAGAGGTTGCTCTGCTGTGGTGTTCTGAAAATGAGGCCCATTTCAAAGGAAGAATCTTGGCTTGACAATGTTTTTACAGATAAGATGGTGACTTTTCCAAAACACAAGTGTTCCCACAGTTCTATAAAATAGGTTGTTCCATGTGGATGAGTACATATACAGTTCCCATGGATCTGCTTATTGGTCTGTGCATTGACTGTACACTCTTGTGGGCTCCAATAAATTTTAACAGCTACGAAAGCAGTACGTCTCTCATGATGCTTCCTTCCCTCCCCTTTCTGCACTCTGCCTTCAACAGCTACAGAGTAGGAAAATGGACTCAATTCTTTCACATATCTCTCTTCAAATATGAGTCCCCAGGAAGAGTCAGATGGATTAGAGGACTCTCATTAACTGATCTATTTTTCCTTCACAATGTCCAGTCAAAGTCTAGCATGGAAAAAAATTCAAGAGTGTTTTCCCAGCACTGTACAACAGAGGCAGAAATACCTGTGTTCAAAGCAATTCTCAGATACATAATGTATGGGCAAGCCTGAGCTAGAAAACACACTGATATAAAGAGAAATCAAAAAAAGCCAATAACACTGAAGAAAAACTCAAACATAATGTTTAAAAAAAGTGGGGAAGAGAACAAAATAGTCATTAGAACAGTAATGCATTTAAAGAAATGAAATTTGAAAGAGAATTCAAATAATAGGCTTTTTAAAAAGATGAAAATAATGTATTTTAAAATCAGTTAGATAGGAGCTGGAGAGAAGGCTCAGCAGTGAAGAGTACTGACTGCTCTTCCAGAAAACACAGTTTCAATTCCCAGCATCCACATGGCAGTTTACAACTGTCTGTAACTCCTGTTCCAAGGGACCTGACAACTTCAAACCAACGTTTGTTATGGTTCTTGTCTCTTTAAGAGGCAAGCCAAATCCACTCCTGGTGAACCCTATTCTCCCCCACATCTTAGATTCTGTCTGACCCCTCCTGGTGTGCACTTCCCTTGCTCTGCTTCCCCTCTTCTTTGTCTCTTTCTCCTTTTCTATTCTTTGTTTCTCTCCCCTCTAAGTAATAATTATTCAATTCTATTCTGTACAACGTGTTTGTGACTTCTACCTGCCACCTCCTCACACCCGCCCACATGGCGGGACAGCCCTCCTGCCACCTGTGGGGTGGCTCTCACAGGACCCACTCCAGGGTCTGGCACCCGCCAGCCCGCTGAGGACTGGCTGACCTATGGGCCTGCCTACTGCCACCAGCATTTCTTGCCGCCAGCTGCTTGGGACTTGCCAGCAATTTTAGAAATGTTCATAAACTTAAATAAATCATAATAAATTATTAATTTTAAAAATTAGTAAGATAAACCTCAGGTATATTGACTTTGAAAAGGAGTAGGACATTCACTTATAGATGGCGTGCCTTTGGTAAAAGACAGAATGATATTGCTCACATGCTCATGTTTGCTGCTAAGATCTGGAACCTGACATACAGAGTTCCAGTCAATGGCATGTTTCTCAATCCTTGGAGCTGTATTACATGGATACAATGAGCACCATAATCCCTACTAAAAATATTTAATCAGGGTGGCTATTTTAGACTTCCAGAAGTTCGTTCAGTCCATTGTCATTATGGTGGGGAGAATTATGTTGTGCAGGACAATTTTGCTGCAGGCCACAGGAAGTTGACTGAAATGCTCGGCAGTATCCAGAACATAGGAATTCTCAAAGCCATCCCCAGTGCCACACTTCGTTCAACAAGACCATACAGATTCTAACAAAGATATACTTTGTAATAGCACCAATCCCTATGAGATTATAGGAGCCAATAACATTGAAACTACCACACTGCCACAATCAGGTCCTTTTTCAGATTGGTGACTCCAGCAGCTGGTTTTCTCCCATTTCCCCTGCAGTGCACTCAGTAAAGTATTCTTTCTACTCTATTCTGAATGCAGAAACCATGTTCCACATGCAGATCCTTCTCCTGTGAGTATAACGAATAGGTGAATTCATGACTCAAGTGGGTAATTTTAAAAGTCTGAGGCCACATAGACATTTAAGAATTTTGAATCATGTTGGGCCCATGGTGGCACACACCTTTAATCCAAGCACTAGGGAGGCAAAGGCAGGTAGATCTCTGTGAGTTTGAGACCAGCCTGGTCTACAGAGCTGGTTCCAGGACAAGCTCCACATCCACAGAGAAACACTGTCTCAAAAAGGAAAAAAATTTGAATCATTAAAAGGTGGCGGTGGCAGACGCCTTTAATCCCAGCACTTGGGAGGCAGAGGCAGGCAGATCTCTTAAAGTTCGAGGCCAGTCTGATCTACAAAAGACAGGTCTGAAACAGGCACCAAAGCTACAGAGAAACCTTGTCTCAAAAAGAATGAATAAAAGAATTTTAAATCAAGACAGCAAGGTCATTGACCTGGAATGCCACAGAATGAAATCGAGGTCTCATATAAAAACATAAGAGACCTTATCTTAGCAATATTTTTGTACAATGCTGGAAGTGCAGCTATTCTAGAATATACCTTTCCAGTAAGAAAACACCATACACACTTAAGAGATTAATAAAGAAAAATCTGCACAATGATAGCATGCATCCATCTCTGGCAAATGCTCAAAGAGCAGAGAATCTAGAATAAACATTGCATTCCACATACACTGCCATCGTTGACTTTCTTTTAGGTTCAGACTCTAGCTTACACTTTGAAGAAATTAAATAGCCATGGGAAACTCCAAGTCTTGCCAGTTAGGGAATGGGGAAACTCACACAGCAAAGATATTGCCACAATTATGTCAAAAGTGTGTAAGTGACCTGAGCAGCAGGTCATACTTTACTGATAGGGCCCTACGTGCAGGGCCAGAAGGTGAGAAAGACAGGAATACTGGAACTAAAGTGTGACAAAAACTGAGACAGAGAAGTCTTGTATAAGCTATGTCTTATTTTATGTAAGTTTCTTAAGATGAATAGCTTCTTGTATACCGTTTGTAAGGGGAAATGGGAGGAAATAGGAGACTTCTAGGAAATCAGCAGAAATTACCACACAATGGGACAAACTCAGAATAAAGTTAATCAAGCAATGGAACACAAGAGCAGGGTGGTGGTGGTGGCAGAGGCCCGTGCCTTTAATCCAAGGACGCCTTTAATCCCAGGACTCAAGAGGCAGAGGAATTTCGAGGCCAGCCTCACCTCCACGAGCTAGTTCCAGGATGGACTCCAAAGCCGCAGAGAAACCCTGTCTCAAAAAAAAAAAAAATGCAACACAAGGAAAACAGAGGCGATCTCAAGAATATTATGGACTATGCCAAAAGTGGCCTTGGGACCATAGCTCACTGTGGTGGGAAGAGTTGGGTTCTCAGGATCTGAAGAACCTCTCCAGAAAGGCACTGGTTCCAGATCCTTACCATCTCTCCCAAACATATTCCTGGATTCAATGAAGGAGTTCTATTTTATTCTCTAAAACTCAGGACCTTAGGCAAAACCCCAAGGCCTAGACACTCACTAGGCTGTTCCTGGCTCTGCCAAGAGCAGCCCTGGTTTTGAGAAAAAGCTAAGTTCCTTCTTCATGAGTTGGACCCTAAATGGAAAGACATCATTGATATGGCCAGCTCTCAACACAACAGCAATTTCCTTTTCAAATGACTGTCACTTCTCTAAGCATATACATCTGGCAGAACTATAATTTTCTCTGAAAAGCATTGGAACTTTAAGTCACACCATATCCTAATGTTCATTATAATCCCATAATGACCTTGAGCAGCACGTTAGAAGAGGTTTCTTCATTGATTTGGGATGAGAGTAGTGGCTATTTATAAATCAGTGTTGTCTTTGTCATGGTCTAGAGCGAAATGTTTAAACAATCCTTGCAAACAATTTTGTATCCTAGCAGCTTAATCTTTAACAGGCCTAGTTAGCACACTACTTTGCTATCGTTGGGTAATTTAGAGGCAGGCTTCCTCAGCTAATATCTCCTAAGCATTGGTGATGCCTTTACATCAAATTTCTACTCTCTGCACTACCGGTTAGTGGTAGAGTAGGAAGAATGCCATTTACAAACTCCACAAAATTAACTCCAAAGGGATCTTACTCCTAAATGTTAAATGCAAGGGCAAAGCTTCTGAAAGATAATAGAAAAACTAGGCATCTCCAAGTTTGGGATCCTGCCTTCCATACGTATCCAACCACGTTGATGTAGACCACAAAGATGTTTCTGCACACAATTCCCTGCTGGAAATGTTTTTCACAGATGCAGCCCACAGAGGATAGTTATTCAGAGGCCAAGACCTGGTTCTGGGGAGTTGCAAAGACCATATGGGACCTCAGAAAACACTGATGGTAACGGCGGGTTCCTATACTTGATGAAGGAGGGCCTGCCACACTATCTCCCAAGGCTTACGATCCTCTCCTCCTCATCTTGGAACAGCAACCCCTTACTCACCATGTCGTGGCTTCCAGGCTCACCCATGTTCTCCTCAGAGCTCGCTGCAGTAGCACTCACAGCACAGAATACAATCCACTGGCGCCTGCTCAGCTTGAAAATCAATCCAGCAGCATGGCGCCAGGAAGTGCCCTGCCTGATTTCTGACTGACAGGTCGGCCTGGGGGTCTTGATTGGCTAGTGAGGCTTGAGTGACAAGAGCACCTCCCTGAGCCTGGCAGTGTGCTTAAATACACAGCACAGGATTCCCTGGCTCTGGCTTCCACCCCATACCCAGACTTTAACAGATCTGCAGACATATGAATTTCAATATCACTGATGCGTCTATCAGATACATTACACAGCTATCTTCCTGCAATCCACAATCACATTGCCTTCATCCTCCTGGACATGACGTGGCTAGCTAGCACAGCCCATTACACAATGTGCAGTAGAATGATTCTCCTGTTCAAAAGATGCAAGGGTGCACAGAATACTAATGAGTACAGATTTTAGGAAACCAAAGATGATGTTTGTTCTGCGGCTTCAGGCTGACATCAGCAGTCACAGGCACTTCTGACAGCCATAAGAGCAAACCAAGCACCAATGACAACTAAGTTGATATCTTTTTCTCCTGCCAGAATACTGCATGAAAGTTACAGACTATGTCCCATTACAGACTATGAACACCTGGCAAATCTAGCTCAGGTTCTCAGGTGTCCACCATTACAGAGGCTTTGAGACTCCCACATTCTTATGCTAAAGTGGGTACAGTCATACCAATTTTTACTATACTTGCTTTATTATTTTATCTTTTGTAGTTACGCAATAAGAAGAATTCTGAATCCTCTCCTCTGTTAAAAGCCATAGATTTATCCATTATAGGCTCCTTGTCTAATGGGTCAATTATCCTATAGGTATTTCCATTGGCAGACTCTGGGTGCTGACTGTGGGAGGTATAGCCCTTTAAACTTTCCTGTTGTTTTTCCTGGCACAAAGGCACAGCATGGGTCAGACTCAGCTGGCCACAGCATGTATGCTTGGATTACCATAATCTCAGTAGTAACCTAGGCCAATTCTAGGGTAAACACCATACCCCCTTCATTCTTTTCATTCAGTCAGAAGTTGGAGAGGCTGTGGCTTGGTGACCACAGCACTGCTGGTTGCAAGGGTGAAGGCAAAATTTACTTTGGTCTCTCCACGTCTTGGAGCTGCCTGAAGATGGCAGCGGATACACTGCCAGTGCTGGGGTAGGACCATATTTAAAAACTCTAAAAATTTCTTCCATTGTCTCTACTTCTCTTCAGCTACTCTGGCTATCAAAATCCATCTTAGCAACTGTACAGATACTTGAGTACTATTTCCTTGTGCCATGTTTACAAATATTTGCATTTTTACTTCCACTTTTATGCCCAGCTTTACTCTTTGCTTTTTAAATCTACTACTTATTTCTGAGCACTCATTACTTACCTCTCCACCTGTGAGCAATTTCCTTGTGGGATCCCTCACGTGCTCTCTTGTACACATGATGATATTTCTGTGTGTTTCGGGGTTCACTGATCTGACCCCCATTTAGGTGCCATTTGTTGGCTGACTGTGGCATATTGGGCTGCCATTTGTACACAATGACACCATGCTTTCTGAAAAGTTTTAGAGCCGCTTTATGCACAACATTAGGATTCTCAAATACTTGCACTTTAACTATTGATTGCCCTGCTTGTGTACCTCCAATCAACCTATTAGATGTCTGGGTCAGTCTGGAGACAAAGTCTTGCAATAATTTGTCTGGTCCCTGTCATACTAGACAACTCCTCAGCCTGTTCTTTAGAAGATGAAAGTCTATTACAGGAATTCTTGGCAGCTGCATTAACTTGGACATATGCTGTCATATCAAAGTCTAATTGCTGATCTCTGTATCTCCTTTGCACACTCCTGCCTAGCCCTATTCTTCTAACTATAAGCCAATTCTGGTATATTATTAACCAATGAAAGAAATACATATTCAAAGAAGACAGAAGCATTATCCCACAGCAGTGTGAACTTGTGTGATGTGAGCTGATTTAGATCTGTGACATGAAACCACTCCTACAGTCAATGGCCTTTGTCTGAAACCTTGGGATGACACAGTTGTGTCAATCAGGACTATACACATTTGTAGGCAGACATTTCCTGTTCTGACAGTTTCCAAAAACTGACATGGAGACTTAATATTAATTATAAATGCTTGGCAGAGAGTTTAGGCATATTACTAGGTAACTCTAACATTTAAAATTAACCCATATTTCTTATCTATGCTCAGCCATGTGGTGGTACATTTATTAACATGACACATTCATCTCCTTATCTGTCTGCATTTGGTTTGTGAGTTCTCTGACTCTGTCCTTGTTCTTCCCAGAGTCCTCAGTTAGGTTTTCCTTCCTAAACTTTGTTACTAATGATGACACCAACACATTGTCATGGTATATAGGAGTATTCTACAATACCTATTTACAAAACAAAACAAAACTAAAAAAAAAAAACCCTTCCTAAAATATTCATTCGCTCAAGAGTAGCCCCCCAATTGTATAACCATTAATCAGGTGTGTCTTGATTCACATGACATGCATTAATACATGCTGGGAAATTACAGAATCATTCACTTACTATGAGCCACAGAATTATGCAGTAATTATACAGTTATCATTTCATCAGATCGACCCATCAGAATCTATATTTCTGTTGTGATGGATTTAATCAAGATGTGAGGCATATTGGCATAACTGTCTTGTAATGAACTGGATATTTCCTGGCTACAGAATTCTCCCATAGCTTACTAACATCTGTTACTAATTTTGGATATACCTCCCACAGTTTAGTACCATTTGATCACTTTTTGTGCAAAATTCCCCTGAATTATATGAAAAACAGGCACACTGTCAAAAAAACCTTCCTCCCCACTATGAGAACTTCATTCTTTTTTCCAATGTAAACACAGAACTCTAACTGCCTGTGATTATCTTTATTGGCAGTCATTTGGCCAGCATTAAGTGTCCAGGCAAAAGTACTTCATTAAAGCCGTTCGTAGATATTAACTAGCATAAATATACTACATTCTAAGACTCTTAATTGATTGTCCCTTGTTGGACTCTAGCGTCCAAACACCGAGAAGGAGTCGCTCCCAGAGACCATCTCACACACTACAGCCGATGCAAAAGCATGAGGATTTTATTAATTCTGTCATGACAGGGTCCCCCAGCATTTGGGAAGCCAAGGGACCTCGAATAGCGGGTACAGTCTACTTTTAAAGGGGCCACAGAAGCAAGGGGGGTTGTTCTTTGACTATTCTGATTGGCTTGTTTGAAAGGGCTATTACCAATAATTGACTGGAGAGCTGTTGCCAGATCAGATGAGGTAAGAGGTCATTTTAACCCCATTTCCCAGGGGACTGTACCAAAGCATACATATATGGGTAATTGTTCAAGAACTGAGTACGTGCGAGTGTTGCTGTTAGGTCCTTGGTTCCCAGGGGAGGAGGGGAAGCACTATGGCACAGAGACTGAGAGGATCCAGAATTGTCAAAAATGGCTTCAGGATTGTCTTAAAGTCTTACATTCCCTCCTCTTATTTGGTCAAATATCTCAATCTTGAGATATTAGTAAATTTGGAGGACCAATTGGATCTGTATGCAGAAATTAACAAACCGGTGTTATAGATCCATCATAGATCAATAAACTGTCAGATGAGACTATTTTCTCATATTAGGAAGGTCCTGCTGACCAGCATAGCCAACAAGATTGTGTCAAACTGGGGTCAGTACTATTTAGCAAAGAAAAGGCTCCCATTATCAGATTAAACAGTCACTGGCCTGTATTAGAGCTTGCCAGCTGTGAAGCAGGGGTAGCAGAAGGGTTCTTAGCACTAGGAGTGGGGCCCAGGGCCCTGAAAAGTGGGGCTACCTCGGCAGGGGCTCATTGGCCCTGGTCAGTTAATACTGGGTTGGGCCCTAGTACTATGGTCATTGGAGGTGTTACAACTCACAGGTTGAACAGAATCCCTATGTCTTTTTTTTTTTTTTTTTTTTGGATCATATAACTATAAACCCCAAGTATTGCCTGTCAGATTTCTTTTTTCTCAGTAAAAGTGATTGTGATTTCAGACTTTTTTTCTGGTGTGGTACAGGTGAAAGAGACCTCAAGTTCTTTTTGTTAACCCTCAACCAGGAGACATTGACATTGGTTTTACAGCCCCAGGCAGCACAATAAACTTTAGCCGCCCCCCTCCCATATTGTTTTCCACCACCCCCCCACAAACATATCATTCAGAATATTTGCATACAGGATAAAAGTTTCCAGGGGTTTGCTCAGTATCCTCCCAAGAGTAATTTGCTAAACACAGGTCAAAAGTTAGCTGGGGGAACCAGGTATTCAGGGGATGAACTCCAGTGGCTAGCCTTAAGGCTTGCTTAGTCTCAAAGTTAGTCAGGGTCCAGATTAAACATCAGGGCAAAGATCAGCAAGCCTGGCAGAATCAGGCCTCCTTGAGAGGATTTTGGGTATGCTGAAACTTTCATTTGGAAGGTCCTGGGTCGTCCTGTGGAGGTGCAGGCTTGACGTGAGACACACGGATCCAGGCTACGATACCATACACATTGAGGGCAGTAGGTGTAGGGTCCCTTCCAGCGAGGTTTAAGGTTCTGGGACCAGTGTCTCTGAACATACATAGAATTGCCAACCTGGAACAGGTGTGAGATTTCCTGGTGCCCGAGCTGTTGTTGGGAGGTGCCAGCAGAGAAGCAGGGAGAGTAAGAGCTGCTGGCAATCATCCCAAGTGGGCTGATGAATAACCAGAACAGATTCTATAAGCCCAGTCACGGCCTGAGGGTCCCGAGAAAAGGAAGGGTTGTAAGTAAAGATTAGAAGCAGAAAAAGGCAGTATTGCAATTGGCCTGCTACTGAGTGAAGGGGAAATGTTTGGGAAGTCATTCTCATCCTTCCCCTGTCCCCGTGTGGGTGCTGAGTACCAAAGTTTTCGGGGCTAGGGCCCGACCAGCGGGGCTCCTCAGGAACGAAGTGCTTCCTCCAGGGGAGGAGGAGGGAGAAGTCTGTCATGCTCGGCTGGACATCAGGAAGAACCAGAGGTGCCTGGATTCTGGGTTTCTTTTGCTCCTGTACAGGAAAGAGAGAAGACAAAGGGTTTGGGGAGGGGCACCCATCATCTCCTCCAGCACTGGGGCTGCTTTCAGAATCAGGGAAACTGATGATGGCCAGGGGGCCCGTGCCAGGTTCTAAATTCCTGCAGGTGGATTTTAACAAAGACAAACCGACATACAAAAACAAAAAATACAAAGAGACAGACATAAACTCAAAATCAGAAGCTGGTGCTTTCACCACCACTCTGGTGTAGAACTGAAAATACACAAGAACAAAGATAGACATAGACTCAAAATCAGAAGCCACACGGCAACAAACTGATACGAACCGGGAAGGGAGTGGGCGATAAGGGCCACACTCCCTAGAAACTAAGATGACCTAGTCGCTCCTAGTTTCACAAATTGCCAGTGAAGCGTCCTCCACGGCTGGGCCAGGGAGTGTTCCCGGACATGTCTGTCCCACTGCCTGGTCCCCTTCAAATATTAGCCCTGTGCAGGTACAATTCTCAGATTACTAATTCACAATTACACAGAAACAGAAACACAATATACAAACAGACAGACATAAAAATGAGCTCGTTTCTTTATACCTCCAACTGGGTCTAGAGTGTGTCTGGGAGCGACTCGATTCCAGGTCAGGGCACCAAATGTTGGACTCTAGCGTCCAAACATGGAGAAGGAGTCGCCCCCGGAGACCATCTCACACACTACAGCCGATGCAAAAGCATGAGGATTTTATTAATTCTGTCATGACAGGGTCCCCCAGCATTCGGGAAGCCGAGGGACCTCGAATAGCGGGTACAGTCTACTTTTAAAGGGGCCACAGAAGCAAGGGGGGTTGTTCTTTGACTATTCTGATTGGCTTATTCGAAAGGGCTATTACCAATAATTGACTGGAGAGCTGTTGCCAGATCAGATGAGGTGAGAGGTCATTTTAACCCCGTTTCCCAGGGGACGGAACCAAAGAATACGTATATGGGTAATTGTTCAGGAACTGAGTACGTGCGAGTGTAGCTGTTAGGTCCTTGGTTCCCAGGGGAGGAGGGGAAGCACTATGGCACAGAGGCTGAGAGGATTCAGAATTGTCAAAAATGGCTTCAGGATTGTCTTAAAGTCTTACACCTCAAATAGTTAGAAAAATAGGTATACTCTGGTTTTACCTCATTTACAGATAAGAGATTGACCTAAAGTAACCTTGCTGTGAATGATTTCTAAATCTTCATACTGCTATTTCTCTCAATTTTTTTTTTTTTTTTTGGTTTTTCGAGACAGGGTTTCTCTGTGGTTTTGGAACCAGTCCTCGAACTAGCTCTTGTAGACCAGGCTGGCCTCAAACTCACAGAGATCTGCCTGCCTCTGCCACCCGAGTGCTGGGATTAAAGGCGTGCGCCACCACCTCCTGGCTATTTACCTCAATTTATAGATGACTTTAGTTCATGAGATTTACTACTTATGTTTTACTTGCCCGGAGAGTAGGAACAATAATTAAATATCTGCCTTCATCACAGAGAAGACAATCCATCTTTTTCTGAGGCCTCCAGACATACACTACCAATGACCAGAGTGGCAGAGAGGCATCAAAAACCAGATGTGATAATTTAGAACTTCGGTCACTCTTATCAAGTTTTATTTGGTGGGTAAACCCCACTAAACCATTCAGTGTTCCGAAAGATTTTATACATCAGTGGGAAATATAACCAAAGGATCTGAGCACAAAATATTAATAAATTAACTCACATACATCCTTTATCATGTTCTATTTATTCTTTCTATGGCCTCTTTATTTGCCACACTGTTTATAGTTTTTTTGCTCTTCCTGGTGGATATGCTGTGCTTGCTGTTCCCAACTACCAAGATGTTAACAGCCTATGTAACCCACACCGACATTAACAGTCATCTCTACATGTACTATAGAACCATAAAAAAAAAAAAAAACGGTAGGAAGGACTTGACAAAGCAGCACTACAGGAAAAAGTGAAACCTCACAAGAAGGGCCAGTATCCAAGGAGACATATCTGACATTCTAAACCATTGGATAGGATCAGTAGACAACCATAAACCCTGGACTCACTAATTCCCCTCACCCCAGTCTCTATTGTGATCACTAGCTTTGATGACACCCAGACCTGTGTGCTAGTAAGGGTGTGCATGTTGTCTTCCTATCTTTTTGGAGTTCCTCCATGGTCTATTAGCAAAGGAAATTTTGGGGTATTAAAGTAATGTAGACTTGGCTATTAAATATAAAGTGAATGTTAGTGATCAAAGGCCCCATGACATGTTTGAATGAGAAAAGGTAATTTGGTACCCATATATTGCTTGGGTACTTTGGTGTGAATAACTTTTTGAAGGACAGAAATGCTATGATTTCACAAGATTTCTACAGAATTGACAGTGACTGTCCAAAACACATGTGTTCTCAAAGCTCTATTCTAGACTAGGCTAGAATTTTCCTGTTAAGCCAAGCCTCGTGGTGCTGCACACATTAATAGAAACGGGCCAAGCAGTGTTTATATGAATACAGTTTGTGTGTTGTTATTTTGGGGCATAAGCTAGCCAGGCGGCCAGAAGCTGGATGGCAGGAATACAGCCCTTCAACAGAATGGCTCCAACGTGTGGACAACTGTATCCACTTAAAGCCTGAGACAGCTTGGGAAGTAATTCTAGAACAAAATGACAGCACTGTGCCTGGTTTCTTGGTAGCAGCAATTTCCAAGCAAGCGCTCTCATCTAAGAGAGGCTTCCTGACTCAGCTTTAGCTGCAAAACCCTGCAGCTCTTTTTTTTTTTGTTTGTTTGTTTTTGTTTTGTTTTTCGAGACAGGGTTTCTCTGTGGCTTTGGAGCCTGTCCTGGAACTAGCTCTGTAGAAGTAGGCTGGTCTCAAACTCACAGAGATCCGCCTGCCTCTGCCTCCCAAGTGCTGCGATTAAAGGCGTGTGCCACCACCGCCCGGCTCCCTGCAGCTCTTTTAAGAGGTCCTGCCACAAAACACTTAAATGGTGTTGAAAAGCTGAACACAGGGGGCCTCGGAGCAAGAAGGCGGCAGCGGCAGCGTCCAAAAGTCGCAAGCCGTGGCCTCCGGAGCGAGTGTGAGGAGGGGTCCCAGGGTCTCGGGTAGCTCCGGGCAGGGGCACCGCTGAGGAACGGACCATGCTACGTTCTACCGGCTTCTTCCGCTCCATCGATTGCCCATACTGGGCAGGAGCTCCCGGGGGGCCTTGCTGGCGGCCCTACTGCCACTTCCGGCACTGTGGAGCTCAGGCCCCCAGCAGCAGAAGCGCTGCGTCTCCCACAGCAGGGCTTGGCTATGATCCCTACAACCCAGAGCTGCCTCAGTCTCCTGCACAGAGGGAGAATGGCACTCTGGGCCAAGGTGATGGCATGCTGGAGCTGGAGCTGGTCAACCAGGCTATTGAGGCTGTGCGTGGCGAGGTAGAGCTGGAGCAGAGGCGCTACCAGGAGCTCCTGGAGACAGCACGGGGGCACGGCGCCGGGTCTTCAACCCTGGTGCCCTGCAGCCCTGCCATGAGCCTGGATGACGATGACAACTTCTCTCTGGCCCTCACCTATACACCAGGTGAGCCAGGTCACAAGTACTCACTGGCCCCTTCAGAGAGGGGTCAGAGCAGAGCTGGAGGGGGCACCAGTGCCCTGGAGTATATTCCCAAGGCTGTGAGCCAGTCGCGCCACTGTGGCCGACCCGTGTCTGGTGGCAAGTACGTAGTGGACAGCTCAAAGCCATCCACAGATCTGGAGTATGACCCACTGTCCAACTACTCAGCTCGGCACCTTGGCAGGGTCAGTGCTAGGGATGAGAGAGCTACCAAGCGACCACGAGGCTCCCGGGGTGCTGAGCCCTACACACCTGCCATTAAGAAGCCCTGTGACCCCTTTGGTGGCTGTGAGGCCAGGTTCTCAGACTCAGAAGACGATGTGGCCAGCCCACCGAAGGCTGATGCAGGAAGCCCCAAGGCTGAAGCTGACTCTGAAAGCAAGGCACCTGGGAAACGTGCCTCCGAGGAGGGCAGTTTGCGGGGCACCAAGGAGATGGCTGTGCAGTATGACGTGGAAGACCTTGGGCAGCTTCCCAAAGCAGCAGACACAGTGGCCTTGGCCAAGCTTGGCTCCCCAGCCAGGGCATCTCAAGAGGTTGGGGTCCCCAAGGATGGCAAAGCCAAGAAGAAGAAAAGTGGGACACTGGCCAGCCTCAGTCACAAGGACAAGGCCCGCAAAAAAGACAAGAGAAACGACAAGGACCCAAGACGACCCCGGGAGAAGGAGAAGCTGTGTGAGGACAAGAAGAAATCACAAGCTGGCAGCCCTCGGGGCAAGACCCAGGGCTCTGAAGGGACCAAGAAAAAGCCATCCAACACCACCACGGGAGCCAGCTCAGGAAAAGGGGGACCAGGTCGCTCCTCCAGTGGAGGGCCACAGCCCCAAGACTCTGGGCCTGGTCCTCACCCGCCACTGGCCTGTAAAGGTGGCAGCACTAGGAAGTCATCATCGGGGAAGTTAATGGACCGCAAGACCCGCTTTCTGGATGAGGGTGCCTCCCAGAGCACCCCTAAGCTCAAGAAACGGGCCCTGAGCCACACTGAATTGTTTGGGGATGAGAGTGAGGAGGAGGAGGACTCGGGCCTGGGGGCCAGGGCACTCCGGGTCTGGCCCCCCACCCTGCCCAACCTCAGATCAGACTCAGATTCAGACTCTGACTCCAGCTTGTGCCTGGGGGAGACGCAGGTGCCCAAGCGTCTCAAGGCCATGCCAACCACATCCCCCGTAACGCCCTCCCCATTGTCCTCCTCCTCCTCCTCTTCCTCCTCCTCCTCCTCCTCCTCCTCCTCCCCCTCCACCTCCCCCTCCCCCTCCCCCTCGGGCGCCAGCCAGTGTACAGAGAAGGATGTGGAATACTTGGCCCTGGAAAAGGAGGTGGACTTCGATGCGGACCCCATGGAGGAGTGCCTGCGGATCTTCAATGAGTCCACCAGTGTGAAGGCAGAGGACAAGGGCCGGCTGGCCCGGCAGACCCCCAAGGAGGCAGCCTCGGAGAAGGAGCATGCCGGCCTGACCACTTTGCTCCCGGGGCAGAAGAGGAGGATCTCACATCTCTGCAAACAAGGCAAGGAGACAGAGGCCTCAAGGAGGGTTCCTGTGGCTCCCCCAGCACGGCCCCCCACTGCTCAGGAGGTGTGCTACCGGAGAGCACAGCAGGCACAGAGGGACTCAGCTAGCTGGCTGCAGGGTGCCCTGAAACCGACAGACAGGCTCTCCACTGTGCATATCTCGGCCCCTGGGGAAAAGAGGAGGATCGCTCACGTACCCAAGCCCCGCCTAGCCACCGCCCCAACAGGTGCCAAGAGGGCGCTACCTACCAGCAGCAGCCAGGCGTCCCATGGTCCTGAGCCTGGCAGCCAGCCTCTGAAGACAAGCACGTTGTCAGGAATGGCATCCAAGACCACCACCACCGTCACCCCTAAGCGCATCGCCCACAGCCCGTCACTCCAGAGTCTAAAGAAGCCCATTATCCCAAAAGAATTTGGCGGCAAGGTCCCCACTGTGGTCCGCCAGCGCTATCTCAACCTGTTCATCGAGGAGTGCCTCAAGTTCTGTTCGTCCAACCAGGAGGCCATTGAGAAGGCACTGAACGAGGAAAAGGTGGCCTACGAGCGCAGTCCCAGCAAGAACATATACCTGAACGTGGCTGTGAACACCCTCAAAAAGCTGCGGGGCTTGGTCCCCAACACCGTGCCCAGCCTCAGCAAAGCCAGTGGCCGCAGGGTTGTGTCCCATGAGGTGGTGCTGGGGGGCAAATCGGCAGCCAAGACCAGCTTCTCACTGAGCCGCCCCAGCAGCCCCCGGGTGGTGGATCTGAAAGGGAATGCCCTGTACAGCCGTCTCAGGGAATACCTGCTCACCCAGGAGCAGCTCAAGGACAATGGCTATCCTTTCCCCCACCCAGTGCGCCCAGGGGGCGCCGTCATCTTCACAGCTGAGGAGAAGAAGCCCAAAGACCCCTCCTGCAGAATTTGCTGTCGCTGTGGCACCGAGTACCTTGTGTCCTCCTCGGGCCGCTGTGTGCGCAGTGTGGAGTGTCACTACCACTGGGGGCAATTGCGGCGGAACCGAGTGGCTGGGGGCTGGGAGACCCAGTATATGTGTTGCTCCACTGTGGTTGGTTCTGCGGGCTGTCAGGTCGCCAAGCAACACGTGCAGGATGGCCGAAAGGAGAACCTGGAGGGCTTTGTGCGCACTTTCCAGAAGGAGCTACCAGAAGATTCCCACGCAGGGGTCTTCGCTCTCGACTGTGAGATGTCCTACACTACACGCGGCCTGGAGCTGACCCGCGTCACAGTCGTGGACACAGACATGCAGGTCGTGTATGACACCTTTGTCAAGCCTGACAACGAAGTTGTCGACTACAACACCAGGTTCTCAGGGGTGACGGAGGCCGACCTTGTAGGCACGAGTATCACACTGCGGGATGTGCAGGCCGTCCTGCTGAGCATGTTCAGTGCTGACACCATCCTCATAGGACACAGTCTGGAGAGTGACCTGCTCGCCCTCAAGGTGATCCATGGCACGGTGGTGGACACGTCAGTGCTGTTCCCACACCGCCTGGGCCTGCCCTACAAGCACTCCCTGCGGAACCTCATGGCCGACTACCTCAGACAGATCATCCAAGACAATGTGGATGGGCACAGCTCCAGCGAGGACGCCAGCGCTTGCATGCACCTTGTTATCTGGAAGATCCGAGAAGACGCCAAGACCAAGCGATGACTCCCCACTACCGTGCCCCTCCCTTCCTACGACCCTGGCTGCCCTCAGCCCCTATGCCCCATGGCCTCTTTTCAAACTGTATAATAAAACATGACAGCTGACCATGCGCTTCCAAAAAAAAAAAAAAAAAGAAAAAAGAAAAGAAAAGCTGAACACATGCTTTTCGGTTTTCAGCCACAGCAGGAAAAAGGCTTGCGCCGTTTTAGGATGCCTACTTTCTGGGTCACCCTGACAGGGCAAACTGACTCTTTCAGTGAGGCAGCCCAAAACACTTGCTTGTGTGGTCTGTGAGTGAAGTGCTGCAGCTTGCTTGCTGGCAGGACCTTGAAATGCCACAGAGTTGTGGCAATAAAATGGCTCCAGCAGTACCTCTGCCATGAGGCTGGAGAGCTAAGGAATGAGCTGGATCTAACCACGGCTTTAGTCCTACTGATACTGCTTGGTAAATTAAAGACTCTTGTAGTCACAAAAGAGACAAATACAGTAAAAGAAAGATTCAAAGTCGAAGAAAATGTCTAAATGGTTTACTATGTGTTAAAAAAATCTATGTAGGCTAAAGGTTAAAGTTCTTAAAAGTAAAAAAGAAAGAAACAGACTAGTTGGGTGTGGTGGTACACACCTTTAATCCCAGCACTTGGGAGGCAAGGTAGATTGACCTTGGAGTTGAACTCTGTGACTTCAAGGTGTGGTAGCACACGGCTTTAATCCCAATGCCTGGGAGGCAGAGACAGACAGATCTCTGAGAGTTCAAGGTATGGTAGCTACACCTTTAATCCCAATACCTGGGGAGCAGAGACAGTCTGATCTCTATGAGTTCAAGGACAGCCTGGTCTACAGAGTTATTTCAGGACAAAGATATACAAAGAACTTTTCTCAAAAAATAAAAATAATAAGCCAAATAGAGGTTAAAATAAAGAGCACAAAGATGGAAAATACACAAAGAATATTGATACTGTATGCTATTATGCTCTCTTTGAATTGTTTGAATACTGAGGAAAGAGCAACAGCTACTAAAAGATATTTGTTTATAAATGCTGCTGAACTAAACCAATACAGATATTTGAAAATACCTTGACTACAGAATTTGGATCTAAAGATATGATACTTTGGAAAAGATATTCTTCTTTTGTTTCCACAGAGGATGAGACCCTGTGGATTGCTTCTAACCCAATATGGTATGATGAACCACGCCCTCCTGAAAAGTTGCTGTGAACACCCTCAAAAAAAACTTTGCTCAACTGCTGACTGAGAGGAACCTAGCACACAGGTTACACCATGAAAGACCTGATTAACAGCACCCCCATACAGCAGGAAGCAGTTTGGAGAGGAAAAACTGTGCCCATGTTCCCAAATATTGTTTATAAATGTTCTTTTACATTTAAAGGGGGATATGATATAGATATGAATAATTTGCATTGGTATGGATTTTAACGTCAACTTATATATATATTTCTGATATTGATTAAGGTATTGTGATTGTGTAGTTCATGTAAAAATGTAATGTATATAGGTTGTTAAAGGATAATCATTAATAATAATCAAGCTTGTAGTTATGTTAGATTTTCTAGATGTGCATAGATATATTTCTGTTAGATAGGCCTTCTTTATATCTTTCAAAGACTATGGAATATAGCATTTTAAATGTTTTAATAACTTAGGGCTTTTCATGACAATGAGACACGTCTGCTCCTGGCAGCACCAATCTAATTCAAGAGGAAGATGGGCATCAAAGAGGCACCTTATGGACTTTGATAGCCATTTGGGCAACAAACTGCTCTTGCCTGGATTATTGCATGAACTGGAAACAGAGAACCCACAGAAAGAGGACTACAGAACTTGCTTAAAGGTGAGATGATCTTTCGGGGTTCCTGATTCATGAAAGAGTCTGCGAGACATTCTGCAGAACACAGCAGATAGTGACTGAACTGCCTTTGAAATGTCCTGCTTCATGGAAATGTCTGCTGGAAACTATGGACCTGTAGGCCAAAGATGGATGCCCCAACAGTACAGAGGAACTTTGGGTGACTGTCCAGGCAGTGAGATGTCTCTGGGATTTCTTCAGTTTTGTAAGTTGTTTACTTATCATTTACTTAGGTAATATTATATATTTCTGTAGTCTTTGATGGAGTTGAAGATTAGATAGATAGTTATAGTTGTTTTCCTTTGTTATGATAAAAGATAAAATAGATTTAAATATTGTAACTGTAATTCTTACTTGAAAACTGTTTTGTTATATGTAGTTTTGCTATGTTAAAGTTAAAGCCTCCCATTTTTTGTTTAAACAGAAAAAGAAGAAATGATGGAGGGAGGTCCTTGGCTAATAAAGAAAGAGCTTGTCTTATTAGGTTAGAACATAGGCGGGTGGAGTAAACAGAACAGAATGCTGGGAGGAAGAGGAAATGAGCCAAGACTCCATACCACTCCTCTCTGGGGCAGACGCAATGAAGCTCCAGCCCAAACTATGCTAGAATCTTCTTGGTAAGTCAAATCTTGTGGTGCTACACACATTAATAGAAATGGGCCAAGCAGTGTTTATATGAATACAGTTTGTGTGTTGTTATTTTGGGGCATAAGCTAGCCAGGCGGCCAAAAGCTGGGTGGCAGGAACACAGCCTGCAGCTCCTTCAACACAGGGCATTACCAACTGTCTCAAAACATTCACAGCAAGATTATGAAAGGAGATCATTTGTCAGAAATACATAGGGAGAATGTCCGATAACATACACATTACAATATCATGGGCAGAATATAGACATTAGTGATAGAATAATTTTAAAGGCAGGCTGGTCTCTGGGGCATAGAGTTTAATACAATAAAAGGCAACATAAGATGTGAAGTTCTGCTCCTCATTGGGACCTTGGGGAGCCTTGCCAGTTTGGACGTTCACCTTCCTAGACATGGACGGAGTGGGGAGGACCTTGGACTTTCCACAGGGCAGGGAAGCCTGACTGCTCTTTGGACTGGAGAGGGAGGGGGAGAGGACTGGGGGGAGGGGGAGAGGGTTGGGAGGAGGGGGAGGGAAATGGGAGGCTGGGAGGAGGGGGAAACTTTTTTTTTCTCAATAAAAAAATAATATAAAAAATATAGATGTGAAGTTATCTCGTAGTTGCTTCCTGCTGATAAGGGGAGAAGTTGTAGGTCTTGACTTGAAGGCTGGAGCATAGTGGAAACCCATGGACACCAGGGAGGAGCAGGGCTGCCTCAGACTCTGTGAGGCCTGCAGTCTGTGTCAGGAGAACACAATAGGGATTCCTTGGGTGAGAGCTGCAGAGAGAGCTGGAGGGCAAGGTGCACAGCTGTGGCAAGGAAGCTGCCTAGCAATCTCTAACTCCTTAAATGTTTATAAATCTGGAGGAATAAATACATGTTAATGGAAGACTAGGAGCTTAAGGAATCTCAAAAGAAGAAACTTGATCTCTTAGGTGCACACTTGAAATGTTTAAGTGCACAGTTTTGGCAGATTAGAAAAAGGCAAAGCAGGCCAAGGAGACAGGGAATGTTCCTCTCCCCCACAAAAGAATTAGGCAGGTTGGAAAACAAATTACAAACAAATAATACTTAGTGGAGTTTACTTTTACTTGTGACAATGATGCTGTATCTAATTCGATTTCTTGAAGCTCATAAGAATAATTCTTAAGAGGCAAAAATATTAGATCTATCAGGTTATAGCTATTTGTGGTCTGTACTGAGATCCATATTGTGGAAGAAGCAAAGAGACAGCTATTCTGCAGCTATATTTTATCTATACCTGTAAGGTAAATAACACTTAATAAGAAGACAACTATACAGTTGAAGAAATAGGTCACTAGTATCAGAATGAAAAAGAAAATGTTTAGAGTTCAATGAAGAGTGAAGGTTTTAAACGTATCGAGCAAGCAGCAAGCACCATTTTTTTCTGGGATGGCTGGGATGGCCATGAGTGTAGGAGAGCACCAGGTTGCTGATACCTGAGCAAGCTGGGATAGACAGTGAAAGAGCAAATCTATCTTTTAGCTCATACATTATAATCTGCACTGAAGAGAAGCAGTACAACATTTCCAAGATGTACCATTGGCACATTCCTAACACGAAAGGGAAATAACACAAAAACAGGGAAAAATCAAGGAAAAGTCCCCAATCCCCACTGTGAATGTTGTTATTAAATAAACAGGCTTCCTGAGCTCCACAAATGTTAGAATAAGGGTGCCTTTTCCTCTGAGAGGGCTAGCTAGATTTTAAAGTCATAGTTGCTTCCTTGCAGAACCAGTACAGTTCATCCAGACCTGCCCACTATCTGTCTCAGGGCTTCATTATGTTTTTGGTATGTGGGTTTTTGCCTGCCATTTTCTGTGCACAGTACCTAAGAGACCATAAAAGGCCATCAGATCCCTTGGGACTGGAGTTACAGGAGATGGTTAGCTACCATGGTTTCTTGCAATGGATCCTTTTCCTTTTTAACAACAGATAGTGCTCTTAGCTGATAAGCTGTCTCTACAGATGGTTTTGTATTTAAAGTTTATTTTTATACATTTTACTTAAATGTATTATATCAATTTAATTCTTCTTTGTTCTCTTTTCACCGGTTCGTAATTTATTTCCTTCCAATTTCCTCTTTGTTAAGCACGTATGACAAATACATTGTAAAATCTTTTGAGGCCATTTCTGTTGGTTGTGTATATATAGATATAGGGCTGAACATGTTCCATTGGATACTCAGTTAGTTAGCTCATCCCTGCCTGAGTCAAATTCTCCCAGTTAAATGAAAACTCCTGTCATTAAAGAACAAAATGATCTGACCCCACAGTGACCTAGGCTTATTTGGGTAGGAAACATTATCAAAATTAGGAAACCCTTGGTGCAAATACCTCATCAGACACTTGCTGGTGTAATTAATGACTCTAAAGTTCTGAACCTGCAGTGAACACTCTGAACACTGATCTCAGCCAATCACAGTCTTTCTTGGAACTCTGGGCCTCCCTCCACACCCTATTCACCATTCTCCTTTCAGATAACTTAAAAATCCTGAAGTTTCTCCTCCACTTTCTTACTACCATGACTACATGTCTGTGCCACTGTGTTTGACTTAGATTGCTCCAGCTTCATTTAGTCAGGCATAAGATAGTTGGAATGAATGAGTTAAAAGAGCATTACAGTTAACTACATTATAAAAGCATTGATCTCCGTAAGCCTGGGTTTTTTATCTTTTGAATAATTCATAACTATGTGCTAGTCTCTTGATTAGTTATAAGAGACTCAATGATAAAGAAAAACTTTCTTTTTAATAGTTGAAAGCAGTAGACGTTAAGGAAGAAGTATGTGTTTGATGGGAGCCATTTTGTGACTAGAATTAGGACCAGAGTATGTGCCCTGGCTTCCTAAACTAACCAGGCTCAGACACTCATCCTCATTAAGCCAATTAAAAAACCATGCAATCCAGGTGTGCTGTGCGCATGTCTTATGCATACACACTGGAGACGACGTGTGAAGACCTCTCTTATGTCCTAGGACAATCTAGACTACCAAGTGAGTTTTGGGACAACCAGAAATTCATAAACACACACTTAAAATGAAATAAATATATAAATTTGATTATAAAAATTAAAATTATGAAAAATTTAAAAACTAAAAATCAAATATATAACTCAAAAATCTAGCCATAAAATACCTAATAATCCAATTAAAAATAAAAAAGATATTCACAGAGTTCCCAAGTGAAGACTCTCAATTGGCAAAGATTTTGAGAAATTGCTCAACATATTTATTCATTAGAAAAATGCAAATCAAATAACTCTGAGATACCATCGTATACCTGTTAGAGTAAATAAGATCAAAATCACTGAGAACAACTTTTGTTGGAGAAGATGTGGAGTAATTGGGACATTCCTCCATGGCTGGTGGAAGTACAAACTTGTGCAGTCAACTTGAAATCAATATGGTGCTTTATCAGAAAATTGGGAATCAATCTACTCTCAAGATCCAGCATTATCACTATTGGGTACATACCTAATGTATTCTCAATCATACCACAAGGATACATGCTCGACTATGTTCATAGCAGCACTATTCATAATATCCAGAACCTTTATATAACCTAAATGCCTCTCACCACCGTTGAGTGGATACAGAGAGCACAGTCGGAGTGAGCCTGTGCTCAGGTACACCCCAAGCATTGCCTCTGCCTATTTGATTGGGTTTTAATGGGAAAAGGTTCCTCCCTAACAATTCAATACTCAACAGCTCTCTCTCTCTCTAAATGCCTGATTGTCCAAGCCTTACAGTGATTTCGTTTTAAGTACCAGAATTTTTTGAAAATCTGTGCATCATTTGAAATCACCACCATTCAAGTCTCCTAATTGAAAGTTTTACAGTCATCAGGGAAGCAGACTATGATCACATTCAGAAAAGTCATTCTTAATGCCTGTAATTTCCCTTTATCTCCTTAAGGGAGGCATAAACTCCAGCAGGGCTCCACCTGCCCTGTCTACTTGGAGTATCCCATTGCTGACTATTTATCAACTTTGGGCTAAACTCAGGTTTGTGATTTCATTAAGAGTCTGTCACTTTTTAAACACTTATATTTTCAGTTTCTCTCCTGAAAAGTTTTTGTACTCTTCTATTGTTTTATGGAGATTTGGGCTCAAAGACATCTTTGTGCACATTTCTAAGTTGGTTTCTGATGCTGTCCATCTTGTATTTCATTTGGGTCATTAGGGATGAGGCAAAGATGAACTCAGGATCATCCATTCACACCTCACTGCTATAATAACATGCTCACTAGGCTGAATAGATGGCTCAGCAGATGAGAACACTGGTTGCTTATCCACAGGGCCTGACTTTGTTTTCCAGAACCCACAAAACAGCTCACAATTCTCTTTAACTCCAGTGAACGGGGATCAGATACCCTCTTATGGCCTCCACTTTTACCTCCACTTTTGTACTTGGTATATACTATGACAAACTCAAGTCATCAAACAGCAGCAACAAACTTTCTGTACTGAGAAATATTATGGTATTCATTGGGGTTCTGAGAAAATGTTACGAACAAATGTTGAGTCCTAAGGATAACACATTCTACAAAAAAGGGAAAAACAAAAGAAGAGATAGTAGTTTATCGGTTTCCTTGAAAATATGCTTTATTATTTCAGTAGTTTTCTTTCTTTTTCCTTCAATTAAAACATGTTTACAATCTTCAAAATGGCAACCATTTTCTGGTAGAATGTTTCAATTAATAGGGTGCTGACTTAGTGGGAAATGTGTGTGGTGTGCAAGCCTGATAACCTAATCATAATTACCTTATGAAAAAAGCCAAGAGGCCACTCCAATAACTTATGTTATTCATATATGTGTCAGGGCTAAAATCCCATAATTATATCACACATACATATAACAGAAACTATTTTCAAATATGTCTCATTGAGGATACATTGCCTGGCATCTCTTGATAATCCCCTTAGAAGAAAGCACTTCATGATGAAATGACAAATGGATAACTAATGGGGACAGGTAGATGCAAAGAACTTCAAATAATGTATACATATCCACAGGACATCAAGCTATACTGTGAAATATTCAGTTGATTACTGATTATTCCACATTTTGTAGACAAAACAGCAAATGTACCCTTGGGCTTATATTCAAGAGACTGTCCCGTGATGATTATGAGTTCAGATGTATTCATAACTAATTAGTGACATACAAGATAGACTGGATAGCAAATGGCATCTCAAGGGAATTTGTGAAAACATGAAAAAAGAATCCAGGAAAAAATTTCATCACCCTTTCACAGACAGCATTACTTAAAAGGAATGACAATACACTGTCTAACATTAAATAAATGTTTCACTTAGATGATGGATATCTCATTATATATATTTCAGCAGAAAAATACCTATCACTAAGTGAAAGCACAGTAGAAAATGTACAAAAATCACAGAATGAATACAAAGAGCACAAATTAAACTTTATTGAAAGGATTTGCTAAATGTATAGAATACTTTAATATCTCTCACTAACCAAAAATTGCAATGGAGAAATGTCCACCATCAGACTTAAGTGAAGATAGTAAATAATTAACCTTCTTTATGATGAAAAAGACATGAAACAAGAATTTCTGACAGTAAAGACCACTGTGGTGTCTAAAGTCTTTACCATATCATTTGTATGAGGTTTTTCTCTTGCAGTAGTTCTTCCCTATTATCTGATGTTAAGATGATAAAAAATAATGTCTTTAACATATATACAGGACAAAGACATGGCCAAGCAAATAGGAAGAAGGTCAGGTTTTGAGAACTTCCTATAGTCTTGCCTGCAACAGGAACACACAAGGGTCTAACCTTCCTGGGAGCAAGCATGAATATTCATTTACCCAAACCAAGGCACATTAAAATAACATAATTAAAATTAAATAAAATCTTTAAACAATTTTTCACTCATGAATATTTTTCTCCTCTAAGCATTCATTCCTGTAACCCAGGTGTTGAAGTATTAAAGGCTTATTTCCAGAGTTTTTCTCAATGATGGTTTGGTTCATGTAATAAAAAGCAATAATGTAGATTTGAAGTTACAGAAATTAATCATTTTCAATGAGTGGCATCCTTTGGAAAATTTAGAAAATAATGTCGTCCTGGAAGAAATGTCATGGGTTTGTCCCTGAGAGTATACATTCACACAACATTTCAAGTTCCTGTACCTGGTTCATGCTACAAGCTGAGTATATGAGTTCTTAGCTTCCCAGTGTAGGTGTCGTTTCTGACACAGCTTGTGACAACACAGTCAAAGTGATCATGTAACCGTCTGGAACCCAGAGTCACATTAAACTGTTTTATTAAGTGACTTAGACATTATGATTTATCAGACACAGAAGAGGCACTCACACCCATCTACCAAATTTTACATCTGGATAAGTAATAGGGGCAGCTTTGTTAACCAATCATCTTAAAGAAGTGGAATCTAGTTAAGGTGTGGCTTATGGAAGCCCAGGAGAAAAACTGGGATAGACCAGGTGCTTGCTATCTGGGTGATTCCCATGGGACACAGTGGAACTTGGACTTTCCTTTCTGGTGGCATGAATTTCCCCTTATAATAAGTAAAAATATAATTGCTTATGTTTAAACAAGCCTGGTTATTTTCTGAATCGAGCTAAATTCTACAGATAAGTGTATTTATATAATTGAAGGAAAGTGCAAAATGAAAAACGGTTACGTTATCATTGAATTCACAGTACTTCTGTTCATATAACATTGCAGGTGCAAACAAAATAGAGACTTCATAATGCTTGAACAGATTTCACACTTGTAGACTAGTTTTCTTCCCAGTCTTATGTAAGTAAATGTATGTTGCCTGAAGAGATTTTCAAAACATTGATAGTCATATTCCCTTCAGTATGAATCTTCTCCGGTCCTCAGAGTACTGTGATATGGAAAGGCTTAATAGACCTCTTATCCACTAAAAGTTTACTCTTGTAACTTGTTACTTCTTGTAACCAAAAAGAAGAAAACTTTACCACACTGACTGCACTTAACGTGTTTGACAGGATGGACTGTGGAGGCACACTCCTTTAATCCAGCACTTCAGAGACAGAGACAGACAAATCTCTGTGAGTGTAAGGCCACCCTCTTCTAAGAGTGAGTTCCACCACAGACTCCAATGCTAAGGGGAAACCCTGTCTCAAAAAAATCAAAAAAAGGCTTCTTTGTAGTATGATTTTTTTTCTCAAGATTTAAAGCCTGATGACACATACAAAGGCTCTACCACATTGGATAAATTGTAGGGTTTCTATTCAGTGTGTGTTCCTAGATGAATGTGTACACTTCTACGACAGGCAAAGGCCTTACTACATTGATTATTTATAAGGTTTCTCTCCAGTATGTGTTCTTTTATGTATTTGGAGACTATCTTGTCGTGAAAATGCTTTACCACATTGATTACATTCATAGGGTTTCTCTCCAGTATGTGTTCTTTTATGTGATTTTAGACTACTGCGTTGTGAAAAGGCTTTATCACATTGATTACATTCATAGGGTTTCTTGCCAGTATGTGCTCTTTTGTGAACTTGGAGACTATTGATATATGAAAAGGCTTTACCACATTGATTACATCCATAGGGTTTCTCTCCTGTATGTGTTCTTTTGTATATTTGGAGTTTAGAGCGCTCTAGAAAATCTTTATCACATTGATCACATTAATGGGATTTTTCTCCAGTATGTATTCTTTTATGTGTTCTTAGATGACCGATTTGGGAAAAGGCTTTATTACATTGATCACATTCATAGGGTTTCTCTTTTGTATGAATTTGTTTATGTGTTTGTAGAATACTGAGTTTTGAATAGGCTTTACCACATTCGTTACATTGATAAGGTTTCTCTCAGTATGTGTCCTTTGATGTACTCGAAGACTACTGTTCAGTGAAAAGGCTTTACCACACTGATTACATATGTAGGGTTTTTCTCCAGTATGTGTTCTTTTATGTATTTGGAGACTACGTTTACATGCAAAGACTTCATCACATTCATTACATTCATAGGGTCTCTCTTTAGTATGTGTTCTTTTTTGTATTTGGGGTTCAGAGCATTTTGAAAAAGCTTTATCACATTGATTACAGTCATAGGTTTTCTCTCCAGTATGTGGTCTGTTGTAAACTTGGAGACTTCTTACATATGAAAAGTCTTTACCACATTGATAACATTCATTTGGTTTCTCTCCAGCTTGTGTTCTTCTTTTTAAGTATTTGGAGACAACTGGTACCTCCAAAGGCTTCAGCATTTTGAATACCATCATATGGCTTCTCTGCAGAATAATTTTTTTCATGCCTTTGAAGATGAGTATAACATGCAAAAGATTTAACACATTGAGCATACTCAGAGAGTTTCTCGCCATTATGGTTTCTCTCACACCTGCAAAGATAATTGGCAAATGCAAAAGTTTCACCATGTACATTACACTGATGAATCTTAATATCTATATGAATTAATTTTATAATTTTGCTTTATTGTAAAGAGGAATAAGATTTTAAGTTTAATATTCATGGTGCTCTCCTTCAGTATAGAATGGGATGGATGGTGAAGCACCTTTGACTTCCCACAGGGCAGGGATTCCCGACTACTTTTTGGACTGGAGAGGGAGGGGAAGGCGGGTAGGGGGAGTGGGAGGTAAAACGGAGGAGGTGAAATTTTTTAATTAAATCATAATAAAATAATAAAAAATAAGAGACTTTTTGACTCTCATAAACTAACTCTTTCAATAAGTTTGGCAAAGTCACAAGTACATGAGTAACACTGGCTTTACTACTGAGTATTTATTTTTTGGTCAGTTCTAAACATATACTTATTATCTAATCAATGTGTGTATGTGTGTTCCCTGTGCAATATCTGAGTGGTATGAAACTAAATGGATTGGCAGCTCTAGAGGATAGTTCTCATGGGGCTATGACTCAAATGGTGGTATCAGGTAAGGAATCATTTGTTTCTCTTCTGTTTTTAGAGGAATACCTTGGAAACATAGACCAGTTATGTCATATTGAGGCATATGATTTTATGAGACATTAATACACATCAATATACTTTAAGCTGTGCTCATTTATATTATTATTTTTCTTCAATTGTTCCAGGACAAATTAAAACTTCTTCAGAGACAAATATATACCAAGTTATAAATAAAAATTACCTTCCATGTTTTTTAGCACTTTGACAATACTCTTCAAAATTATGGTCTTCCCAACTGTAGCCTAATACAGTAACAAAAAGTAAATAATATATTAATCAATATGTACAAAATTGAATATCTTAAGTGACCTATGCCTTAATTATTTGGCTCACTCTTACTCTTTTTCAAACACATATACCAAAAGTATCAATAAATAATACAGAGTAGTCCCCTTATTTTAAAATGTAAAGGAAAAGTTCACAGTTCTACCAGTAGCAGTGAGGTTCCTGTATGTCTCCAGCATCACATCTTTGTAGAGACTCTTTTGGGAAGGATTCAGCAAAATCCACTCACCCTCAGTGAAGTCAATGTGCACATCCTCAAAGGTAATTGAATTCTAGAATGATCCAACCTACAGTAAAACAAAGTGTGATCCTGACACTGGATACTTCTTTTAAAACGGTATATTTGTATAATGTTGCAGCTTCCCATACTTCTTCCATGACATTACATTATAATATAATCACCAGTCACTTTAGAAGGAAACTGAAGAAGAGTTTCATATGTGCCATTCCTTGACCCTTTAAATAGGATACAGCCTTAAAAAAGAAATGCCAATGAACAGATATAAAGACACAGGGAAGCAATCAGATCAACACTACTGAGAAAACATTACAGAAATAGTAACAATCCCACACCCGTTTGGAATTATGATTAATAGAACGGTTATTTTTTTTTAAGGGGGAAAAACTTACAGATCACCGTCCAGACAACAGCCCTCTGTGAAATCAGGAACTGAGAAAATCGGGAGAAACAGAGGAGGAAGCAAGAAAGCAAGCTGAGGAAAGGGGCCTGCTTTTTTAAAGGAAGACAGACCACGCCCCAATGGGCTGTTATCTCAGAGGCTATTGGCTGAAGGAGTGGAAGGAGCTTCAGCAACAGTTAAGCATAGAAAAGTATCATTGAAATGTATAAAAACCTACATTCCAGGCTCTTCAGAAAATAATACAATACATACACACACAACCAGACACACGTACACAAACAAACAAGTATGTTGTTCTGCCATTAATCCCTCTGTGAAGAAGCCAAGATCATTTGTATTTGTGAGTAAGGACAGCATGGTCTAAGGAGCAACATTCAGTACCCAGAGCTACACAGAAAAATATTCTCTTTCAAAAAGAAAAAGGAAAAAAAAACTAAGATAAAAATCAGGATAGCAAAAGGCTTAAACGTGAATAGCAATTGCTTCAACTGAATGTTTTGTCATTAAGTGATAAAATCTATAATGGCGGTAAAGTCATAACATTAGGACACACATAACCAGAGATGGGTTGAGGCTGTAAACATGTAAATACAATCCCCAATATGGGAATTTCATCCAAAAGATTTCTCCTACTAAATGTTCCACAAATACAACAAAGAAGAGCACCCCAGAGAGACAAGTGTTCAACCACTTCCAATCTGGAACCTTTTCCTTCAATCAACTACATTCTGACCCTGATCCATAAATATTCATAGTCATCCCATGATAAAAACGTATTTAGTTTATCTTCAAAGATTGTCATAGGCTGGAACATTTCCTCAAGTGCTTCAAAGTGAAGTCTTATAAGAATCATGATATTGACTTGATTGGCCATAACCCAGCCCAATAAAGGCTCACCTAGTAGTGCCACTCACTCCTTAGGAGATTATTGGGTCTCACTACATTCCAACTACGAGAGTAGTTTATCTGAGTCTTATGGGACATAGATTCCCAATTATCTGAGGAACTGCCTTATTAGTTTCCATAGTGGCTATACAGGTTTGTGTTCCCAGGAGCAATGGAGGAATGTTCTCCTTACTCAACTTCCTTGCCAGCATGAGTTGTGCCTTGTGTTATTGAACCCAGCTATTCTGACAGGTATCAGGTGAATTCTAAAAGCTCTTTTGATATAAGTTTTATTGATGGCTAAGTATATTGAACAATTAGTTAAATGTTTCTAAGACACTTCAGATAAATCTATTTGGAACTCCTCGTTTAAATCTGTACCACATTTCTTTGAATTAATTCTTTGTTGTGTTGATTCTTGAGTTCTTTGGCTTCTGAGCAAGTAAACCCAAACTACATAGACAAACTGATCTGTACTCATTGTAAGTGGATATTAGCTGTTGAATAAAAACTGATCTGTACTCATTGTAAGTGGATATTAGCTGTTGAATAAAAACTGATGTGTACTCATTGTAAGTGGATATTAGCTGTTGAATAAAAACTGATGTGTACTCATTGTAAGTAGATATTAGCTGTTGAATAAAAACTGATGTGTACTCATTGTTAGTGGATATTAGCTGTTGAATAAAAACTGATGTGTACTCATTGTTAGTGGATATTAGCTGTTGAATAAAAACTGATGTGTACTCATTGTTAGTGGATATTAGCTGTTGAATAAAAACTGATGTGTACTCATTGTTAGTGGATATTAGCTGTTGAATAAAAACTAATGACAGTACAATCCACAGACCCAGATAGGGGAAGTGTCAAAGATGGCTGTAGCAAGGGGTGCACGGATCCCAACCACGAAGATTAAATAGACTAGAGTTTGTGGGTGTACTCAGAGCAAGAACAGGAAGGACCATGGGCATAAATGGAGGTATGGAGGTGGAAAACACAGCAAGAATTTCTAGAATAGGAAAACATTCAAAGTTTGATATTGAAACAGTGCAGTAACAACTTTCTGCAATCTTTGAGGGTGATTATAGTGTAGACTCCCTATAACTCAGAAATATGAAGCCTGTACTGGCCATCTTCTGTAATCATATATGGCTCCCAGCCATCCACAAAATATTTGACAAATACTTGTTGTCTATGGAAGATAAATCAGGAAAATGGTGGGTCAAGATTTGTGTAGTGGCTAACCAATGATTGGCCCAAATTGAGGCCTATGGTGGCTTGGAAGAGCACTGAGATTGGCAGGATCCAAAAGTTGTATGGCTCAGAGATATAGGCTAGAACCAAGTACAAGGAAACAATAAAGAAAAAAGTCAATGTAATGAGACCTAATTCCATGACCAGTAGCTCTCCAGGTCTCCAATCCTCTTCAACATTGTTGAGAGTAGCACACTTCTTTTTCTTGGGCTAGTTCCATTCCTGATTAGTAGCTCTTCTTTGCAGGTAACCTGTGACTCTGGGATCTCTAAAATCTTGGGTAATTAAGGAATTCCAACCTTCCAATATTAAGATCCAGTCAACCATAGGCTCTGGGTCAATACACTGACTCTGCCCTCTGCAGTACACATATCTAGTCTTCTAGACTCTTGCTGGCTCAATTCCACCGTCACTGCTGTTTTGGTGGTCATCTCACACTGCTGGCCTCTTCATAACACTGGGATCTTCTGTTGCAACCGACCTTCACTTTCACCAGTAGTTTCTCATAGAATCTCCTCAGGGTGCCACACCTCTTGGCATGACCCTTCCAGTGCTGTGCATTCAACTGCCAATGAGACTGCACCTTCAGTGATGTCCTTTCCTGGCCTCTCATAGTGCCAAGTCTTACATCCATCAATAACTTCAAAACCAATACCACCTGGGTGAGACACATTATAAACTCGATCTACCAGCATGAGGCACATCCTTGACTACCTCGGAAGACAGGTTCTCTGTGATCTTAGTAAACACTTCCCAGACATTTTCACATCAGTGATGCTGGTCTCATAATCATCACTAAATTTTTAGCTCTAGCCGTCCAGTATTAAATACCCAGCAGAGAAATATTTCGCTTAAATATTTTTGATAACTTGCTCACCACAGCTGATTCTTCAGCCCCAGCTAACCAGAAGCAGAGGATTAAATGCCTTTCTTTAATTCTTAACTCTTAAGCCAGAACCATGTATCCTAAGGTGTCAGGTTTTGCTGCTTACTGGGGTTGGAACATGACACCTTCTTTGATTCTATCTTCACCAGCTTTCTGTCTTTCACCATAGAAGCTTGGCTGTTTTGATCTGTGAACTAAGCTTCCCTGAAATAATTAACAGAAGTGTGCAGGCCTCTACAGTATGAGTGCTAGAGTTAAAGTTGATGTGCTGCCAAACCCTCAGGCTACCAATCCCTTTATTTTATTTCTTAAAATGTTGATGTCCTTGAGCAAAAGATTAAGATACATTACATTTGTGGGGGGTGGGGGTATTACCTCCTGAAGTAAGACTCCTTGCTCCTTTCATTAAGTATCTTCAGTAGAGTTACCAGTAATATTCACTCAGCAGAGTCTATCTAAGTCTGTGTAGGTATTTCTTCACCAATGGAATTAATCAAAATCTCCTTACATTATCCTCAGGCAGATTCTTTGAACCAAGTTACTTTCTTCACCAAAATACAAGAATAATTCCCAAAGAACATACTAAAATTCTTCTTTGAAACCTCTTGAGCTGGCTCCTGATATTTCACATCATTATCAAGGTCACTCTCCCCAACGCTCCTCCTAGTATGATCCTGTATGCAGTGCCAAATGCATTCTGTCCTTTTCTTAAGCAAAAGAATCAAAGACCTTATTATTCTAAACAAAAGCATGATTATAACTAGCACAGCAATACCCAAGTCCCTGGGACCAACTTCTGTCATATTTTTTTTTTGTAAGGAGACACAATGACCTGAGAAATTCTTATAACCAAAACATTTAATTGAGGTGACTCATGTACAATTTCAGAGGTTGAGTTAATTATCATCATGGCTGGAAGCCTGTAAGCTGGCAGCCAGACGTTATACTGGAACTGAGGGTTCTTTGTTCTTGACTAACAGGAAAAAGGACATAGTCTAACAAACTGGGAAGTATCCTGAGAATAAGATACCTCAAAAATCCCACAGTGACATACTTCCTCTAACAAGACCATCCCAACTGTAGAATGGCCACACCTCCCACTACTTCCACCCATAAGAGATTATGGTGCCAAATATATCCAAACTACCACAGTGGTATAGCTGAGTCTTGAGGTAGATAGATTACCAATTATCTGAGGAATTGCCATATTGACTTCTATACTGTCTATACAGGTTTGTATTCCCAGCCCAATCAGAGAATGTTCCATTTTCTACATATTTTTGCCAGTATGTGATGTCATGGTGTTATTGATCTTAGCCAATCTGACAGGTATAAGATGAATCATTAAAGTAGTCCTGATTGGTATCTTCTTGATAGCTAAGGATGTTGAACATTTATTTGTTTTTTTTTAAGCCAGTTAAATTTATCTCTTTAAGATTCTTTAATTTGATGTGTACCACATTTTTTTTTTGATTTGTGGATGTCTACTTTCCTCAGTTCTATTTTCTACTGAGCAAATCAATCGAGAACCACATAGACAAACATGATATTTACTCATATATATGTAGATATCAGCAGTTGAGAAAAGAATAATCACAGCACAATCCACAGACTCAGAGAGGGTAAGTAACAAGAATGGCTGTAATAGGGAATGCATGAAACCCAAATGAAAAGAGGAAATAGACTAGATACTATGGGTGAACAAGGAATATCAACAGTAACAATTATGGGATAAAAGGAGGGATAGATGTTGAATATACAGGGAAAGATGACTGGAATAGGAAAACTTTTAAGGTTGATGTGTAAACATAATACAGTAGAAACTTTTTGCTAGCTAAGAGCACAACCCTAGTAAGGACTCCCTGTAACTAAGAATATGGAGCCTGAACCTGTCATCTTCTCCAATGACATATAGATCCCTGTGGTGGGAATAGAAAAGAAAGCCAGCCACAAAATATCTGACACACAGTGTGTTGTCCCGAAGATATACCAGGAAATTGGTGGCTTAAATTGGTGTAGTGGCAAACTAATGACGGGACTAACTTGAGGCCTAAGCAAAAAGAAGCAACCCATGACCAACACTGCCTGGATGCCAAGGAATGAGAAGTTCAATGGTTCAGAATTTAGAGTAGAACAAAATACAAGTAACAAAAAAGAAAATAATAATCAATATAATGATTCCTAGCTCTACTCTAATAAAATCATAGATTGTTACCTAGCCTGTCAACAGATGGCCTTCTTCTGAAAATTAATTATGGCAGATGCAATGAACTTTACTAAAATACTTGCTAAAGCATGTGGAAGCAAGCAGAAATTTGGGTGAGTGTTTTTTAGAAGCCAGATGTGTCAAGGATATGAAAAAGACCACAATTTACAGAATCAACTAAGCAGGGATCATAAGGGCCTAGAGTGCCTGACAACAATTATGGAGCTTGCAGTGTCTGAGTTCTATCCTCTCAATGTGTACTGCAGTTGCTATGCTTGGTGTTTTTCTGGCACTGCTTACTGTAAGAGTGTTTCTGACTCTTTTGCTTGCTCTTGGGACTATTTCCTTCTACTGGGTTGTGTAATCTTGCATGGACATGAAGGTTTGTGTCTAGTCTTATTGTATCTAATCATGATGTTTGTTACATTCCTAGGTGGCCTACTCTTTCTGAAGGGAAACAGAGGAACAGTGGATCTGGGCCAGTGGGAATGTTGGGACTAGGCAGTTTAGACAGGGTTGAGGCTGTGGTCAGATTGTACTGTACGAGAGAAGAACAAAGAGAATAAACAAAAAGAAATAAAAGTGCTTTGAATCTAACTTCATAATCGTCAGTCTTTAACAGACAAAATGTTGTTCAAATATCCAAAGTCTCTTCTGATACTCCAGATAAAATATTGTCTTGTGACATCTTTTAAAATTAATAAACAAAGTAAACTTCTCTGACATAAAATGACATTGGATGAATTCCATTTAGAAAGAGGAGAATATGTCTGTCTGTGTTCCAGTCCTGAATTCAGGCAGAAATCCCATACTCACATACAGACCACATCAGGCAAAGAAGAGGTAGGCCACCAGTTCATGAAACTTCTTCATTCCTTTGGTTTCCACAGTCACAATCCACAAACAACTCTCCAGCCATCACCCCTGAGACATATCCCCCGCCTCCAAGTGCAGGCCAGGCCAGCAAGTAGAACAAGTAGTTGCACTCAAGCAAAAATCCTGATAAAGTAAAGTCCACATCAATCATTTGAAATCCAGGCAGCTTGTCAACCCATGGATCTCCACCACTCTTGAAATACCTCCCCCAAACATTATTCCCATCCTACCTGCCTTCTTGACACTGTGTCTTATCCCCCAAAACAGGTGCAGATGTTCTGTTTGAACAAGACACAGCAGCTGTGAGAAGTCCATATAGGCATCTTGTGCACTGACATGTCCAATCTCAAAGATGCTAGCAAGATGGAATTTACCCTTAAAGCACCTTGCTAGGCTTTCTCTCTAGAGCAAGGGATTTTCTTTAATGATGACAATCTACTTGAAAGTTTCTGCCACCTAATAGTACCCAGAGCCTTTTTCATTACCAAAAAGACTCTTTCATTTCTTTCTGTCCCACTCACTTGTTTAATTTTCTATTGTAGACCTGAATCAGTCATCTGTAAAAACTACCCAACTGAATCAATACTTTTAAGAAATCAGCCTCTGCTTTTTAATTCCAGCTTACTCAATTTTCAGGTAATGGAGAAAGTAAGAATTGTTTGGGACAAAAATATAATCCATTGACCTCTAGCTTAATGTTTCATGGAATCTATTTCCAACTGACCTCCTATGAAGTCCACCTTCACTGTCTGCATTCCTCTCAACTCTCCCATCTTTTTAGTCTCATAAGAATGACTGGTGAAGATCTGTGCATTTGTTTCTAGGGATTTTGCCACCTCAATTTTAATATTCTCAACAATCTTTCAAAAGGCGTCAATTTCAAGTTCTTTGCAGTAACAACATAACTCTGTTGTACCACATTTTCTTATAACTTCCTTGTTATTTGCTCTGACTTAATTCTAATCAAAAGCATCTCCATGTTTACTTGACGGATACTGCAATATCACAAAGCCATCATCATGGAATCTTAGGATAGAAATTCAAGATAGCAACTGGAGTAAAAAAAAATGGGGAAAGATTTATTAGCTTTTTCTCTCAGTGTTTCACTGTCTCAAGCTCAGCTAGCCCTCTTATCCAGTCTAGCTTTACTTGTTTTTGAGTATTGCCAGACTCAAGGGAAGAGTCTTCCTACATCAATCAACACAATTTCTCACAGACATAGTAACTAGTGATTCAGAGTGGGCATCCCCTCAACTGATGATTCTTCAGAAGACTCTAGGCTACATCATGTTGAGAGGTGAATCTAATTCAAAGAGACTATAATAAATGAAAAAGTTGTAAAAATCAAAACCAGTGTATTCACCATACCAATTACTTAAGGAGAAGAAAAACGTTATAGAGATAGCAACAATTAGAAAACACAATTCTACATAGAAATATAACAAACCACTAAATTCAAGAAAAGAAAAAAACTAAAACTGTCTGGCCACAGACAGCACCCAAATCAACAAAACCTCAAGGAAGTCAGAATAATATACTACATTTTCTGAATACAAAAATTGATTTATGCTGGAGGGGATGGGGAGTATGGGGAAGACTCCTCCACTGCCTGTAGGCACACAAACTTGTACAACCATGTGGGAATTCGGTGTTTCAGTTTCTCAGAAAATTGTGAATCATCTTACCTCAAGAAACAGCAATACCAGACTTTGCCATGTACCAAAGGATGTCAATCAAACCACAAGGGCATTTGCTCAACTATGTCCATACCAGCATTATTTTTACTAGCCAGAACCTGGAAACATAGATGCCCCTCAAACAAAGAATGGATAAAGAAAATGTGGTACATTTATACAATGGAGTACTAGTCAGTGTTTAAAAAAAATGGCATCTTGCAATGGAAATGGATGGAACTAGAAAATCCCATCCTGTTTGTGGAAACCCAGAATCAAAATCAAGAAAACAGTATTATTCACTCCAAAGTAAATACTACTTATAAAGCAAAGGAAAACCAGTCTATAGTTCACAACCACAGAGATACTAGGTAACCAGGAGTACCTAACAGAAACATATATGGATCCACCTAGAAAGGGGAAATAGACAAGATCTCCTGTGTAAATAGGGATAACAGTCCTGTTAGGCAAGGTCGTTACAGTTTACAGAGATTTTGTATTGTGGTTGAAGTAGTAAAACTACAGCAATTAGGCTGCATGAAAAAATCAGTTATTATCCAGATGTTCCATTGCTTTTGTCTGTGAATTCCAAGAAATGGCCAGTCATGCCATTTATCAATCATCAAAAACTGATTATAAAACTGTATATTACTAATTTTTATTGGCCACCTTGAGTACCAGGGCAAGTACCGCCTCAGGTTTCAGACTGGATATCTATGATAAGCAAGAATCTCAGGGTAGGCTGGGCAGTGGTGGCACATGCCTTTAATCCCAGCACTCGGGAGGCAGAGGCAGACAGATCTCTGTGAGTTCGAGGCCAGCATGGTCTACAGAGCAAGTGCCAGGACAGGCTCCAAAGCTACAGAGAAACCCTGTCCAAAAAAAAAAACAAAAAAAAATTGCAGAAACCACCTGTGTTAGTTATGAATTTTATGCATGTGAAGAGATACAATGAGCACCATAACCCGTATTAAAAAAACATTTAATCGGGTGGCTATTTTAGACTTCCAGAAGTTCAGTCCATTGTCATTATGGTGGGGAGAATTATGTTGTGCAGGACAATTTTGCTGCAGGCCACAGGAAGTTGACTGAAATGCTTGGTAGTATCCAGAACATAGGAATTCTCAAAAGCCCATCCCCAGTGCCACACTTCTTTCAACAAGACCATACAGATTCCAGCAAAGCCACACTTGGTAATAGCACCAATCCCTATGAGATTAGAGAAGTCAATAACATTGAAACTACCACACTGCCACAATCAGATCCTTTCTCAGACTGGTGACTCCAGCAGCTGATTTTCTCCCATTTCCCCTGCGGTGCACTAGTAAACTATTCTTTCTATTCTGATCTGAAGGCAGACACCATGTTCCACATGCAGGTCCTTCACCAGTGAGTGAAATGAATAGTTGAATTCATGACTCAAGTCGGTAATTTTAAAAGTCTGAGGCCACACAGTCATTTAAGAATTTTGAATCATTACCAGGTGTTGGTGGCACACGCCTTTAATCCCAGCACTTGGGGGGCAGAGGCAGGCAGATCACTTGGAGTTCAAGGCCAGCCTGATCTAAAAAAAGCTACTTCTGAAACAGGAACCAAAGCTACAAGAAACCTTGTCTCAAAAAAAAAAATTTAAAACAAGACAGCAAGGTCATTGATGTGGAATGCCACAGAATGAAATCGAGGTCTCATAAAAAAACATAAGAGACCTTATTTCAGCAATATTTTTCTACAATGCTGGAAGTGCAGGTATTCTAGAATATACCTTTCCAGTAAGAAAACACTGCACACACTTAAGGGATTAATAAAGAACAATCTGTACATTGATAGCATGCATCCATCTCTGGCAAATGCTCAAAGAGCAGAGAATCTAGAATAAACATTGCATTCCACATACACTGCCATCCTTGAGTTTCCTTTAGGTTCAGACTCTAGCTTACACTTTGAAGAAATTAAATAGCCATGGGAAACTGCAAGTCTTACCAGTTAGGGAATGGAGAAACTTACACAGCAAAGATATTGCCACAATTATGTCAAAAGTGTGTAAGTGACCTGAGCAGCAGGTCATACTTTACTGACAGCGCCCTACCTGCAGGGCCAGAAGGCGAGAAAGACAGGAAAACTAGAACTAAAGTATGATAAAAACTGAGACAGAGAAGTGTTGTATAAGCTATGTCTTATTCCAAGTAAGTTTCTGAAGATAAATAGCTTCTTGTATACCATTTGTAAGGGGAAATGGGAGGAAATAGGAGACTTCTAGGAAATCAGCAGAAATTACCATACAATGGGACAAACTCAGAATAAGGTTAAACAAGCAATGGAACACAATCGGCAGGACTCTGGAGGCAGAGGCGGGTGGCTTTCAGGAATTTCGAGGCCCGCATGGCCTCCAAGAGCTAGTTCCAGGACAGACTCCAAAGCCCCAGAAAAACCCTGTCTCAAAAAAAAAATGCAATACAAGGAAAACAGAGGCGATCTCAAGAATATTATGGACTATGCCCAAAGTGGCCTTGGGAACATAGCTCACTGTGGTGGGAAGAGTTGGGTTATCAGGATCTCAAGAACCTCTCCAGAAAGGCACTCGTTACAGATCCTTAACATCTCTCCCAAACATATTCCTGGTTTCACTGAAGTTTTATTTTATTCTCTAAAACTCAGGACCTTAGGCAAAACCCCAAGGCCTAGACACTCACTAGGCTGTTCCTGGATGGTTTTGAGAAGGAAATAAGTTCCTTCTCCATGAGTTAGACATGGAAAGACATCATTGATATGGCCAGCTCTCAACACAACAGCATTTTCCTTTTCAAATGACTGTCATATTTCTCAACATAAATATCTGGAAGAACTATAATTTTCTCTAAAAAGAACTGGACCATTAAGTCACACCATACCCTAATGTTCATTATGATCCTATAAGGACTTTGAACAGCATATTAGAGGTCTGTTCATTGATTTGGGACAGGAGTAGTGGCTGTTTATAAATCAGTGGTGTCTCTGTCATGGTCTAGAGCGAAATGTTTAAACAATCCTTGTAAAAAATATTGTATGCTAGCAGCTTAATCTCTAACAGGCCTAGTTAGAACACTACTTTGCTATCGTTGGGTAATTTAGAGGCAGGCTTCCTCAGCTAATATCTCCTAAGCATTGGTGATGCCTTTACATCACATTTCTACTCTTCTGCACAACCAGTTACTGGTAGAGTGGGAAGGAACGCAAGAATGCCATTTACAAACTCCACAAAATTAACTCCAAAGGGATCTTACTCCTAAATGTTAAATGCAAAGGGCAGAGCTTCTGAAAGATAATAGAAAAACTAGGCATCTCCAAGTTTGGGATCCTGCCTTCCATACGAATCAAACCCATGTTGATGTGGACCACAAAGATGTTTCTATACACAATTCCCTGCTGGAAAAGCTTTTCACAGATGCAGCCCACAGAGGGAAGTTATTCAGAGGCCAAGACCTGGTTCTGGGGAGTTGCAAGGACCACATGGGTCCTCAGAGAACATTGATGGCAGCAGTGGGTTCCTACACTCGCTCAAGGAGGGCCTGCCACACTGTCTCCCATGGCTCACCATCCTCTCCTCCTCATCTTGGAACAGCAACCCCTTACTCACCATGTCGTGGCTTCCAGTCTCACCCATGTTCTCCTCAGAGCTCGCTGCAGTAGCACTCACAGCACAGAGTACAATCCACTGGTGCCTGCTCAGCTTGAAAATCAATCCAGCAGCATGGCACCAGGAAGTGCCCTGCCTGATTTCTGACTGACAGGTCGGCCTGGAGGTCATGACTGGCTATTGAGACTTGAGTGACAAGAGCACCTCCCTGAGCCTTATAGTGCATTTAAAGACACAGCACAGGATTCCTTGGCTCTGGCTTCCACCCCATACCCAGACTTTAACAGATCTGCAGACATATGAATTTCAATATCTCTTATGCCTCTATCAGATAGATGACAGCTATCTTCCAGCAATCCACAACCACACTGCCTTCATCCCCCTGGACATGACGTGGCTAGCTAGCACAGCCCATTACACAATGTGGAGTATACTGATTATCTGTCCAAAAGATGGAAGGGTGCACAGAATACAAATGAGTACATTTTTTTAGGAAACCAAAGATGATGTTTCTTCTGTGGTTTCAGGCTGACACCAGTTGTCACAGGCACTTCTGATAGCCATGAGAGCAACCCAGCACCAAATGACAACTAAGTTGATATCTTTTTCTCCTGCCAGAAGATTGCGTGATATCTACAGACTATGTCCCATTACAGACTATGACCAGCTGGCAAATTTAGCGCAGGTTCTCAGGTGTCCACCATTACAGAGGCTTTGAGTTTCTGTGGATTGCGTTGGGTGGGCTACTCAGTCTAGGGGTTGTAACCCACCCTGCAATCCAGTTATTCCAGGGTCACAGAGGGGCGCTACCTGGAAGGGAATGAGCTAAGACAGAAGAAGGAGGCCAAGCAGATTTGTCAAAGCCTCCGTTTATTAGGGTCATGGTTGCTGCTTATATATGGTAAGGAATGGGGGGCAGGGCACGGGATCTCGCCCGCGTGGTTCCGGTCACGTAGGCTAGGTTAAATTCAGACAGACAGATAGGGCCAGGAAATCACAAGTTGCCACACCTGGTTCCCTGGATAGCTGGAATGTGAGGCGGGTTCTGCTAACAGATTAACAGTTAATTGGGTGAGGAGAATTCTGTCAATAGAACATAATGATGGGGGGAAATGGCTCCTGACAAGTTTCTGTCATGAGTTGTAATGCCTTAGCTGTTTCCTAAATGGATCTGAGGGGCTATTACCCCCAAAAGACCCTATTTACTGCCCTTACCATAATCAGTAATTTTTTTCATAATGGTGACTCCAGAATCTCACTGCCTTCCTTATTCCCCACCATCACGTGGTGTACTCACTAAAGTGTTCCTCCTGTTCTACTCTGCAGGAGACATCAGGCTCCATATGCAAATCCTTTTCCTGTTACTTAAATGAACAATTGACTACATGACTCAAATGGGTAATTTTAAATTCAGTGGTGTTGCAGTCATTTAATGTAGGAATTTATTTGGATTACTGAAAATAGGAAGGTCATTGTCCAGAAGACCAAAAGTTTGGGATTAAGGCTACCTGAGTCAACATAACATAATATAAAAGAGCTTGTCTCAGAAATACTTTTCTAAACGGCTGCAAAGACACCTGTTCTAAAATTTTTATGCATTCCAGGGATAAAGCATAGGAAACTCTTTGAAGGTAGACAAACAAAAATCTGGTTAACAGCAGCATGCATTCAGCTCTGGCTAATGCTAGAAGAGGAACCAGTCTAGAACAGACTTCGCATTCCACATATGCCATCATCCTTTTTCTTCTTTTAGTTCATGTCCCGAGTTATACATTGAACAATATAAATAGTGACAGGAGCCTGCAAGTCTAGCCATTTAGGAAGATGAAAATTACAGAGCAAATCTATCTTTTAGATCATACAGTATGATCTGCACTGAGGAGAAGCAGTGACATTTCAAAGATGTACCATTGCCACAATCCTAACACATATGAAAGGGAAATAACACAAAAACAGGGAAAAACCACACCAATCCTGCTGTGAATGCTGTGATTAAATGAACAGCCTTGCTGAGCTCTTCAAATGTTAGAATAAGGCTGCCTTTTCCTCTGAGAGGGCTAGCTAGATCTTAAAGTCACAGTTCCTTCCTTGTAGAACCAGAAGGAGTTCAGTTTAAACAGACCTGCCCTCTGCCTGTCTCAGGGCTGTATTATGTTTTTGGTGTGTGGGTGTTTGCCTGCCATTTTCTGTGCACAGTGCCTAAAGGCCAGAAGAGGGCATCGGATCCCATGGGACTGGAGTTACAAGAGATGGTTAGCAAACATGATTTCTTGCAATGGATCCTTTACCTTTTTCACAACAGACAGTGCTCTTAGCTGATAAGCTGTCTGTACAGCTGTTTTTTTTTTAATTTAAAGTTTATTTTCATACATTTTACTTAAATTATATTATATCATTTTCATTCTTCTTTGTTCTCTCTTCACCTGTTCATAAATTATTTCCTTGAATTTTGCATGCAAATGGACGGAAATAGAAAATACTATACTCAGTGAGTTAAGCCAGACCCAAAAAGAGGACATGGGATGTACTCACTCATAATTGGTTTCTAGCCATAAATAAATGACATTGAGCCTATAATTCGTGATTCTAGAGAAGCTAAATAAAAGGTGAAACCAAAGAAAAACATATATTTATGTTTTTGGATATTAACTTTCATCAGGCGATGAAAGGGGGCAGAGACAGAGTCCCACATTGGAGCACCGGACTGAAATCCCAAGGTCCAAATGAGGAGCAGAAGGAGAGAGAGCACGAGCCAGGAACTCAGGACCTCGAGGGGTGCACCCACACACTGAGACAGGGGATGTTCTATCGCGAACTCACCAAGGCCAGCTGGACTGGGTCTGAAAAAGCATGGGATAAAACCGGAATCGCTGAACATAGCTGACAATGAGGGCTGCTGAGAAGTCAAGAACAATGGCAATGGGTTTTGATCCTACTGCACGTAGTGACTTTTTGGGAGCCTATGCTGTTTGGTTGCTCACCTTACTAGACCTGGAAGGAGATGGGAGGTCCTTGGACTTCCCACAGGGCAGGGAACCCTGACTGTTCTTTGGGCTGCTGAGGGAGGGTTAGTTTGGGGGGAGAGGGAGGGAAATGGGAGGCAGAAATCTTTAATAAATAAATAAATTAAAAAAAATTTCTTCCAATTACATCCTTTCTAATTATGTGTGACTAAGTGTGTGCAAATACATGTATAAAACCTACTGAGGCCATTGCTGTTGGTTGTGTATATATAGTTCCATGGCTGAACATGTTCCTTTGGATACTCAGTTAGTTTGATCATCCACGCCTGACTCAAATTTTCCCACGTTAATGAATACTCCAGTCATTAAAGAACAAAATGATCTGACCCCACAGTGGCCTAGGCTTCCCTGCATAGGAAACATGAAAATTAGAAAACCCTTGATGCAAATACCTCATCAGACACTTGCAGGTGTAAATAAAGGCTCTGAATTTCTGGTCCTACACTAACATTCTAAACACTGAGCTCTGGGCCTCCCTCCACACCCTATTCACCATTCTCATCCGAGATAACTTAAAAATCCTGAAGTTCCTGCCTCCACTTTCTTAGTCCCATGACTACATGTCTGTGCCACCATGTTTGACTTAGATTGCTCCAGCTTCATTTAGTCAGGCACAAGGAAGATGGGATGAGAAAAAGGAGCATTACAGTAAACTACATTGTAAAAGCACTTATTTCTGAGAGCCTGGGATTAATTATCTTTAGAAGAAATTCAGAACTATGCCTTAGTCTCTAGATGAGTTATAAGAGACTCAATAAGAAACACTTTCTGTTTGATAGTTCGAGGACAGTAGACTTTAAGGAAGGATTGTATTTGATGGAAGACTTCCTGGGACTAGAATTAGGACCAGAGTGTTTCTTGGCTCCCTTAACTAACCAGTCTCCTCATCCTCATTAAGCCAATTAAAAGAACATGTTATCCAGTGGTGCTGTGCACATATATTACGCATACACTATGGAGAGAGTGTGTGAAGGTCTCTCTTAGGTCCTAGGACAGTCTAGACTACCAAGTGAGGTTTGGAACAACCAGAAATTTATACACACACTTAATATTAAATATATACATATTTGATTATAAAAATTAAACTTATAAAAAATTGGAAAAGTAAAAGTAAAATATATAACTCAAAAAACGATCCATTAAATACCTAATAATCTAATTAAAAATAGGGAAAGATCTAAATAAAGAATTCCCAAATGAAGAATCTCAATTGGCAAAAAGACTTTGAGAAATTGCTCAACGGCATTAATCATTAGGGAAATGCAAATCAAATGACTCTGAGATACCATCTTATACCTGTGATGATAAATAAGAACAAAAACACTGAGGGACAGCTTTTGTTGGAGAAGATGAGTAAGTGGGACACTCTTCCATTGCTGGTGGAAGTGCAAACTTGTGCACTTATTTTGATATCAATATGGTTGTTTATCAGAAAATTGGGAATTAATCTACTCTCAATATGCAGCATTATCACTATTGGCTATATACCCAATGTTTTCACAATCATATTATAAACATACATGCTCGACTATGTTCATAGCAGAACTATTCATAATATCCAGAACCTTTATATAACCTAAATGCCTCTCACCACAGTTGAGTGGATACAGAGAGCACAATAGGAGTGAGCCTGTGCTCAGGTACACCCCAAGCATTGCCTCTGCCTATTTGATTGGGTTTTAATGGGCAAAGGTTCCTCCCTAACAATTCAATACTCCACAGCTCTCTCTCTAAATGCCTGATTGTCCAAGTCTTACAGTGACTTCGTTTTAAGTAGCAGAATTTTTTCAAAATCTGTGTATCATTTGAAGTCACCACCATTCAAGTCTCCTAAATGAAAGTTTTACAGTCATCAGGGAAGCAGACTATGATCACATTCGGAAAAGTCATTCTTCATGCCTGCAAGTTCCCTCTCTCTCCTTACAGGAGGCAGAAACTCCAGCAGGGGTCCACTTGCCCTATGTCTTTGTGGTATTCCATTGCTCACCATTTACCAACTTTGGGCTAAACTCAGTTTTGTGGTTTCATTAAGGGTCTGTCACTTGTATTTCCAATTTCTCTTCTGAAGAATTTTTGTACTGTTACATTGTTTTATGGAGATTTGGGCTCAAAGACATCTTTGTGCATATTTCTGTTTCTTTCTGATGCTGTCGATCTTGTATTTCTTTTGGGTCATAAGAAGTGAGGCAAAGATGGACTCAGGTTCCCACATTCACACGTTACCGCTGTAATGACATCTTCACTAGGCTGAATAGGTGGCTCAGCAGCTGACGACACTGATTGCTCATCCACAGGGCCTGACTTTGTTTCCCCGAAACCACAAAACAGCTCACAATTCTCTTTAACTACAGTTAAAGGGAATCAGATACCCTCTGATGGCCTCCACTTTATACTCAATGTCATCAATGACAAACTCAAGTCATCAGACTGCAGCAACAAGCTATATGTACTGAGAAATATTAAGGTATTCATTGGGTTCTGAGAAAATGTTATGAACAAGTGTTTAGTCCTAAGGATAACACATTCTACAAAAAATGGAAAAAACAAAAGAAGAGATAGTTTATCATTTTCAATTAAAAATAGGTTTTATTATTTAAGTTGTTGTTTTTCCTCTATCCTTCATGAAAACATGTTTCAAATCTGAAAAAAAGGCAACATTTTCCTGGTAGAGTGTTTCAATTAATCAGGGTGCTGACTTAGTGGGAAATGTGTGTGGTGTGCAAGTCTGGAACCTAATCTTGACTATCATATGAAGAGAGCCAAGAGTCGACCCCAAAAAGTTGTCTTATGGTTTAAGATATCTGTCAGGGCTAAAATTCCATAATCATATCACACATACATATAACAGAAACTATTTTCAAATAAGTTTCATTGATATTACATTGCCTGGCATCTCTAGATAATTCCCTTAGAGGGGAGCACTTCATGATGAAATGACAAATGGATAACTAATGGGGACAGGAAGATGCAGGGAATTTCAAATAATTCATACATATCCACAGGACATCAAGCTACACGGTGAAATATTCATTTGATTACTTTTTAACTCACATTTTACATCTCTACCAGTTTGATGAAAATGAGGCTGTGGACACACATATAAAGTAATCTTTATTCTACTCTTATGTATTATGCATTTTAACGTTAATTTTGATAAAATATGTAGACCAAACAGGAAATGTTGGGATCTAACATGTACTCTTGGTCCTATAGTCAAGAGTATAGGACCCATGATGATTATGAGTTCAGATGTATTCATAACTAATTAGTGACATACAAACTAGACTGGATAGCAAATGACATCTCAAGATAATTTGTGGAAATATGAAAAACAAATTCAGGAAAAAATTTCAAAACACTTTCAGACACCATTACTTAAAATACATGAATATACACTGCCTAATATTAAAATAAATGTTTCACTCAGATAACGGACATCTCATTTTTATTTTTCAGCAGAAAAACACCGATCACTACGTGAAATCACAGAAGATGTACAAACGTCACAGAAATACAATGAGCACAAAATAAACTTCATTGAAAGGATTTGCTAAATGTATAGGTCACTTTAATATCTCTCACCAACCAGAAGCCGCAATGGACAAATGTCCACCATGACACTTGAGTGAAGACAGTGAATGATTAACCTTCTTTATGATGAAAAAGATATGAAACAAGAATTTCTGGACAATGAAGACCACTGTGATGTCTAAAGTCTTTACCACATTATTTACATGAAGGTTTTTCTCTTTCATGAGTTCTTCCCCATTGTCTGATGTTAAGATGATAAAAAATAATGTCTTTAACATATATACAGGGCAAAGACATGGACAAGCAGTTAGGACAAGTTCATTGTCAGGATGAAGGTCGGGTTTTTGAGAACTTCCTGTGGTCCTGCCACAGGAACACCCAAGAGTCTAAGCATGAATATTCACATACCTACACAGATACACACTAAAATAACATAAATAAAATTAAATAAAATCTTTGGCTAAGCATTTTTTTATTCAAGAATGTTTTTCTCCTGTAAGCATTCACTCCTGTAACCTAGGTTTTGAGGCATTTAAAGGCTTACTTCCAGAGGTTTTCTCAATCATGATTTGGATCATGCAATAGAAAGCAAGAATGTAGACTTGAAGTTACGGATATTAATCATTCTCAATTAATGGCATCATTTGGGAAAGTTTAGAAAATATTGTCATCCTGGAAGAAATAGGTAATGTTTTTTTTTTTTTTCCTGAGAGTATACATTCACACACCACTTCAAGTTCCTACACCTGGTTCATGCTGCAGTCTGAGGATGTGAATTCTTAGCTTCCAAATGTAGCTATCATGTCTGACACTTCTTATTACAATTCTCAAAGAGATCATATAACGGTGTGGAACTCAGAGTCACAATAAACTATTATATTAATTGACTTAGACATTATGTTTTATCATAGACAAAAAAGAGGCATCATACACATCTATAAAATTTTACATCTGGATAAGGGATAGGGGAAGCTTGGTTAATCTATCATATTTAAGAAGTGAAACATAATTGAGGCGTGCTCTCCTGGAACCCAGAAGAAAAACTGAGATGGACCAGGTGCTTGAGCTCTGGGTGATTTCCATGGGAAACAGAAACTTTCCCTTTTTGTAGCTTGAGTTTCCCCTTATAATATGTAGAAATGTAATTGTTTATCTTAAAGCTAGCCTCGTTATTTCCCAAATCAAGCTAACTTCTCCAGATTTATTTATATAAATGAAGAAAGGTGAGAAATCAAAAAGTTACCTTATCACTAAATGCACAAGACTTTTGTCCATATAATTTTGCATCTGCAATTAACAATGGAGACTTTATAATGGTTGAACAGACTTGACACTTGTAGACTTGTTTTCTTCCCAGTCTTCTGTAAGTAAATGTGTGTTGCCTGAAGATATTTCCAAAATATTTATAGTCACATTCCCTTCAGTATGAATCTTCTCATGTCATCAGAGTACTGTGATTTGCAAAGGCCTTAATAGACTCCTTATGTACTAAAAGTTTACTCTCATATAAAGACTACCATGAAGAGGAAAACTTTACCACACTGATTGCACCTAAAGTGTTTGACAGGCTGGACTGGGGTGGCACACCCCTTTAATCCAGCACTTGGGAGACAGAGTCTGACAAATCTCTGTGAGTTAAAGGCCAGCCTTGTCTATGAGTGAGTTCCAGAACAGACTCCAATGCTACAGAGAGAAACCCTACCTCGATAAACCAAAAAAAAGAAAAAAAAGTTTCTTTGCAGTATGATTTTATTCTCAAGATTTTAAAGCCTGATGACACATACAAAGGCTCTACCACATTGACTAAAATTGTAGGGTGTCTATTCAGCATGTGTTCTTGGATGGATGTGTACACTTGTACAACATGTCAAAGGCTTTACATTGAGTACATTCAAAAGGTTTCTCTCCAGTATGTGTTCTTTTATGTGTTTTTAGACTACGGAGTTGTGAAAAGGCCTTATCACATTGATTACATTCATATGGCTTCTCTCCAGTATGTGTTCTTCGGTGAAGTTTGAGAGTACTGGTATATGAAAAGGCTTTACCACATTGATTACATTCATAGGGCTTCTCTCCAGTATGTGTTATTTTGTGTCTTTGGAGTTTAGAGCGCTCTGAAAAAGCTTTATTACATTGCTTACATTCAAAGGGCTTCTCTCCAGTATGTGTTCTTTGATGTCTTTGAAGTTCACCATGATATGCAAAACCTTTATCACATTGCTTACATTTATAAGGTATTTCTCCAGTATGTGTTCTTTGATGTATTTGGAGACTACTGTTTCTTGGAAAGTCTTTACCACATAGATTACACTGATAAGGTTTCTCTCCAGTATGTGTTCTTTGATGTATTTGGAGACTACTGTTCTGTGAAAAGGCTTTACCACATTCATTACACTGATAAGGTTTCTCTCCAGTATGTATCCTCTGATGTACTCGAACTTTACTGTTCTGTGAAAAGGCTTTACCACATTGATTACATGTGTAGGGTTTCTCTCCAGTATGTGTTCTTTTATGTATTTGGAGATTAGACTGATATGGAAATAGTTTACCACAATCATTACATTCATAGCGTTTCTCTTTAGTATGTGTTCTTTCATGTATTTGGAGTTTAGAGCATTTTGAAAAAGCTTTATCACATTGATTACATTCATCAGTTTTCTCTCCAGAATGTTGTCTTCTGTGAACTTGAAGACTTCTGACATATGAAAAGTCTTTACTGCATTGATTACTTTCATAGAGATTCTCTTCAGCATGTGTACTTTGAAGTAATTGGAGAGAACTGGTACCTGCAAAGGCTTCATCATATTGAATGCCATCATATGGCTTCTCTGCTGAATGAAATTTTTCAAGCCTTTGAAGGTGACTGTAACATGCAAAGGCTTTATCACATTGAGTATATTCAGAGGGCTTTTGTCCATTATGGTTTCTCTCATCCCTGCAAAGATAATTGGCACATGTAAAAGTTTTACCATGTTTATTACATTGATGAATCTTAATATCTGTATGAAATAATTTTTATAATTTTGTTTAGTGGAAAGAGAAATCAGATTTTAAGTTTTAAATTCATGGTGCTCTCTTTCAGTATGGGATGTTTTGTGTCTTTGAAGAACCTTTGATAGTATGGGTATATTTTTAAATGACCCACATTTATAGCACCGTTTTATATGATTTTTTTTTACATATTTGAAAGGAACTAGACTGACTCAGTTTTAAATAATCTTATATTTGGAATCTTATATTTTCCTGTAGTGCAATACATACCACAAGAAAGTGTAGTAGAAGAAACAAAAGTAAAGACACAGTCCAACACTCATAGGGCTTATCTTCAGTGTGAGTTTGCTGATGGCTTCCCAAGGAAGGTTGAAAACCAACTAAATATGATCTTATAGCACATTCAACAGATCTAGCCAGTGTTGAAATACTAAATATCTTTCCTATCATCTCATTATTCTGAAAGATATACAGTCCCTCTTTCAATTTTGGGAAGCTCACTTTTGACATATGACATTCTTAATAAAGGAAGAAGAATTGTCCCTTGAATTCACACAGTTTGACTTTTTGTAATTGGCAGACATGTGGTGTAGGAATTAATGTTTCTCCACAAGAGCCTTTTTGACTCTCATGACCCAACTCTTTCAACAAGTTTGGCAAAGTCACAAGTACATGCGTGACATGCGCTTCACAATAGAGTATTTTTGGGACATTTTAAAGGTATACTTATTATCTATTCAATGTGTCTATGTGTGTTATCTGAGTGGTATGACACTAAATGGATTAGCAGCTCTACAGCATAATTCTCATGGTAGTATCAGTTAAGACATTGTTTCCTTCTCTTCTGTTTAGAGGAATGCACACACCATTTACCTCATATTGCAGCATGTGATTTTATGAGAAATTAATAATCAACCATATACTTTATGGTGTGCTTATTCATACTATTTTTTTCTTTAAATCTTCCAGGACAAATTAAAATTTCCTCAGAGACAAATATACACCAAGTTGCAAATAAAAGTTACCTTCCATGTTTTCTAGCACTTTGACAATACTCTTCAAAATTATGGTCTTCCCAATAGTACCCTAAAACATAGGAACAGAAAGTAGATAATATATTAAAAGATATTATACAAAATTGAATACCTTAGGTGAACTATGCCTTAGTTATTAGGCTCATTCTTATGCTTTCTCAAACACAAGTATTCAAAAGTATCAATAAATAATACAGAGTAGTTCCCTTTTTTTAAAATGTGAAAGAAAGTTCACAACCTTACCAAGAGCGGTGAGGTTCCTGTATGTCTCCAGCATCACATCTATGTAAAGACTCCGTTGGAAAGGATTCAGCAAAATCCACTCATCCTCAGTGAAGTCAATGTGAACATCCTCATAGGTCACTGAATTCTAGAAGAATCCAACCAACAATAAAACAAAGTGTGATCCTGACATTGGATACTTCTTTTACAATGATATATTTGTATATTGCTGCTGCTTCCCACACTTCTTCCATGCCACTGCATTAGAATATAAACAAATATCACTATAGAAGGAAACTGAAGAAGAGGCTCATATGTGCCATTCATTGGCCCTTTAAAAAGGATACAGCCTTGAGAAAGAAATGCCAGTATACAGACAGAGACAGACAAGCAAGCAGATCAACACTACTGAGAAAACATTAAAGAACTAGTAAGAACAATGATTATATAGAAAAAGGATGGAAAAATTGGGTAGATTCACTTGTGCCTTTAATCCCAGTGATCAATGTAAAAGCAGATGAAATAAATTGAGTTGGATGTCGGTCAAAGCCTATGCAATGACTTGCAGGTAAGCCAGAGTAACAAATTAATAAAACCCAGTATCCATCCATAATCATTTAAATAAAAAACGTAAAAGGAAATCAGAGGTTTTAAATGAAGTTCTTACAAAACGTTTTGTATTTACTTTAGTTCTACATTCATTTTCCAGAACTTGCAGTGGCCCAGGTTAAACTGTTCCATAAGAAGATCTTAAAAGGGAGTGCATGTTTAACACTTACAAGTGGACCAAAGAAAACTCCAGCCCTGCAAATGATGATCATAAACAACATAGAGTAAGGGAGATGGTTCAGCAATTAAGCGGTCTTGCTGTCCTTGCAGATAAGTGGGCACAATTGCCAGTACTAAAAGGGACTTGTAATTATCCATTACTTCAACTTCATGGGTTCTGGCGCCTCTTGTGACAACCATGAGAAACAGGCACACCTGTGGTACATACCCTTGTATATAGATACAACCTCATATTCATTGAAACCATTCAAAACAAAACAAAAGAAAGGAAGGGAGAAAGTCATACCCTTGCAGTGCAAGGATTCAGATGGCAGAGGTATTGATGTCATGGATACTACTCCCTGGGAAAGGAAATGATACCCTCCACCGAACTTCAAATTTCAAGAAGTTCAGCATCGGAACTTATTCTTGAAATGTACAAAAGTCTATATTCCAGGCTCATCAGACAGTAAAAGAATACAGAAAAATAACAAGCATGTTTCTCCGCCATTAATCCCTCTGTGCAGTAGCCAGGATCATTTGTACTTTTGAGTTGAGGAGAGCATGGTCCAAGGAGCTATATTGAAGACCAAGAGCTACACAGAAAAACACTGTCTTTCAAAACAAAAGTAAAAACAAAATATTAAAATACAAATCTGGATAGCAAAAGGCTTAAGGGTGAACAGAAATTGCTTCAACTGCATGTTTTGTCATTGAATGATACCATGTATATTGGCGGTGAAGTCATAACATCAGGAAACACTATGAACATGTAAATCCAAACCCCAATATAGGAATTTCATCCAAAAGATTTCTCCTACTAAATGTTCTACAAATACAACAAAGAAGAGCACCCCGGAGAGACAAGTGTTCAAACACTTCTTCTGATCTGGGACCTTTTCCTTCGATCAACTACGTTCTGACCCTGATCCATAAATATTCAGTCATCCCATGATTAAAATGTATTTACTTTAACTTCAAAGATTGTCATAGGCTGGAACAGTTTCTGAAGTGTTTCAACGTGAAGTCTCTTATAACAATCATGATATTGACTTGACTTGGCCATAACCCAGCCCAATAAAGCCACACCTAATAGTGCCACTCACTCCCTAGGAGATTATTGGGTCTAACTACATTCAAACTACCAGAGTGGTTTATCTGAGTCTTAAGATAGATAGATTCTCAATTATCTGAGGTACTGCCATATTGGTTACCATAGTGGCCCTACAGGTTTACATTCTCAGCAACAATGGGGCAGTGTTCCTTATTGTCCATATCTTTGCCAGAATGATATGTCACTTGTCTTATTGATCCTAGCCAATCAACATTCTACTTATTCAACATCCTTGCCAGCATGAGTTTTCCATTAAGTTATTGAACCTAGCTATTCTGACAGGTATAATGTGAATTCTAAAAGCTCTTTTGATGTACATTTGATTGATGGCTAAGTATATTGAACATTTACTGGAGTGTTTCTAAGACAGTTTAGATTCATCTATTTAGAATTCCTTGTTTAAATCTGTACCACATTTTTATTCTATTAATTTATTTCTAGATGTGTTGCTTGAGGTCTTTTGCTTCTGAAAAATTAAATCCAAACTACATAGACAAACATGATGTGTACTCACTGTAAGTTGATATTAGCTGTTGAATCAAGACTTATTACTGTACAATCCACAGAATCAGAAAGGGTAATTGACAAAGTTGGCTGTAGCAGGGGGTGCACGGATCCCCAAAATTCTATTAAATAGACTAGATTTTGTGGGAGTACACAGAGCAAGAACAGGAAGGATGACAAGAGTAAATGCAGGTATGTAGGGGGAAAACCCAGCAAGAAATTCCTAGAATAGGAAATCTTTCAATGGTTGATGGTCATACAGTGCAGTAACAACTTTCTGCAATCTTTGAGGGTGATTATAGTGAGGACTCCCTATAACTCAGAAATATGGAGCCTGTACTGGCCATCTTCTGTAATCACATATGTTTCCCAGTACTGGGACTATAAAACCAAGCCATCCACAAATTATTTGACACACACGTGTGGTGTATGGAAAATATATCAGGAAAATGGTGGCTCAAGATTTGTGTAGTGGCTAACCAATGACTGGCCCAAATTGAGGCCCAACATGGCAAGGAAGAGTGCCCAGATGGGCAGGATCCAGAAGTTAAATGGCAAAGAACTAGGGTAGAAACAAATACAAGTAACAATAAAGGAAAAAAGTCAATGTAATGATACCTAATTCCATGTCCAATAGCTTTCCAGGTTTCCAATCCTGTTCAGCTTTGAGAACATCATATTTCATTTTCTTTGGCTGGTTCCATTGCACATTAGTAGGTCTCCTTGGCAGGTAACCTATGACCCTGGGATCTCTAACATCTTGGATAATTATAGAATTCCAACTTTCCAATATTGAGGCCCACTCAAGATCTTCTGTACCCTTCCATAGGTTTTGGGTCAATACACTAACTCTGCCCTCTGCAGTATACACACCTGGTCTTCTAGACTCTGGCTGGCTCAATTCCACTGCTACTGCTGTTTTGGTGGTCATCTCACAGCGCTGGCCTCTCCAAACACTGGGGTCTTCTGTTGTAAATGGGTTTCTCCTTCACTAGTGTTTCTCATAGAATCTCCTCAGGGTGCCGCACCTCTTGGTCTGACCCTTAAGAGTCCTGGGCATTCAACTGCCAATGACACTGCACCTTCAGTGATGTCCTTTCCTGACCTCTCACAGTGCCAAGCCTTACATCCATCTACACCTTCAAAATATTACCAACTGCTGGAACACATTATAAACTCCATCTACCTGTTGATGTACAACTGTGGCTACCCCTGGAAGACAGTTGCTCTGTGCTCTTAGAAAACACTTCCAGACATTTTCACATCAGTGATGCTGGTCTCTTAATCATCACTAAATTTTTAGCTCTTGCCATCCAGCATTAAGCATCCAGCAGAACCATATTTTGCTTAAATACTTCTGATAACTTGCTCATCACAGCTGATTCTTAAGCCTCAGCTAACAAGAAACAGAGAATATAATGCCTTTCTTTTATTGTTAACTCTTAAGCCAGAACCATGTGGCCCCAGCTGTCAGGTTCTGCTGCTTACTGTGGTTGGAACATGATACCTTGTTTAATTCTATCTTTACCAGCTTTCTGCTTTTGGCTGTATAAGCTTGGCTGTCCTGAAACTTGATGTGTAAACTAAGCTGTCCTTGAACTAACAGAGGTGTGCATGCCTCTATGTTCAGAGTACTAGGATTAAAGTCAATGTGCCATCACCCCCTCAGGCGTCGAATCCCTTTTATTAAGTATCTTCAGTAGAGTTGTCACTAACATCCACTTGGCAGAGTCTATCTTATGCTGTGTTGAGGATTCTTCTTCCCAGGGAATTAATCAAATTCTTCTTACTTTATCTTCAGGCAGATTTTTTGAACCAAGGCACTTCCTTCACCAAAATATCACAAGAATCATTTGTAAGAAACATTAAAATTCTTCTCTGAAACCTCTTGAGCTGGCTCCTGATATTTCATTTCGTTATCAAGGTCACTTTCTCCCAAGTTCCTCCTAGTATGACCCTGTATGCAGTGCCAAATGCATTCTTTCCTTTTTGTAAGCCAAAGAATCAAAGACCTTATGATTCGAAACAAAAGCACGGTTAGGACTAGCACAGCAATACTCTAGTCCCTGGGACCAACTTCTGTTTTAGTTTTTTTTTTTTTTTTTTTTTTTTTTTTTTTTTTTGGTAAAGAGACACCATGACCAGAGAAACTCTTATAGCAAAAGTATTTAATTTAGGAGGCTCACATATAATTTCAGAGATTGAATTAATTATCATCATGGCTTGAAGCCTGTAAGCTGGCAGGCAGATGTGATACTGGAACTGAGAGTCCTTTGTTCTTGACTAACAGGAAACAGGACATAGTCTGACACACTGGGAAGTATCCTGAGAATAATAGACCTCAAAAACCCACAGTAACATACTTCCTTTAACAAGACCATGCCAACTCCAGAACAGACACACCTCCCACTACTTCTACTCCATAAGAGATTACGGGGGGCAATTTTATTCAAACTACCACAGTGGTATAGCTGAGTCTTGAGGTAGATAGATTCCCAATTATCTTAGGAATTGCCATATTGATTTCCATACTGGCTATACAGGTTTACAATTTCAGCAAAAGAATGGGGGATTGTTCCTTTTTGTCTGTATTTTTGCCAGTAGCAGATGTCACTTCTGTTATTGATCTTAGCCAATTTGACAGGTATAAGATTAATCATTAAAGTACTTTTGATTTATATTTCCTTGATAGCTAAGGTTGTTGAATATTTATTTATCTGTTTTCCAGCCATTTTTAAATTCATCTATTTAGAATTCTTTATTTCCATCTGTACCATATTTTTATTTGATTATTTGATTCTACCATCTAGTTTCCTCAGTTTTTTTTTTATTCTGAGCAAGTAAAACCATAATCACATAGACAAACATGATATGTACTCATATATATGTGGATATTAGCAGTTGAGTAAAAATAATCTCAGTACAATCCATAGATTCAGAAAGGGTAAATTAGCAGAATGGCTGTAGCAGGGGATGCATGAATCCCACATGAAAGAAGCAAATAGACTAGATTTTATGAATAAACAGAAAATGGCAAGAGTAACAATCATGGGATAAATGGAGGGATGGAGGGAGAGATGACTGGAATAGGAAAAATTTGATGTGGAAACATAATATAGTAGAAACTTTTTGCTAGCTAAGGGGGCAACCGTAGTGAGGATTACCAGTAACTAAGAATATGGAGCCTGAACCTGTCATCATCTCCAATGACATATAGCTCCCTGTGGTGGGAATAGAAAAGAAAGCCAGCCACAAAATATCTGAAACACAGTGTGTTGTCCCGAATATATACTAGGAAATTGGTGGCTTAAATTGCTGTAGTGGCAAACCAATAATGGGACTAACTTGAGGCCTAAATGAAAAGAGGCAACCCATGACCAACACTGCCTGGATGGCAAGGAATGAGAAGTTCAATGGTTCAGAATTTAGAGTAGAACAAAATACAAGTAACAAAAAGAAAATAATAATCAATATAATGATTCCTAGCTTTACTCTAATAAAATCATACATTGTTTCCTAGCCTGTCAACAGATGGCCTTCCTCGGAAAATTGAATATGGCAGATGCAATGAACTTTACTAAAATACTAGCTAAAGCATGTGGAAGCAAGCAGAAATTTGGGTGAGTGTTTTTTAGAAGCCAGATGTGTCAAGGACATGAAAAAGACCACAATTTACAGAATCAACTAAGCAGGGATCATAAGGGCCTAGAGAGCCTGAGAGAGCAACTATGGAGTTTGCAGTGTCTGAGTTCTATCCTCTCAATGTGTACTGCAGTTGCTTTGCTTGCTGTTTTTCTGGGACTGCTAACTGTAAGAGTGGTTGAGACTCTTTTGCTTGCTCTTGGGAATATTTTCCTTCTACTGGGGTGTGTAATCATGCATGGACATGAAGGTTTGTGTCTAGTCTTATTGTATCTAATCATGATGTTTGTTGACATTCCTAGGAGGCCTGCTCTTTATGAAGGTAATCAGAGGAACAGTGGATCTGGGAATGTTGGGGACTAGGGAGTTTAGACAGGGTTGAGGCTGTAGTCAGATTGTACTGTATGAGAGAAGATAAAGAGAATAAACAAAAAGAAATAAAAGTGCTTTGAATCTAACTTCATGATCTTCACAATCTTTAACAGCCAAAATGTTCTTCAAATATCCAAAGTCTCTTCTGATGCTCTAGATAGAATATTGTCTTGTGACATCTTTTAAAATCAATAAACAAAGTAAACTGCTCAGATATAAAATTACACTGTATATTCCATTTAGAAAGAGAGGAATATGTCTGTCTGTGTTCCAGTCCTGAATTCAGGCAGACATCCCATACTCACATACAGATCACGTCAGGCAAAGAACAGGTAGGCCAACAGTTAATAAAACTTCTTCATTCCTTTAGTTTCCACAGTTACAATCCGCAAATAACTCTCCAGCTATCACCCCTGAGACATATCCCCAGGCCCCAAGAGCAGGCCAGGCCAGCAAGAAGAACAGGTAGTTGAACTGAGGCAAAACTCCCGATAAAGCAGATTCCACATCATTCATTTGAAATCCAGGCTGGCTCTCCACCCCTGGATCTCCTCCACTCTTTGACTACGTCCCCCAAACATTATTGCCATCCTACCTGACTTCTTGTCACTGTGTCCTAGAGCCCCAAAGAGGTGGAGATGTTCTCTTTGAACAAGACACAGCAGCTGTGAGAAGGCCATGTAGGCCTCTTGTGCACTGACATGTCCACTCCCAAAGTTCCTCACAAGATGAAATCTTACCCTTAAAGCACCTAGCTAGGCTTTTTCCCTAGAGCAAGAGATTTTTTTTAATGATAATCTACTTGAAAGTTTCTGCCACCTAATAGTACACAGATCTTTTTTCATTACAAAAAAGACTTTTTCATTTCTGTTCCACTTGTTTAATTTTCTTTTGTAGACCCAAATCAGTCATCTGTAAAAACTACCCAACTGAATCAATAATTTTAAGAAATCAGCCTCTGCTTTTTGATTTCAGCTTACTCAATTTTCATGTAATAAAGAAAGTAAGAATTGTTTGGGACAAAAATATAATCCAATGACCTCTAGATTAATTTTTCATGGAATCTATTTCCGACTGAACTCCTATGAAGTCCACCTTCACTGTCTGCATTCCTCTCAACTCTCCCATCTGTTCAGTCCCATAAGAATGACTGGTGAAGCTCTGTGTATTCGTTTCTACAGATTTTGCCATCTCAATCTTAATATTCACAACAATCCTCCAAATGTCATCAATTTCAAGTTCTTTGCAGTAACAATATCACTCGGTTGTACCACATTTTCTTATAACTTCCTTGTTATTTGCTCTGACTTAATTCTAATCAAAAGCATCTCCATGTTTACTTCACTGATACTCCAAGATCACAAAGCCATCATCATGGAATCTTAGGATAGAAATTCAGGATAGCAACTGAATTAAAAATAAAATGGGGAAAGATTTATTAGCTTTTTCTCTCAGTTTTTCACTATCTCAAGCTCAGCTAACCCTCATATCCAGTCAAGCTTTACTTGCTTTTGAGTATTGCCAGACTCAAGGGAAGAGTCTTCCTAATCAATCAACACAATTTCTCACAGATATAGTAACTAGTGATTTGGAGTGGAAGACTCTAGGCTACATCATGCTGAGAGGTGAATCTAATTCAAAGAGAGTATACTATATGAAAAAGTTATAAAAATCAAAACCAGTGCATTCACCATATCAATCACTTAAGGAGAAGAAAACATGATAAAGAGAGCAACAATTAGAAAACACAGATCTCTCTAGAAATATAGCAATCCTCTAAATTCAAGAAAAAAAAGAAACAAACTAAAACTGTCTGGCCAAAGACAGCACCCAAACCAACAAAACCTCAAGGAAGTCAGAATAATATACTACATTTTCTGAATACAAAAAACTACTTTATGCTGGAGGGGATGTGGAGTATGGGGAACACTCCTCCACTCACTGTGGGTTTGCAAACTTGTATAACCATGTTGGAAATCGGTATTTTAGTTTGTCAGAAAATTTTGAATCATCTTACCTCAAGAACCAGCAATACCAGACTTTGCCATGTACCAAAGGATGTCAATCAAACCACAAGGGCATTTGCTCAACTATGTCCATACCAGCATTATTTTTACTAGCCAGAACCTGGAAACATAGATGCCTCTCAACCAAAGAATGGATAACGAAAATGTGGTACATTTATACAATAGAGTACTACTCAGTGGTAAAAAAAAAAAAAAAATGACATCTTGCAATGGAAATGGATGGAAGTAGAAAATCCCATCCTGTTTGTGGAAACCCAGACTCAAAATCAAGAAAACAGTATTACTCACTCCAAAGTAGATACTACTTATAAAGCAACGGATAAAAAGTTTGTAGTCCACAACCACAGAGAAGCTAGGTAACAAGGAGAACATAACAGAAACATATATGGATCCACCTGGACAGGGGAAATAGACAAGATCTCCTGAGTAAATCGGGACAACAGTCCTGTTAGGCAATGACATCACAGTTTACAGAAATCTTGTATTTTGGTTGAAGTAGTAAAACTACGGCAATTGGGCTTCATGATAAAGTCAGTATTTTATCCAGATGTTTTACTGCTTTTGTCTGTGGACCCCCAAAAATGGCTAGTCATGCCATTTATCAATCATCTAAAACTGATTATAAAACTCTATAGTACTAATTTTTATTGGAAGCCTTGAGTACCAGCCCAAGTACCCCGCAGGTTTCAGAACTGGATATCTATGGAAAGCAAGGATCTCAGGGTAAAACATTTAACTCAAGTACATTACCTCTGCATCTTCTTTATTTTTCATGCTAGAGGAAAAATGAAGTGACGGGGCATGGAGGAGAGGAAGAATAAGGAGAAGAAAGGAGAGTAAGGGCAAGTAGTAGAAGTAGGGGAGGTGACGAAGAAGAGTAAGAGTAAGGGCAGATCTCCATGAGAATTTTAGATTTACAGACAAGGTTGGAAAAATCCCTAGGCAAGGACAATATTAATTTGAATATCAAAATCACAACAAGTGGCAGGTAGAACCTGACAAAGCAGTTCTCCAGAACAGGTGACCTGACCTAGGAAAGAGCCAGCATTCAAAGGGAAGTAACTGATATTCCAAGCCCTTAGATAAAGTTAGTAAACATCCCTGAATCCTTGATTCTCCCATAGTCCTCATCTAATCTCTGCTGTCAAACACACCTCTGGGAACACCCAGGATTAGCACAGGTGGGGCACCCTGCCTTCCAGCTCAGTGCCCGTTCTACAGAAATTTCTATGTGGTCTGTTCACAGGTAATTTTGTTGGATATACTCTATGTAAATTTGAGTACAAGAAGAAAGAGTGAAGCCAATTCTCCAAGGCCTCATTGTGTGGGGAAATGGAGCAAGGTCAGTCCACTGATCAAGCAGAGGTTGCTCTGTGGTGTTCTGGGAATGTGGCCCATTTCAAAGTGAAGAATCTTGGCTTAACAAGGTTTTTACAGATGGTGACTTTTCCAAAACACAAGTGTTCCCAAAGCTCTGAAAACAAGGTTGTTCCATGTGGATGAGCACATATACACTTCCCGTGCATCTGCCTATTGTTCTTTGCATTGACTGTATACTCCTGTGGACTCAAATTTTAACAGCTGCGAAAGTAGTAAGTCTCTCATGATGCTTCCTTCCCTCCCCTTTCTGCACTCTGCCTTCAACAGCTAGAGAGTAGGTAAAGGGACTCAATTCTTTAACATATCTCTCTTCAATTATGAGTCTCCGGGAAAAGTCAGATGGATTAGAGGACTCTCATTAACTGGTCTATTTTCCTTCACAATGTCTAGTCAAAGCCTAGCCTGGAAAAAATTGCAAGAGTGTTTTCCCAGCACTGGGTAACAGAGGCAGAATTACCTGTGTTCAAAGCAATCCTCAGGTACACAATGTGGGGCAAGCCTGAGCTAGAAAACACACTGATATAAAGAGAAATAAAAAAAAAAAAAATCAAGGGCTGGAGAGATGGCTTAGCGGTTAAGAGCATTGCCTGCTCTTCCAAATGTCCTGAGTTCAATTCCCAGCAACCACATGGTAGCTCACGACCATCTGTAATGAGATCTGGTGCTCTCTTCTGGCCTGCAGGCATACACCCAGACAGAACATTGTATACATAATAAATAAATAAATAAGTAAATAAATAAATAAATATTTTAAAAAAAATCAATAACATTCAGGATAAACAGGAATATAATGTTTAAAAAACGTGGGGAAAGAATACAATAGTCATTAGAACTATTTAAAGAATGCATTTAAAGAAATGAAATTTGAAAGACAATACAAAATAATGGGCTTTTTAAAAAGATGAAAATAATGTATTTTAAAATCAGTAATATAGGAGCTATAGAGATGGCTCAGCAGTTAAAAGCACTGACCCAGCTTCAATTCCCAGCACCCACATGGCAGCTCACAACGGTCTGTAACTCCTGTTCCAGGGGATCTGACAACTTCACACCAAAACTCATAAAGTTAAATAAATCATAATAAGTCATTTTTAAAAAATCAGTAAGATAGCCGGGCGGTGTTGGCACATGCCTTTAATCCCAGCACTCGGGAGGTAGAGGCAGGCGGATCTCTGTGAGTTCCAGACTAGCCTGGTCTACAAGAGCTAGTTCCAGGACAGGCTCCAAAACTACAGATAAACCCTGTCTCGAAAAAAAAAGAAAATTACTGAAACCACCTGTGCTAGTTATGAATTTTATGGATGTGAAGTGATACAATGTGCACCATAACCCTTATCAAGAAAACATTTAATCAGGGTGGTTCATTCAGGCTTCCAAAAGTTCAGTCCATTGTCATTATGGTGGGGAGAATTATGTTGTGCAGGACAATTTTGCTGCAGGCCACAGGAAGTTGACTGAAATGCTTGGCAGTATCCAGAACATGGGAATTCTCAAAGCCCATCCCCAGTGCCACATTTCTTTCAACAAGACCATACAGATTCCAGCAAAGCCACACTTTGTAATAGCACCAATCCCTATGAGATTATAGGAGCCAATAACATTGAAACTACCACACTGCCACAATCAGGTCCTTTCTCAGACTGGTGACTCCAGCAGCTGATTTCCTTCCATTTCCTCTGCGGTGCACTCAGTAAATATTCTTTCTACTCTGATCTGAAGGCAGAAACCATGTTCCACATGCAGATCCTTCTCCTGTGAGTGTAATGAATAGTTGACTTCATGACTCCAGTGGGTAATTTTAAAAGTCTGAGGCCACACAGTCATTTAAGAATTTTGAATCAATACTGGGTGGTGGTTGCACACGCCTTTAAACCCAGCACTTGGGAGGCAAAGGCAGGTGGATCTCTTGGAGTTCAAGGCCAGCCTGATATAAAAAAGCTAGCTCTGAAATGGGCACCAAAGCTACAGAGAAACCTTGTCTCAAAAAAAAAAAATTTTTAAATAGAGACAGCAAGGTCATTGACCTGGAAAGCCACAGAATGAAATCGAGGTCTCATAAAAAAACATAAGAGAACTTATCTCAGCAATATTTTTCTATACCTTTCCAGTAGGAAAACAATGTACATACTTAAGAGATTAATAAAGAAAATTCTGTACAACGATAGCATGCATCAATCACTGGCAAATGCTCAAAGAGCAGAGAATCTAGAATAAACAATGCATTCCACATACACTGCCATCCTTGAGTTTCCTTAAGGTTCAGACTCTAGCTTACACTTTGAAGGAATTAAATAGAGATTGGAAACTGCAAGTCTTGCCAGTTAGGGAATGGGGAAACTCACACAGCAAAGATATTGCCACAATTATGTCAAAAGTGTGTAAGTGACCTGAGCAGCAGGTCATACTTTACTGACAGCGCCCTACGTGCAGGGCCAGAAGGTAAGAAAGACAGGAATACTGGAACTAAAGTATGACAAAAACTGAGACAGAGAAGTCTTGTATAAGCTATCTGATTTTAAGTAAGCTTCTTAAGATGAATAGCTTCTTGTATACCGTTTGTAAGGGGAAATGGGAGGAAATAGGAGACTTCTAGGAAATCAGCAGAAATTACCATACAATGGTACAAACGCAGAATAAGGTTAATCAAGCAATGGAACAGGAGAGCAGGGTGGTGGTGGTGGAGGTTGCCCATGCCTTTAATCCCAGGACTCCAGAGGCAGGGGCTGGTGGCTCTCAAAAATTTCGAGGCCAGCCTGGTCTCCAAGAACTAGTTCCAGGACAGACTCCAAAGCCACAGAGAAACCCTGTCTCAAAAAAAAAAAAAATGCAATACAAGGAAAACAGAGGCGATCTCAAGAATATCATGGATTATGCCCAAGGTGGCCTTGGGACCTTAGCTCACTGTGGTGGGAAGAGTTGGGTTCTCAGGATCTCAAGAACCTCTCCAGAAAGTCACTGGTTCCAGATCCTTACCATCTCTCCCAAACATATTCCTGGTTTCAATGAAGGAGTTCTATTTTATCTCTATAACTCAGGACCTTAGGCAAAACCACAAGGCCTAGACACTCACTAGGCTGTTCCTAGCTGGTTTTGAGAAGGAGCTAAGTTCCTTCTCCATGAGTTGGACCCTAAATGGAAAGACATCATTGATATGGCCAGCTCTCACACAACAGCATTTTCCTTTTCAAATGACTGTCACTTCTCTCAGCATATACATCTGACAGAACTATAATTTTCTCTAAAAAGAACTGGACCTAAAGGTCCAGTCACACCACACCCTAATGTTCATTGTGATCCCATAATGACCTTGAGCAGCAAGTTAGAGGTTTCTTCAATTATTTGGGACAGGAGTAGTGGCTGTTTATAAATCAGTGGTGTCTCTGTCACGGTCTAGAGCGAAATGTTTAAACAATCCTTGTAAATAATTTTTTTGTTTGTATGTTTGTTTCGAGACAGGGTTTCTCTGTGATTTTGGAGCCTGTCCTGGAACTAGCTCTTGTAGACCAGGCTGGTCTCAAACTCACAGAGATCCACCTGCCTCTGCCTCCCAAGTGCTGGGATTAAAGGCGTGCGCCACCACTGCCCGGCCCTTGTAAATAATTTTGTATCCTAGCATCTTAATCTCTAACAGGCCTAGTTAGCACACTACTTTGCTATCTTTGGGGAATTTAGAGGCAGGCTTCCTCAGCTAATATGTCCTAAGCATTGGTGATGCCTTTACATCAAATTTCTACTCTTCTGCACCACCGGTTAGTGGTAGAGTGGGAAGGAACGCAAGAATGCCATTTACAAACTCCACAAAATTAACTCCAAAGAGATCTTACTTCTAAATGTTAAATGCAAAGGGCAAAGCTTCTAAAAGATAATAGACAAACTAGGCATCTCCAAGTTTGGGATCCTGCCTTCCTTACGACTCAAAACCACGTTGATGTGGACCACAAAGATGTTTCTACACACAATTCCCTGCTGGAAATGTTTTTGCACAGATGCAGGCCACAGAGGGAAGGTATTCAGAGGCCAAGACCTGGTTCTGGGGAGTTGCAAGGACCATATGGGACCTCAGAAAACACTGATGGTAGCAGTGTGTTTCTACACTCGCTCAAGGTGGGCGTGTGACACGGTATCTCATGGCTCATGGTTCTCTTCTCCTCATCTTGGAACAGCAACCCCTTACTCACCATGCCGTGGCTTCCAGGCTCACCCATGTTCTCCTCAGAGCTCGCTGCAGTAGTGCTCACAGCACAGAATACAATCCACTGGCGCCTGCCCAGCTTTAAAATCAATCCAGCAGCTTGGCACCAGGAAGCGCCCTGCCTTGTTTCTGACTGGCAGTTTGGCCTGGAGGTCTTGATTGGCTAGTGAGCCTTGAGTGACAAGAGCACCTCCCTGAGCCTTACAGAGTGCTTAAAGACACAGCACAGGATTCCCTGACTCTGGCTTCCACTCCATACCCAGACTTTTACAGATCTGCAGACATATGAATTTCAATATCACTCATGCCTCTATCAGATAAATGACACAGCTGTCTTCCTGCAATCCACAACCACACTGCCTTCATCCTCCTGGACATGAAGTGGCTAGCTAGCACAGCCCATTACACAGAGTGCAGTAGACTGATTCTCCTGTTCAAAAGATGAAAGAGTACACAGAATACTACTGAGTAGAGATATTAGGAAACCAAAGATGATGTTTGTTCTGCGGCTTCAGGCTGACACCAGGAGTCACAGGCACTTCTGACAGCCATGAGAACAACTCAAGCACCAATGACAACTAAGTTGATACATTTTTCTCCTGCCAGAAGATTGTGTGATAGTTACAGACTATGTCCTGTTACAGACTATGACCAGCTGGCAAATTTAGCTCAGGTTCTCAGGTGTCCACCATCACAGAGGCTTTGAGACTGCCACATTCTTATGCTTAAGTGGGTAGAGTCATACCGATTTTTACTATACTTGCTTTATTATTTTAACCTTGTAATTACACAAGAAGAAGAATTCTGAATCCTCTCCTCTGTTAAAAGCCATAGATTTATCCATTATAGGCTCCTTGTCTCATGGGTCAATTAGCCTATAGGTATTTCCATTGGCTGACTCTGGGTGCTGACTGTGGGAGGTATAGCCCTTTAAACTTTCCTGTTGCTTTTCCTGGCACAAAGGCACAGCATGGGTCAGACTCAGCTGGCTACAGCATGTATGCTTGGACTACCACAATCTCAGCAGTAACCTAGGCCAATTCTAGGGTAAACACCATACCCCCTTCATTCTTTTCACCCAATCAGAAGTTGGAGAGGCTGTGGCTTGGTGACCACAGCACTGCTGGTTGAAAGGGTGAAGACAAAACTTATTTTGGTCTCTCCAAGTCTTGGAGCTGCCTGAAGATGGCAGTGGATAGATACACTGCCAGTGCTGGGGTAGGACCATATTTAAAAACTCTAAAAATTTCTTGCTTTGTCTCTACTTCTCTTCATCTACCCTGGCTATTAAAATCCATCTTAGCAACTGTACAGACACGTGAGTAATATTTTCTTGTGCCATGTTTACAAATATTTGCATTTTTACTCCCAATTTTATGCCCAGCTTTACTCTTTCATTTTTATATCTACTACTTATTTCTGAGCACTCATTACTTACCTCTCCACCTGTGGTGCATTTTTCAGATGCTCCTTTGTACACATGACGACACTCTGTGTGTTTTGTGGTTCACTGGTCTGATCCACATTTAGGTGCCATTTTTTGGCTGACTGAGGCATATTGGGCTGCCATTTGTACACAATGACACCATGCTTTCTAAAAGGTTTTAGAGCCGCTTTATGCACAGCATTAGGATTCTCAAATGCTTTCTCTTTAACTATTGATTGCCCTGCTTGTGTACCTCCAATCAACCTATTAGATGTCTGTGTCAGTCTGGAGACAAAGTCTTGAAATAATTTATCTGGTCCCTGTCATACTAGACAACTCCTCAGCCTGTTCTTTAGAAGATGAAAGTCTATGCCAGACCTTCTTGGCAGCTGCATTAACTTGGACATATGCTGTCATATCAAAGTCTAATTGCTGATCTCTGTGTCTCCTTTGCACACTCCGGCCTAGCCTTATTCTGCCTAACTATAGGCTGATTCTGGTATATTCTTAACCAATGAAAGGAATACATATTCAGAGAAGACAGAAGCATTATCCCACAGCAGTGTGAACTTGTGTGATGTGAGCTGATTTAGATCTGTGACATGAAACCACTGCTACAGTCAATGGCCTGTGTCTGAAACCTTGGGATGACCCAGTTGTGTCAATCAGGACTATACACATTTGTAGGCAGACATTTCCTGTTCTGACAGTTTCCAAAAACTGACATGGAGACTTAATATTAATTGTAAATGCTTGGCAGAGAGTTTAGGCGTATTACTAGATAACTCTAACATCTGGCCCCCCCACCCTGCCCACCTCGGCTCAGACTCAGATTCAGACTCTGACTCCAGCCTGGGCCTGGGGGAGACGCAGGTGCCCAAGCGTCTCAAGGCCATGCCACCCACACCCCCCGTACCGACCTCCCCATCGTCCTCCTCCTCCTCCTCCTCCTCCTCCTCCTCCTCCTCCTCCTCCTCCTCCTCCTCCTCCTCCTCCTCCTCCTCCTCCTCCTCCTCCTCCTCCTCCCCCTCCTCAGGCGCCAGCCAGTGTGCAGAGGAGGATGTGGACTACTCGGCCCTGGAAAAGGAGGTGGACTTCGATGCGGACCCCATGGAGGAGTGCCTGCGGATCTTCAATGAGTCCACCAGTGTGAAGGCAGAGGACAAGGGCCGGCTGGCCCGGCAGACCCCCAAGGAGGCAGCCTCGGAGAAGGAGCATGCCGGCCTGACCACTTTACTCCCTGGGCAGAAGAGGAGGGTCTCACATCTCTGCAAACAAGGCAAGGAGACAGAGGCCTCAAAGAGGGTTCCTGTGGCTCCCCCAGCACGGCCCCCCACTGCTCAGGAGGTGTGCTACCAGTGAGCACAGCAGGCACAGAGGGACTCAGCTAGCTGGCTGCAGGGTGCCCTGAAACCGACAGACAGGCACTCCACTGTGCATATCTCGGCCCCTGGGGAAAAGAGGAGGATCGCTCACGTACCCAACCCCCGCCTAGCCACCGCCCCAACAGGTGCCAAGAGGGCGCTACCTACCAGCAGCAGCCAGGCATCCCACGCTCCTGAGCCTGGCAGCCAGCCGCTGAAGACACGCACGTTGTCAGGAATGGCATCCAAGACCACCACCACCGTCACCCCTAAGCGCATCGCCCACAGCCCGTCACTCCAGAGTCTAAAGAAGCCCATTATCCCAAAAGAATTTGGCGGCAAGGTCCCCACTGTGGTCCGCCAGCGCTATCTCAACCTGTTCATCGAGGAGTGCCTCAAGTTCTGCTCGTCCAACCAGGAGGCCATTGAGAAGGCACTGAACGAGGAAAAGGTGGCCTACGAGCGCAGTCCCAGCAAGAACATATACCTGAACGTGGCTGTGAACACCCTCAAAAAGCTGCGGGGCTTGGTCCCCAACACCGTGCCCAGCCTCAGCAAAGCCAGTGGCCGCAGGGTTGTGTCCCATGAGGTGGTGCTGGGGGGCAAATCGGCAGCCAAGACCAGCTTCTCACTGAGCCGCCCCAGCAGCCCCCGGGTGGTGGATCTGAAAGGGAATGCCCTGTACAGCCGTCTCAGGGAATACCTGCTCACCCAGGAGCAGCTCAAGAATGGCTATCCTTTCCCCCACCCAGAGCGCCCAGGGGGCGCCGTCATCTTCACAGCTGAGGAGAAGAAGCCCAAAGACCCCTCCTGCAGAATTTGCTGTCGCTGTGGCACCGAGTACCTTGTGTCCTCCTCGGGCCGCTGTGTGCGCAGTGTGGAGTGTCACTACCACTGGGGGCAACTGCGGCGGAACCGAGTGGCTGGGGGCTGGGAGACCCAGTATATGTGTTGCTCCACTGCGGTTGGTTCTGCGGGCTGTCAGGTCGCCAAGCAACACGTGCAGGACGGCCGGAAGGAGAACCTGGAGGGCTTTGTGCGCACCTTCCAGAAGGAGCTACCAGAAGATTCCCACTCAGGGGTCTTCGCCCTCGATTGTGAGATGTCCTACACTACATACGGCCTGGAGCTGACCCGCGTCACAGTCGTGGACACAGACATGCAGGTCGTGTATGACACCTTTGTCAAGCCTGACAACGAAGTTGTCGACTACAACACCAGGTTCTCAGGGTGACGGAGGCCGACCTTGTAGACACGAGTATCACACTGCGGGATGTGCAGGCCGTCCTGCTGAGCGTGTTCAGTGCTGACACCATCCTCATAGGACACAGCCTGGAGAGTGACCTGCTCGCCCTCAAGGTGATCCATCCACACCGCCTGGGCCTGCCCTACAAGCGCTCCCTGTGGAACCTCATGGCCGACTACCTCAGAGAGATCATCCAAGACAATGTGGATGGGCACAGCTCCAGCGAGGACGCCAGCGCTTGCATGTACCTTGTTATCTGGAAGATCCGAGGAGACGCCAAGACCAAGCGATGACTCCCCACTACCGTGCCCCTCCCTTCCTACGACCCTGGATGCCCTCAGCCCCTATGCCCCATGACCTCTTTTCAAACTGTATAATCAAACATGACAGCTGACCATGTGCTTCCAAAAAAAAAAAAAAAGAAAGAAAAGCTGAACACATGCTTTTCGTTTTTCAGCCATAGCAGGAAAAAGGCTTGCGCCGCTTTAGAATGCCTACTTTCTGGGTCGACCTGACAGGGCAAACTGATTCTTTCAGTGAGGCAGCCCAAATCACTTGCTAGTGTGGTCTGTGAGTGAAGTGCTGCAGCTTGCTTGCTGGCAGGACCTTGAAATGTCACAGAGTTGTGGCAATAAAAATGGCTCCAGCAGTACCTCTGCCATGAGGCTGGAGAGCTAAGGAATGGGCTGGATCTAACCATGGCTTTAGTCCTACTGATACTGCTTGGTAAATTAAAGACTCTTGTAGTCACAAAAGAGACAAATACAGTGAAAGAAAGATTCAAAGTCAAAGAAAACGCCTAAATGGTTTACTATGTGTTAAAAAAATCTATGTAGGCTAAAGGTAAAAGTTCTTAAAAGTAAAAAAGAAAGAAAGAAACAGAGTAGTTAGGTGTGGTGGTACACACCTTTAATCCCAACACTGGGAGGCATGGTAGATTGACCTTGGAGTTGAACTCTGTGACTTAAAGGTGTGGTAGCATGGCCCTTTAATCCCAATACCTGGGGGGGGGGGCAGAGACAGACTGCTCTCTATGAGTTCAAGGACAGCCTGGTCTACAGAGTTATTCCAGGACAAAGTTATACAGAAAACTTTTCTCAAAAAATTAAAATAATAATAAGTGAAATAGAGGTTAAAATAAAGAGCACAAAGATGGAAAATACACAAAGAATATTGATACTGTATGTTATTATGCTCTCTCTGAATTGTTTGAATACTGAGGAAAGAGCAACAGCTTCTTAAAGATATTTGTTTATATATGCTGCTGAACTAAACCAAGACAGATATTTGAAAATACCTTGACTTCAGAATTTGGATCTAAGGATATGATACTTTGGAAAAGATATTCTTCTTTTGTTTCCACAGAGGATGAGACCCTGTGGATTGCTTCTAACCCAATATGGTATGATGAACCACGCCCTCCTGATAAGTTGCTGTGAACATCCTCAAAAAAAACTTTGCTCAACTGCCTACTGAGAGGAACCTAGCACACAGGTTACAACATGAAAGACCTGATTAACAGCACTGCATTACAGCAGGGAGCAGTTTGGAGAGGAAAAACTGTGCCCATGTTCCCAAATATTGTTTATAAATGTTCTTTTACATTTAAAGGGGGATATGATATAGATATGAATAATTTGCATTGGTATGGATTTTAAGGTTAATTTATATATATATTTCTGATATTGATTAAGGTATTGTGATTGTGTAGTTCATGTAAAAATGTAATGTATATAGGTTGTTAAAGGATAATCAATAATAATCAAGCTTATAGTTATGTTAGATTTTCTAGATGTGCATAGATATATTTCTGTTAGATAGGCCTTCTTCATATCTTTCAAAGACTATGGAATATAGCATTTTAAATGTTTTAATAACTTAGGGCTTTTCATGACAATGAGACACGTCTACTCCTGGCAGCACCAATCTAATTCAAGAGGAAGATGGGCATCAAAGAGGCCCTTTATGGCGTTTGATAGCCATTTGGGCAACAAACTGCTCTTGCCTGGACTATTGCGTGAACTGGAAACAGAGAACCCGCAGAGAGAGGACTACAGAACTTGCTTAAAGGTGAGATGATCTTTCGGGGTTCCTGATTCATGAAAGAGTCTGCGAGACATTCTGCAGGACACAGCAGATAGTGACTGAACTGCCTTTGAAATTTCCTGCTTCATGGAAATGTCTGCTGGAAACTATGGGCCTATAGGCCAAAGATGGATGCCCCAACAGTACAGAGGAACTTTGGGTGACTGTCCAGGCAGTGAGATGTCTCTGGGATTTCTAGAGTTTTGTAAGTTGCTTACTTATCATTTACTCAGGTAATATTATATCCTTCTGGAGTCTTTGATGGAGTTGAAGATTAGATAGTTATAGTTTTTTCCTTTGTTATGATAAAAGATAAAGTAGATATAAATATTGTAACTGTAATTCTTACTTGAAAACTGTTTTGTTATATGTACTTTTGTTATGTTAAAGTTAAAGACTTCCTTTTTTTTTTGTTTAAACAGAAAAAGAAGAAATGATGGAGGGAGGTCCTTGGCTAATAAAGAAAGAGCTTGGCCTATTAGGTTAGAACATAGGTGGGTGGAGTAAGCAGAACAGAATGCTGGGGGGAAGAGGAAATGAGCCAAGATGCCACACAGCTCCTCTCCGCGGCAGACACAATGAAGCTCCAGCCCAAACTATGCTAGAATCTTCCTGGTAAGCCAAATCTTGTGGTGCTACACACATTAATAGAAATGGGCCAAGCAGTGTTTATATGAATACAGTTTGTGTGTTGTTATTTTGGGGCATAAGCTAGCCAGGCAGCCAAAAGCTGGGTGGCAGGAACACAGCCTGCAGCTCCTTCAACACAGGGCATTACCAACTGTCTCAAAACATTCACAGCAAGATTATGAAAGGAGATCATTTGTGAGAAATACATAGGGAGAGTGTCCGATAACATACACATTACAATATCATGGGCAGAATATAGACATTAGTGATAGAATATTTTTAAACGCAGGCTGGTCTCTGGGGCATAGAGTTTAATACAATAAAAGGCAACATAAGATGTGAAGTTCTGCTCCTCATCGGAACCTTGTGGAGCCTTGCCAGTATGGACGTTCACCTTCCTAGACATGGACGGAGGGGGGAGGACCTTGGACTTTCCACAGGGCAGGGAACCCTGACTGCTCTTTGGACTGGAGAGGGAGGGGGAGAGAACTGGGGGGAGGGGGAGAAGGTTGGGAGGAGGGGGAGGGAAATGGGAGGCTGGGAGGAGGCAGAAACTTTTATTTTCTTTTCTCAATAAAATAATAAAAAAATTATATATATATATAAAAGATGTGATGTTATCTCGTAGTTGCTTCCTGCTGATAAGGGGAAAAGTTGTAGGTCTTGACTTGAAGGCTGGAGCATAGTGGAAACCCATGGAAACCAGGGAAGAGCAAGGCTGCCTCAGACTCTGTGAGGCCTGCAGGCAGCCTTGGAACAGTCTGTGTCAAGAGAACACAATAGGGATTCCTTGGGTGAGAGCTGCAGAGAGAGCTGGAGGGCTAGGTGCACAGCTGTGGCAAGGAAGCTGCCTAGCAATCTCTAACTCCTTAAATGTTTATAAATCTGGTGGAATAAATACATGTTAATGGAAGACTAGGAAGTTAAGGAATCTCAAAAGAAGAAACTTTATCTCTTAGGTGCACACTTGAAATGTTTAAGTGCAGAGTTTTGGTAGATTAGAAAAAGGCAAACTAAGCCAGGAAGACAGGGAATGTTCCTCTCGCCCACAAAAGAATTAGGCAGGTTGGAAAACAAATTACAAACAAATAATACTTAGTGGAGTTCACTTTTACTTGTGACAATGATGCTGTATCTAATTCGATTTCTTGAAGCTCATAAGAATAATTCTTAAGAGGCAAAAATTTAGATCTATCAGGTTATAGCTATTTGTGGTCTTTACTGAGATCCATATTGTGGAAGAAGCAAAGAGACAGCTATTTTGCAGCTATATTTTATCTATACCTGTAAGGTAAATAACACTTAATAAGAAGACAACTATACAGGTAAAGAAATAGGTCCCTAGTATCAGAATGAAAAAAAAATGTTTAGAGTTCAATGAAGAGTGAAGGTTTTAAATGTATCGAGCAAGCAGCACCACTTTTTTCTGGGATGGTTGGGATGGCCATGAGTGTAGGAGAGCACCAGGTTGCTGATACCTGAGCAAGCTGGGATAGACAGTGAAAGAGCAAATCTATCTTTTAGCTCATACATTATAATCTGCACTGAAGAGAAGCAGTACAACATTTCCAAGATGTGCCATTGGCACATTCCTAACATGAAAGGGAAATAACACAAAAACAGGGAAAAATCAAGGAAAATCCCCCAATCCCCACTGTGAATGTTGTTATTAAATAAACAGGTTTCCTGAGCTCCTCAAATGTTAGAATAAGGGTGCCTTTTCTTCTGAGAGGGCTAGCTAGATTTTAAAGTCATAGTTGCTTCCTTGCAGAACCAGTACAGTTCATCCAGACCTGCCCACTATCTGTCTCAGGGCTTCATTATGTTTTTGGTATGTGGGTTTTTGCCTGCCATTTTCTGTGCACAGTACCAAAGAGACCATAAAAGACCATCAGATCCATTGGGACTGGAGTTACAGGAGATGGTTAGCTACCATGGTTTCTTGCAATGAATCCTTTTCGTTTTTAACAACAGATAGTGCTCTTAGCTGATAAGCTGTCTCTACAGATGGTTTTGTATTTAAAGTTTATTTTTATACATTTTACTTAAAATGTATTATATCAATTTAATTCTTCTTTGTTCTCTTTTCACCGGTTCGTAATTTATTTCCTTCCAATTTCCTCTTTGTTAAGCATGTATGACTAAATGTGTATAAATACATTGTAAAATCTTTTGAGGCCATTTCTGTTGGTTGTGTATATATAGATATAGGGCTGAACATGTTCCATTGGATACTCAGTTAGTTAGCTCATCCCTGCCTGAGTCAAATTCTCCCAGTTAAATGAAAACTCCTGTCATTAAAGAACAAAATGATCTGACCCCACAGTGACCTAGGCTTATTTGGGTAGGAAACATTATCAAAATTAGGAAACCCTTGGTGCAAATACCTCATCAGACACTTGCTGGTGTAATTAATGACTCTAAAGTTCTGAACCTGCAGTGAACACTCTGAACACTGATCTCAGCCAATCACAGTCTTTCTTGGAACTCTGGGCCTCCCTCCACACCCTATTCACCATTCTCCTTTCAGATAACTTAAAAATCTTGAAGTTTCTCCTCCACTTTCTTACTACCATGACTACATGTCTGTGCCACTGTGTTTGACTTAGATTGCACCAGCGTCATTTAGTCAGGCATAAGAAAGACGAGATGAGTAAAAAGAGCATTACCGTTAACTATATTACAAAAGCACTGATCTCTGTAAGCCTGGGTTTTACTATCTTTAGAATCAATTCAGAACTATGTGCTCGTCCCTTGATTAGTTATAAGTGACTCAATGATAAAGAAAAACTGTCGTTTTAATAGTTGAAAGTAGTAGACATTATGGAAGAAGTATTGTGTTTGATGGGAGCCATTTTGTGACTTGAATTAGGACCAGAGTCTGTCCCCTGGCTTCCTAACTAACCGGGCTCAGACACTCATTCTCATTAAGCCAATTAAAAAGACATGTTATCCAGGTGTGCTGTGCGCATGTATTATGCATACACTCTGGAGACAGTGTGTGAAGACCTCACTCATGTCCTAGGACAGTCTAGACTACCAAGTGAGGTTTGGAACAACCAGAAATTCATAAACACACACTTCAAATTAAAAATATATATATATTGAATTATAAAAATTAAAATTATGAATTGATCCTGTTATGAGTATAAAATGTCCCTCTCCGTCTCTTGTGATTGATTTAAGTTTGAAGTCAAGTTTGTTAGAAATTAGTATGTCTCAATCCTGAATATCTACGCCCCTAATATAAAAGCACCCACGTACGTAAAAGAAACATTACTAAAACTCAAGGCAGCCATCAAACCGCACACACTAATAGTAGGAGACTTCAACACTCCTCTCTCGCCAATGGACAGGTCAATCAGACAGAAACCCAACAGAGAACTAAGAGAATTAAAGGAGGTAATGAATCAATTGGACTTGACAGACATCTATAGAATATTCCACCCAAATAGGAAAGAATATACCTTCTTCTCTGCAGCACATGGAACCTTCTCGAAAATTGACCACATACTCGGTAACAAAGCAAACTTCCACAGTTACAAAAAAAATATTAGTAATCACCTGTGTCTTATCAGATCACCATGGATTAAAGTTAGAATTCAACAACAACCCTACCCCCAGAAAGCCTACAAACTCATGGAAACTGAACAGTCAACTACTGAACCACACCTGGATCAAGGAAGAAATAAAGAAAGAAATTAAAGTCTTCCTTGAATTCAATGAAAATAAAGAAACAACCTACTCAAACTTATGGGACACTATGAAAGCAGTCCTGAGAGGAAAGTTCATAGCACTAAGTGCCCACTTAAAGAAAACAGAGAAGGCACACATTGGACACTTAACAGCCCACCTGAAAGCTCTAGAAAAAAAAGAAGCAGACTCACCTAGGAGGAGTAGAATACTGGAAATAATCAAACTGAGGGCTGAAATCAACAAAATAGAAACACAGAAAACAATCCAAAGAATCAATGAAACAAAAAGCTGGTTCCTAGAGAAAATCAACAAGATTGATAAACCTCTATCCAAACTAATAAAACGCCAGAGAGTGAATATGCAAATTAATAAGATCAGAAATGAAAAGGGGGATATAACCACAGACACAGAGGAAATTCAAAGAATCATTAGATCTTACTACAAAGGCCTGTATGGCACAAAACTGGAAAATGTAAAAGAAATGGACACGTTTTTAGATAAATACCATATACCAAAGTTAAACCAGGACCAGGTGAACAACCTAAATAGACCTGTTAGTCGCGAAGAACTAGAAGCTGTTATCAAAAACCTCCCTACCAAAAAAAGCCCAGGACCTGATGGTTTCAATGCGGAATTCTACCAGAACTTCCAAGAAGAGCTAACACCTATACTCCTTAATGTATTTCACAATATAGAAGCGGAAGAGTCATTGCCAAATTCCTTTTATGAAGCTACAGTCACTCTGATACCAAAACCACACAAAGACTCAACCAAGAAAGAGAATTACAGGCCAATCTCACTCATGAATATTGATGCAAAAATCCTCAACAAAATACTGGCAAACCGAATCCAAGAACACATTAGAAAAATTATCCATTATGATCAAGTAGGCTTCATTCCAGAGATGCAGGGCTGGTTCAACATACGAAAATCTATCAATGTAATCCATCATATAAATAAGCTGAAAGAAAAAAACCATATGATCATTTCATTAGATGCTGAAAAAGCATTTGACAAAATTCAACATCCCTTTATGATAAAAGTCTTGGAGAGACTAGGGATACAAGGGTCATACCTAAATATAATAAAAGCTATATACAGCAAGCTGACAGCTAACATCAAATTAAACGGAGAGAAACTCAAAGCCATCCCACTAAACTCAGGAACACGACAAGGCTGCCCACTCTCACCATACCTCTTCAATATAGTGCTTGAAGTTCTAGCAATAGCAATAAGACAACATAAGGGGATCAAGGGGATTCAAATTGGAAAGGAAGAAGTTAAACTTTCGTTACTTGCAGATGATATGATAGTGTACATAAGTGACCCTCAAAACTCCACCAAGGAACTTTTACAGCTGATAAATTCCTTTAGTAATGTGGCAGGATACAAGATCAACTCCAAAAAATCAGTCGCCCTCTTATACACAAAGGATATGGAAGCAGAGAGGGAAATCAGAGAAGCTTCACCTTTCACAATAGCCACAAACAGCATAAAATATCTCGGGGTAACTCTAACCAAGGAAGTGAAAGATCTATTTGACAAGAACTTCAAAGCATTGAAGAAAGAAATTGATGAGGACACCAGAAAATGGAAGGACCTCCCATGCTCTTGGATTGGGAGGATCAACATAGTAAAAATGGCAATTCTACCAAAGGCAATTTATAGATTCAATGCAATTCCCATCAAGGTCCCATCAAAATTCTTCACAGACCTTGAGAGGACAATAATCAATTTTATATGGAAAAATTAAAAAACCCAGGATAGCCAAAACAATCCTATACAATAAAGGATCTTCTGGAGGCATTACCATCCCTGACTTCAAACTCTATCACAGAGCTACGGTAATGAAAACAGTGTGGTATTGGCATAAAAACAGAGAAGTCGACCAATGGAATTGCATAGAAGACCCGGAATTTAATCCCCAAACCTATGAACACCTCATTTTCGACAAAGGAGCTAAAAGTATACAATGGAAGAAAGAAAGCATCTTCAACAAATGGTGCTGGCACAACTGGATGTCAACCTGTAGAAGATTGAAATTAGACCCATATCTATCACCTTGCACAAAACTCAAGTCCAAATGGATCAAAGACCTCAATATCAGTCCGAACACACTGAACCTGATAGAAGAGAAAGTGGGAAGTACCCTACAACAGATGGGCACAGGAGATCGCTTCTTAAGTATAACCCCAGCAGCACAGACACTAAGGGCAACATTGAATAAATGGGACCTACTAAAGCTGAGAAGCTTCTGTAAAGCAAAGGACACTGTCACTAAGACAAAAAGGCAACCTACTGACTGGGAGAAGATCTTCACCAACCCCGCAACAGACAAAGGTCTGATCTCCAAAATATATAGAGAACTCAAGAAACTAGACTTTAAAATGCTAATTAACCCAATTAAAAAATGGGGCACTGAACTGAACAGAGAATTCTCAAAAGAGGAAGTTCAAATGGCCAAAAGACACCTAAGGTCATGCTCAACCTCATTAGCAATCAGGGAAATGCAAATCAAAACAACTTTGAAATATCATCTTACACCTGTCAGAATGGCTAAAACCAAAAGCACCGATGATTGCCTTTGCTGGAGAGGCTGTGGAGGAAGGGGTACACTCATCCATTGCTGGTGGGAATGCAATCTTGTGCAACCACTTTGGAAATCAGTGTTTCGGTTTCTCAGGAAATTCGGGATCAACCTACCCCAGGACCCAGCAATACCACTCTTGGGAATATACCCAAGAGATGCCCTATCATATGACAAAAGCATTTGTTCAACTATGTTCATAGCAGTATTATTTGTAATAGCCAGAATCTGGAAACAACCTAGATGCCCTTCAATGGAAGAATGGATGAAGAAAGTGTGGAATATATACACTTTAGAGTACTATGCAGCGGTAAAAAACAATGCTTCTCGAATTTTGCATGCAAATGGATGGAAATAGAAAACACTATCCTGAGCGAGGTAACCCAGACCCAAAAAAGATGAACATGGGATGTACTCACTCATAATTGGTTTCTAGCCATTAATAAAGGTCACGGAGTGTATACCTGGTGAACCTAAAGAAGCTAAATAAGAAGGTGAACCCAAGAAAAAACATATAGTTATCCTCTTCGCTAAGGGAAGTAGATAAAATTGACGGGGAGAAAATTGGGATCTTGGGGGTGGGGTGGGTTGGGGATAAGGGGGGGATGGGGAGAGAAAAGGGGAGGATTGGGGGGAACTTGGGGAAACAGGAAGATGGTTGGATAGGGGAGCAGGGAAGCACATATCTTAGTTAAGGGAGCCACCTTAGGGTTGGCAAGAGACTTGAACCTAGAGTGGCTCCCAGGAGCCCAAGGTGATGTCCCCAGTTAGTCCCTTGGGAAGCGGAGGATAGGGAACCTGAAATGACCCTATCCCATAGCAATACTGACGAATATCTTTCATATCACCATAGAACCTTCATCTGGTGATGGATGGACATAGAGACAGAGACCCACACTGGAGCACTGGACCGAGCTCCCAAGGTCCCAATGAGGATCAGATGGAGGGAGAACACGAGCAAGGATGTCAGGACCACGGGGGTGCACCCACCCACTGAGACAGTGGGGCTGATCTATTGGGAGCTCACCAAGGCCAGCTGGACTGTGACTGAATAAGCATGGGATAAAACCGGACTCTCTGATCATGGCGAACAATGAGGTCTGATGAGAAGCCAAGGTCAATGGCAAGGGGTTTTGATCCTACTTCATGTTCTGGCTTGGTGGGAGCCTAGCCAGTTTGGATGTTCACCTTCCTAGACATGGACGGAGGGGGGAGGACCTTGGACTTTCCACAGGGCAGGGAACCATGACTGCTCTTTGGATTAGAGAGGGAGGGGGAGAGGAGTGGGGGGAGGGGGAGAAGAGTGGGGGAGGGAAATGGGAGGCTGGGAGGAGGCGGAAACTTTTTTTTTCTTATTCTCAATAAAAAAAATTAAAATTATGAAAAATTTAAAAACTAAAAGTCAAATATATAACTCAAAAATCTAGCCATATAATACCTAATAATCCCATTAAAATAGGAAAAGATAATCACAGAGAATTCCCAAGTGAAGACTCTTAATTGGCAAAGACTTTGAGAAATTGCTCAACATACTTAGTCATTAGATATACCATCATACACCTGGTAGAGTAAATAAGATCAAAAACACTGAGGACAGCATTTGATGGAGAAGATGTGGTGTTAAGTGGGACATTCCTCCATTGCTGATGGAAGTGCACAATTGTGCAGTAAACTTGAAATCAATATGGTGGTTTATCAGAAAATTGGGAATCAGTCTACTCTCAAGATCCAGCATTATCACTATTGGGTACATACCTAATGTATTCTCAATCATAATACAAGGATACATGCTCGACTATGTTCATAGCAGCACTATTCTTAATATCCAAATCTTTATACAACCTAAATGCCTCTCACCACCGTTGAGTGGATACAGAGAGCACAGTCGGAGTGAGCCTGTGCTCAGGTACACCCCAAGCATTACCTCTGCCTATTTGATTGGGTTTTAATGGGAAAAGGTTCCTCCCTAACAATCCAATACTCAACAGCTCTCTCTCTCTAAATGCCTGATTGTCCAAGCCTTACAGTGATTTCGTTTTAAGTAGCAGAATTTTTTGAAAATCTGTGCATCATTTGAAGTCACCACCATTCAAGTCTCCTAATTGAAAGTTTTACAGTCATCAGGGAAGCAGACTATGATCACATACAGAGAGTCATTCTTCATGTCTGTAATTTTCCTTTATCTCCTTAAAGGAGGCATAAACTCCAGCAGGGGTCCACCTGCCCTGTAAACTTGGAGTATCCCATTACTGACTATTTACCAACTTTGGGCTAAACTCAGGTTTGTGATTTCATTAAGAGTCTGTCACTTTTTAAACACTTATATTTTCAGTTTCTCTCCTGAAAATTTTTTGTACTGTTCCATTGTTTTATGGAGATTTGGGCTCAAAGACATCTTTGTGCATATTTCTAAGTTGGTTTCTGATGCTGCCCATATTGTATTTCTTTTGGGTCATAAGAGGTGAGGAAAAGAAGAACTTAGGATCTCCCATTCACACCTTACTGCTATAATGACATGTTCACTAGGCTGAATAGATGGCTCAGCAGATGAGAACACTGGTTGCTTATCCACAGGGCCTGACTTTGTTTTCCAGAACCCACAAAACAGCTCACAATTCTCTTTAACTCCAGTGAAAGGGGTCGTATACCGTCTGATGGCCTCTATTTTCACCTACACTTTATAGTCAGTATAATCAATGACAAACTCAAGTCATCAGACAGCAGCAAAAACCTTTCTGTACTGAGAAATATTATGGTAGTCATTGAGGTTCTGAGAAAATGTGACGAACACGTGTTTAGTCCTAAGGATAACACATTCTACAAAAAAGGGAAAAACAAAAGAAGACATGGCAGGTTATCTGTTTCCTTGAACATACGCTTTATTATTTAACTTGTTGTCTTTCCTCTTTTCTTCAATTAAATCATGTTTACAATCTTAAAAATGGCAATAATTTTCTGATAGAATCTTTCACTTTATTAGGGTACTGACTTATTGGGACATGTGTGTGGTGTACAAGCCTGGCAAACTAGTCTTGATTACCATATGAGGAAAGCCAAGTGTCCACCCCAAAAACTTGCCTTATGGTCTTCACATATGTGTCAGGGCTAAAATTCCATAATTATAGCACACAAACATATAACAGAAACTTTCTTCAAATAAATTTCATTGATGTTTCATTACCTGGCATCTCTGGATAATCCCCTTAGAAGGAAGCACTTCATGATGAAGTGAAAAATGGATGTATCACCCTTTCACAGACAGCATTACTTAAAAGGAATGAATATACACTGTCGAACATTAAATAAATGTTTCGCTTAGATGATGGACATCTCATTCTATATATTTAAGCTGAAAAATACCTATCACTTAGTAAAAGCACAGTGGGAGATGTACAAAAATCACAGAGATAAAACAAAGAGCACAAAACAAATTTCATTGAAAGGATTTGCTAAATGTATAGAACACTTTAATATCTCTCACTAACCAGAAATTGCAATGGAGAAATGTCCACCATCAGACTTGAGTGAAGATAGTGAAAAATTAATCTTCTTTATGATGAAAAAGATATGAAACAAGAATTTCTAGACAATGAAGACCACTGCGATGTCTAAAGTCTTTACCATATTATTTACATTAAAAAGGTTTTTTTTCTTTCATGAGTTCTTCCCTATATTCTGATATTAAGATGATAAAAAATAATGTCTTTAACATATACACAGGGCAAAGATATAGACAAGCAGTTAGGACAAGTTCATCATCAGGATGAAGGTCAGGTTTTTGAGAACTTTCTGTAGTCCTGCCTGCAACAGGAATACCCAATGGTTTAACCTTCCTGGGAGCAAGCATGAATATTTATTTTTCCAAACCAAGGCACACTAAAATAACATGATTAAAATTAAATAAAATTTTTAAACAATTTTTCACTCAGGAATGTTTTTCTCCTCTAAGCATTCATTCCTGTAACCCAGGTGTTGTGGTATTAAAGGCTTATTTCAGAGTTTTTCTCAATGATGATTTGGTTCATGCAATAAAAAGAAAGAATGTAGATTTGAAGTTACAGAAATTAATCATTTTCAATTAGTGGCATCATTTGGGAAAATTTAGAAAATATTGTCATACTGGAAGAAATGTCATGGGTTTTTTACTGAGAGTATACATTCACACACCGTTTTAAGTTCCTATACCTGGTTCATGATACAGGCTAAGTATATGAGTCCTTCACTTCCCAGTGTAGGTATTATGTCTGACACTTCTTGTGACAACACTGTCAAAGTGATCATGTAACTGTCTGGAAACCAGAGTCACATTTAACGCTTTTATTAAGTGAACTAGACATTATAATTTATCACAGACACAGAAGAGGCACTCATACCCATCTACCAAATTTTACATCTGGATAAGTAATAGGGGAAGCTTTGTTAACCAATCATCTTAAAGAAGTGGAATCTAGGTAAGGCATGGCTTCCTGGAGCCCAGGAGAAAAACTGGGATAGACCAGGTGCTTGCTATCTGGGTGATTCCCATGGGACAGAGTGGAACTCGCACTTTCCATTCTTGTGGCACGAATTTCCCCTTATAATAAGTAAAAATATAATTGCTTATCTTTAATCAAGCCTGGTTATTTCCTGAATCAAGCTAAATTCTACAGATAGTGTATTTATATATTTGAAGAAAAGTGCAAAATCAAAAACAGTTACCTTATCATTGAATTCATAGGACTTCTGTCCATATAATTTTGCAGGTGCGAACAAAATAGAGCCTTCATAATGCTTGAACAGATATGACACTTGCAGACTTTTCTTCTCAGTCTTATGTAAGTAAATGTGTATTGGATGAAGATATTTCAAAAACATTTATAGTCACAGTCCCTTTAGTAGGAATCTTCTGAGGTCCTCAGAGTACTGTGATATGCAAAGGCATTAATAGACTTCTTTTCCACTAAAAGTTTACTCTTGTAAAAAGACTACCAAGAAGAGGAAAACTTTACCACACTGATTGCACTTAAAGCGTTTGACAGGCTGGACTGTGGAGGCACACCCCTGCAATCCAGCACTTGGGAGACAGACACATCTCTGTGAGTGTAAGGCCAGCCTCTTCTATTTGTGAGTTCCACAACAGACTCCAATGTTACAGAGAAACACTGTTTCAAAAAATCAAAAAAACGTTTCTTTGTAGTATGATTTTTTCTCAAGATTTAAAGCCTGATGACACATACAAAGTCTCTACCACATTGGCTAAAATTGTAGGGTTTCTATACAGCATGTGTTCCTAGACAAATGTGTACACTTCTACGACTTGCAACGGCCTTAATACATTGATTACATTTATACGGTTTCTCTCCAGTGTGTTCTTTTATGTGATTTTAGACTCCTGCATTGTGAAAAGGCTTTACCACACTGATTACATTCATAGGGTTTCTCTCCAGTATGTGTTCTTTTATGTGATTTTAGACTACTGCATTGTGAAAAGGCTTTACCACACTGATTACATTCATAGGGTTTCTCTCCTGTATGAAGTCTTTTATGTGTTTGTAGAGTACTGAATTGTGCAAAGGCTTTATCACATTGATCACATTCATATGGCTTTTCTCCAGTATGTGTTCTTTTGTGAACTTGGAGATTCATGATGCATGAAAAGGCTTTACCACATTGAATACATTCATAGGGCTTCTCTCCAGTATGTGTTCTTTTGTGTATTTGGAGTTTGGAGCGCTCTAAAAAAGCTTTATCACATTGATCACATTCAAAAGGCTTCTCTCCAGTATGTGTTCTTTCATGTCTCTGAATCTCACCATGAGTCGCAAAAGCTTTATTACATTGATTACATTTATAAGGTTTCTCTCCAGTATGTGTCCTTTGATGTACTCGAAGATGATTGTTCTGTGAAAAGGCTTTACCACATTGATTACATTCATAGGGTTTCTCTTTAGTATGTGTTCTTTCATGTATTTGGAGGTTACAGTGTTTTGAAAAAGCTTTATCACATTGATTACATTTATAAGGTTTCTCTCCAGTATGTGTCCTTTGATGTACTCGAAGATGATGGTTCTGTGAAAAGGCTTTACCACATTGATTACATGTGTAGGGTTTCTCTCTAGCATGGGTTCTTCTAAGTATTTGGAGACAAGTGGTAGCTACAAAGCCTTCATCATATTGAATAACATCATACGACGTCTCTGTAGAATGAATTTTTTCATGGCTTTGAAAATGATTGTAACATGCAAAGGCTTTATCATATTGAGTATATTCAGAGGGTTTCTCTACATTATGGTTTCTCTCATTCCTGTGAGAATAATAGAGACATGTAAAAGATTTACCATGTACATAACACTGATGCATTTTAATATCTGTATGAATTAATTTTATAAATTTGTTTTATTGTTAAAGGAATCAGATTTTAAGTTTTACCTTCGTGATGCTCTCCTTCAGTATGAGATGTTTTGTGTCTTTGAAGAACCTTTGATGGTAAGGGTTTTTTTTATAAATGACCCCCATTTAGAGTATCATTTTATATAAGATTTTTGTGCACATATGAGTGGAATGAGACGAACTCAGTTTTAAATAACCTTACATTCCTTTTTCATTCTTATGTTTTCCTGTAGTGCAGTACCTACCACAAGAAAGTGTACTACGACAAACAAAAGTAAGTACATAGTCCAACACTCATAGGGCTTATCTTCAGTGTGAGTTTGCTGATGTCTTCCCAAGGAAGTTTCAAAACCAATTAAATATAAACATATAGCACACTCAACCAATCTACTCAGTGTTGAAATACTATATATCTTTCCTATCTTCTAATTATTCTGAAAGAGATACAGTCCCTCTTTCCATGTTGGTAGCTGACTTGTGAAATATGACATTCTTAATAAAGGAAGAAGAAATAAATACTTGTACATTGAATTCACAAAGTATGACTTTCTGCTCCTCACGGACATGTGGCATAGGAATCAAGGTATCTCCACAAGAGCCTTTTTTTATTCTCATGACCCAACTCTTTCAATAAGTTTGGCAAAGGGGCAGGAGAGATGGCTCAGTGGTTAAGAGCATTGCCTGCTCTTCCAAAGGTCCTGAGTTCAATTCCCAGCAACCACATGGTGGCTCACAACCATCTGTAATGAGATCTGGTGCCCTCTTCTGGCCTGCAGGCATACATGCAACAGAATATTGTATACATAATAAATAAATAAATATTAAAAAAATAAGTTTGGCAAAGTCACAAGTACATGAGTAGCACTGGCTTTAATAGAGACTATTTATTTTTTGGACAGTTTTAAACATATACTTAATATCTATTCAATGTGTCTATGTGTGTTATCTGAGTGGTATGACAGTAAATGGGTTAGCAGCTCTACAGCATAATTCTCATGGTAGTATCACTTAAGACATTGTTTCCTTCTCTTCTGTTTAGAGGAATGCACACACATTTACCTCATATTGAGGGATATGATTTTATGAGCAATTAATAATAAACCATATACTTTATGGCATGCTTATTTGTACTAATGTTTTCTTTAAATCTTCCAGGACAAATTAAATTTTCTACAGAGACAAATATACACCAAGTTGCAAATACAATTTACCTTCCATGTTTTCCAGCACTTTGGCAATACTCTTCAAAATTACGGTCTCCCCAATTGTAGCCTAAAATAAAGGAACAGAATGTGGATAATATATTAAAGGATATTGTACAAAATTGAATACCTTAAGTGAACTATGCCTTAGTTATTTGGTTCCTTCTTACTCTTTCTCCAACAAAAAAATAAAAAAGTTACAATAAATAATACAGGGTAGTCCCCTTATTTTAAATGTAAAGGAAGGTTCTCAATCTTACCAATAGCGGTGAGGTTCCTGTATGTCTCCAGCATTACATCTTTGTACAGATTCTTTTGGGAAGGATTCAGCAAAACCCACTCCTCCTCTGTGAAGTCAATGTGAACATCCTCAAAGGTCACTGAATTCTAGAATAATCCAACCAACAGTAAAATAAAGTGTGATCCTGACATTGGATACTTCTTTTACAATGATATATATGTATATTGCTGCTGCTTCCCACACTTCTGCCATGCCATTGCATTAGAATATAAAGAAAAGTCACTGTAGAAGGAAACTGAAGAAGAGGCTCATATGTGCCATTCATTGGCCCTTTAAAAAGGATACAGCCTTGAGAAAGAAATGCCAGTATACAGACAGAGACAGACAAGCAAGCAGATCAACACTGCTGAGAAAACACTACAGAACTAGTAAGAATAATGATTATCTCGGAAAAGGATGGCAAAATTGGGTAGATTCACTTGTGCCTTTAATCCCAGTGATCAATGTAAAAGCAGATGAAATAAATTGAGTTGGATGTCAGTCAAAGCCTATGCAATGACTTGCAGGTAAGCCAGAGTTACAAATTAATAAAACCCAGTATCCATCTATAATCATTTAATAAAAAATGTAAAAGGAAATCAGAGGTTTTAAATGAAGTTCTTACAAAAAGTTTTGCATTTGCTTTAGTTCCACATTCATCTTCCAGAACTTGCAGTGGCCCAGGTTAAACTGTTCCATAAGAAGATCTTAAAAGGGAGTGCATGTTTAACACTTACAAGTGGACCAAAGAAAACTTCAGCCCTGCAAATGATGATCATAAACAACATAGAGTAAGGGAGATGGGTCAGCAATTCAGCGGTCTTGCTGTCCATGCAGATAAGTGGGCACAATTGCCAGTACTAAAAGGGACTTGTAATTATCCATTACTTCAACTTCATGGGTTCTGACGCCTCTTGTGACAACCATGAGAAACAGGCACACCTATGGTACATACCCTTGTATATAGATACAACCTCATATTCGTTGAAAGCATTCAAAACAACAACAAAAAATAGAGGCAGGGAGAAAGTCACACCCCTGCAGTGCCATGATTCAGACAGCAGAGGTATTGATGTCATGGATACTACTCTCCTGGGAAAGGGAATGATACCCTCCACCAAACTTCAGATTTCAAGAAGTTCAGCATCGAAACTTATTCTTGAAATGTACAAAAGTCTATATTCCAGGCTCATCAGACAGTAAAAGAATACAGAAAAATATATAACAAGCATGTTGCTCCGCCATTAATCCCCTTTGTGCAGTAGCCAGGATCATTTGTATTTCTAAGTTGAGAACACCATGGTCTAAGGAGCTACACTGAGGACCAAGAGCTACACAGAAAAAACATTGTCTTTCAAAAACAAAAGTAAAAACCAAAAATTAAAATAGAAATCAGGATAGCAAAAGGCTTAAGAGTAAACGGAAATTGCTTCAACTGCATGTTTTGTCATTGAGTGATACCATGTATAATGGTGGTGAAGTCATAACATCAAGACACACAGAACCAGAAATGGGTTCAGGCTATGAACATGTAAATTCAATCCCCAATATAGGAATTTCATCCAAAAGATTTCTCCTACTCAATGTTCTACAAATACTTGAGGTCTTTTGCTTCTGAACAAGTAAATCCAAACTACAAAGACAAACATGATGTGTACTCACTGTAAGTGGATATTAGCTGATGAATCAAGACTTATTACTGTACAATCCACAGACCCAGATATGGTAAGTGACAAAGATGGTTGTAGCAGGGGGTGCATGGATCCCAAAGATTCTGTTAAATAGACTAAATATTGTGGGAGTTCACAGAGAAAGAACAGGGAGGATCATAAGTGTAAATGCAGGTATGTAGGGGAAAAAACACAGCAAGAAATTAATAGAATAAGAAAGCTTTCAATGGTTGATGGTCAAACAGTGCACTAACAACTTCCTGCAATCTTTGAGGGTGATTATAGTGAGGACTCCCTATAACTCAGAAATATGGAGCCTGTACTGGCCATCTTCTGTAATCACATAAAGTTCCCAGGAGTGGGACTATAAAACCAAGCCATTCACAAAATATTTGACACACACGTGTGGTGTATGGAAGATATATCAGGAAAATGGTGGCTCAAGATTTGTGTAGTGGCTAACCAATGACTGGCCCAAATTGAGGCCCAACATGACTGGGAAGGGCGCCTAGATGGGCAGGATCCAGAAGTTAAATGGCTCAAAGAACTAGGGTAGAAACAAATTCAAGTAACAATAAAGAAAAAAGTAAAAGTAATGATACTTAATTCCATATCCAATAGCTCTCCAGGTTTTCAATCTTGTTCAGGTTTGTCAAGAAAATCACACTTCATTTTCTTAGGCTGGTTCCATTGCACATTAGAAGCTCTCCTTGGCAGGTAACCTATGAACCTGAGATCTCTAACATCTTGGATAATTATAGAATTCCAACCTTCCAACATTAAGACTCACTCAAGATCTTCAGTACCCTTCCATAGGCTTTGGGTCAATACACTAACTCTGCCCTCTGCAGTACACACAGCTGGTCTTCTAGACTCTGGCTGGCTCAATTCCACTGCTACTGCTGTTTTGGTGGTCATCTCACAGCGCTGGCCTCTCCAGACACTGGGGTCTTCTGTTATAAATGGGTTTCACCTTCACCAGTGTTTCTCATAGAATCTCCTCAGGGTGCCGCATCTCTTGGTCTGACCCTTACAGTCCTGGGCATTCAACTGCCAATGACACTGCACCTTCAGTGATGCCCTTTCCTGACCTCTCACAGTGCCAATCCTTACATCCATCAATACCTTCACAATATTACCACCTGGTGAAACACATTAGAAACTCCACCTACCTGTTGATGTACAACTGTGGCTACCCCTGGAAGACAGTTGCTCTGTGCTCTTAGAAAACACTTCCAGACATTTTCACATCAGTGATGCTGGTCTCGTAATCATCACTAAATTTTTAGCTCTAGCCGTCCAGCATTAAGCATCCAGCAGAACCATATTTTGCTTAAATACTTCTGATAACTTGCTCATCACAGCTGATTCTTCAGCCCCAGCTAACAAGAAACAGAATATAATGCCTTTCTTTTATCCTTAACTTTTAAGCCACGTGGCCCCAGCTGTTAGGTTCTGCTGCTTACCAGGGTTGGAACATGGCACCTTGTTTAATTCTATCTTTACCAGCTTTGTGCTTTTGGCTGTATAATCGTGGATGTCCTGAAACTTGATGTGTGAACTAAACTGACCTTGAACTAACAGAGGTGTGCAGGCCTCTTTGTTCAGAGTACTAGGATTAAAGTCAATGTGCCATCACCCCCTCAGACTATGAATCCCTTTTATTAAGTATCTTCAGTACAGTTATGACTAACATCCACTTGGCAGAGTCTATATTATGCTGTGTTGAGGATTCTTCTTCCCAGGGAATTAATCAAAATCTTCTTACTTTAGCTTCAGGCAGATTTGTTGAACCAAGGCACTTCCTTCACCAAAATATCACAAGAATCATTTGTAAGAAACATTAAAATTCTCTGAAACCTCTTGAGCTGGCCCCTGATATTTCATTTCATTATCAAGGTCACTCTCTCCCATGCTCCTCCTAGTATGACCCTGTATGCAGTGCCAAATGCATTCTTTCCTTTTTGTAAGCCAAAGAATCAAAGACCTTATGATTCGAAACAAAAGCACGGTTAGGACTAGCACAGCAATACTCTAGTCCCTGGGATTAACTTCTGTTTTAGTTTTTCGTTTTTTTTTTTTTTTGGTAAAGAGACACCATGACCATAGAAACTCTTATAACAAAAGTATTTAATTGAGCGGGCTCACATATAATTTCAGAGGTTGAGTTAATTATCATCATGGCTTGAAGCCTGTAAGCTGGCAGCCAGATGTGATACTGGAACTGAGAGTCCTTTGTTCTTGACTAAGAGGAAACAGGACATAGTCTAACACACTGGGAAGTATCCTGAGAATAATGGACAACAAAAAAGCACAGTAACATTCTTCCTCCAACAAGACCATGCCAACTCCAGAATGGCCATACCTCCCAATACTTCCTCTCCATAAGAGATTATGGTGCCAAATATATCCAAACTACCACAGTGGTATAGCTGAGTCTTGAGGTAGATAGATTCCCAATTATCTGAGGAATTGCCATATTGACTTCCATACTGTCTATTCAGGTTTGTATTCCCAGCCCAATCAGAGAATGTTCCATTTTCTACATATTTTTGCCAGTATGTGATGTCATGGTGTTATTGATCCTAGCCAATCTGACATGTATAAGATGAATCATTAAAGTAGTCCTGATTGGTATCTTCTTGATAGCTAAGGATGTTGAACATGTATTTATGTTTTTTTAAGCCAGTTAAATTTATCTCTTTAAGATTCTTTAATTTGATGTGTACCACATTTTTTTTTATTTGTGTATGTCTAGTTTCCTCAGTTCTATTTCATTCTGAGCAAATATATCTGGAACCTCATAGACAAACATGATATTTACTCATATATATGTGTGCATATCAGCAGTTGAGAAAAGAATAATCACAGCACAATCCACAGACTCAGAGAGAGTAAGTAACAAGAATGGCTGTAATAGGGAATGGATGGAGCCCACACGAAAAGAGGAAATAGACTAGATACTATGGGTGAACAAGGAATATAAACAGTAACAATTATGGGATAAAAGGAGGGATAGATGTAGAATATACAGGGAAAGATGACTGTAAAAGGAAAACTTTTAAGGTTGATGTGTAAACCTAATACAGTAGAAACTTTTCGCTAGCTAAGAGCACAACCGTAGTGAGGACTCCCAGTAAGTAAGAATATGGAGCCTGAACATGTCATCTTCTCCAATGACATATAGATCCCTGTGGTGGGAATAGAAAAGAAAGCCAGCCACAAAATATCTGACACACAGTGTGTTGTCCCGAATATATACCAGGAAATTGGTAGCTTAAATTCTTGTAGTGGCAAACTAATGACGGGACTAACTTGAGGCCTGAGGAAAAAGAAGCAACCCATGACCAACATTGCCTGGATGGCAAGGAATGAGAAGTTCAATGGTTCAGAATTTAGAGTAGAAAAAAATACAAGTAACAAAAAAATAATAATCAATATAATGATTTCTAGCTCTACTCTAATAAAATCAAAGAAAATTTCCTACCCTAACTATCAACAGATGGCCTTCCTCTGAAAACTGATAGTGGCAGATGCAAAGAACTTTACTAACCACTAGCTAAAGCATGTGGAAGCAAGCAGAAATTTGGTTGAGGGTTTTTTAGAAGCCAGATGTGTCAAGAACATGGAAAAGACCACACTTTACAGAATCAACTAGGCATGGATCATAAGGGCCTAGAGAGCCTGAGAGAGCAATTATGGAGCTTGCAGTGTTTGAGTTCTATCTTCTCAATAGAGGTTGCTTTGCTTGGTGTTTTTCTGGCACTGCTTACTGTAAGAGTGTTTCTGACTCTTTTGCTTGCTCTTGGGACTATTTTCCTTCTAATCGATTGTGTAATCATGCATGGACATGAAGGTTTGTGTCTAGTCTTATTGTATCTAATCAGGATGTTTGTTGGCATTTCAAGGAGGCCTGCTCCTTCTGAAGCAACAGTGGATCTGGGTCAGTGGGAATGTTGGGACTAGGGGAGTTTAGACAGGGTTGAGGCTGTGGTCAGATTGTACTGTACGAGAGAAGAACAAAGAGAATAAACAGAAAGAAATAAAAGTGCTTTGAATCTAACTTCACAATCTTCACAATCTTTAACAGCCAAAATGTGGTTCAAATATCCAAAGCCTCTTCTGATACTCTACATAAAATATTGTCTTGTGACATCTTTTAAAATCAATAAACAAAGTGAACTTTTCAGACATAAAATGAAACAGGATATATTCCATTTAAAAAGAGAGGAATATGTCTGTCTGTGTTCCAGTCCTGATTTCAGGCAGAAATCCCATACTCACATACAGACCACACCAGGCAAAGAACAGGTAGGCCACCAGTTCATAAAACATCTTCATTCTTTTAGTTTCCACAGTCACAATCTGCAAACAACTCTCCAGCCATCACCCCTGAGACATATCCCCAACACCCAACAGCAGGCCAGGACAGCAAGTAGAACAGGTAGTTGAACTCAGGCAAAACTCCTGATAAAGCAGAGTCCACGTTAGTCATTTGAAATCCAGGCAGCCTGTCCACCCCTGGATCTCCTCCCCTCTTTGAATACCTCCACCAAACATTATTGCCATCCTACCTGCCTTCTTGTCACTGTGTCCTAGCCCCCAAAAGAGTGGAGATGTTCTGTTTGAACAAGACACACCAGCTGTGAGAAGGCCATGTAGGCCTCTTGTGCACTGACATGTCCACTCCCAAAGTTCCTAGCACGATGGAATCTTACCCTAAAGCACCTTGCTAGGCTTTCTCTCTAGAGCAAGGGATTTTCTTTAATGGTGACAATCTACTTGAAAGTTTCTGCCACTTAATAGGACCCAGAGTTTTTTCATTACCAAAAGGACTTTTTCATATCTTTCTCTCCGAGTTGTTTAATTTTCTATTGTAGACCTGAATCAGTCATCTGTAAAAACTATCTACTGAGTCAATACCTTTAAAAAATCAGCCTCTCCTTTTTAATTTCAGCTTAATCAATTTTCAGGTAATGGAGAAAGTAAGGATTGTTTGGCACAAAAATATAATCCAATGACCTCTAGATTAATTTTTCATGGAATCTATTTCCAACTGAACTCCTATGAAGTCCACCTTCACTGTCTGCATTCCTCTCAACTCTCCCATCTGTTCAGTCCCATAAGAGTGACTGGTGAAGCTCTGTGTATTTGTTTTAGGGATTTTGCCATCTCAATCTTAATATCTTCAACAATTCTTCAAAGGCATCAATTTCAAGTTCTTTGCAGTAACAATATCACTTTGTTGTACCGCATTTTCTTATAACTTCCTTGTTATCTGCTGCGACTTAATTGTAATCAAAAGCATCTCCATGTTTACTTGACTGATACTGCAAGATCACAAAGCCATGATCATGGAATCTTAGGATAGAAATTTAAGATAGAAACTGAAGTTAAAAAAAAAATACAGGGAAAGATTTATTAGCTTTGGCTGGAGAGATGGCTCAGTGGTTAAGAGCACTCACTGCTCTTCCAGAAGTTCTCAGTTCAATTCCCAGCAACCACGTGGTGGCTCACAACCACCTATAATGAGATCGGGTGCCCTCTTCTGGCCTACAGGCAGGATAGTGCATAAATAAATTAATTAATTAAAAAAAATTATTTGCTTTTTCTCTCAGTTTTTCACTGTCTCAATCTCAGCTAGCCCTCTTATTCAGTCAAGCTTTACTTGCTTTTGAGTATTGCCAGACTCAAGGAAAAAGTCTTCCTATATCAATCAACACAATTTCTCACAGACATAGTAATTAGTGATTCGGAGTGGGCATCCCCTCAACTGATGTTTCCTCAGAAGACTCTAGGCTACCTGCATCATGCTGACAGGTGAATCTAATTCAAAGAGACTATAATAAATGAACAAGTTGATAAAATCAAAACCAGTGCATTCACCATACCAATCACTTAAAAAGAAGAAAAACATTATAAAGATAGCAACAATTAGAAAACACAGATCTCCCTAGAAATATAGCAAGCCTCTAAATTCATGAAAAAAAAAACCTAAAACTGTCCGGCCACAGACAGCACCCAAAACAACAAAACCACAAGGAAGTCACATTAATAAACTAAATTTTCTGAATACAAAAACTACTTTATGCTGGAGGGGAACACTCCTCCACTGCCTGTGGGCAAGCAAACTTGTACAACCATGTTGAAAATCAGTATTTCACTTTCTCAGAAAATTGTGAATCATTTTACCTCAAGAACCATCAATAACACACTTTGCCATGTACCAAAGGATGTCAATTAACCCACAAGGGCATTTGCTTAACTATGTCCATACAGCATTATTTCTATTAGCCAAAACCTGGAAACATAGATGCCCCTCAACCAAAGAATGGATAACGAAAATGTGGTACATTTATACAATAGAGTACTACTAAGTGCTAAAAAAAAAAAAAAAAAAAAAATGGCATCTTGCAATGGAAATGGATGGAAGTAGAAAATCCCATCCTGTTTTTGAAAACCCAGACTCAAAATCAAGAAAAGAGTATTACTCAATCCAAAGTAGATAGTACTTATGAAGCAAAGGAAAACCAGTCCCTAGTTCACAACCACAGAGAAGCTAGGTAACAAGGAGAACCTAACAGAAACATATGTGGATCCACCTGGACAGGGGAAATAGGCAAGATCTCCTGAGTAAACAGGGATAACAGTCCTGTTAGGCAAGGTCATTACAGTTTACAGAGATCTTGTATTTCGGTTGAAATAGTAAAACTACAGCAATTACGGTGCATGAAAAAATTCAGTTATTCTCCAGATGTTTAATTGCTTTTGTCTGTGAACTCCAAAAAATGGCCAGTCATGCCATTTATAAATCATTGAAAACTGATTATAAAACTTGATATTACTAGTTTTTATTGGCCGCTTTGAGTACCAGCTAAGTACCCTCTCAGGTTTCAGAACTGGGTATCTATGGCAAGCAAGGATCTCAGGGTAAAACATTTAACTCAAGTACATTACCTCTGCATATTCTTTATTTTTCATGCTAGAGGAAAAATGAAGGGAAGGGGGCCTGGAGGAGAGGAAGAATAAGGAAAATAAGAAGGAGAGGAAGGGGAAGTAGTAGAAGTAGGGGCGGCGAAGAAGAGTAAGAGTAGGTGCAGATCTTTTGAGAATTCTAGATTTTACAGACAAGGTTGGAAAAATCCGTAGGCAAGGACAATAATAATAATATGCATATCAAGATCACAAAAAAGTGGCAGGTAGAACCTGACAAAGCAGTACTCCAGAACAGGTGACCTGACCTAGGAAAGAGCCAGCATGCAAAGGGAAGATTCTGACATTCCAAGCCATTAGATAAAGTTAGTAAACATCCCTGAATCCTTGACTCACCCATACTCCTCTTCTAATCTCTGCTGTGATACACACCTCTGGGAACACCCAGGATTAGCACAGGTGGGGCACCCAGGTTCGCACAGGTGGGGCATGCTGCCTTCCAGCTGAGTGTCTGTCTTCTATAGAAATTTCTACGTGATCTGTTAGCAGGTAATTTTGTTGGATTGACTCTGTAAATTTGAGTGCTAGAAGAAAGAGTGAAGCCATTGCTCCCAGGCCTCATTGTGTGGGGAAATGGAGCAAGGTCAGTCCACTGATCAAGCAGAGGTTGCTCTGCTGTGGTGTTCTGGGAATGAGGCCCATTTCAAAGTGAAGAATCTTGGCTTAACAATGTTTTTACAGATAAGATGGTGACTTTTCCACAAGACAAGTGTTCCCACAGCTCTGCAAAATAGGTTGTTCCATGTGGATGAGTACATATACAGTTCCCATGGATCTGCTTATTGGTCTGTGCATTGACTGTATACTCTTGTGGGCGCCAATAAATTTTAACAGCTACGAAAGCAGTACATCTCTCATGATGCTTCCTTCCCTCCCCTTTCTGCACTCTGCCTTCAACAGGTACAGAGTAGGTAAATGGACTCAATTCTTTAACATATCTCTCTTCAAATATGAGTCCCCAGGAAGAGTCAGATGGATTAGAGGACTCTCCTTAACTGGTCTATTTTTCCTTCACAATGTCCAGTCAAAGCCTAGCCTGGAATAAATTGCAAGAATGTTTTCCCATCACTGCGCAACAGAGGCAGTACTATTTGTATTTAAAGCAATTCTCAGATACATAATGTATGGGCAAGCCTGAGCTAGAAAAAAAAACTGATATAAAGAGAAATCAAAAAAAGTCAATAACTCTCAGGATAAACATGAATATAATGTTTAAAACATGTGGGGAAGAGAACAAAATAGCCATTAGAACAGTAATGCATATAAAGAAAGAACATTTGAAGGACAATTCAAATAATAGGCTTTTTAAAAAAAATTGAAAATAATGTATTTTAATATCATTAAACTGCTAGAGAGATGGCTCAGCAGTTAAGACTGCTCTTCCTGAGGACACAGCTTCAATTCTCAGCACCCACATGGCAGCTTACAACAGTCTGTAATTCCTGTTCCAGGGGATCTGACAACTTCACACCAATATTTGTTATGGTTTTTGTCTCTCTCTCTCTCTTCTTTTTTTTTTTTTTTTTTTTTTTTTTTGGTTTTTCGAGACAGGGTTTCTCTGTGGCTTTGGAGCCTGTCCTGGCACTAACTCTGTAGACGAGGCTGGTCTCGAACTCACAGAGATCTGCCTACCTCTGCCTCCTGAGTGCTGGGTTTAAAGGCGTGCACCACTATCGCCCAGCTAGTTTTTGTCTCTAAGAGGCAAGCCACATCCACTCCTGGCGAACCCTACTCCCCCCCCCATCTTAGATTCTGTCTGTCCCCTCCTGGTGTGCGCTTCCCTTGCTCTGCTTCCCCTCTTCTTTGTCTCTTTCTCCTCTTCTTTCTTTCTCTCTCCTCTAAGTAATAAATCTCCAATTGTATTTAGCACGCGTTTACGTGACTTCTACCTGCCACCTCCTCACACCCGCCCTCATGGTGGGACAAGCACGCCCTGCAGCCTGTGGGGTGGCTCTCCGGGGACCCACTCCAGGGTCTGGCACCCACCAGCCTGCTTGGGACTGGCTGCCCTGTGGGCCTGCCTACTGCCACCAGCACTTCTGGCCGCCAGCTTCTCAGGTCTCGCCAGCATTTTAGAAATGTTCATAAACTTAAATAAATCATAATTAATCACTTTTAAAAAATCAGTAAGATAAACCTCAGGTATATTGACTTTGAAAAGGAGTAGGCCATTCCCTTTTAGATGGCATGCCCCGATAAAAGACAGAATGATATTGCTCACATGCTGATGTTTGCTGCTGAGATCTGGAACCTGACATACAGAGTTACAGTCAATGGCCTGTTTCTCATTCCTTCCAGCTGTATTAACTGGATAAAGCAGGATTGAACATGTCTGCACAGGACAGTTACCTAATTTGAAATTCAATATTCAATGGCTCAAGCTAACCTTCCAATTATAAACTCACAAATCAGGACAGTCTTCATTCACATGACATGAATTAGTACATGCCGGAATATTAAAATATATTACTGAGGGGGGAATGATGGCACATGTCTTTAATCCCAGCACTTGGTAGGAACCGGAAGGTGGATCTTTGTAGGTTCAAGGGCAACCTTGTCTACTAGAGTTAGTTCCAGGAGAGGCTAAAAAGCTACAGAGAAACCCTTTCCCCCCAAAAAAAATTACTGAAACTACCTTTGTTAGTTAAGAATTTTATGGATGTGAAGAAATACAATGAGCATTATAATCCGTATTAAAAACATTTAATCAGAAGGGCTCATTTAGACTTCCAGAAGTTCAGTCCATTGTCATTATGGTGGGGAGAATTATGTTGTGCAGGACAATTTTGCTGCAGGCCACAGGAAGTTGACTGAAATGCTTGGCAGTATTCAGAACATAGGAATTCTCAAAGCCCATCCCCAGTGCCACACTTCGTTCAACAAGACCATACAGATTCCAGCAAAGCCACACTTTGTAATGCACCAATCCCTATGAGATTATAGAAGCCAATAACATTGAAACTACCACACTGCCACAATCAGGTCCTTTCTCAGACTGGTGACTCCAGCAGCTGATTTCCTTCCATTTCCTCTGCGGTGCACTCAGTAAATATTCTTTCTACTCTGGTCAGAAGGAAGAAACCATGTTCCACATGCAGATCCTTCTCCTGTGAGTGTAATGAATAGTTGACTTCATGACTCAAGTGGGTAATTTTAAAAGTCTGAGGCCACACAGTCATTTAAGAATTTTGAATCATTACTGGTGGTGGTGACACACGCCTTTAATCCCAGCACTTGGGAGGCAGAGGCAGGCAGATTTCTTGGATTTCGAGGCCAGCCTGATGTGTAAAAGCTAGTTTTGAAACAGGCACCAAAGCTACAAGAAACCTTGTCTCAAAAAAAAAAAAAAAGAATTGTAAATAAAGACAGGAAGGTCATTGCCCTGGACTGCCACAGAATGAAAGCGAGGTCTCATATAAAAACATAAGAGACCATATCTCAGCAATATTTTTGTACAATGCTGGAAGGGCAGCTATTCTAGAATATGTATTTCCAGTGAGAAAAACACTGAAGAGATTAGTAAAGAAAAAATCTGCCTAATGATGGCATGCATCCATCACTGGCAAATGCTCAAAGAGCAGAGAATCTAGAATAAACATACACTGCCATCCTTGAGTTTCTTTTAGGTGCAGACTCTAGCTTACACTTTGAAGAAATTAAATAGCTATGGGAAACTGCAAGTCTTACCAGTCAGGGAAGGGGGACACTCACACAGCAAAGATATTGCCACAATTATGTCAAAAGTGTGTAAGTGTCCTAAGCAGCAGGTCATACTTACTGACAGGGCCCTACGTGCAGGGCCAGAAGGTGAGAAAGACAGGAAAACTGGAACTAAAGTATGACAAAAACTGAGACAGAGAAGTCTTGTATATGCTATGCCTTATTTTATATAAGTTTCTGAAGATGAATAGCTTCTTCTATACCATTTGTAAGGGGAAATGGGAGAAAATAGGAGACGTCTAGGAAATCAGCAGAAATTACCACACAATGGGACAAACTCAGACTTGATCAAGCAATGGAACACAATAGCAGGGTGGTGGTGGAGCATGGCTTTAATCCCAGCACTCAGGAGGCAAAGGCAGGCAGATCTCTGTGAGTTCTAAACCAGCCTGGTCTAGAGCTAGTTCCAGGACAGGCTCCAAAGCCACAGAGAAACCCTGTCTCGAAAAACCAAAATAAATAAATAAATAAATAAATAAATAAATAAATAAATAAATAAATAAAAATAAAATTTGTTCCAGGACAGAATTCAAAGCTACAGAAAACGCTGTCTCAAAAAAACAAAGGCAATATCAAGAATATTATGGACTTTGACCAAAGTGGCCTTAGGACTATAGCTCACTATGGTGGGAAGAGTTGGGTTCTCCGGATCTGAAGAACCTCTCCAGAAAGACACTGGTTCCAGATCCTTACCACCTCTCCCAAACATATTCCCGGTTTCAATGAAGGAGTTCTATTTTATTCTCTATAACTCAGGACCTAAGGCAAAACCCCAATGCCTAGACACTCACTAGGCTGTTCCTAGCTGGTTTTGAGAATGAGCTAAGTTCCTTCTCCATGAGTTGGACCCTAAATGGAAAGACAGCATTGATATGGCCAGCTCTCAACACAACAGCATTTTCCTTTTCAAATGACTGTCACTTAGACGGGCAGTGGTGGCGCCAGCCTTTAATCCTAGCACTTAGAAGGCAGAGGCAGAGGCAGGCAGATCTCTGGGAGTTTAAGGCCAGCCTGGTCTAAAAGAGCTAGTTCCAGGATGGGCACCAAAGCTAAAGAGAAACCCTGTCTCAAAAACAAGACAAAAAAACAAAAAAAAATGACTGTCACTTTTCTCAGCATATACATCTGGAAGAACTATAATTTTCTCTAAAAAGAACTTAACCTTTAAGTCACAGCATACTCTGATGTTAATTATGATCCTATAATGACCTTGAACAGTGCAACACAGGTCTGTTTATTGATTTAGGGACTGGAGTAGTGGCTGTTTATAAATCGGTGGTGTCTTTGTCATGGTCTAGAGTGAAATGTTTAAACAATCTTTGTAAACAATTTTGTATCCTAGCATCTTAATCTCTAACAGGCCTAGTTAGCACACTACTTTGCTATCTTTGGGGAATTTAGAGGCAGGCTTCCTCAGCTAATATCTCCTAAGCATTGGTGATGCCTTTACATCAAATTTCTACTCTTCTGCACCACCGGTTAGTGGTAGAGTGGGAAGGAACGCAAGAATGCCATTTACAAACTCCACAAAATTAACTCCAAAAAGATCTTACTCCTAAATGTTAAATGCAAAGGGCAAAGCTTCTGAAAGATAATAGACAAACTAGGCATCTCCAAATTGGGGATCCTGCCTTCCATGCGTGTCAAAGCCACCTTAATGTGGACAACAAAGAGGTTTCTACACACAATTCCCTGCTGCAAATGTTTTACACAGATGCAGGCCACAGAGGGAAGTTGATCAGAGGCCAAGACCTGGTTCTGGGGAGTTGCAAGGACCACATGGGACTTCAGAAAACAATGATGGTAGCAGCAGGTTCCTACACTCGGTAAGGGAGGGCCTGCCATACTGTCTCCAATGGCTCACCATCCTCTCCTCCTCATCTTGGAACAGCAACCCCTTACTCACCATGCCGTGGCTTCCAGGCTCACCCATGTTCTCCTCAGAGCTCCTGCAGTAGTGCTCACAGCACAGAATAAAATCCACTGGCTCCTGCTCAGCTTTAAAATCAATCCAGCAGCATGGCGCCAGGAAGTGCCTTGCCTGATTTCTGACTGGCAGTTTGGCCTGGAGGTCTTGATTGGCTAGTGAGGCTTGAGTGACAAGAGCACCTCCCTGAGCCTTACAGTGTGCTTAAAGACACAGCACAGGATACCTTGGCTCTGGCTTCCACCCCAGACCAAGACTTTAACAGATCTGCAGACATATGAATTTCAATATCACTTATGCCTCTATCAGATAGATGACACAGCTGTCTTCCTGCAATCCACAACCACACTGCGTTCATCCTCCTGGACATGAAGTGGCTAGCTAGCACAGCCCATTACACAATGTGCAGTAGACTGATTCTCCTGTTCAAAAGATGCAATGGTGCACAGAATACTAATGAGTACAGATTTTAGGAAAACAAAGGTGATGTTTGTTCTATGGCTTCAGGCTGACATCAGGAGTCACAGGCACTTCTGACAGCCATGAGAGCAACCCAAGCACCAAATGACAACTAAGTTGATATCTTTTTCTCCTGCCAGAAGATTGCGTGATAGCTACAGACTATGTCCCATTACAGACTATGACCAGCTGGCAAATTTAGCTCAGGTTCTCAGGTGTCCACCATTACAGAGGCTTTGAGACTGCCACATTCTTAAGCTTAAGTGGGTACAGTCATACCGATTTTTACTATACTTGATTTATTATATTAACCTTGTAATTACAGATTAAGAAGAATTCTGAATCTTCTTCTCTGTTAAAAGCCATAGATTTATCCATTATAGGCTCCTTGGCTCATGGGACAATTAGCCTATAGGTATTTCCATTGGCTGACTCTGGGTGCTGACTGTGGGAGGTATAGCCCTTTAAACTTTCCAATCTGCCTTTCCTAGGTCCACAGCACAGCATGGGTCGGACTCAGCTGGCCACAGCATGTATGCTTGGACTACCCCAATTTCAGCAGTAACCTAGGCCAATTCTATGGAAAACACCATAGCCCCTTCATTTTTGTCACCCAGACAGAAGTGGAAGAGCTGTGGCTTTATGACCACAGCACTGTTGGTTTCAAGGGTGAAGGCAAAACTTATTTTGGTCTCTCCAAGTCTTGGAGCTGTCTGAAGATGGCAGTGGATACACTACCAGTGCTGTGGGAGGACTATAATATTTAAAAAACTAAAAAATTTCTGCCTTGTCTCTGCTTCTTTTCAGCTACTTGAGTACTATTTCCTTGTGCCATGTTTACAAATATTTGCATTTTTACCCCCAATTTTACCCAGCTTTACTATTTGCTTTTTAAATCTTCTACTAATTTCTGAGCACTCATTACTTACCTCTCAACCTGTGGTGCAGTTTTCTTGTGGGATCCCTCACATGCTTCCTTGTACACATGACCACACTTCTGTGTGTTTTGGGGTTCACTGGTCAGACCCACATTTAGGTGCCATTTGTTGGCTGACTGTGGCATAATGGGCTGCCATTTGTAGACAACAACTCCTTGCTTTCTAAAAGGTTTTAGAGCCGCTTTACGCACGGCATTAGGATTCTCAAATGCTAGCTCTTTAACTATCAATTGCCCTGCTTCTGTACCTCCAATCAACCTATTAGATCTCTGTGTCAGTCTGGAGACAAAGTCTTGAAATAATTTATCTGGTCCCTGTCATACTAGACAACTCCTCAGCCTGTTCTTTAGAAGACGAAAGTCTATGCCAGGCCTTCTTGGCAGCTGCATTAACTTGAACATATGCTTTCATATCAAAGTCTAATTGCTGATCTCTGTATCTCCTTTGCATACACCTGCCTAGCCCTATTCTTCTAACTATAGGCCAATTCCGGTATATTATTAACCAATGAAAGAAATACATATTCAAAGAAGACAGAATCATTATCCCACAGCAGTGTGAACTTGTGTGATGTGAGCTGATTTAGATCTGTGACATGAAACCACTGCTACAGTCAATGGCCTGTGTCTGAAACCTTGGGATGACCCAGTTGTGTCAATCAGGACTATACACATTTGTAGGTGGAGATTTCCTGTTCTGACAGTTTCCAAAAACTGACATGGAGACTTAATATTAATTATAAATGCTTGGCAGAGAGTTTAGGCGTATTACTAGGTAACTGTAACATTTAAAATTAACCCATATTTCTTACCTATGCTCAGCCATGTGGTGGTACATTTATTAGCATGACACATTCATCTCCTTATCTGTCTGCATTTGGTTTGTGAGTTCTCTGACACTGTTTTTGTTCTTCCTGGAGTCAACAGTTTGGTTTTCCTTCCTATACTTTGTTACTAATAATGACATCAACACATTGTCATAGTATAAAAGATATTCCACAGTATTTATTTGCGAAACAAAACAAAAATCTACAAAAAACCTTTTCCTTAAATATTCATTTGCTCAAGAGAATCCCCGCAATTGTATACCCAGTAATCTGGTCTGTCTTCATTCACATGACATTCATTAATACATTCTGGGAAATTACAGAATCCCTCCCTACTATGAGACACAGAATTATGCAGTAATTATACAGTTATCATTTTTAGAGATCGACCCATCAGAATCAATGATTCTGTTGTGATGGATTTAATCAAGACGTGAGGCATATCGGCATGATTGCCTTGTAAATGAACTGGATGATTCCTACTACAGAATTTTCCCATAGCTTACTCTCATCTGTTACTTTTTTGGGATATATCGCTCATAGTTTAGCATGATTTGGTCTCATTTTGGGCACAATTTCCCCTAACTATGTGTAAAAGCAGGCACAGTATCACAAAAAAACCTCTTCCCCATTACCCGATCTTCATTCTTTTTTATAATGTATACACAGAACTATAAATTCTTGTGATTATCTTTATTGGCAGTCATTTGGCCAGCAGTAAGTGTCCAGGCAAAAGTACTTCATTAAAACCATCCAGAGATTTCAAGGGGCATAGAAATACTACATTCATAAGACTGTAGTTTGATAGACACTCAAATAGACAGAAAAATAAGTATACTCTGATTTTACCGCATTTACAGACAAGAGATTGGCCTAAAGTAACCTTGCTGTGAAAGACTCATAAATCTTCATACTCACCTTCACCTAAATTTTTAGATGACTTTAGTCCATGAGATTTACTACTTATGTTTTACTTTCCCAGATAGCGAGAAAAAGAATTAAATATCTGCCCACAGCCCAAAGAAGACAATCCATCTTTTTCGGAGGCCTCCAGACTTACACTACCAATGACCAGAGTGGCAGAGAGGCATCAAAAACCAGATCTGATAATTTAGAGCTTCTGTACCTCTTATCAAGGTTTATTTTGGGGTTAAACTCCACTAAACCATTCAGCGTTTAGAAAGATTTGATATAGGGCGGCCGCGGGGGACAAAGGGCGGGCGGATCGGTGGGGAGGGGGCGGGGCGCGGCCAGGCCAAGCCCGGGGGCTCCGCACGCTGCAGCTGCCCCCGGGCGCCCCCGCCCCCGCCCTTGCCGCGGAGCCGCGCGGAGGAGCGGTGCCCGCGAGCTAACCGGAGCCAGCGGCCCGGAGCCAGCCGGCGGGCGTCCGGGAGGCGGCGGCGCAGGGAGGGACCCGAGCGCGCACGTGGCCCCGGCGGCCGCCTTGGCGGACAGCGGCCCCGCGGGGGGCGCGGCGTTGGCTGCCCCGGCTCCCGGGCCGGGCAGTGGGAGCACGGGGCCTCGTGTCTACTTCCAGAGCCCCCCCGGGGCGGCTGGCGAAGGCCCGGGGGGCGCGGATGATGATGGCCTGGTGAGAAGGCAAGAGAAGGTCACCGTCAAGTACGGCCGCAAGGAGCTACGGAAGCGCCTCAACCTGGAGGAGTGGATCTTAGAATGGCTCACGCGTCTCTACGACTGCCAGGAGGAGGAGATCCCAGAGCTGGAGATAGATGTGGATGAACTCTTGGACATGGAAAGCGATGATACCCGGGCTGCTAGAGTGAAGGAGCTGTTAGTTGACTGTTACAAACCCACTGAGGCCTTCATCTCTGGCCTGCTGGACAAGATCTGGGGCATGCAGAAGCTGAGCACACCCCAGAAGAAGTAAGGGTCCTGACCCAGATGACCATGGCTCCCACAGTAGCAACAGCAATACCAGGGGACCCTGCGGCCAGGCCTGGTGCCATGAGCAGGGATCCCTGTGCCCCTGTCTAGGGGCCACTTCCCTTGCCCTCAGTTTTCCATTTTGGGTTTTTTTTTATTGTTATTAAACTGATGGGACTTTAAAAAAAGAAAGAAAGAAAGAAAGATTTGATATAGCAGTGGGAAGTCTGACTAATAGGATCTGAGCAGAAAGAATAAATAAATTAACTCACATACATCCTTTTATCATGTCCTGTTTATTCTTTCTATGGCCTCTGTATTTACTATGCTGTTCATAGTTCTTTGCTGTTCCTGGTGGTTATGCTGTGCTTGCTGTTCCCACCGAGCATGAGGTTTCCAGCCTATATAACCCACACAGACATTAACAGTCATCTCTACATGCACTACAGAATCATAAAAAAAACAGGTAGGAAGGATCTGACAAAGCAGCCCTGCAGGAAAAGTGACACCACACAAGAAGGGCCAGTATCCAAGGGGAAATACCTGACATTCCAAACCTTTGGATAGGATCAGTAGACTTCCATAAACCCTGGACTCACCCAAGCCCCTCAGCCCAGTCTCAACTTCAATAACACTCAGGATAAACAGGAATATAATGTTTAAAAAAAGTGGGGAAAGAATACAATAGTCATTAGAACTATTTAAAGAATGCATTTAAAGAAATGAAATTTGAAAGACAATACAAAATAATGGGCTTTTTAAAAAGATGAAAATAACGTATTTTAAAATCAATAAGATAGGAGCTATAGAGATGGCTCAGCAGTTAAGAGCACTGACCCAGCTTCAATTCCCAACACCCACAGGGCAGCTCAAGGAGGTGGTGGTGGGAGAGGCCCCTGCCTTTAATCCAAGGACGCCTTTAATCCCTGGACTTCAGAGGCAGAGGCTTGTGGCTCTCAGGAATTTTGAGGTCAGCCTTATCTCCAAGAGCTAGTTCCAGGACAGACTCCAAAGCCACAGAGAAACCCTGTCTCAAAAAAAATGCAACACAAGAAAAACAAAGGCGATCTCAAGAATATTATGGATTATGCCCAAATTGGCCTTGGGACCATAGCTCACTGTGGTGGGAAGAGTTGGGTTCTCAGGATCTCAAGAACCTCTCCAGAAAGGCACTGGTTCCGGATCCTTACCATCTCTCCCAAACATTTTCCTGGTTTCAATGAAGGAGTTCTATTTTATCTCTATAACTCAGGACCTTAGGCAAAACCCCAAGGCCTAGACACTCACTAGGCTCTTCCTGGCTCTGCCAAGAGATTCCTGGTTTTGAGAAAAAGCTAAGTTCCTTCTCCATGAGTTGGACCCTAAATGGAAAGACATCATTGATATGGCCAGCTCTCAACAAAACAGCAATTTCCTTTTCAAATGACTGTCACTTCTCTCAGCATATACATCTGACAGAACTATAATTTTCTCTAAAAAGAACACCCTAATGTTCGTTGTGATCCCATAATGACCTTGAGCAGCAAGTTAGAGGTTTTGTCATTGATTTGGAACAGGAGTCGTGGCTGTTTATAAATCAGTGGTGTCTCTGTCATGGTCTAGAGCGAAATGTTTAAACAATCCTTGTAAATAATTTTTCTGTTTGTTTGTTTGTTTTTTTCGAGACAGAGTTTCTCTGTGATTTTGGAGCCTTTCCTGGAACTAGCTCTTGTAGACCAGGCTGGTCTCAAACTCACAGAGATCCACCTGCCTCTGCCAAGTGCTGGGATTAAAGGCTTGCACCACCACCGCCAGGCCCTTGTAAATAATTTTGTATCCTAGCATCTTAATCTCTAACAGGCCTAGTTAGCACACTACTTTGCTATCTTTGGGGAATTTAGAGGCAGGCTTCCTCAGCTAATATCTCCTAAGCATTGATGATGCCTTTATATCAAATTTCTACTCTTCTGCACCACCGGTTAGTAGTGGAGTGGTAAGGAACGCAAGAATGCCATTTACAAACTCCACAAAATTAACTCCAAAGGGATCTTACTCCTAAATGTTAAATGCAAAGGGCAAAGCTTCTGAAAGATAATAGACAAACTAGGCATCTCCAAGTTTGGGATCCTGCCTTCCATACGACTCAAAACCACGTTGATGTGGACCACAAAGATGTTTCTACACACAATTCCCTGCTGCAAATGCTTTTCACAGATGCAGGCCACAGAGGAAAGTTATTCAGAGGCCAAGACCTGGTTCTGGGGAGTTGCAAGGACCATATGGGACCTCAGAGAACATTGATGGTAGCAATGGGTTCCTACACTCGCTCAAGGTGGGCGTGCTACACTGTCTCTCATGGCTCATGGTTCTCTCCTCCACATCTTGGAACAGCAACCCCTTACTCACCATGTCGTGGCTTCCAGGCTCACCCATGTTCTCCTCAGAGCTCCTGCAGTAGCGCTCACAGCACAGAATACAATCCACTGGCGCCTGCTCAGCTTTAAAATCAATCCAGCAGCTTGGCGCCAGGAAGTGCCCTGCCTTGTTTCTGACTGACAGGTCGGCCTGGAGGTCTTGATTGGCTAGTGAACACTGAGTGACAAGAGCACCTCCCTGAGCCTTACAGAGTGCTTAAAGGCACAGCACAGGATTCCCTGACTCTGGCTTCCACCCCATACCCAGACTTTTACAGATCTGCAGACATATGAATTTCAATATCACTCATGCCTCTATCAGAAAGATGACACAGCTATCTTCCTGCAATCCACAACCACACTGCCTTCATCCTCCTGGACATGAAGTGGCTAGCTAGCACAGCCCATTACACAGAGTGCAGTAGACTGATTCTCCTGTTCAAAAGATGAAAGAGTACACAGAATACTAATGAGTAGAGATTTTAGGAAACCAAAGATGATGTTTGTTCTGCGGCTTCAGGCTGACACCAGGAGTCACAGGCACTTCTGACAGCCATGAGAGCAACTCAAGCACCAATGACAACTAAGTTGATACATTTTTCTCCTGCCAGAAGATTGTGTGATAGTTACAGACTATGTCCTGTTACAGACTATGACCAGCTGGCAAATTAGCTCAGGTTCTCAGGTGTCCACCAATACAGAGGCTTTGAGACTGCCACATTCTTATGCTTAAGTAGGTACAGTCATACCGACTTTTTTTTTTTACTATACTTGCTTTATTATTTTAACCTTGTAATTACACAAGAAGAAGAATTCTGAATCCTCTCCTCTGTTAAAAGCCAAAGATTTATCCATTACAGGCTCCTTGCCTCATGGGTCAATTAGCCTATAGGTATTTCCATTGGCTGACTCTGGGTGCTGACTGTGGGAGGTATAGCCCTTTAAACTTTCCTGTTGCTTTTCCTGGCACAAAGGCACAGCGTGGGTCAGACTCAGCTGGCCACAGCATGTATGCTTGGACTACCATAATCTCAGCAGTAACCTAGGCCAATTCTAGGGTAAACACCATACCCCCTTCATACTTTTCACTCAGTCAGAAGTTGGAGAGGGGCTGGAGAGATGGCTCAGTGGTTAAGAGCATTGCCTGCTCTTCCAAAGGTCCTGAGTTCAATTCCCAGCAACCACATGGTGGCTCACAACCATCTGTAATGAGGTCTGGTGCCCTCTTCTGGCCTTCAGGCATACACGCAGAGAGAATATTGTATACATAATAAATAAATAAATAAATAAATAAATAAATAAATAAGTTTTTTTTTTTTAAAAAAAAGAAGTTGGAGAGGCTGTAGCTTGGTGACCACAGCACTGCTGGTTGAAAGGGTGAAGACAAAACTTATTTTGGTCTCTCCAAGTCTTGGAGCTGCCTGAAGATGGCAGCGGATACACTGCCAGTGCTGGGGTAGGACCATATTTAAAAACTCTAAAAATTTCTTGCTTTGTCTCTACTTCTCTACAGCTACCCTGGCTATCAAAATCCATCTTAGCAACTATACAGACACGTGAGTACTATTTTCTTGTGCCATGTTTACAAATATTTGCATTTTTACTCCCAAATTTTTTTTTTTTTTTTTTTTTGGTTTTTCGAGACAGGGTTTCTCTGCGGTTTTGGAGCCTGTCCTGGAACTAGCTCTGTAGACCAGGCTGGTCTCGAACTCACAGAGATCCGCCTGCCTCTGCCTCTCGAGTGTTTACTCCCAATTTTATGCCCAGCTTTACTCTTTCATTTTTATATCTACTACTTATTTCTGAGCACTCATTACTTACCTCTCCACCTGTGGTGCAATTTTCTTGTGGGATTCCACAGATGCTCCCTTGTACACATGACGGCACTCTGTGTGTTTTGTGGTTCACTGGTCTGACCCACATTTAGGTGCCATTTGTTGGCTGACTGTGGCATATTGGGCTGCCATTTGTACACAATGACACCATGCTTTCTAAAAGGTTTTAGAGCCGCTTTATGCACAGCATTAGGATTCTCAAATGCTTTCTCTTTAACAATTGATTGCCCTGCTTGTGCACCTTCAATAAAGCTATTAGATGTCTGTGTCAGTCTGGAGACAAAGTCTTGAAATAATTTTCTGGTCCCTGTCATACTAGACAACTCCTCAGCCTGTTCTTTATGAGATGAAAGTCTATTCCAGGCCTTCTTGGCAGCTGCATTAACTTGGACATATGCTGTCATATCAAAGTCTAATTGCTGAGCTCTGTATCTCCTTTGTACACTCCTGCCTAGCCTTGTTCCACCTAACTATAGGCTGATTCTGGTATATTCTTAACCAATGAAAGGAATACATATTCAGAGAACACAGAAGTATTATCCCACAGCAGTGTGAACTTGTGTGATGTGAGCTGATTTAGATCTGTGACATGAAACCACTGCTACAGTCAATGGCCTGTGTCTGAATCCTTGGGATGGCCCAGTTGTGTCAATCAGGACTATACACATTTGTAGGCAGAGATTTCCTGTTCTGACAGTTTCCAAAAACTGACATGGAGACTTAATATTAATTATAAATGCTTGGCAGAGAGTTTAGGCTTATTACTAGGTAACTCTAACATTTAAAATTAACCCATATTTCTTATCTATGCTCAGCCATGTGGTGGTTCATTTATTAGCATGACACATTCATCTCCTTATCTGTCTGCATTTGATTTGTGAGTTCTCTGACTCTGCCCCTGCTCTTCCCAGAGTCCTCAGTTTGGTTTTCCTTCCTATACTTTGTTACTAATGATGACACCTACACATTGTCATGGTATATAGGAGTATTCCACAGTACCTATTTACAAAACAAAACTACAAAAAAACCCTTCCTTAAATATTTATTCGTTCAAGAGAAGCCCCCCAATTGTATAACCATTAATCAGGTGTGTCTTGATTCACATGACATGCACTAATACATGCCGGGAAATTACAGAATCATTCACTTACTATGAGCCACAGAATTATGCAGTAATTATACAGTTATCGTTTCATCAGATCGACCCATCAGAATCTATAACTCTGTTGTGATGGATTTAATCAAGATGTGAGGCATATTGGCATAACTGTCTTGTAATGAACTGGATGTTTCCTGGCTACAGAATTCTCTTATAGTTTACTAACATCTGTTACTTATTTTGGATATACCTTCCACAGTTTAGTACCATTTGATCACTTTTTGTGCAAAATTTCCCTGAATTATATGAAAAACAGGCACACTGTCAAAAAAACCTTCCCCCCACTATGAGAACTTCATTCTTTTTTCCAATGTAAACACAGAACTCTAACTACCTGTGATTATCTTTATTGGCAGTCATTTGGCCAGCATTAAGTGTCCAGGCAAAAGTACTTCATTAAAGCCATTCGTAGATATTAACTAGCATAAATATACTACATTCTAAGAGTCTTAATTGATTGTCCCTCAAATAGTTAGAAAAATAAGTATACTCTGGTTTTACCTCATTTACAGATAAGAGATTGACCTAAAGTAACCTTGCTGTGAAAGATTCCTAAATCTTCACACTCCTATTTACCTCAATTTTTTTTTTTTTTTTTTCGAGACAGGGTTTCTCTGTGGTTTTGGACCCAGTCCTCGAACTAGCTCTTGTAGACCAGGCTGGCCTCAAGCTCACAGAGATCCGCCTGCCTCTGCCACCCGAGTGCTGGGATTAAAGGCGTGTGCCACCACCTCCTGGCTATTTACCTCAATTTATAGATGACTTTAGTTCATGAGATTTACTACTTATGTTTTACTTGCCCAGATAGTAGGAACAATAATTAAATATCTGCCTTCATCACAGAGAAGACAATCCATCTTTTTCAGAAGCCTCCAGACATACACTACCAATGACCAGAGTGGCAGAGAGGCATCAAAAACCAGATCTGATAATTTAGAACTTCGGTCACTCTTATCAAGTTTTATTTGGTGGGTAAACCCCACTAAACCATTCAGCGTTCAGAAAGATTTGATATATCAGTGGGAAATCTAACCAAAGGATCTGAGCACAAAATATTAATAAATTAACTCACATACATCCTTTATCATGTTCTATTTATTCTTTCTATGGCCTCTTTATTGGCCACACTGTTTATAGTTTTTTGCTCTTCCTGGTGGATATGCTGTGCTTGCTGTTCCCAACTACTAAGATGTTTCCAGCCTATATAACCCACACCGACATTATCAGACATCTCTAAATGTACTATAGAACCATAAAAAAAAAAAAAAACGTAGGAAGGACTTGACAAAGCAGCAGTACAGGAAAAAGTGAAACCTCCCAAGAAGGACCAGTATCCAAGGAGAAATATCTGACATTTCAAACCATTGCATAGGATCAGTAGACAACCATAAACCCTGGACTCACTCATTCCCCTCACCCCAGTCTCTATTGTGATCACTAGCTTTGATGACACCCAGACCTGTTTGCTAGTAAGGGTGTGCATGTTGTCTTCCTATCTTTTTGGAGTTCCTCCATGGTCTATTAGCAAAGGAAATTTTGGGGTATTAAAGTAAAGTAGACTTGGCTATTAAACATAAAGTGAATGTTAGTGATCAAAGGCCCCATGACATGTTTGAATGAGAAAAGGTAATTTGGTATCCATATATTGCTTGGGTACTTTGGTGTGAATAACTTTTTTTTTTTTTTTTTGGTTTTTCGAGACAGGGTTTCTCTGCGGCTTTGGAGCCTTTCCTGGAACTAGCTCTGTAGACCAGGCTGGTCTCGAACTCTCAGAGATCCGCCTTCCTCTGCCTCCCAATTGCTGGGATTAAAGGTGTGCGCCACCATTGGCTGGCTGTGAATAACTTTTTGAAGGAGAGAAATGCCATGATTTCACAAGATTTCTACAGAGTTGACAGTGACTGTCCAAAACACATGTGTTCTCAAAGCTCTATTCTAGACTAGGCTAGAATCTTCCTGTTAAGCCAAACCTCGTGGTGCTGCACACATTAATAGAAACGGGCCAAGCAGTGTTTATATGAATACAGTTTGTGTGTTGTTATTTTGGGGCATAAGCTAGCCAGGCGGCCAAATGCTGGGTGGCAGGAACACAGCCTGCAGGTCCTTCAACAGAATGGCACCAACGTGTGGAGAACTGTATCCACTTAAAACCTGAGACAGCTGGGGAAGTAATTCTATTACAAAATGAAAGCATTGTGCCTGGTTTCTTGGTAGTAGCAAAATTCTTGGGTCTGCTCTGCTTGCTAGAGGCAAGCAAGCGCTCTCATCTAAGAGAGGCTTCCTGACTCAGCTTTAGCTGCAAAACCCTGCAGCTCTTTTAAGAGGTTCTGCCACAAAACACTTAAATGGTGTTGATGAAAAGCTGAACACATGCTTTTTGGTTTTCAGCCTTAGCAAGGAAAAAGGCTTGCGCCATTTTAGATTGCCCACTTTCTGGGTCGACCTGACAGGGCAAACTCTGACTCTTTCAGTCAGGCAGCCCAAAGCACTTGAGTGTGGTCTGCTTGCTTGCTGGCAGGACCTTGAAATGCCACAGAGTTGTGGCAATAAAATGGCTCCAGCAGTACCTCTGCCATGAGGCTGGAGAGCTAAGGAATGGGCTGGATCTAACCACGGCTTTAGTCCTACTGATACTGCTTGGTAAATTAAAGACTCTTGAAGTCACAAAAGAGACAAATACAGTGAAAGAAAGATTCAAAGTCGAAGAAAACGCCTAAATGGTTTACTATGTGTTAAAAAAAAATCTATGTAGGCTAAAGGTTAAAGTTCTTAAAAGTAAAAAAGAAAGAAAAAAAACAGTGTAGTTGGGTGTGGTGGTACACACCTTTAATCCCAACACTTGGGAGGTAAGGTAGATTGACCTTGGAGTTGAACTCTGTGACTTCCCAGTGTGGTAGCACAAGCCTTTAATCCCTATGCCTGGGAGGCAGAGACAGACAGATCTCTGAGAGTTCAAGGTGTGGTAGCATACACCTTTAATCCCAATACCTGGGGGGCAGAGACAGACTGATCTCTATGAGTTCAAGGACAGCCTGGTCTTCAGAGTTATTCCTGGACAAAGATATACAGAAAACTTTTCTCAAAAAATAAAAATAATAATAAGCGAAATAGAGGTTAAAATAAAGAGCACAAAGATGGAAAATACACAAAGAATATTGATACTGTATGCTATTATGCTCTCTTTGAATTGTTTGAATACTGAGGAAAGAGCAACAGCTACTAAAAGATATTTGTTTATAAATGCTGCTGAACTAAACCAAGACAGATATTTGAAAATACCTTGACTTCAGAATTTGGATCTAAGGATATGATTCTTTGAAAAAGAGATTCTTCTTTTGTTTCCACAGAGGATGAGAGACCCTGTGGATTGCTTCTATCCCAATATGGTATGATGAACCATGCCCTCCTGAAAAGTTGCTGTGAACACCCTCAAAAAATTACTCTGCTCAACTGCCGACTGAGAGGAACCTAGCACACAGGTTACCCCATGAAAGACCTGATTAACAGCACCCCCATGGAGCAGGAAGCAGTTTGGAGAGGAAAAACTGTGCCCATGTTCCCAAATATTGTTTATAAATATTCTTTTACATTTTAAGGGGGATATGATATAGATATTGAAAGACTTTGAGGCACCTTAGCACTACTGCACCCCCCTTCCTGGGAACCAGGCCTTTAGCATTAGGAGGCACCTTAGCACTACTGCACCCCCCTTCCTGGGAACCAGGACCCTGGTAACAAACCACGCATGCTCGGGAGCTTTGAGTACTTTTCATCCCCATTGTAGTCTTTCTTCAATAGACCAGGACCCTGGAACTGGGGTGAGACGGCCTGCAGGTGTTCCTCCTTGTAATCGCCATAACATTGATCAAGTAGAGTTAGCTGATCATTGGATGAACTAGTCAGTTGACAAATGATTCTTGGACTTTCCCTTTGATTCTGTACTACCCCTTCCCTGATTTTGTGGGCTTTTTTTTTTTCCTTTAAACGAGCTTGTAATAGACAAAGCAGGCATCCTTCTCCTCTCAAGGCTGAGGGACCTCTGCCGTGGCAGAATAAAAATCCCTCTTGATATTGCATCAACCGTGCTGTGAATGTCTCTCTGGGCGACCTCCTCCTTGGTGGGGCTTTAGGGCCCAACATTTGATGCATTGGCCGGGAAGTGTGGTCGCCCTCCGACCCATTCCTGACCCGGTTGGAGGTAAGAGCGCGCTTGTCTGAATGTTTTATGTTCGTCTCTTTCTGTTATTGTGCTTTATGTTTATGACCGTCTGAAATTTGGAGGAACATTGTACCTGCGCAGGGCTAGTATTTGAAAGGGACCAGGCAGTGTGACAGACATGTCCGGGAACACTCCCTGGCCCAGCCGTGGAGGACGCTTCACAGGCAATTTATGAAACTAGGAGCAACCAGGTCATCTTAGTTTCTAGGGAGTGTGGCTCTTATCGCCCACTCCCTTCCAGGTTTGTAATATCAGTTTTACATCAGTCTGTTGCCACGTGGCTCTCGGTCTTGAGTCTGTGTCTGTCCTTTTGTATTGTTGTTTTTGTCTTTGTGTTCGTTTTTGAGTTGGAATCTAGTACAATGGGACAACAAATAACCATCCCCTGAACTTTGACTTTAGACCACTGGAAAGCGGTTGAGGACAGAGCTCACAACCAGTCTATGGTAATCCGAAAGAAATGCTGGCAAGCGTTCTGTTCCGTGGAGTGGCCCACTTTCGGAGTGGGCTGGCCACAGGACGGAACATTTAATCTGAAAACTATTTTACAGGTTAAGACAAGAGTCTTTCAGCCTGGCCAGCAGGGCCATCCTGATCAAGTTCCTCACATCGTAACTTGGGAGAGCTTGTCCAGAGACCCTCCGCCCTGGGTCAAACCATTTGTCCTGCCTGCGGGAGCCAGAAACCCAGTACAGGCTCCCTGGCCCTCCACCACCCCTTTGACTCCGAGGACGGCAGCAACCCCAACTGCCCCTCCCCTGGACCCTTTGTCCTCTCTCTTCCACAGGCAGGAGGGACCGAAACGGAAGTCCCAGACACAGACACCACCAATCCTCTCTGACAATCAGTCAGACCTCCTGCTTTTTGACCCTCCTCCTCCCTATCCCCAGCCTCTTCTGCCCCAGGCTGAGGCATCCCCCCTCGCGCCTGTTCCTGAGGAACCTGCTGAACCTGATATAGACCCTGACAGGCCCCCTAGCCCTGACACGACTGATTCTGCTGGGGGTTGGGGGGGTGGGGGGCGGGGGAGGGGGGGGCTAACTCGCAGCCAGCAGGCCGGCTGCAGCTCTGCTGCGGGACATCTACAAAGGAAAGGTGGACTTCCCAAGCATTCCCCCTCCGCTCAATGGCTGACCAATTTCAATACTGGCCTTTTTCAGCCTCTGATCTTTATAACTGAAACCTTCATAACCCTTCCTTTTCCCAGGACCCCCAGGCCCTGACTGCCCTTATAGAATCTGTTCTGATTACTCACCAGCCCACTTGGGATGATTGCCAACAGCTTTTGCAGATACTTCTCACTACAGAGGAAAAACAGCGAGTTTTCATTGAAGCTCGGAAGAATGTCCTGGGAGCTGACGGAAGGCCAACCCAGTTGCCAAATGAGATAGAGGATGCCTTCCCTTTGACCCGACCCAATTGGGATTTCAATACTCCAGCTGGTATGGAACGACTTCATCTCTACTGTCAGATTCTGTTAGCGGGTCTCCAAGGGGCTGGCAGACGGCCCACTATTTTGGCTAAGGTAAGAGCAATAATACAGGGGCCTGAGGAAACACCTGCAGGATTTCTAGAAAGGCTATTGGAGGGGTACAGAATGTACACCCCTTTTGATCCCATGGCAGCGGATTGCCAGGCTGATATAATAAGCCAGTCAGCACCTGACATTCATAGCAAGCTGCAGAGGATGGAGGGACTGCAGGGTTACTCCCTCCAAGATTTAGTAAAGGAGGCAGAGAGAATTTTTAACAAAAGAGAGACACCAGAGGAAAAGGAAGAAAAAAGGCTCAAGGAACAGGAAGAGAGAGAGGACAAACGACATAAAAAGCGTAGTCGTGAGTTAAGTAAGATCTTGGCCACAACAGTACGCAGTGTACCTAAGAAGCGCCAGGACAAGGATAGGGGAGACAAAAGGCAGCCACTAGTGAACCGAGATCAGTGTGCCTATTGCAAAGAGAGAGGACATTGGATCAAGGACTGCCCAAAACGTCCAGCTGAACCCAAGAAAAAGCCAGTTCCTGTCCTAGCCCTGGAAGACAGTGATTAGGACCTTAGGGCTCAGAGCCCCCCCCCCCCCAGCCCTGGCTAACCCTTCTAATGGGGGGGGGGGGGGCACCATACCACCTTTTTGGTAGATCCTGGAGCCCAGCATTCGGTCCTCACACAAGCAAATGGACCTTTGAGTTCAAAAACCTCTTGGGTTCAGGGGGGCACCGGGGAAAAAATATACCGATGGACCACAGAAAGAAAAGTTAATTTAAACACTGGTCAAGTGACTCATTCCTTCCTCATGGTGCCGGAATGCCCCTACCCACTGCTGGGCTGAGACCTCCTGTCCAAAGTTGGGGCACAAATTCACTTCTCAGAAAATGGGGCCTCAGTCACTGACAATACTGGCCAGGCTCTTCAAATTCTAACTTTAAGATTAGAGGAGGAACATAGACTGTTTGAACTGCCTCCTCCCCCGGAGCTGCCCATCAATGACGAATGGCTCCGAGAGGCGGAAACAGCAGGTATGGGGCTGGCAAGCAATCAACCTCCTTTGATAATAGAGTTAAAACCATCAGCCACTCCAGTTTCCATAAGACAGTACCCCATGAGCCGCGAGGCCCCAGAAGGAATCAGGTCCCACATTCAGAGACTTTTGACACTGGGCATCTTAAAGGCCTGCCATTCCCCCTGGAACACACCTCTTCTCCCAGTAAAGAAGCCAGGCACAGGGGACTACAGACCAGTCCAAGACTTAAGGGAAGTTAATCGCCGCACTCTAGACATTCATCCTATGGTGCCCAATCCTTATAATCTCTTAAGTACCCTGCCTCCGACCCATGTATGGTACTCAGTACTTGATTTAAAAGATGCTTTTTTTCTGTCTGAGACTTAGCCCTCAGAGCCAGCCATTGTTTGCCTTTGAATGGAAAGATCCCAATTCAGGAGTTTCTGGGCAGCTCACCTGGACGAGACTACCCCAGGGATTCAAGAATTCTCCAACTCTATTTGATGAGGATCTGGCCAGTTTTTGCACCACCAATCCAGAGGTAATCTTACTCCAATACGTAGATGACCTCCTGCTGGCCGCAGACACTGAGCAGAAATGCCTCAGAGGGACTGGAGCCCTACTCACCAGATTAGGTGAACTGGGCTACAGGGCATCTGCTAAAAAGGCACAGATCTGCAAGAAGCAAGTAGTCTACTTGGGGTACCTCTTGGAGGGTGGACAGAGATGGTTAACAGACAGTCGGAAGCAGGCCGTGGCACAATTTCCCTCTTGCAAAGGGGCACGAGAGGTCCTAGAGTTTCTGGGAACTGCCCGTTTCTGTAGGTTATGGATACCGGGTTTCGCTGAAATGGCCGCCCCACTGTATCCGCTTACCAAAGCCAACGTCCCTTTCTCCTGGGGAGAGGACCAACAACGGGATTTTGATAAAATAAAAAGGGCCCTCCTTTTGGCCCCTGCTTTGAGTCTCCCTGATGTCACCAAACAATTCACCTTATACGTAGACGAGAACAAGGGAGTAGCAAAAGGGGTGCTGACTCAGAAACTGGGACCCTGGAAAAAGCCAGTGGCCTACATCTCCAAAAAGATGGACAATGTGGTGACAGGAGGGGCCCAGCCTTTGTCTCCCAGGTAAGTCAGGGTGTGGCCAAGACACTGGGGATTAATTGGAAATTACATTGTGCATACAGACCCCAGAGTTCAGTACAGGTAGAAAGGATAAATAGAACCATGGAGGAGACTTTATCCAAATTAGCTTTGGAATCTGGCGTTAGAGACTGGGTACAGCTCCTTCCCCTAGCCCTGTTCCGGATGCGGAACACCCCTTCTCGGCTTGGACTTACTCCCTATGAGATCCTATATGGGGGGCCTCCCCCATTGGCCTCCTTTAGGGCCCCTCCTGACCCCGCTACTCACAAACCTGATTTGCAGGCGCAGCTAAAAGCACTTCAGATCGTCCAGGCCCAAGTGTGGAGACCCCTAGCTGCTGCCTACCAGCCTGGGCATCCGGAGATCTCGCACACGTTCCAGGTTGGCGATTCTGTGTATGTGTGGAGACATCGGTCCCAAAACCTTGAACCTCGCTGGAAGGGACCCTACACCGTGCTTCTTACGACACCTACTGCCCTCAAAGTGGACGGTATTGCAGCCTGGATCCATGCGTCTCACGTCAAGCCGGCAACTCCACAGGATGACCCAGAACTTTCCAAATGGAAGCTTCAGCGTACCCCAAATCCTCTAAAACTGAGACTAGTCAAGGAAGCCTGATTTTGCCAGGCTTGCTGTTCTTTGCCCTGGTGTTTCCCTCCACATATAGTGCTAAGAACCCCCATACACCTCAGAACTTAACTTGGACTCTGACTAACTTTGAGACTGGGCAAGTCTTGAGGCTAGCCACTGGAGTTCATCCCCTAGGTACCTGGTTCCCCCACCTAAAGTTTGACCTATGTGCTCTAGCAAAAGACTGTTGGGGGGATACTGAACGAACTCCCGAGAACTCTTATCCTACATGCAGATATTCTGAATTGTGTATTTGTCCTGGGGGAAGACGAACTTGGCAGTGTGTGTGTGTGTGGGGGGGGCTGAAGTATTTTATTGTGCTGCCTGGGGATGTGAAGCCAGTGTCAGTACCTCCTGGTTGGGGGCTAGCAAAGAAGACTTAGTCTCTTTCACTCGTACCACATCAGGGGAATCTGAAATCACAATCACCTTCACGAAGAAGAGAAAAAAGGTTAGTTGGTTAACAGGCAATATTTGGGGTTTACGGTTGTATAATCCAGGAGGGGAAGACAAAGGAATTCTGTTCACCCTACGAATTTTTATAACACCTCCCATGACCATAGCACTAGGGCCCAACCCGGTATTGCCTGACCTGGGACAGCTAGCCCTGGCTGAGGTGCCCCCCCCTTACCAGGGCCCTGGGTCCCCCTTCAAGTCCTAAAAATCCTTCTACTACCCCTGCTTTACCGCTGGCACTCTCTAATACAGGCCAGCGACTGTTTAATAGTGGGAGCTTTTTCTTTGCTGAATAGTACTGACCCCAATATGACACAATCTTCCTGGCTATGCCTATCAGCAGGACCCCCATACTATGAAGGGATTGCAGTATCTGGGGGTTTCAATAACACAACTAGCCAGGACGGCTGTGCTTGGGGAGTTAGTCATAGACTAAGTCTTACAGAGGTTACCGGTGCAGGGACATGCTTGGGAAATCCACCGGCTGCTTACAAACATTTATGTAATGAGACCCTTAAAATTCCTAAAACTGCTAAAACTGGATACCTCATCCCTGACTCAGATAAATGGTGGGCTTGTAGTACAGGCCTGAAGCCTTGCGTGGCAACATCGGTACCAAAATGATGGTACCAAAGATTACTGTGTGCTTGTTCGACTAGTTCCAAGGGTCTTTTATTATCCTGCTAACACATTTGAGGATGAATCTGACAGGCACTCGAGCCGTTATCGGCGAGAGCCCATCTCCATGACTCTAGCAGTGATCTTGGGCCTTGGGGTGGCAGCTGGTGTTGGCACCGGTACTACTGCTCTAGTGCAGAGTTCCAAAATTCCCCAACATTTTGAGGAATTAAGAGCAGCTATTGACCAGGACTTAAGGGCCCTAGAACAATCTATCACCAAGCTTGCAGATTCAATAATCTCTCTTTCCGAGGTAGTGTTACAAAATAGGCGTGGGTTAGACTTGCTATTTCTTCAAGAAGGACGACTCTGTGCTGCCCTAAAGGAACAATGTTGTTTCTACGTAGACCACTCTGGGGTAATTAAAGATTCGATGTCTAAGCTCAGAGAGAGGTGAGACAAAAGACAGAGAGGCACATCAAAATTGGTTTGAAGGCTGGTTTAACCGCTCCCCCTGGTTCACAACACTCATTTCCACCATCACTGGTCCCTTGATCATTCTATTACTCATCCTAACCTTTGGGCCCTGTATCCTCAATCGACTCCTGATGTTCATTTGTGAGCGACTTAGCATTACTCAAGCTTTGGTTTTGACCCAGCAATATCATGCCCTTAGGGATAATCCCTGAGAATCTCAAGATTGAGATTCGACCAAATCAAAGGGGGGAAATGAAAGACTTTGAGGCACCTTAGCACTACTGCACCCCTCTTCCTGGGAACCAGGACCCTGGTAACCAAGCACGCGTGCACGGGAGCTTTGAGTACTTTCCATCCCCATTGTAGTCTTTCTTCAATAGACCTGGACCCTGGAACTGGGGTGAGACGACTTGCAGGTGTTCCTCCTTGTAATCGCCATAACATTGATCAAGTAGAGTTAGCGACCATTGTATGAACTAGTCAAAACAGTTGACAAATGATTCTTGGACTTTCCCTTTGATTCTGTACTACCCCTTCCCTGATTTTGTGTTTTTTTTTTCCTTTAAACGAGCTTGTAATAGACAAAGCAGGCATCTTTCTCCTCTCAAGGCTGAGGGACCTCTGCCGTGGCAGAATAAAAATTCCTCTTGATATTGCATCAACCGTGCTGTGAATGTTTCTTGGGGCGACCTCCTCCTTGGTGGGGCTTTAGGGCCCAACAATATGTATAATTTGCATTGGTATGGATTTTAAGGTTAATATATATATGTATATATATATATATATTTCTGATATTGATTAAGGTATTGTGATTGTGTAGTTCATGTAAAAATGTAATGTATATAGGTTGTTAAAGGATAATCATTAATAATAATCAAGCTTGTAGTTATGTTAGATTTTCTAGATGTGCATAAATATATTTCTGTTAGATAGGCCTTCTTCATATCTTTCAAAGACTATGGAATATAGCATTTTAAATGTTTTAATAACTTAGGGCTTTTCATGACAATGAGATACGTCTGCTCCTGGCAGCATGAATCTACTTCAAGAGGAAGATGGGCATCAAAGAGGCACCTTATGGACTTTGATAGCCATTTGGGCAACAAACTGCTCTTGCCTGGACTATTGCATGAACTGGAAACAGAGGACACGCAGAGAGAGGACTACAGAACTTGCTTAAAGGTGAGATGATCTTTCGGGGTTCCTGATTCATGAAAGAGTCTGCGAGACATTCTGCAGGACACAGCAGATAGTGACTGAACTGCCTTTGAAATTTCCTGCTTCATGGAAATGTCTGCTGGAAACTATGGGCCTGTAGGCCAAAGATGGATGCCCCAACAGTACAGAGGAACTTTGGGTGACTGTCCAGGCAGTGAGATGTCTCTGTGATTTCTAGAGTTTTGTAAGTTACTTACTTATCATTTACTTAGGTAATATTATGTCCTTCTGGAGTCTTTGATGGATTTGAAGATTAGATAGTTATAGTTGTTTTCCTTTGTTATGATAAAAGATAAAATAGATATAAATACTGTAACTGTAATTCTTACTTGAAAACTGTTTTGTTATATGTAGTTTTGTTATGTTAAAGTTAAAGCCTTCCTTTTTTTGTTTAAACAGAAAAAGAAGAAATGATGGAGGGAGGTCCTTGGTTAATAAAGAAAGAGCTTGGCCTATTAGGTTAGAACATAGGCGGGTGGAGTAAACAGAACAGAATGCTGGGAGAAAGAGGAAATGAGCCAAGATGCCATACCGCTCCTCACTGGGGCAGACGCAATGAAGTTCCAGCCCAAACTATGCTAGAATCTTCCTGGTAAGCCAAATCTTGTGGTGCTACACACATTAATAGAAATGGGCCAAGCAGTGTTTATATGAATACAGTTTGTGTGTTGTTATTTTGGGGCATAAGCTAGCCAGGCAGCCAAAAGCTGGGTGGCAGGAACACAGCCCACAGCTCCTTCAACACAGGGCATTACCAACTGTCTCAAAACATTCACAGCAAGATTATGAAAGGAGATCATTTGTGAGAAATACATAGGGAGAGTGTTTGATAACATACACATTACAATATCATGGGCAGAATGTAGACATTAGTGATAGAATATTTTTAAAGGCAGTCTGGTCTCTGGGGCATAGAGTTTAATACAATAAAAGGCAACATAAGATGTGAAGTTCTGCTCCTCATTGGGACCTTGGGGAGCCTTGCCAGTATGGACGTTCACCTTCCTAGACATGGACGGAGGGGGGAGGACCTTGGACTTTCCATAGGGCAGGGAACCCTGACTGCTCTTTGGACTGGAGAGGGAGGGGGAGAGAACTGGGGGAGGGGGAGAAGGTTCTAAGGAGGGGGAAGGAAATGGGAGGCTGGGAGGAGGCAGAAACTTTTATTTTCTTTTCTCAATAAAATAATAAAAAAATTATATATATAAAAAAAAGATGTGATGTTATCTCGTAGTTGCTTCCTGCTGATAAGGGGAGAAGTTGTAGGTCTTGACTTGAAGGTTGGAGCATAGTGGAAACCCATGGAAACCAGGGAAGAGCAGGACTGCCTCAGACTCTGTGAGGCCTGCAGGCAGCCTTGGAACAGTCTGTGTCAAGAGAACACAATAGGGATTCCTTGGGTGAGAGCTGCAGAGAGAGCTGGAGGGCTAGGTGCACAGCTGTGGCAAGGAAGCTGCCTAGCAATCTCTAACTCCTTAAATGTTTATAAATCTGGTGGAATAAATACATGATAATGGAAGACTATGAAGTTAAGGAATCTCAAAAGAAGAAACTTGATCTCTTAGGTGCACACTTGAAATGTTTAAGTGCACAGTTTTGGCAGATTAGAAAAAGGCAAAGCAGGCCAGGGAGACAGGGAATGTTCCTCTCCCCCACAAAAGAATTAGGCAGGTGGGAAAACAAATTACAAACAAATAATACTTAGTGGAGTTTACTTTTACTTGTGACAATGATGCTGTATCTAATTCGATTTCTTGAAGCTCACAAGAATAATTCTTAAGAGGCAAAAATATTAGATCTATCAGGTTATAGCTATTTGTGGTCTTTACTGAGATCCATATTGTGGAAGAAGCAAAGAGACAGCTATTCTGCAGCTATATTTTATCTATACCTGTAAGGTAAATAACACTTAATAAGAAGACAACTATACAGGTGAAGAAATAGGTCCCTAGTATCAGAATGAAAAAAAAATGTTTAGAGTTCAATGAAGAGTGAAGGTTTTAAACGTATCGAGCAAGCAGCACCATTTTTTTCTGGGATGGTTGGGATGGCCATGAGTGTAGGAGAGCACCAGGTTGCTGATACCTGAGCAAGCTGGGATAGACAGTGAAAGAGCAAATCTATCTTTTAGCTCATACATTATAATCTGCACTGAAGAGAAGCAGTACAACATTTCCAAGATGTACCATTGGCACATTCCTAACATGAAAGGGAAATAACACAAAAACAGGGAAAAAATCAAGGAATATCCCCCAATCCCCACTGTGAATGTTGTTATTAAATAAACAGTCTTGCTGAGCTCCTCAAATGTTAGAATAAGGGTGCCTTTTCTTCTGAGAAGGCTAGCTAGATTTTAAAGTCATAGTTGCTTCCTTGCAGAACCAGTTCAGTTCATCCAGACCTGTCCTCTGTCTGTCTCAGGGCTTCATTATGTTTTTGGTATGTGGGTTTTTGCCTGCCATTTTCTGTGCACAGTACCTAAGAGGCCATAAAAGGCCATCAGATCCTTTGGGACTGGAGTTACAGGAGATGGTTAGCTACCATGGTTTCTTGCAATGGATCCTTTTCGTTTTTTTTTTTTTTAATTCTTTTTTTTTTTATTGAGAATAAGAAAAAAAAAAGTTTCCGCCTCCTCCCAGCCTCCCATTTCCCTCCCCTCCCCCCACTCTTCTCTCCCTCCCCCCACTCCTCTCCCCCTCCCTCTCTAATCCAAAGAGCAGTCATGGTTCCCTGCCCTGTGGAAAGTCCAAGGTCCTCCCCCCTCCGTCCATGTCTAGGAAGGTGAACATCCAAACTGGCTAGGCTCCCACCAAGCCAGAACATGAAGTAGGATCAAAACCCCTTGCCATTGACCTTGGCTTCTCATCAGTCCTCATTGTTCGCCATGATCAGAGAGTCCGGTTTTATCCCATGCTTTTTCAGTCACAGTCCAGCTGGCCTTGGTGAGCTCCCAATAGATCAGACCCACTGTCTCAGTGGGTGGGTGCACCCCCCGTGGTCCTGACATCCTTGCTCGTGTTCTCCCTCCATCTGATCCTCCTTGGGAGCTCGGTCGAGTGCAATGGATCCTTTTCGTTTTTAACAACAGATAGTGCTCTTAGCTGATAAGCTGTCTCTACAGATGGTTTTGTATTTAAAGTTTATTTTTTATACATTTTACTTAAAATGTATTATATCAATTTAATTCTTCTTTGTTCTCTTTTCACCGGTTCGTAATTTATTTCCTTCCAATTTCCTCTTTGTTAAGCATGTATGACTTAATTTGTACAAATACATTGTAAAATCTGTTGAGGCCATTTCTGTTGGTTGTGTCTATATAGATCCAGGGCTGAACATGTTCCATTGGATACTCAGTCAGCTCATCCCTGCCTGAGTCAAATTCTCCCAGTTAAATGAAAACTCCTGTCATTAAATAACAAAATGATCTGACCTCACAGTGACATAGGCTTATTTGGGTAGGAAACATTATCAAAATTAGGAAACCCTTGGTGCAAATACCTCATCAGACACTTGCTGGTGTAATTAATGACTCTAAAGTTCTGAACCTGCAGTGAACACTGTGAACATTGATCTCAGCCAATCACAGTCTTTCTTGGAACTCTGGGCCTTCCTCCACACCCTATTCACCATTCTCCTTTCAGATAACGTAAAAATCCTGAAGTTCATGCCTCCACTTTCTTACTACCATGACTACATGTCTGTGCCACTGTGTTTGACTTAGATTGCACCAGCTTCATTTAGTCAGGCATAAGATAGTTGGAATGAATGAGTTAAAAGAGCATTACAGTTAACTACATTATAAAAGCATTGATCTCCATAAGCCTGGGATTTTTATCTTATGAATAATTCAGAACTATGTGCTAGTCTCTTGATTAATTATAAGAGACTCAATGATAAAGAAAAACTTTCTTTTTAATAGTTGAAAGCAGTAGACGTTAAGGAAGAAGTATGTGTTTGATGGGAGCCATTTTGTGACTAGAATTAGGACCAGAGTATGTGCCCTGGCTTCCTAAACTAACCAGGCTCAGACACTCATCCTCATTAAGCCAATTAAAAAACCATGCAATCCAGGTGTGCTGTGCGCATGTCTTATGCATACACACTGGAGACGATGTGTAAAGACCTCTCTTATGTCCTAGGACAATCTAGACTACCAAGTGAGTTTTGGGACAACCAGAAATTCATAAACACACAGTTAAAATTAAATAAATATATAAATTTGATTATAAAAATTAAAGTTATAAAAAATTTAAAAACTAAAAATCAAATATATTACTGAAAAAACTAGCCATAAAATACCTAATAATCCAATTAAAAATAAAGAAGATATTCACAGAGAATTCCCAAGTGAAGACTCTCAATTGGCAAAAACTTTGAGAAATTGCTCAACATACTTATTCATTAGAAAAATGCAAATCAAATAACTCTGAGATAACATCGTATACCTGTTAGAGTAAATAAGATCAAAATCACTGAGAACAGCTTTTGTTGGAGAAGATGTGGAGTAATTGGGACATTCCTCCATTGCTGGTGGAAGTACAAACTTGTGCAGTCAACTTGAAATCAATATGGTGCTTTATCAGAAAATTGGGAATCAATCTACTCTCAAGATCCAGCATTATCACTATTGGGTACATACCTAATGTATTCTCAATCATACCACAAGGATACATGCTCGACTATGTTTATAGCAGAACTATTCATAATATCCAGAAACTTTATATTACCTAAATGCCTCTCACCACAGTTGAGTGGATACAGAGAGCAGAGTTGGAGTGAGCCTGTGCTCAGGTACACCCCAAGCATTGCTTCTGCCTATTTGAATGGGTTTTAATTGGCAAAGGTTCCTCCCTAACAGTTCAATACTCTACAGCTCTCTCTCTCTCTAAATGCCTGATTGTCCAAGTCTTACAGTGACTTCATTTTAAGTAGCAGAATTTTTTGAAAATCTGTGTATCATTTGAAGTCACCACCATTCAAGCCTCCTAATTGAAAGTTTTACAGTCATCAGGGAAGCAGACTATGATCACATTCAGAAAAGTCATGCTTCATGCCTGTAATTTCCCTTTATCTCCTTAAAGGGGCATAAACTCCAGCAGGGCTCCACCTGCCCTGTATACTTGGGGTATCCCATTGCTGACTATTTACCAACTTTGGGCTAAACTTAGTTTTGTGATTTCATTAAGAGTCTGTCACTTTTTAAACACTTATATTTTCAGTTTCTCTCCTGAAAAGTTTTTGTACTCTTCTATTGTTTTATGGAGATTTGGGCTCAAAGACATCTTTGTGCACATTTCTAAGTTGGTTTTTGATACTGTCCATCTTGTATTTCATTTGGGTCATTAGGGATGAGGCAAAGATGAACTCAGGATCATCCATTCACACCTCACTGCTATAATGACATCTTCACTAGGAGGAATAGATGGCTCAGCAGATAAGGACACTGGTTGCTTATCTACAGGGCCTGACTTTGTTTCCTAGAACCCACAAAACAGCTCACAATTCTCTTTAAGTCCAGTGAAAGGGGTCAGATAACTTCTTATGGCCTCCACTTTTACCTCCACTTTTGCACTCGGTATATACTATGACAAACTCAAGTCATCAGACAGCAGCAACAAACTTTCTGTACTGAGAAATATTATGGTATTCATTGGGGTTCTGAGAAAATGGTACGAACAAATGTTGAGTCCTAAGGATAACAGTCTACAAAAAAAGGAAAAACAAAAGAAGAGATAGCTGTTTATCAGTTTCCTTGAAAATATGCTTTATTATTTAAGTAGTTGTCTTTTCTTTTTCCTTCAATTAAAACATGTTTACAATCTTCAAAATGGCAACCATTTTCTGGTAGAATGTTTCAATTAATAGGGTGCTGACTTAGTGGGAAATGTGTGTGGTGTGCAAGCCTGATAACCCAATCTTTATTACCATACGAAAAAAGCCAAGAGGCCACCCCAATAACTTATGTTATTCATATATGTGTCAGGGCCAAAATCCCATAATTATATCACACATACATATAGCAGAAACTATTTTCAAATATGTCTCATTCAGGATACATTGCCTGGCATCTCTTGATAATTCCCTTAGAAGGAAGCACTTCATGATGAAGTGACAAATGGATAACTAATGGGGACAGGTAGATGCAAAGAACTTCAAATAATGTATACATATCCACAGGACATCAAGATATACTGTGAAATATTCAGTTGATTACTGATTATTCCACATTATATCTTTCTACCAGTTTGATGAAAATGATGCTGTGGACACACATATGAGGTAATTGTTTCTTATACTCTATCCTATTATGCATTTTAACATTAATTTTGATAAGATATGTAGACAAAACAGCAAATGTACCCTTGGACTTATATTAAAGAGACTGAGCCATGATGATTATGAGTTCAGATGTATTCATAACTAATTAGTGACACACAAGATAGACTGGATAGCAAATGGCATCTCAAGGGAATTTGTGAAAACATGAAAAAAAAATCCAGGAAAAAATTTCATCACCCTTTCGCAGACAGCATTACTTAAAAGGAATGACAATACACTGTCTAACATTAAATAAATATTTCGCTTAGATGATGGATATCTCATTCTATATATTTCAGCAGAAAAAGACCTATCACTAAGTGAAAGCACAGGAGAAGATGTACAAAAACCACAGTACGAATACAAAGAGCACAAAATAAACTTTATTGAAAGGATTTGCTAAATGTATAGAACACTTTAATATCTCTCACTAATCAAAAATTGCAAAAATGGAGAAATGTCCACCACCAGACTTGAGTGAAGATAGTAAAAAATTAATCTTATTTATGATGAAAAAGACATGAAACAAGAATTTCTGACAGTAAAGACCACTGTGGTGTCTAAAGTCTTTACCATATCATTTGTATGAGGTTTTTCTCTTGCGGTAGTTCTTCCCTATTATCTGATGTTAAGATGATAAAAAATAATGTCTTTAACATATATACAGGGCAAAGACATGGCCAAGCAAATAGGAAGAAGGTCAGGATTTGAGAACTTCCTGTAGTCTTGCCTGCAACAGGAACACACAAGGGTCTAACCTTCCTGGGAGCAAGCATGAATATTCATTTACCCAAACCAAGGACATTAAAATAACATAATTAAAATTAAATAAAATCTTTACGCAATTTTAAATCATGAATATTTTTCTCCTCTAAGCATTCATTCCTGTAACCCAGGTGTTGAGGTCTTTAGAGGCATATTTCCAGAGTTTTTCTCAATGATGATTTGTTCATGCAATAAAAAGCAAGAATGTAGATTTGAAGTTACAAAAATTAATCATTTTCAATTAGTGGCATCCTTTGGAAAATTTAGAAAATAATGTCGTCCTGGAAGAAATGTCATGGGTTTGTCCCTGAGAGTATACATTCACACACCATTTCAAGTTCCTGTACCTGGTTCATGCTACAAGCTGAGTATATGAGTTCTTAGCTTCCCAGTGTAGGTGTCGTTTCTGACACAGCTTGTGACAACACAGTCATAGTGATCATGTAACCATCTGGAACCCAGAGTCACAGTAAACTGTTTTATTAAGTGACTTAGACATTATGATTTATCAGACACAGAAGAGGCACTCATACCCATCTACCAAATTTTATATCTGGATAAGTAATAGGGGAAGCTTTGTTAACCAATCATCTTAAAGAAGTGGAATCTAGTTAAGGTGTGGCTTCCAGGAGCCCAGGAGAAAAACTGGGATAGACCAGGTGCTTGCTATCTGGGCATTTCCCATGGGACACCGTGGAACTTGGACTTTCCATTCTTGTGGCATGAATTTCCCTTGATAATAAGTAAAAATATAATTGCTTATGTTTAAACAAGCCTGGTTATTTTCTGAATCGAGCTAAATTCTACAGATAAGTATATTTATATAATTGAAGGAAAGTGCAAAATGAAAAACTGTTACGTTATCATTGAATTCACAGTACTTCTGTCCATATAATATTGCAGGTGCAAACAAAATAGAGACTTCATAATGCTTGAACAGATTTCACACTTGTAGACTTGTTTTCTTCCCAGTCTTATGTAAGTAAATGTGTGTTGCTTGAAGAGATTTTCAAAACATTGACAGTCATATTCCCTTCAGTATGAATCTTCTCCGGTCCTCAGAGTACTGTGATATGGAAAGGTTTAATAGACCTCTTATCCACTAAAAGTTTACTCTTGTAACTTGTTACTTCTTGTAACCAAGAAGTGGAAAACTTTACCACACTGACTGCACTTAACTCGTTTGACAGGATGGACTGTGGAGGCACACTCCTTTAATCCAGCACTTCAGAGACAGAGACAGACAAATCTCTGTGAGCGTAAGGCCACCCTCTTCTAAGAGTGAGTTCTACAACAGACTCCAATGCTACAGAGACACCCTTTCTCAAAAAATCAAAAAAAGGGTTTCTTTGTAGTACTATTTATTTCTCAAGATTTAAAGCCTGATGACACATACAAAGGCTCTACCACATTGGCTAAAATTGTAGGGTTTCTATTCAGCATGCGTTCCTTGATGAATGTGTACACTTCTACGACATGCAAAGGTCTTACTACATTGATTACACTTATAAGGTTTCTCTCCAGTATGTGTTCTTTTATGTGGTTTTAGACTACTGAGTTGTGCAAAGGCTTTACCACATTGATTACATTGATAGGGTTTCTCTCCAGTATGTGTTCTTTTGTGTATTTGGAGTTTAGAGCGCTCTAGAAAAGCTTTATCACATTGATCACATTCATAGGGTTTCTCTCCAGTATGTATTCTTTTATGTGTTCTTAGATGACCAATTTGTGAAAAGGCTTTATCACATTGATTACATTCATAGGGTTTCTTGCCAGTATGTGCTCTTTTGTGATCTTGGAGACTATTAGTATATGAAAAGGCTTTACCACATTGATTACATCCATAGGGTTTCTCTCCAGTATGTGTTCTTTTGTGTATTTGCAGTTTAGAGTGCTCTAGAAAAGCTTTATCACATTGATCACACTCATGGGGTTTTTCTCCAGTATGTATTCTTTTATGTGTTATTAGATGACCGATTTGTGAAAAGGCTTTATCACATTGATCACATTTATAGGGTTTCTCTCCTGTATGAATTCGTTTATGTGCTTGTAGAATACTGAGTTTTGAATAGGCTTTACCACATTCGTTACATTGATAAGGTTTCTCTCCAGTATGTGTCCTTTGATGTACTCGAAGACTACTGTTCACTGAAAAGGTTTTAGCACACTGATTACATATGTAGGGTTTTTCTCCAGTATGTGTTCTTTTATGTATTTGGAGACTACGTTTACATGCAAAGACTTTATCACATTCATTACATTCATAGGGTCTCTCTTTAGTATGTGTTCTTTTGTGTATTTGGGGTTCAGAGCATTTTGAAAAAGCTTTATCACATTGATTACAGCCATAGGTTTTCTCTCCAGTGTATAATCTGTTGTGAACTTGCAGACTTCTTACATATGAAAAGTCTTTACCACATTGATTACATTCATTTGATTTCTCTCCAGCTTGTGTTCTTCTTTTAAGTATTTGGAGACAACTGGTACCTCCAAAGGCTTCAGCATTTTGAATACCATCATATGGCTTCTCTGCAGAATAATTTTTTTCATGCCTTTGAAGATGACTACAACATGCAAAAGATTTAACACATTGAGCATACTCAGAGAGTTTCTCGCCATTATGGTTTCTCTCATACCTGCAAAGATAATTGGCAAATGCAAAAGTTTCACCATGTACATTACACTGATGAATCTTAATATCTATATGAATTAATTTTTTAATTTTGCTTTATTGTAAAGAGGAATAAGATTTTAAGTTTTATATTCATGTTGCTCTCCTTCAGTATGAGATGGGATAAAGGGGGGAAGACCTTGGACTTCCCACGGGACAGGGATTCCCAACTACTTTGGACTGGAGAGGGAGGGGAAGGCAGGTAAGTGGGAGTGGGTGGGAAAAGGAAGAAGGTGGAAATTTTTAATTAAATAATAATAAAATAATAAAAACAAGAGACTTTTTGGCTCTCATAAAATAACTCTTTCAATAAGTTTGGCAAAGTCACAAGTACATGAGTAACACTGGCTTTACTACTGAGTATTTATTTTTTGGTCAGTTCTAAACATATACTTATTATCTAATCAATGTGTGTATGTGTGTTCCCTGTGCAATATCTGAGTGGTATGAAACTAAATGGATTGGCAGCTCTACGGCATAGTTCTCATGGGACTATGACTCAAGTGGTGGTATCAGGTAAGGAATCATTTGTTTCTCTTCTGTTTTTAGAGGAATACCTTGGAAACATAGACCAGTTATGTCATATTGAGGCATATGATTTTATGAGAAATTAATACACATCAATATACTTTAAGCTCTGCTCATTTATATTATTGTTTTTCTTTAAATGTTCCAGGAAAAATTAAAACTTCTTCAGAGACAAATATATACCAAGTTGTAAATAAAAATTACCTTCCATGTTTTTTAGCACTTTGATAATACTCTTCAAAATTATGCTCTTTCCAACTGTAGCCTAATACAGTAACAAAAAGTAAATAATATATTAATCAATATATACAAAATTGAATATCTTAAGTAACCTGTGCCTTAATTATTTGGCTCACTCTTACTCTTTTTCAAACAGATATACCAAAAGTATCAATGAATGATACAGAGTAGTCCCCTTATTTTAAAATGTAAAGGAAAAGTTCACGGTCCTACCAGTAGCAGTGAGGTTCCTGTATGTCTCCAGCATCACATCTTTGTAGAGACTCGTTTGAGAAGGATTCAGCAAAACCCACTCACCCTCAGTGAAGTCAATGTGCATATCCTCAAAGGTCACTGATTTCTAGAATAATCCAACCTACAGTAAAACAAAGTGTGATCCTGACACTGGATACTTCTTTTAAAACGGTATATTTGTATAATCGTGCAGCTTCCCATGCTTCTTCCATGACATTACATTATAATATAATCACCAGTCACTTTAGAAGGAAACTGAAGAAGAGGTTCATATGTGCCATTCGTTGGCTCTTAAAATAGGATACAGCCTTAAAAAAGAAATGCCAATGAACAGGTATAAAGACTCAGGGAAGCAATCAGATCAACACTACTGAGAAAACATTACAGATAGTAACAATCCCACACCAGTTTGGAATTATGATTAAAAGAATGGTTATTTATTTAAGGGGGGAAAACTTACAGATCACCGTCCAGACAACAACCCTCTGTGAAATCAGGAAGGGAGAAAATCGGGAGAAACAGAGGAGGAAGCCAGAAAGCAAGCTGAGGGAAGGGGCCTGCTTTTTTAAAGGGAGAGAGACCATGCCCTAATGGGCTGTTATCTCAGCGGCTATTGGCTGAAGGAGTGGAAGGAGCTTCAGCAACAGTCCAGCATAGAAGAGTATCATTGAAATGTATAAAAACCTACATTCCAGGCTCTTCCGAAAATAAAACAATACATACACACACAACCACACACATGAACACAAACAAACAAGTATGTTGTTCCACCATTAATTCCCTCTGTGCAGAAGCCAAGATCATTTGTATTTGTGAGTAAGGACAGCATGGTCTCAGGAGCTACATTCAGTACCCAGAGCTACACAGAAAAATATTCTTTCAACAACAGAAGGAAAAAGAAAAAACTAAGATAGAAATCAGGATAGCAAAAGGCTTAAATGTGAATAGCAATTGCTTCAACTGAAGTTTTGTCATTAAGTGATAAAATTTATAATGGCAGCAAAGTCATACATTAAGACCCACATAACCAGAGATGGGTTGAGGCTATAACATGTAAATACAATCCCCAATATGGGTATTTCATCCAAAAGATTTCTCCTACTAAATGTTCCACAAATACAACAAAGAAGAGCACCTCAGAGAGACAAGTGTTCAACCACTTCTAATCTGGAACCTTTTCCTTCAATCAAGTACATTATGACCCTGATCCGTAAATATCCATAGTCATCCCATGATAAAAACGTATTTAGTTTAACTTCAAAGATTGTCATAGGCTGGAACGGTTCCTCAAGTGTTACAAAGTGAAGTCTCTTATAAGAATCATGATATTGACTTGATTGGCCATAACCCAGCCCAATAAAGGCTCACTTAATACTGCCACTCACTCCTTAGGAGATTATTGGGTCTAACTACATTCAAACTACCAGAGTGGTTTATCTGAGTCTTAAGGTAGATAGATTCCCAATTATATGAGGAACTGCCATATTGGTTTTCATAGTGGCTATACAGGTTTGCATTCCCAGCAGCAATGGAGGAATGTTCTCCTTACTCAACTTTCTTGCCAGCATGAGTTGTGCCTTGTGTTATTGAACCCAGCTATTCTGACAGGTATCAGGTGAATTCTAAATGCTCTTTTGATATAAATTTTATTGGTGGCTAAGTATATTAAATATTTAGTTAAGTGTTTCTAAGACACTTCAGGTAGATCTATTTGGAACTCCTTGTTTAAATCTGTACCACATTTTTTTTGAATTAATGTTTTGTTGTGTTGCTTCTTGAGTTCTTTGTTTCTGAGCAAGTAACCCCAAACTACATAGACAAACTGATCTGTACTCATTGCAAGTGGATATTAGCTGTTGAATAAAAACTGATGACAGTACAATCCACAGACCCATATAGGGTAAGTGTCACAGATGGCTGTATCAAGGGGTGCATGGATCCCAAACACGAAGATTAAATAGACTAGAGTTTGTGGGTGTACTCAGAGCAAGAACAGGAAGGATCATGGGAGTAAATGGAAGTATGGAGGTAGAAAACACAGCAAAAAATTCCTAAATAGGAAAGCTCTCAAGGGTTGATGTTGAAGCAGTGCAGTAACAACTTTCTGCAATCATTAAGGGTGATAATAGTGAGGACTCCTTAACTCAGAAATATGGAGCCTGTACTGGCCATCTTCTGTAATCACATATGGCTCCCAGCCATCTACAAAATATTTGACACACACTTGTTGTGTATGGAAGATATATCAGGAAAATGGTGGCTCAAGATTTGTGTAGTGGCTAACCAATGATTGGCCCAAATTGATGCCCATTCTGGCTTGGAAGAGCACCTATATTGGCAGGATCCAGAAGTTGGATGGTTCAGAGAACTAGGCTAGAACCAAGTACAAATAACAAAGAAAAAAGTCAATGTAATGATACCTAATTCCATGACCAATAGCCCTCCAGGTCTCCAATCATCGTCCGCATTGTTGAGAGTAGCACACTTCTTTTTCTTGGGATAGATTCATTTCTGATTAGTAGCTCTCCTTGGCAGGTAACCTGTGACCCTCAGATCTCTAACATCTGAGTAATTAAAGAATTCCAACATTCCAATATTAAGATCCAATCAATCATAGGCTCTGGGTCAATACACTGACTCTGCCCTCTGCAGTACACATATCTAGTCTTCTAGACTCTGGCTGGCTCAATTCCACTGTCACTGCTGTTTTGGTGGTCATCTCACACTGCTGGCCTCTTCATAACACTGGGATCTTCTGTTGCAACCGACCTTCACTTTCACCAGTACTTTCTCATAGAATCTCCTCAGAGTGCCGCACCTCTTGGCATGTCACTTACAGTCCTGTGCATTCAACTGCCAATGAGACTGCACCTTCAGTGATGTCCTTTCCTGGCCTCTCACAGTGCCAAGTCTTACATCCATCAATAACTTCAAAACCAATACCACCTGGGTGAGACACATTATAAACTCCATCTACCAGCATGAGGCACAACCTTGACTACCTCTGGAAGACAGCTTCTCTGTGATCTCAGTAAACACTTCCCAGACATTTTCGCATCACTGATGCTGGTCTCGTAATCATAATTAAATTTTTGGCTCTAGCTGTCCAGCATTAAGTACCCAGCAGAGCAATATTTCGCTTAAATACTTCTGATAACTTGCTCATCATAGCTGATTCTTCAGCCCAGGCTAACCAGAAGCAGAGGATTAAATGCCTTTTTTTCATTCTTAACTTAAACCAGAACCATGTGTCCCAAGTTGTCAGGTTCTGCTGCTTACTGGGGTTGGAACATGGCACCTTGTTTAATTCTATCTTCACTAGCTCTGTCTTTCACTGTAGCTTGGCTGTTGGGAAACTTGATCTGTGAACTAAGCTGTCCCTGAACTAACAGAAGTGTGCAGGCCTCTACAGTCTGAGTGCTAGGGTTAAAGTCAATGTGCCGCCAACTCCTCAGGCCACCAATCCCTTTAATTCTCTTTCTTAATCTGTTTATGTCCTTGAGCAAAAGAACAAGATACATTCCACTTTGGGGGGCCCTTATCTACTGAAGTAAGATTCTTTGCTCAGTTGCTCTTTTCATTAAGTATCTTCAGTAGAGTTACCACTAATATCCACTCGGCAGAGTCTATCTAAGGCTGTGTAGGTAATTCTTCACCAACGGAATTAATCAAACTCTCCTTACATTAGCCTCAGGCAGATTCTTTGAACCAAGTCATTTTCTTCACCAAAATATCAAAAGAATCATTCATAAAAAACATACTAACATTCTTCTCTGAAACCTCTTGAGCTGGCTCCCGATATTTCACATCATTATCAAGGTCACTCTCCCCCATGCTCTTCCTAGTACGATCCTGTATGCAGTGCGAAATGCATTCTGTCCTTTTCTTAAGCCAAAGAGTCAAATACCTTATTATTCTAAACAAAAGCGTGATTAGAACTAGCACAGCAATACCCAAGTCCCTGGGACCAACTTCTGTCATATTTGTTTTTTTGTAAGGAGACACAATGACCTGAGAAATTCTTATAACAAAAACATTTAGTTGAGGTGACTCATGTACAATTTCAGAGGTTGAGTTAATTATCATCATGGCTGGAAGCCTGTAAGCTGGCAGCCAGACGTGATACTGGAACTGAGGGTTCTTTGTTCTTGACTAAGGGGAAAAAGGACAGAGTTGATACACTGGGAAGTATCCTGAGAATAAGAGACCTCAAAAAACCCACAGTGACATACTTCCTCTAACAAGACCATGCCAACTCCAGAATGGCCACACCTAACACTACTTCCACTCCATAAGAGATTATGGTGCCAAATATATCCAAACTACCACAGTGGTATAGCTGAGTCTTGAGGTAGATAGATTACCAGTTATCTGAGGAATTGCCATATTGATTTCCATACTGGCTATACAGGTTTGTATTCCCAGCACCAATGGGAGAATGTTCCATTTTCTACATATTTTTGCCAGTATGAGATATCATGGTGTTATTGATCCTAGCCAATCTGACAGGTATAAGATGAATCATTAAAGGAGTCCTGATTGGTATCATCTTTTATAGCTAAGGATGTTGAACATTTATTTATGATTTTTTAAGCCAGTTAAATTTATCTCTTTAAGATTCTTTATTTTGATGTGTACCACATTTGTTTTGATTTGTGGATGTCCAGTTTCCTCAGTTCTACTTTATTCTGAGCAAATAAACCCAGAACCACATAGACAAACATGATATGTACACATATATATGTAGATATCAGCAGTTGAGAAAAGAATAATCACAGCACAATCCACAGACTCAGAGAGAGTAAGTAACAAGAATGGCTGTAATAGGGAATGCATGGAGCCCACATGAAAAGAGGAAATAGACTAGATACTATGGGTGAACAAGGAATATCAGCAGTAAAAATTATGGGATAAAAGGAGGGATGGATGTAGAATATACAGTAAAAGATGACTGGAATAGGAAAAAACTTTTAAAATTGATATGGAAACCTAATACAGTAGAAACTTTTTGCTAGCTAAGAGGGCAACCCTAGTGAGGACTCGCAGTAACTAAGAATATGGAGCCTTAACCTGTCATCTTCTCCAATGACGTATAGCTCCCTGTGGTGGGAATAAAAAAGAAAGCCAGCCACAAAATATCTGACACACAATTGTGCTGTCTATAAGATATGCCAGAAAAACGGTGGCTTAAATTGGTGTAGTAGCAAACCAACGACTGGCGTAACTTGAGGCCTAAGCAAAAAGAAGCATCCCATGACCAACACTGCCTGGATGGCAAGGAATGAGAAGTTCAATGGTTCAGAATTTAGAGTAGAACAAAATCCAAGTAATAAAAAAGAAAATAAATATCAATATGATGTTTCCTAGCTCTACTCTAATAAAATCATAGATTGTTTCCTAGCCTAACTGTCAACCTTTGGTAGTCCTCTGAAAATTGATTATGGCAGATGCAAAGAACTTTCCTAAAATAGTAGCTAAAGCATGTGGAAGCAAGAAGAAGTTTGGGCAAGGGTTTTTAGAAGCCAGATGTGTCAAGGGCATGAAAAAGACTAAAATTTACAGAATCTACTAAGCAGGGATCATAAGGGCCTAGAGAGCCTGAGAGAGCAATTATGGAACTTGCAGTGTCTGAGTTCTATCCTCTCAATGTGTATTGCAGTTGCTTTGCTTCGTGTTTTTCTGGAACTGCTAACTGTAAGAGTGTTTCTGACTCGTTTGCTTGCTCTTGGGACTATTTTCCTTCTCCTGGGTTGTGTAATCATGCATGGCAATGAAGGTTTGTGTCTAGTCTTATTGTATCTAATCATGATGTTTGTTGACATTCCTAGGCGGCCTGCTCTTTCTGAAGGGAACAGTGGATCTGGGTCAGTGGGAATGTTGGGGACTAGGGAGTTTAGACAGGGTTTAGGCTGTAGTCAGATTGTACTGTATGAGAGAAGATAAAGAGAATAAACAAAAAGAAATAGAAGTGCTTTGAATCTAACTTCATGATCTTCACAATCTTTAACAGCCAAAATGTTCTTCAAATATCCAAAGTCTCTTCTGATACTCTAGATAAAATATTGTCTTGTGACATCTTTTATTTTATTTTATTTATTTATTTTTTGGTTTTTCGAGACAGGGTTTCTCTGTGGTTTTGGAACCTGTCCTGGAACTAGCTCTTAAAGACCAGGCTGGTCTTGAACTCACAGAGATCCGTCTGCCTCTGCCTCCCAAGTGCTGTGATTAAAGGCATGCGCCACGACCGCCCGGCCTTGTGACATCTTTTAAAGTCAATAAAGTAAACTTTTCAGACATAAAATGACACAGGTTGTATTCCATTTAGAAAGAGAGGAATATGTCTGTCTATGTTTCAGTCCTGAATTAAGGCAGATATCATCTACTCACATACAGATGACACCAGGTAACGAACAGATAGGCCACCAGTTCATGAAACTTCTTCATTCCTTTAGTTTCCACAGTCACAATCCGCAAACAACTCTATAGCCATCACCCCTGAGACATATCCCCAACCCCCGGAGCAGGCAAGGACAGCAAGAAGTACAGGTAGTTGAACTCAAGAAAAACTCCTGATAAAGCAGAGTCCACATCAATCATTTGAAATCCAGGCAGCCTGTCAACCCATGGATCTCCACCACTCTTGAAGTACCTCCCCCAAACATTATTCCCATCCTACCTGCATTCTTGTCACTGTGTCCTAGCCCTGAATCTTTGATTCACCCATACTCCTCTTCTAATCTCTGCTGTGATACACATATCTGAGAACACCCAGATTTGTTTGTTAGCAAAGGTGGGGCATGCTGCCTTCCTGCTCAGTGTCTGTCTTCTAGAGAAATTTCTATGTGGTCTGTTAGCAGGTAATTTTGTTGGATTGACTCTACCTAAATTTAGTGCTAGAACAAAGAGTGAACACCATTGCTCCAAGGCCTCATTGTGTGGGGAAATGGAGCAAGGTCAGTCCACTGATCAAGCAGAGGTTGCTCTGCTGTAGTGTTCTAGGAATGAGGCCTATTTCAAAGGAAGAATCTTGGCTTAACAAGGTTTTTACAGGTAAGATGGTGACTTTTCCACAAGACAAGTGTTCCCACAGCTCTGCAAACTAGGTTGTTCCATGTGGATGAGTACATATACAGTTCCCATGGATCTGCTTATTGGTCTGTGCATTGACTGTATACTCTTGTGGGCTCCAATAAATTTTAACAGCTATGAAAGCAGTACGTCTCTCATGATGCTTCCTTCCCTCCCCTTTCTGCACTCTGCCTTCAACAGGTACAGAGTAGGTAAATGGACTCAATTCTTTCACATATCTCTCTTCAATTATCAGTTTCTGGGAAAAGTCAGATGGATTAGAGGACTCTCATTAACTGGTCTCTTTTTCCTTTATAATGTCCAGTCAAAGCCTAGCCTGGAAAAAATTGCAAGAGTGTTTTCCCAGCACTGCACAGCAGAGGCAGAATTATCTGAGTTCAAAGCAATTCTCAGGTACATAATGTGGGGGCAAGCCTGAGCTAGAAAATACACTGATATAAAGAGAAATAAAAAAAATCAGTAACACTCAGGAAAAACACGAATATAATGTTTAAAGAGTGGGGACGAGAACAAAATAGTCATTAGAGCAGTAATGCATTCAAAGAAATGAAATTTGAAAGAGAATTCAAATAATAGGCATTTTTTAAAGATATATTTATTTATTATGTATACAACTTTCTGCCTCCATATATACCCAAACGCCAGAGGAGGGCGCCAGATCTCATTATAGATGGTTTGGAGTCACCATGTGGTTGCTGGGAATTGAACTCAGGACCTTTGGAAGAGCAGACGGCGCTCTTAACCACTGAGCCACCTCTCCAGCCCCCTAATAATAGGCATTTTTAAAAAGATGAAAATAATGTATTTTAAAATCAGTAAGATAGGAGGTGGAGAGATGGCTCAGCAGTGAAGAGCACTGACTGCTCTTCCAGAGGACACAGCTTCAATTCTCAGCACCCACATGGCAGCTTACAACTGTCTGGAACTTCTATTCCAGGGGATCTGACAACTTCACACCAATGTTTGTTATGGTTTTTGTCTCTTTAAGAGACAAGCCACATCCACTACTGGCAACACTACATTTCCCCCCATCTTAGATTCTGTCTGTCCCCTCTTGCTGCATCCTTCCCTCACGTTGCTTCCCCTCTTCTTTGTCCTAACAGTAGGTCATCATGGGAATTATGAAAAGATCAGTATTTGCTTTTCATATCAGAATATATGAGTCCATAAGAACGTAGCATACCATACTGTGGTAATATGCTACATGCTTAATGAACAATGTCTAGTGTTGAAGCATTTTGAACTCTACTGCTTCCATTAAAAAAAGCCAAAATACTTGCAGTTCTCTCAAAATTTCAGTCACAAACAACTGCATGTGGAAATAAAATTGCTTTCACTTGTGCTTCATTCCACAGCTTCTATTTGTTAATCTAATTAGCAGCCCCGACATCTTTGTGAACCTTGCCAGTAAAACCAGGGTAGAGGTTATAATAAGCTTCATAAGATTTTGATCTCCATTTGAATAAAGCTTTCTTTCCCCACTGCTGCTTTGCCTTGGTTGAGTACAACAGGCCAGGGCAGCCCACGATCTCACTGGATAACTTGACTGCTGAGCAGACCACTTGAACTCAGCAAGAGAGAAGCTCAGCATTTTAATCTCTCTTGTTTTCATAAGTATCTGTTTAACTAAGCCAGGAGTAAATAGTCCCTGATTTCTAAGGCTCTGCAGATGGCTAGTGTGTGTAGCAGGTGAATGGTATTTAATGATACTTTTATTTTTATTTTTATTTTTTTTTTAGTTTTTCGAGACATGGTTTCTCTGTAGCTTTGGAGCCTGTCCTGGCACTAGCTCTTGTAGACCAGGCTGGCCTAGAACTCACAGAAATCCGCCTGCTTCTGCCTCCCAAGTGCTGGGATTAAAGGCGTGCACCACCACCGCCCGGCTTACTGATACTTTTTAAAAAGCAACTCCTCTAGAAAGAATCCAGGAACAGAAGCTCAGAAGAGATGGATGGTTCTATAGTAAGTATGTCTCTGCACAGCAGCTATGCTCAATTTCTTCTACAAAGTTGATATATTTATGTTGCACGTTGATCTGATTCTCATAGTCTTTCCTAAGAAGTTTATTTCTATTGACATTGCTTGTCTTGTGCTAAATTATGACAGTTATGACTGAGTCTTTAAATGTATACTATTTACACGGGGTCAAATTCCCACTGCTTTGTTTTGTTCTTCCCTGCTTGTTTTGTCTAGACATAGATCCTCAATGAATTGATGATTCTTATCACTGGGGATTCAATTGTGACAGAGGAATATTGTAGTTTTCTGATGCCCAATTCCTCCAGAGCCCAACTCACATCCTCATATAAAGACAAAAAATGCAAATATATGGCATGACTTCTGCCCAGGCTCTCTTTGTTTACTGGCTTATAAAAATGCATGCTCGTTCACATGAAATGCGTAGCCTTGCATAACTTTTTCAGTTATGAGAAAGTAGACTTAGGAATTGCATAGTCTTGTGGAAAACAAAACTACATATCCGGAATTTACTTGACAATCTGGAATGTGGCAGACATTCGTAGCTTATGCTGGCATAAAATTGATGCTGTTGTATTCACACTAGAGTTTCCATGCGTTATTCCTTGGGCAATCACTATCCCAGCAATAATGATGTGACTCTGTGTGTGAACAGCTGTCATCAGTTTATCTTAATGTTTTGATGTTGACTTCATTCACTTGTATTAGGTTCTCTATAACAATGTCTACCACTTCAGAGATCATTAATTTGGTTGCTTTGTTCCTGGATTCATATTCAGTGTTTGATTTTGTAGTCAGGATATGTTGAATTCATATTATTAGTAATAAATTATTTTGAAGCACTGCCAAGTGATGAACATAAACTATCACATCTTTTGTAGAAAATGAACTTCTCTCTAATTATTTATATTTGATTTTTTGCGTTGGAAACTACCTAGCATGGGATCTCCACACATCTTCCCAATGAACACAGTAGTTTTCATATGAATATTTAAAAAATAGCGGTCTATTTATGTGTTTTTTAAACTTATCCTTCTACTGAAAACAGTTTTCCTTAGATAATTTCCTAGTTGTGTTTGTCTCACCTCTACTATTACCAATTCTTCCACATCATTTTCCCATCCAGATCCAACCCCTTTCTTTCTCTCACCAGAAAAAAAACTGATGTCTAAGTGATAATAATAATAAAAATATATACTATGATGTAGTAAGATAAAACAAAACTACCACAGAATAATAGAAAAAAAACAACTAGAAGACAAATAGTCCAAGAAAAGCCAAAAGAAACAGAATCCTCCAAAACACTCAAACTGGAAAATGTATAAATAAGATAAGATATAAAGAAAAAGAGGATGTAAAATTCTGATATGACATTATGAGACAAGGAATCTCCAAGATGCTGTTACATTTCAGGGGTGGTATTTTTTCAAGACAGACTTTCTCTGTGGCTTTGGAGCCTGTTCTGGAACTAGCTCTTGTAGACCAGGCTGGCCTCAAACTCACAGGGATCTACCTGCCTCTGCCTCCTGAGTGCTGGGATTAAAGGTGTGCATAACTACTGCCAAGCTCGCTGTTGAAGTTTTTGAGGTTTGGCTTGCAGCATACTTTTTTTCCCTATTTATTTATTTATTTATTTATTTATTTATTTATTTATTTATTTATTTATTTATTTATTTATTTAAGATTTCTGTCTCTTCCCACCGCCGCCTCCCCTTTCCCTCCCCCTCCCCCAATCAAGTCCCCCTCCCTCTTCAGCCCAAAGAGCAATCAGGGTTCCCTGCCCTGTGGGAAGTCCAAGGGCTACCCACCTCCATTAAGGTCTAGTAAGGTGAGCATCCACGAAACTGCCTAGGCTCCCACGAAACCAATAGGTACAGTAGGATCAAAAACCCATTGCCATTGTTCTTGAGGTTTCAGTAGTCCTCATTGTCCACTATGTTCAGCGAGACCGGTTATAACCCGGGCTTTTTCAGACCCAGGCCAGCTGGCCTTGGTGAGTTCCCGATAGAACATCCCCCTTGTCTCAGTGTATGGGTGCACCCCTCGCGGTCCTGAGTTCCTTGCTTGTGCTCTCTCTCCTTCTGCTTCTGATTTGGTCCTTGAGATTTCAGTCCGGTGCTCCATTGTGGGTCTCTGTCTCTGTCTCCTTTCATCGTCTGATGAAGGTTAATATTCAGGAGGAAACCTATATGATTTTCTTTGGGTTCTCCTTCTTATTTAGCTTCTCTAAGAACCCGAATTATAGGCTCAATGTCCTTTATTTATGGCTAGAAACCAAATATGAGTGAGTACATCCCATGTTCCTCTTTTTGGGTCTGGCTTACCTCACTCAGGATGGTGTTTTGTATTTCCATCCATTTGCCTGCAAACTTCAAGATGTCCTTGTTTTTTACTGCAGAGTAGTACTCTAATATGTATATATTCCATACTTTCTTCATCCATTCTTCAACTGAAGGGCATCTAGGTTGTTTCCAGGTTCTGGCTATTACAAACAATGTGCAGCATACTTTTGGGAGTAGTTCTTATCCTAGTGGCAATTCCTTGAAAAACTAAATTTTCATTTACAAATGGTTATGAATCAGAGATAGATTCTGGGTTAGGGATCTATCTGTGCATGAGTCCACTTCTTATTTCATTTCTAGTACCAAATCAGGTGCATAACTATATATACTGTGTATATTGCCTCTATTTCTGCTAGTCTATATGTCCTTCATCCAGTTGAGGTGTGGAAGGGTGTGGGGGTATTTGTATTCTACATCATCTTTGGGTTTTACACCAGCTTTTACATAGCTTCCTCCTATTTTTAAATTTTTATTATAAACTATCTTTTCCGTTTCATGTACAAATCCGAGTTGCCCCTGCCTCCCCTCTACCTATTCCTTCCACGTTACCCCCTGTTCTTCACCTCATCAACTCCTCACAGAGGGTAAGGTATATTGCTTTGAGAAAGGACCAAGTCCGTCATACTACATCTAGGATGAGCAAGGTATCCCTCCTAAGAGTATGTGTTCAAAAAATCATTAGAAGCAGTAAGGTTAAATCCTGGCCAACTGCCAGTTGCCCCCCAGTCAGCCCCAGGGATACAAATGTCACCCATATTCAGAAGTCCTAACTCAGTCCTCTGCTGGTTCCTTTCCTATCTGGCCAAATTTAGTGAGCTCCTTTCAGCTCAGGCAAGCTGTTTCAGCAGGTATGCCCATCATGGTCTTGACCTCTTTGCTCCTATTCTCACTCTTCTCACTCTTCAACTGGACTTTGGAAGATCAGCCCAGTGCTCCACAGTGGATCTGTGCCTCTGCCTCCATCAGTTGCTCGACAAAGGTTCTATGGTGACATTCGTGATAGTCATCAATCAGATTAGAGGGCAAGACTAATTCTGACACTATCTCCACTATTGCTTAGGGTATTAGATGGGGTCATCCTAGTGGATTCCTGGGAATTTCTTTAGTGGCAGTTTTCTTGCTAGCCCCATAAAAGGCTCCCACAGTTAAGATATCTCCTTCTTTGTTCTCTGTCTCTGTCTTTTCCCAGTCTCAACTATCCAGTTACCTCTAGTTCCCTTCCACCATTCATTTCTCCTCTCCTCCTCCCCTTCTAACATCCCTTCTCCTCCCACCTACATGCTCCCAATTTTCTCAGGAGATCTAATCTATTTCTCTTAGGATTCTATTTGTTACTTGGCTTCCCTGGGGTCAAGGACTATAGAATTTGGTTACAGCTAAAATCCACTTATTTGTGAATGCATTAGATACTCATCTTTCTGGTTACCTCAATCAGGATTGTTTTTCTAGTTTTATCCATTGGCATGCAAATTCCAAGATGCCAATGTCTTTTACTGCTGAGTGGTACTCCACTGTGCAAATGCACCACATTTCTTTTATCCAATCTTTGGTTGAGGGACACCTAGGTTGTTTCTAGTTTCTGGGTATTACGGATTAAGGCTTCTATGAAGATATGAACATAGTTGAACAAGTGTCCATGTAGTATGATTGAGCATCCTTTGGACATATGCTCAAGAGTGGTATTGCTGGGTTCTAAGGTAGGTTGAATCCCAATTTTCTGTGAAATTTCCATACTGATTTCTAGAGTGGTTGTAAAAGTTTGCATTCCCTCCCAAAATGGAGGACTCTTACTTTGCATGCTCTCCAGCATATGCTGTCATTGGTGTTTTGGATCTTACACATACTGACAGGTGTAAGATGGAATCTCAGAGTCATTTTGATTTGCATTTCCCTGATGGCTTAGGGTGTTGACCCTTCCCCTAACTGTGTTTTGGCCATATGTGATTCTTCTATTTAAATTCTCTGTTTAGATCTGTACCCCATTTTTAAATTGTATTATTTAGCATTTTGATGTCTATTTGCTTGAGTTCTGTATACATTTTGGAAATCACAATCCTCTGTCTGATGTGGGGTTGGTGAAGATATTTTCCCATTTTCTAGGCTGCTTTTTTATCTTATTGACTGTGATTTTAGATTTACAGAAGCTTCTCAGTTTTAGGAGGTCCCATTTATTTACTGTTGCTTTCAGTATTGTGCTGCTGGGGTTATTATATTTAGGAAGTGGTCTCCTGTGTCCTTGCATTAATTGCTGCTCCCCACTTTCTCTTCTATCAGGTTCAGTGTGGTATGATTTACAATGAGGTCTCTAAACCACTGGGACTTGAGTTTTGTGCTTGAGGGTAGATATGAATCTATTTTCATTCTTCTACATGTTGACTTCCAGTTATACCAGCATGGATTGTTGAAGATGCTTTCTTTTTTCCATTGTATATTTTTAATTTCTTTGTTAAACATTATGTATTCGTAGTTGTGTTGATTAATATACATATCTTCAAATCTATTCCATTGTTCAAACAGTCTGATTAATACCAATACCAGACCATTACATAATTGTAGCTCTGTAATTGAATTGGATGTCAGGGACATTGATGCCTCTAGATGTTCTTTATTGTACAGGATTGTTATCGCTATCCAGGGTTTTTGTTTTCTCATATAAAGTTGATTGTTATTCTTTCAAGGTCTGTGAAGATTTCTTTTGAGATTTTGATGGGGATTGCATTGAATCAATAGATTGCTTCTGGTGGTATTGCCATTTTTATTATGTTGATCCTACCTATACAAGAACATGGGAGACCTCTCCATTTTCTGGTGTTTTATCCAATTTCTTTCTTCAAAGATTTAAAGTTCTTGTCAAACAGGACTTTCCCTTGTTTGGTTAGTGTTACCCACAAGATATTTTATGCTATTTGTTGCTCTTGTGAAGGGTGATGTTTCTCTGATTGCATTCTCAGCTTCTTTATCATTTGTATATTAGGAGGGCTACTATTATTTTAGTTGATCTTGAATCCTTCAATATTATTATTATTATTATTACTATTATTATTATTATTAATCTGTCAAAGTTCCCTAGTAGAGTTTGGGGGTCATGTATGTATACTGTCATATAATATGCAAATAACTAAAGTTTGACTTCTTTCTTTCCAATTTATATCCTCTTGATATCCTTTTGTTTTCTGATCACTCTAGCTAGAACATTAAGAACTATGTTGAATAGATATGGAAAGAGTGGAGAGCCTTGTCTTGTCCCTAATTTTGGTGTAATCCCCTTGACTTTCTCTCCATTTAATTTGATGTTGGCTGTTGTCTTACTGTGTACAGCTTTTATTATGGATAGATATGGTCCTTGTATCCCAGTTCTCTCAAGACCTTTATCATAAAGGGGTTTCAAATGCTCTTTCAGCATTTGATGAGATAATCATCATATAATGATCTTTCATTTTATTTTGTGGTGGATTGCATTGGTAGATTTTTGTATGTTGAATAATCCATGAATCCTGCGATGAAACTGACTTGATTCTGATGGTTGATTTTTTTTTTTTGATGTGTTCTTGGGTTCAATTTTCCAGGCTTTTTCGAGGGGTTGGTTTTTTTTTTTTTTTTTTTTTTTTTTTTGAGGCAGGGTCTCTCTGTAGCTTTGTAGCCAGTCCTGGAACTAGCTCTTGTAGATTAGGCTGGCCTCGAACTCAGAGAGATCTACCTGCCTCTGCCTCCCGAGTTCTGGAAATAAAGGTGTGCTCAGTAATTTATTGAATATTTTTGGATCAATGTTCATGGGTGGGACTGGTCTATAATTCTCTTTCTTGGTGTGTCTTTGTGTGGTTTTGGTATCAGTGTAACTAGGCCTCAAAAAAAGAATTTGACAATGTTCCTTCTGTTTCTATTATGTTGAACACTTTGAGGAGTATAGGTATTAGCTCTTCTTTGAAATTCTTGTAGAATTCTGCACAGAAACCATTCAACTTTGGGATTTTTTGGTTAAGAGGTTTGTGATAACACCTTTTATTTCCTTGCAGTTTGTACATCTATTTTAATTGTCAACCTGGTCTTGTTTTAAACTTAGTAGATGGTATCTATCTAAAAATTGTCCATCAATTTTGTGGAGTATAGGCTTTTGTAGTATGACCTAATGATTCTGTGGATTTCCTAACTCTCTATTGTTATATCCCCTTTTCATTTCTTTTTTTTTTTAATTTTTTATTAAAAATTTCTGCCTCCTCCCCGCCTCCCTTCTCCCTCCCCCTCCCCCCGCTTCCATTCCTCACTGCCCTCCCATTCGCTCTCCAGTACAAAGAACATTCAGAGTTCCCTGTCCTGTGGGCAGTCCAAGGTCCTCCCCCCATCCATCCAGGTCTAGGAAGGTGAGCATCCAAACAGGGTAGGTTCCCACAAAGCCAGTACATGCAGTAGGGTCAAAGGGGAGCCATTTTAGGGTTGGCAAGATCCTTGACTCTAGAGGGGTTCCCAGGCGTCCAGAGAGATGTACCCAACTAGGTCCTTGGGCAGCAGAGGAGAGAGAGCCTGAAATGGCCCGATCCTATAACCATACTAATGAAGATCTTGCATATCACCATAGAACCTTCATTTGGCGATGGATGGAGATAGAGACAGAGAGCCCCATTGGATCAATATACTGAGCTCCCAAGGTCCAAATAAGGAACAGAAGGAGGGAGATTATGAGCAAGGAAGTCAAGACCACGAGGGGGCACCCACCCACTGAGACAGTTGGGCTGATCTATTGGGAGCACACCAAGGCCAGCTGGACTGGGACTGAATAAGCATGGGATAAAACCGGACTCTGAATATGGTGGACAATGAGGGCTTCTGAGAACTCCTTTTCATTTCTTATGTTCTTAATCTGGATATTCTATTTCTGCCTTTTGATTAGTTTGGATAAAGGTTTGTCTGTATTGTTGATTTTCTTAAAGAAACAGCTCTTTGTTTCATTGATTCTTTGTATTGTTTTCTTTGTCTCTATTTTGTTGATTTCCACACTTATTTTGATTATTTCCTGTCTTCTACTCCTCCTGCATGAGTCTGCTTCTTTTTGTTCTACAGGTCTCAATTATGCGTGAGCTTTCTTCACATTCTTTATGTGGGCACTTAATGCTATGAACTATCCTTTTAGCACTGCTTTCATAGTGTCCCATAGGTTTTGGTACACTATGCCTTCATTTCTGTTGAATTCTAGGAAGTCTTTGATTTCTTTCTTTATAGCTTCCCGAGACCCAGGGGTGGTTCAGTAGAGCGCTGTTTATTTTCCGTGTGTAGTGAGTTTTCAGAAATTAGTGTTACTGCTGAATTCTATTCTTAAACGACAGTCCAATAAGATCCAGGGGGTTACTCCATTTTTTTGTATCTGTTGAGATTTGTTTTGCTACCAAGTATGCGATCAATTTTAGAGAAGGTTCTGTGAGGTGTTGAAAAGAAGGTATATTCTTTCGTGTTTGGGTGGAATGATCTGTAGATGTCTGTAAATTACATTTGATTCATTAATCTGTTAGTCTTCTTATTTCTATTTTAGGTTTGTCTACTTTACCTGTTCATTGGGGAGAATGGGGTATTTAAGTCCGTAACGATTAGTGTGTGGGGTTTGATTTACAATTTAGTCTTTAGTAATGTTTCTTTTACATATGTGGGTGTTCTTGTATTTGGGGCATTAATGTTCAGGAGTGAGAGTTCACCTTGATGGATTGGTCCTGTTATGAGTATAAGGTGTTTTTTCCATCTCTTTGATTGATTTTAGTTTGAAGTCTATTTTTTTTAGATATTAAAAAAGCTACACCCACTTGTTCCTTAGGTCCACTTGATTGGAAAATCTTTTCCCAACCATTTACTCTGAGTTAATATATGTCTTTGAAGTTGAAGTATGTTTCTTGTATACAGCAGTAGGCTGGATCATGCTGTCATAATCATTTTCTTAGCCTGTGACTTTCCATAGGGGATTTGAGTTCATTGATATTAAGAGATAATAATGACTAGTGTTTGTTAATTCCTGTTAGTTTTTGATGAAAGTGTGCATTTCCCTTCTTTGGGTTTTGTTGGTGTGCGGTTATATGATGTTGTATGTATTTGTATGTGTGCAGGTAGCTTTGTTTGGTCAGAGTTTTCCTTCTTGTACAATGTGTAGTGCTGGATTTGTGGATAGGTATTGTTTAAATCTAATTTCTCATGGATTATCTTGTTTGCCAATGGTAATTCAAAACTTTGCTGGCTTTAGTAGTCTGGGCTTGGATTTGTGGTGTCTTCAAGTCAGCAGTACATCTGCCCGGATGTGAGTAGAACAATGGAAGAAAATAGTGTACTACAGAAACATACAGAGAAAATCATAAAGCAAAATTAAAAAACAAAACAGTAAATAATATAAAAAAATTTAAGATGTAGTTAAGTGATCATGAATATGTTAAAGTATTAGAATAGGAAAAAGACAACAGAGAAATGTATGATGAATATAATTATACTGTCCATTAGGGCATGTTCTTGGTGGTTTGTCCTTTTATCCTATCTTTTCCATGATGATTCATGTAGAAAAAAATTGATGAAAGGCAAGGTACTGTTTGTAATATTATATCTAATCTAGAATACCATATTTACGGGATTGCTGATCACAGAACTGTTTAGTCACATTTTTTGTTGGTGTTTTTATTGATTCTTTGGAAATTTTGTTGAGTAACTTATTGTACTTTAGTTCATACGGATCTTGTGTTCTTGAAGCAGTGATGGGAACCTGTAGGGGAGAGTCAGTTTTCGATGTCAGCTGATCCAGGCCATGCATCAGCTACACAATCTACATCCTTCACTTTTCCTTTATAAATCTGCCCACAGTGGACCCAGCACTGATTCAGGACTTAGAAGTTACTCTCTTTCTAGCTTGCCACAAACAGATGTCAGCCCTTCCATGATCTTCTCACTGATGTCATTAGAATCATATGCAGAAAGAATTTCTGCTTCTTTCTTGGATATGGAAATTCTGCCTTTGCTACACAACTTATATTTGACATATTTTTATTTGCCAGCAGAGTATGCCCGCATAGTTGCAACTTAACAGGTCATGTTTCTTCAGCCTGTGGTTTCTAAAGAAAAATTTGCCACGAGGATAGATAATTAAGGGCACGGGTGAAGTCTAGAACTTCATATGAACATAATCTGGCTCCCATTCTCATACCCCATTTTAGCCCATAGATCTGCAGCTTAACTTTTCCTACTTGGTTTAATATTTCCAGCACACAGATTTTTAGTATAGACTATATTTGGAGTACATCTTTTAGAATAATGCTAAGCAAGAACACATCAAGTTTTGTGATGAACTCTTGTATCCTTAGTCTAAGTAAAGAAATTTTTACATGGACACTTGAAAAACTCTTTCCTTTCATGACAGGGAATCTTGACATTCCAGGATGTGGCAATTGATTTCTCTCCAGATGAGTGGGACTGCCTCGACTTTGCACAAAGGGCTTTGTACAGGGAAGTCATGTTGGAGAACTACAGTAACATGGTCTCTGTGGGTAAGTGATTTTTTTTCCTTCCTGATTTCTTCTTTATCATAATTGTTTCCTACAAGTATGTTTTACATCAATTTCTGAATTGTCTGCCTCACTTTTATTTGGCAATTTAATAAAAATCTTGAAGTTCATTATGTAGAACACAATGTTTTGTGTAACTTTATCTTGTCAATATATTCCTGACTCCTGAAGATGACATTCATCATTCAAACTTTCATAATACATTTTACTTTTCAGACACATTACAGATTATATATTGATTTGCATCTTAATGATTCATAATGTGTTTGCATTTGATACAGTAGCAATTTACAAGGAAACTCAAGGTATACAATATTAACAAAAATGCTTTTGAGTGTGTTAAAATATTTGGAGATAGCCATAAGAAAATCTTATTTGGAATTTTAAATTATAGGCCATCTTATATAATCAGTATGGTGGTTTATGAGATATCCATGTGTTTTATTGTTATCCCAAGTTATGGTCATAGGTGTCTTCCAATATGCAGGTCTTTCAGTGTCAAAACCAGACCTGATCAGCTTTCTTGAACAAAGCAAAGAGCCCTGGAATGTGAACATAGGAGAGGCAGAAGGCAATGAACAAGGTAATCATAATGAAGCATTGGCACACGTGGGAAACCTAGGGCATGGAGAAATTCTGCCCTGAAGTGGGATGCATAGTGTAGGAAATCCTTTTGTTTATGTGTTGTTTTCATTGGTTAATCAATAAAGAAACTGCTTGGCCTGATAGGGCAGAACTTAGGTAGACAGAACAGACAGAACTGAATTCTGGGAGGAGAAAAGCAGAGTCAGAGTGAGAGAATCACCATGGAGACACCAGGTCAGACATGCTAAATCTTTCCCGGTAAACAACAACCTCATGGTGAACACAGATTAATAAAAATGGGTTAAATCAAAATGTGAGATTAGCCGATATGAGGCTAGAGCTAATGGCCAAGCAGTGTTTCAATTAATACAGTATCTGTGGTATTATTTCAGGTATAAACTGGCCGGGTGGCCAGAACAAAAGGCTCCCTCTCCCTTCACAAATATTTCTACCTAAAATTAAGTAAAAATTCACATTGAATGATTATTCCAAATTACTTTATAAGTAAAATGACCTAAAATTTCACTTTGAATAATTAACTCAAATTATAGTATAAAGCAGAAGTAAAAATGATTTTTTCTCTATCTTTGAACTCTATCAGGCTTTGAAATGAACAATTTTGATATGAAAATTAGCACTAAAAAGTTTCACAGTGTTTGAAGTAGTATTGCTCTGTACCTGTTTATGTCTGTTATTCTGTTCTCACGAAAGAATTACCTGGTTTTGACGGTTGTGTAGTCTCACATAAAATCAGGAAATATAAATCTATGCTTATATTCATTTGGAAGATTGTAGAGTTCATTCTTTGTGTCAGATACTAGAGAATTTAAAAGATAACTTTTTCTATTTCTGCAAAATATTCTTTAGAAATTAAGACTTGTTTAGAGTGATACATGTTATTGGTCTAATTTAATGTCACCTACTAACCTCTGAATATCAAAATTTATATGTAAATTTCCACAAATGTTGTATATGTACTTGTTTTCCTTTGTGTTTTATATCTCTATTGGAATTTATTTGGAGAAATATCCACAATATTTTATTTTTAATACTTTTATTAGTGATTTAAGAATTCCTTGCAGTGTTATTTGACCAAATTCAACTCTCCACTCTTCCCAAGTTCCACTTCCTTCAGATATCTTTGGTTTTTTTCCTCTTCTATATTTACACTCACAGAGTTCAATCTGAAACTCCCATAAAATTCTGGGTGTTGAGCATGGCCTACAGTATTGTTGAATAATCAGGAGTTGCACATTCTTAAAATCAACATTATTCCCTTTCTCCAAGCATCTTTAAGATAATAGTAGCTTCCCAGCTAGGCGTGGATCTCCAGGTCCCTCCTTACTGTCTCCCAAGGACTTTAATCTGGCTTGGGGTTGCTCGGGTCTGATGCATTCTGTCCTAATTACTTGAGTTTATATGGGCAAATGTCGTGTTGTTTACAGAAAGCAGTATTTTCTGATAGTCATTCATGACTTCCTGCCTTGTTATGTATTATCACTCTGTCCTGAATGAGCTCTGAACAGTCCATGGAATAAGTTTGTTATAAACATACAAGTTAAACTGAATATTTTCTTGTTGTCTGTACTATGTCCAGCTGTGAATCACCTTTTAGTTGTCAAATTAGCCAGACATTTTTAGAATGAAGACTTAGATATGCAACAGTCTGTGAGAGAATCAATAGGATATCAAAAATAATTTTAGTACTATATCCAAGCAGAATAATGGTAGTAGGTGCTACTTTCTATCTTTTAATAATGCATTTGAATTAACATTAATGGTCCTCAAATTATTCTACAAAATAAGAGCAACAGAACACTGGGAAATTCTTTTCATAAGGACAGTTACTTTGATACCTAAACCGTGTATACACCCAATGTGTAAGTGAAGTATATGGCCATTTCATTATGAACATATATGCAAAGATTGTCAATAAAATATTTGCAACTTGTATCTAAGAACATATCAAAAAGATAAACTACCATAGACTTCATGTTAAGACATGTAGGGGTAGATGAACCATTCAAAACCAATAAGTGTAATCTACCACTTGTACAAACTAAAGTCAAATTCCAGAAGTTCATCTTATTAGATGCAGAAAAGCCTTTGACAAAATTACCACTCCTTCTCGATAGAAGTCCTGGAGAGTTTAGGGGTGCAAGTGATATACCTCCAAATAAAGGATGCAAAACACAAAAAGTATATAGCCCATATCAAACTAAATGGAAAGAATTCAAAGCCTCTCTAATAAAATAGGGAATAATGCAAGTATACTTATTTTCCCTATATGTATTCAATACAGTCCTTGAAATCTTAGCTTAAACAATAACAAAATGAAGAAGATCTAGAAGTAATTAATAGCAAAGGAAGAAATCAAAAATATGTTATATGCAGATGCTATGATTTATGTATAAAAGACTCTAAGAACTCTATGTAGAAACTTGTACAGTTGAGAAACATTTTCATCAAAGATAAGGAATGCAGAATTAACTAACAAAAAGCAGTAGCCTTCCTAAATACAAATGAGGGAAAACTTATATGGAATTCTGGGAAATGATGTCTTTCACGATAACCTCAAAAAATAGTTTTGGGTAATTAGAACTCAAACAGTGAAAGACCTTTTTAAAATCTTTAAGGCATTGAAGAAATAAATTGAAAAGATACTGGAAGATGTAAAAATATCTATGCTCAAGGACTGCTCAATTGATATAGTAATATTCTGATTCATTGAAAACCCTATCAAAATTCTAACACAATTCTTCTCAGATGTCGAAACACAGTTTTCAGCATCATATGCATACAAACAAATCAAAAACTCACAATAGCTTAAACAATTATGAAAAATAAAACTATAAGCAATATACCATTCAGAGTTTTAAATTATACTACATTCTTTAAATAATCAGGTTTTGTAAAATATTGGTACTACTGAAAAACAGATATATTGATCAAAAAATCAAGTTGTAGATACTAACTTAACTCCACTCATCTATTACACTCATTTTGTCAAAGAATCTAGAAAAATTCATTTAAATATAATGAGCATTTAAACCTAATCGTACCTAAACTATGTCCAACAAAACACAAGTTCCCAATGAAAAATGTTTTCTCCAAGAGAGTCTCAGTGGGGATAAAAATCACACAGGAATTCCCCATAACCAGGTCTTGAAATATCACCAATACAACTCAATGGAATTTTTGTATATTCTTTTTCTCCATAACGTTTACCTTTGGAATTTATTTATTTTTATATATGATCTTATGGTATCTATATGTACATTATGCCTTCTAGAGTTTTATTTTGTTCTGTTCTATTCAATTTTTTTTCAAATGGCCAAAAGATACTTAAGGAAACTTGAGCTTCTTTAGCAATCAGGGAAATGCATTATCAAAACAACGCTGAGATATCTTCTTTCACTTCATAATGGCTAACATCAAAAACACAACTGATGGCTTATACTGGAGAGGATGTGGAGTAAGGGGAACACTCATCTATTGCTGGTGGGAATGCAAACCTGTGCAACCACTTTAGAAATCAGTGTGGCCATTTCTCAGAATACTGGGAATCAACCTACCTCAGAATCTAGCAATGCCACTCTTGGGAATACACCCAAAAGATGCTCTTTTATACTACAAAAGCATTTGTTCAACCATGTTCATAGCAGCATTATTTGGAATAACCAGAATCTGGAAACAACCTAGATGCCCCTCAACTGAAGAAAAGAAAAAGAAGTGTGGCACATCTACACATTAGAGTACTACTCAGATAAAACAAAACAAAACAAAACAAAACAATGATATCTTGAATTTAGCAAGCAAATAGATGGAAATAGAAAACACTATCCTGAGTGAGGTAACCCAGACTAAAAAATTGAATAATGGTATGTACTCACTCATAAGTGAATACTAGCCATAAACAAAGGACATTGAGCCTATAGTTCATGATTCTAGAAAAACTAAGTAATAAGGTGAACCCAAAGAAAATCATATATAGACCCTCCTGGGAATTGGAAACAAATAAGATCACCTGACAAAATTGGGAGCATGGGGGCTGGGGCTAGAAGGAAGGGAGGAGGGCTAAGGAGAACTTGTGGAAATGGGATGGTAGAGATGAAGGAAGGACAGATATGAGAGCAAAGAAAGAGATACCTTGATTGAGGGAGGCATTATGTGGTTAGCAAGAAACCTGGCTCTAGAAAAATGTCTGGGAATCCACAAGGATGACCCCAGCTCTAAGACCCTAAGCAATAGAGGAGAGGGTGTTTGAACTAGCCTTGCAGTGTAGTCAGACTGATGATTATCTTAAATATCACCATAGAACCTTTGTCCGACAACAGATGGAAACAGAGGCAGAAAACCACATCTGAGCACTGGACTGAGAGCTACCAGGTTCAGTTGAAGAGTGGAAGGAGTGAGAATATGAGCAAGGAGGTCAAGACCATGAATGGTTCACCCACTGAGACAGTTTGCCTGAGCTAATAGGAGCTCACCAACTCCAACTGGCCTGGGAGTGAACTAGCATGGGATCAAACTCTCTGAAGGTGGTTGACAGTTGGGGCAGACTGAGGGGGCACTGACAGTGGCACTGGGATTTGTCTACTGCATGTACTGGGATCTTATTCTCTTTGGATGTATACCTTGCTCAACCTAGATGTAGTAGGTAGGGCTTGGACTTGCCTCAGGGATGGGTTTCTTGTCCTCTCTTAGGATTGGAGGAGGGAGAGGTAGGAAGGTGTGGGGAGGGAGTGGAAGGAGGAGAGAGTGTGGTAATTTGAACTGATATATTTTTAAAGTAATAAAATAATAATTAAAAAAGTAATTGACACAGTAATTCCCCATAACCAGCACTTGAAGGATATCACCAACACAAATCAATGGAATTTTTACATTTTTTACCTATAATGTTTAGTTTTGAAATTTATTTACTTTTATTAATGACCTTATAGTATCTTTTGTACATTACGCCTTCTAGAGTTTTGCTATGCTTTGTTTTATGCAATTTTGTGGGTGCAAAAGTGTGTCTTTCTCTCTATATATGCTTACTGTGCTTTTTTTGTCTACTTTTCTTCTCTTACCCTATCTGGTTTCTTTTATTCTGATTATTTTATTGTTTTTCTTTAGATGCCTATTTGTTTTCTAAGAAGTGACAGAAAGTGGATAAATTCAGACATGAGTAAAGATGGGGATAAACTCAGGTCATTTGAGTGATTAAGTGTCATAGTCAGAATATATCTTATGAATGCATATATTTTCTTATAAGAATAAGAGAAAATGTATCTCTGATAATGAGATGAGTCCTAGTGAATTTCCTTGATGTCTGAAATTTTATGAATCCCTTCTGTATGGTATACATGATTCTCCGTGGACCCCTTAGTAAGAACTCTTTCTGGTTTTCCCTTTTCTTCTTTCTTTATTAATTAATATTATGTCTTCTTTCTTAATATAACTAAATTTGTTTATTTCAAGGGATTATAGAGATGAGTGATATCCATTAAGATAATACAATTTCATGATTGCAATTTTATTGTACTTGGGTTATAGTTTTTGTATTAATTGCTGTGATAAAATTCCAAAATAAAGGCAAAGTACAGAAGAAAGATCAATGATGATGAATCAGAGGTAGCAGTTTGCAAGGGGCTAGAGCAGCAGTGACAGGTCTCATATAGAAACACAAGAAAACATAGATAGCTCACTGTTGGCATTAGAAGGCTTTAAAATTCTCAAAGCCAGTATTCAGGTACATAAGTATTCCAGTAAGTTGATACCTCTTTATCCTACCCATAAATATCCACCAACATTAGGTCATGTATTCAGATATCTGATTAAATGGGGTCATTTCACTCAAACCATCATAATCTCATTTATTATTCTGAAAATTATGATTGGAACATCAAAGATAACATAAACTCAATCCTTTCATTTTTAAAAATGTATTAGTGTATGTTATAAAATATATTCTACCCATTTACATTAAAATTTTTTTCATTAGAATAAATGATTTGAAGTTTATTTTGTGTAATATGCCATCCTGCATATATATCTACATATTTATAAAATTGTGTCACTTATATATCTGAAAAACGTTTCACCTAAGTATACTAATTCAGATAATTATATATTTTTCTTTCTTCTAGTTTTATATTCTCATCAAACACAAGACTTATTTTCACAAGAGAACAAACAAGATTGTATTCAGAAGTTGGTATCAGGAATAGCTGTAAGTAGTGACTTTAAAACCTTCCATTTAAGGATGATTTCAATATTTTGTTAAGAAAGAAAAGAGAATGGATTATGTCATTAATGAAATAATCTCTATTCATCAGCCATCCAGGGTGGTACTAAAAATTAAGGTCAATAATATCTACCTTATCTTGAAAGATTTCACTTTAGATCACTTACAATTTCAGAATCATTTTCTTCAGTAAAAAAAATACGAATAAGTTGTAAATCACATTTTTTTCTACAAAGAATATCGAAAAACCTGCAAACTGAATGACATGTGTTCTATTAAACATTCACTAGCGTTTTCTCAACAAAATTACATTTTGTTACAAGCTATTCATGAGATAAACATGAGAAGTTTTTCCCAATCAAAAGAGACTGAAAATATATCATAGAATTTTCAGTCATGAGAAGCGTTACACATTTAATAATGTTATTAATGCCTTTCCTAGGATCTCTAAAAAGAATAATTTTTAGAATCCTCTTCTTAAAGGGACAAATTCCCAAAAAAATCAAATCACAGTTGGTCTTTTCTCATTATGTAAGTTCATAGAAGTCTGATTTTCCTAAGAGCCAATACATACATGATGATTTTAAGGAGGATTTTGATTGTAACACACCTTTTTGTTTCAGCATGACCAGAAGCAAGGGAGGCATTATATAAACAATCAAAATGAAGAGAGACAAAACAATTATATAGAAAGTGGAAAGTGCTTCAACAGATATGCATGCCCCACTATGCATAAGAGAATTAATTCCAAAGAGAAGGCATACAAATGTAAAGATTGTGGCAAGGCATTTATCTGTCAGGCAAAATTTAAAGCTCACCAGAGAATCCATACTGGTGAGAAACCTTACAGGTGTCAAGAATGTGGCAAGTCCTTTACCTGGGCTTCAGCTCTTCAGAATCATCACAGAACCCATACTGGTGAAAAACCCTATAGATGTAAAGAATGTGGAAAGTCCTTTACCCAAGTCTCACATCTTCATATTCATCACAGAATTCATACTGGTGACAAGCCTTACAAATGTCAAGAATGTGACAAGTCCTTTACCCGGGTCTCACATCTTCATATTCATCACAGAATTCACATGGGTGAGAAACCTTACAGGTGTCAAGAATGTGGCAAGTCCTTTACCTAGGTCTCAACTCTTCACATTCACCACAGACTCCATACTGGTGACAAGCCTTACAAATGTCAAGAATGTGACAAGTCCTTTCCCACAAATTCAAGTCTGAGAAAGCATCACAAAATGCATTTACTGGGTGCATTTCATGAAATTTCTTAGTATACCTCACATTAATTCATTATACAGCTCTTCATGCATTAGCCAACTTATTTGAAAGACTCACATCCTTTAATATTCAAATCTTAGTCATTACCTAGACAGCTATGCAGTTCTGAGGAATTTAGAAACATTGTATCCAGATTTGAACATTATTGTCATCAAACATTTGTTGTAAACAGAATTTACACATCATTGTAAACATGCTAGGCAAGAATTAATTGCTATGAATAGGTAAATATTTCTAGTAGGAGTAAATTGAGCAATAACATTTCTTAACTGTAGGTTAAGATAATGTGTGACAAAAGCAGCCAATGTCAAACCAGTTCAGATTTTGATGCACATTTAATTTCTTGGCATATTGTTGCTTACGTAATGAGATTATACTCCATATAAACATATTTTTCTGTGATTTTTTGTGATTATTAAATAAATATTAGCTTGTTTTAAAATTCAAAACTTTTAATTTGTTTCTTTGCAACAAAAGAGTTAAACATTTTGTCCAATTTTTATTGCATTTTTCTCATAATTTGTTCTCTAATAATAGAGTATCATAAGTGTGAACACTTCCATAGATGAGCCTGTAGGACAGAGAATGACACACTACATAGATTACTTTAAACTTTCTTATAATTGTTGTTCAGATAAGTGTGAGGTAGATGGAAGATATCAATGGGCATGCACAACTGGACAAGGAAAACTACAAGGCAACAAAATAAAGCAGAGAACTATAGTCATTTAGGAAAGCAGGGAGTTGGAGAGGGGGCCTTCCCTGAAGAGGAAGACACAAACTGGTTGTCCTGTAACCAATGGACAGCCCTGAAAACATATGGAATAGTAACATTCAATGGGCTGGTGTCTATGTACTTAGGAATAAATGTGTATTTAAATTTATGTATAAAAATAGCAATGCATGAATAAAGGGCATAAACTTGAAAGAGAACAGATATTGCGGTATATAGTGGAGGTGGAGGTAGGATATCATAAATACAAAATTAATCTTATTATTCTGTACATTTTAATTATATAAAATAAGTAATGTGTTCATATACACCCCCTTGTGTCCCTGTTATACTTCCCCCATCTGAAATAGTTGACCTCACAGTTCTGCAAAGTTTTTCATCCTCATTTCATACTTTTTCTATGTTCCATTTATGAGAGAAGATGTGTGTTATTTGTATGTTGGAGGCTTGTCTATTTCTTTTACTTAATGATACATAGTTGCAACAATTTTCTTGAGAATTATGTAATTTTTCTATGATTTTATTCATTGATTGATTATCTTTGCATTATTTATGCATATTATCTTTTCTTTATCCATTCATATATTGGTGGTTATCTAAACTCATTCCCTGAACCATCTGTTATATGAAGTGTAGCGATAACAATTAAACACAAACTCATGGACATATGTATGTGATTCAATATAGTGAACTCACTAGATAAGTATGCTCATCCAGGAGTGATTGAGCTGGTACGTCTATGGTAAATTTTAAAGCATATTTATCATTATAGCATCCACAGTACCTGGATGTGTTCTTTTTTCCCACTTCATTTGCAGCATTTAGAAAAATTAAGAGTTGACAAAAAATGTAATCACTAAAAAGGCACTCAAAGCTGGAATTATGGAACACTCCAAATATTATTTTACTTTGTGAGAAATGAGTCTGGAACCCAAGCAAATGACCACAAAATCTAGAGTACTTGAGCCAAGTTATAAGTTCTGTTAAAAATGTATTGTAATGCAAGTGGTAGCCATGACTTACCTTGAGTGGTCAGAGCTTGACCTCGTATTACTACGTGCCTGGGTACCTCAACAGGGTCCACTTGGTAAAAAGAATATACTTGTGTGACACTAGGGTAACTTTGCACACATTTTTGTTTTTCATATGTATGTTGGCATTTGAGATACTGTCTCAGATATGCTGATTATGAAAATTGTTGTCAGCATGCAGACAATAAAACTCTGCTCTTTATCATCTACCATACACAAACTGCACCAAATGTTTCATGGATGTCAAAATGAGACCTGATACCCTACAAATTCCAAAGGACACAGTAGAGAAAAATCCTCCAACTTTTAAGCACAGGTAAGGGGATTTTGAATAGGACTCTTGTCCAATAGTACATGAGACCAAAAATCAACAAATAGGATCATATAAAATTAAAACTTTTTATTTCAGCATAAGAAAATATCATTTAAATGGGGCATACAGAATATGAGAAAATCACTCGTGCAATGGTGACTTGAGAGTTATTGTGTATTTCACTTCCTGCTGATCTGGTAAGGCCTGCACTCTAGGTAGAAATGAGTACCTGGTCCTCAAGACCATGGCTGGATGAACCATATATACGTTTAAGATGATGCTACTGTTGTTACTTTGTGTGACAAGAGTAACTTCTTTGTAAATATTTCTGTTTCTATGGATATATGTCTTCACCTGTCAGGCTTGGTCAGAGGTTCTCCTTTATGTAGTGCACAGCAGCAAATGTGCAGCCTCATAATTTCAAAATGTTGGAGTGCCCCTGAATGCTCATTCCTAAACGGGACCTGTAGAGCAACCATTCCCCCTAGACACAGGGGATGTCATGGAAATGGGTCCTGAATGTCCTGCCTGAGGGTGAGGAGGACTGCTGTGGCATGCTGTCTTTGGACATGACCTAACCACTGCTCACTCACAAGAACTGTAATCACCTGCAGATTCAGGTGACCATGTTCTGAACTGACTGTGAACATCTATCTTGAACCAGACAGCTGGAGGAGACAGCCTGCTGGTGGAAGAAAAGCCTCCTAAGCTTTTGTCTCAGGACAGAAAATAAAAAGAAAGCTCAAAGATGACCATTTGTATTACTTATCAGTTCCCCATTTCCGCCCTTTCTTTATCTGCCTCCTAGGATCTTCCCTATTCCCTCAAATTAATGAGTTTATTGAGATTAATACAGGAATATAGGTACAGAATTGCTTACAGGAGTATGAATGACTCATATCTGTAGTATCACAAAGGCTCTCATCAGAATGGAAGACTCAGCCAAACTAGAACCATGAACATGTCTGCATGACTTTTTTGCAACTGACTGAGACAGAGGTTCTTATTTCTTCAATTCTCCTTACTTACCACATAAGTAAGTTTGAGAGCAGAAGGGCCTTATTAATCTTTTACCTCCAGACTTCCCAGCCATGGTTTAAATGCTAAGTCTATGAACTTCCTTTCTCTTTCCGTAGAACTTTGTGAGACTTAAGGAAATACTCCTACTTAGGGAAGAACACACTGTTGTAAATCCCATATCAAACTGTGAGTCTGGAAAGCATCCATGATAGCTATAAAGAATGATTGGTTTACATTTAGAACAATAAAGTGAAGCAAACTTTATTATTCACATCCTCTGTAAGCACAGCTCCATCATGCTCGGTGATGCGGCCATAAAGCACTCCTTTTCTCATACATAGTTTTTCAGGAAAACCTATCATTCATCATCTTCCAGTCCATGATATTTATGAGACCTCTGCTTGTGATAACCAAGGATTATGGTGCTTCCCTTGAGCCAGTCAATCAGAAATGATTCATGAATATTGCATTAGATTATGTACCCTTTTTTGTCAAGGAGGTTTAAGTAAGTGTGTGATCTTCATTCCCACTTCTATAGCAGCCAGATTAATCCCACGTGTTCTCATAGCCTACAATTTCATGTGTCAAGCTTTAGCAGAATGTTTCATTGATTTTTTGAAGGTCTTTGAACTTCAGCAGTGGAGAGACAGAATACTCCCTGACTAAGACAGTCTCTTTGGAGGCCATCATAAGAGTCAAAGGCAAGTTTTTTTGCATGTATTTTTCTTTCCTCTGTATAAAAGGTTGAACCTAAGTGGCATCTTCTATCACTTTTATTCCAAACAGGCAATTTCATTGTAATTATATACAAGTGTACTGAATTGCGTCCTAAGGAAATGTAATGGATACTGCAGTTTCACATATGATCCTGATTTATCCTGATTTATCTTCCATAAACCTTCTGATTTATGATAAGTCTGTTTTCTGGCTTTGTTCACATCTTTCCATTTCCATTTAGAAGACTCTACAGATTGTACCTCTGGACAAAATTTACTTAGTGAGAAAAAGGTTTTGTGACCTTCATGGCAGAGAAGCAATAAAAACTGAATATACCAACTCATTGAATTCATTATTTTTTATTATGTTTTCATATAAAGAACCAGACTAAGACAATGTTTGTAAAGTTTTTAGATGTTAAACCGGGCAGTGGTGGCACATGCCTTTAATCCCAGTAATCGGGAGGCAGAGTCAGGTGGATCTCTGAGAGTTCGAGGCAATCCTGGTCTATAAGAGCTAGTTCCAGGACAGGAACCAAAAAGCTACTGAGAAACCCTGTCTCGAAAATTCAAAAAAAAAAAGTTGTTAGATGGTTGCTCTTTTCTTTTAAGTACAACTTACTTTTTTATCCAAGACCCTTTTTGCAATATGTTTAGTGTCATGGAGTCAGAGATTTAAGAATGTTACATTTAAGCAAGTGTTAGAGAAGATATTATTACCAATATTTTGTGTGGGAAAATATAGAGAAGAAAACTCAGACAGATGGATGAAGATAGATAAAAGATAGATAGATAGATAGATAGATAGATAGATAGATAGACAGGCAGATAGATAGATGATAGATAGATAGATAGACAGACAGACAGACAGATAGAGTATATACAGTTATTACATTTTAGTGTTTCCACTGGACTCCTTTGTCCCATACAGGTCAGAAAACTAGGATTGGGTGAAGAACTCAGAATTTTTCTTCTAGCATCTGTAGCCCCTTCAATCTGGGCCATTTATCCCAGAAATAGCCCTCACATTTAATTCCATCCAATTGTTTCTCAGTGGTCCTGCTTTTAATTAATACTGATATGTGAGGTTAGGTGGAAGAAATACTGGACATTCAGACAGCCCTGGCATTTTAGGCCCCTCAAACGCTCTCTAAAGAAAGTCTCTAAGTTGTGCATAGAACTCCAGAAAAGAAGCAAGGAACCCTAAATACAGCAGATAATACAGAAAGGTTTGACAAAACAGGATGAATTCTAGCATGGTGATACAGGTTATTGTAATGTAGAAGCAAGCAATTCTGTCCAGAAATATGTAACATGCTAGATATTCTGAAAATAAAAGGTAGACCAATTTTTTTTTCCCCAGAACCGAGGACCAAACCCAAGGTCTTCTGCTTGCTATGCAAGCACTCTCTGACTGAGTAAATCCCAAACCTCTAACTTTTATAGACATATTTTAGAGAAAAGTAAGAAGGAAACAGAGGATTTAAGACTTATAGTTGTTCCTACCAATATCTGATGCCAGCTTACAGACTTTCCTAGAATGTATTGAACTGATCTGGTTTGTGTTTGGGGTTTCATTGCATAGAGAGGGGTTTCTAGCACTGAACTCACCAATCCAAAGACATCCCATTTAATGCTTAGCTTCCAATCCTATCAGGAAGGAGGAGATGCAGCAAGTAGATGAGATGAAATGTAGAGGTACCCGCAGTTGTAAGGTTCAGATGAGGTGGTTCACTCCAGATCGTGAATCAAGAAAAGTCAGAATAAGGAAAATTAAATATAGGAGGAACCCTGACAATATGTGAGGAAAGCCTCTATTTGTTAATGCTTTAATGATTGCCATTACATGTCATCATGGGAATAAAAGAAACAGTACAATGGGGATCCTTCTTTGAGAAATCAAGCGCACACAGTATATGATATTTTTACAGGGTGGTAATATTTATTTTATAACTATTTTATTGGTTATAATCCATGGTCACTCAGGAAGAGGGATGAGCAAGATGGTGTAAATGACAACATATATCCCTTCAAGCATGTCCCCATGATCTGTTTCCTCCAACTAGATCATCATTAACTTTGTTTTTATTTTTTATTACATTTATTTTTTTACAATATTGTAGGTGAAATTTTATTTTAGGATCACAAAAAAAAAATGGCATGGAGACATCAGTTATGAAAGCTCTGTCAATAGCTTAGGCTTGTTTCTCACTAATTATTGTAATTTAAATCAAATCATTTCTTTGATTTACATTCTGCTTCATGGCTTTATTTTCTTAGTTAATTGATTTATCTATTAAAATCGTCACCTCCTCCTTTCCTCCCATTTCCCTCTCTCCTCACCCACCCCCTTCCTACCCAGTCTTAAGAGAAGTTAGGGTGCCCTGCCCTGTGGGAAGTCCAAGGCCCTCCCCTTTCCATGCAGATCTACAAAAGGTGTGCATCCAAACAGACTAGGCTCCGAAAAAGCCAGGACATGCAGTAGAATCAAAACCCAGTGGCATTATCATTGGCTTTTCAGTCAGCCCTCATTGTCAGCCACAATCAGAGAGTCCTGTCTGATCAAATGCTCATTCAGTCCTAGTCCATCTGGATTTGGTGAGCTCCCATTAGATCAGGCGCACCATCTCATTGGTTGGCTAACCGCTCGCAGTCCTGACTTCCTTGCTCATGTTCTCCCTCCTTCTGTTCTTCATCTGGACCTTGGGAGATCAGTGCAGTGCTCCACTGTGCGTCTCTGTCTCTATCTGCATCCATCACCAGATGAAGTTTTTATGGTGATAATCAAGATATTTATCAGTGTGGATATAGGATAAGGCCAGTTCAGGCTCCCTCTCCTCAGCTGCCCAAGGACCTAGCTAGGGACATCTCCTTGGACACCTGGGAACCCCTCTAGAGCCAAGGCTTTTACCAACCCTAAAATGGATCCCTTAATTAAGATATCTTCTTCCCTGCTCCCATACCTACCCTTCCTCCATCTCAACCATTCCATTCCCCAAGCTCTCCCCAATCCTTCCCGTCTCCCTTCTCTCTCCTTATCTCCCCTTCCCCCCTTCCTTCCACCCCACCCACACCCCGATGCTCCCAACATTTGCCAGGCCATCTTGTCTAATTCCCAGTCCAGGAGGATAAATATATTTTTTCTTTAATATCACCTTATTATTATTATTTTTTTTTTGGTTTTTCGAGACAGGGTTTCTCTGTGGCTTCGGAGCCTGTCCTAGAACTAGCTCTGTATAGGAGGCTGGTCTCGAACTCACAGTCATCCGCCTGCCTCTGCCTCCCGAGTGCTGGGATTAAAGGCTTGCGCCACCATCGCCCGGCTAGGATCACCTTATTATGTTCTCTAGTATCACAAACTATAGACTCAATGTCCTTTGTTTATGGCTAGAATCTACTAATGAGTGAGTACATATCATATTCATCTTTATGGGTCTGAGTTACCTCACTCAGTAAAGTGTTTTTGATTTCCATATGTTTGCATGCAAAATTAAAAATGTCATTGTTTTTTTTTTTAAAGTAATCTATAGATTCAATGCAATCCCTATCAAAATCCCAACAAAAGTCTTCACAGATCTTCAGAGAACAATAATCAACTTGATATAGAAAAACAAAAAACCCAGGATAGCCAAAAACAATCCTATACAATAAAAGTCCTTCCGGAGGCATTACCATCCCTGACTTCAAACTCTATTACAGAACTACAATAATGAAAACAGCTTGGTATTGGCATAAAAACAGCGATGTTGACCAATGGAATCATATCAAAGACCTGGATATTAATCCACAAACCTATGAGCACCTGATTTTGGACAAATGAGCTAAAATTATACAAAGGAAGAAAGAAAGAATCTTTGACAAATGGTTCTGGCATAACTGGATGTCAACATGTAAGAGAATGAATATAGATCCATATCTATCACAATGCACAAAACTGAAGTCCAAATGGATTAAAGACCTCGATATAAATCTGACCACACATAGAAGAGAAAGTTGGAAGTAGTCTGCAACACATGGGCACAGGAGACCACTTCCTACGTATAACAGTAGTTTCCAGACAACAATAGCAATAATGAATAAATGGGACCTCCTGAAACTGAGAAGCTTCTGTAAAGCAAAGCCACTGTCATTAAGATAAAAAGACAACCTCCTGAATGGGAGAAGATTTTCACCAACCCCACATCAGACAAAGGCCTGATCTCCAAAACATATAAAGAACTCCAGAAACTAGACATTAAAACTCTAATTAATCCAATTAAAAATGGGGTACTGAACTGAACAGAGAAATCTCAACAGAAGAATTTCAAGTAGCCAAAAGACATGTAAGGTCATGCTCAACCTCTTTAGAAATCAGGGAAATGCAAATTAAAACATCTTTGAGATACCATCTTACACCTATCACAATAGCTAAAATCAAAAACACCTATGATATCGTATGCTGGAGAGGATCTGGAGTAAAAGGAACACACATTCATTGCTGTTGGGAATGCAAACTTGTTCAACCACTTTGGAAACCAGTATGGCGGTTACTCAGGAAACTGGGAGTCAACCTCCCTCAGGATCCAGCAATTTCACTCTTGGGAATATACCCAAGAGATGCCCAATCATAGTACAAAAGCATTTGTTCAACTATGTTCATAGCAGCACTATTTATAATAGCCAGAACCTGGAAACAACCTAGGTACCCCTCAATGGAAGAAAGGATAAAGAATTTGTGGCACATATACACATTAGAGTTCTACTCAGCATAAAAAACAATGACATATTAAATTTATTTTTTACAAAAATCTTTTCTCATTTCACACACATATCCCAGTTTCCAGTCCCTCCCTTCTTCCTGCTCTCTCCTCCTTCCTTCCACTCCAGCCTCCCATGGCTTCCCAAGTCTGGCAACAAAGTCTGACACATCAGTTTGAGGCAGGATCGAGGCCCTCCCCCCTATATCTTGGCTGAGTAATGTATCCCTCCAAAATGTATGGTCTCCACAATGCCAATTCAAGTATTAAGGATAATCACCATATTTAATGTAAATCTCTGCGATAATCTGTAATAGAGGAACTGGGTTCAGCACAAAATTCTCTACCAGATTTCTGGCTGACCAGCTTGCAAGCACCAAATGCAATCATGGTTATCTGGAATATCAAGAGTATGGATGTAGGCTCAGCTTCATTTCCAGTGGTCTTTTGTTACATTCAGCTTCTCGTTTTGCATTTTTGAAATTATGTAGATATAAGAAATTATCCAAACTTTTTCAAATATACAAAGTAACAGTCAGATTCATGATACAATAATGCCTTGATTAGTTTAATTATAGCTAATGAAGGTAGGAATATAATCAGTCAAATTACAAACATTAACAGTTTCTTCAGATTTCTTGTTAACACTTATTAGTATTTTATTTCAAATTTGATTATCTCTGAAATGCTTGTAGCATATTAGAAAGCTTGAAATAAAACAGTACCCTCTAGACAGGACAAGACTACTGTACTCATGAACTCCAAAGTCTAGCCAGTCAACACTCAAGCATGGAAGAAAAAGGCGCTCACAGGCCCCCACGCATTACTGAGAAACTGGTGGCAGTTGATGGCTTTTGGAGGAGGAAGGGTCAGTTTAATTTAGGGTGTGAATGCCAGGTAGTTTGAGCAAACTTAGTGACGGCTCTTACACATGAGCATATGGATGTTGAAATAATCAGGCTAACTATGGTGATATTTAAATATTCTCGGTCTGACTGCAGGGCAAGGCTAGTTCGCCCCCCCCCCCCCGCTTCTCTATTGCTTAAAGTCTTAGCTGGGGTCATCCTTGTGGATTCCTGAAAATTTCTCTAGAGCCAGTTGTTTTGCTAGCCTCATAATGGCTCCCTCAATCAAAATATCACTTTCCTTGCCCTCATCTCTGTTCTTCCTCCATCTCAACTATCCTGTTCCCTCAAGTTTTCTTTCTCCCTCTGCTTCTCCATTCCTCTCCTCCTCTAAACCTTCCACCCTCCCTGCTTCCCCCATACTCATGCTGCAAATTTTGTCAGGTAATCTTGTCTTTTTCCCCATTCCAGGTGGATCTTTGTATTTCTTAGGGTTCATCTTGAGACTTAGCTTCTCTAGGATCATGGACTGTAGACAAAATATCCTTTGCTTTACACTTAGTATCCATTTATGAGTGACTACATATCATGTTCTTCTTTCTAAGTCTAGGTTGCTTCACTCAGGATCGTTTTCTCTAGTTCCATTTATTTGCCTGCAATTTTCACAATGTCATTGTTTTTTACAACTGAGTACTACTCTAATGTGTAAATGTGGCACATTTTCTTTATCCATTCTTCAGTTGAGGGACATCTAGATTGTTTCCAGGATCTGGCTTTTATAAATAATGCTGCTATGAACATAGTTGAACAAATGTCCTTGTAGTATCATTGAGTCTAAGAGCCAATACATATATGATAAGTTTAAAAAGACTTTTGATTATATTACAGACGTCTTCATTGTCCAGCATGACCAGAAACAAGAAAAGTATTATGAAACAATCAAAATAAATAGAGACAAAGCATGTATAAGGAATGTAGAAAGTGCTTTAAAAGATGTACATGCCTCACTAGGAATATGAGACTTAATCCCAAAGAGGAGGCATACAAATGCAAAGATTGTGGCAAGTCATTTACCCATCATCCAAATTTTAAAGCTCTCCAGAGAATCCATACTGGTAGAAACCTTACAGATGTCAAGAATGTGGCAAGACCTTTACCCAGTTCTCTAATATTCACAGACATCACAGAATCCATACTGATGAGAAACCTTATAAATGTCGATAATGTTGCAAGTTCTTTTCTATCACAGAAATCTTCAAGATCGCCAGAGAATCCATACTGGTGAGAAACCTTACCAATGTCAAGCATGTGGCAAGTCAATTCCCAACTTCTTAACTCTTCAAACTCATCAAAGATTTCATACTGGTAAGAAACTATGCAGATGTCAAGCATGTGGCAAGTCCTTTTCCAAGGTCTCAACTCTTCAATTTCCTCACAGATTTCATACCCATGAGAAACCTTACAGATATAAAGAATGTGGCAACTTCTTTACCCGTCACAGAAATCTTCAAGATCACCATAGAATTCATACTATTGAGAAACCTTACAGATGTCAGGAATTTGGCAAGTCCTTTATTGAGCCTATAATTTGTGATCCTAAAGAAGCTAAATAAGGTGAACCCAAAGTAAAACATATAGTCATCTGCCTGGATATGGGAAGTAGACAACATTGCTGGGCAAAAACTGGGAACTTGGGGGTGAGGTGGGATAGGGGTAAGGGAAAATGTGGTGAAAAAAGTGATAAGGGGAGGATGGGGGGAGTTTGGGGGAATGGGATGGTTGGGATAAAGGAAGGTTGGATGTGGGAGCAGGGACCTATATATCCTAATTAAGGGAGCCATCTTAGGGTTGGCAAGAGACTTGACTCTAGAGGGGCTCGCAGGTGTCAAGGGAGATGTCCCCAGCTAGTACCTTGGGCAACTGAGGAGAGGGAGCCTGAAATGACCCTATCCTATAGCCATACCGATGAATATCTTGCATATCACCTTAGAACCTTCATCTGGCGATGGATGGAGATAGAGACAGAGACCCACATAGGAGCCTGGATTGAGCTCCCTAGGTCCAAATGAGGAGCAAAAGGAGGGAGAACATGAGCAAGGAAGTCAGGACCGCGAGGGGTGCACCCACCCACTGTGACAGTGGGGCTGATCTATTGGGAGCTCACCAAGGCCTGCTGGACTGGGACTGAATAAGCATGGGATAAAACCGGACTCTCTGAACATGGCAGACAATGAAGGCTGATGAGAAGCCAAGGACAATGGCACTAGGTTTCGATCCTACTCCATGAACTGGCTTTTTGGGGTCCTAGCCTGTTTGGATGCTCACCTTCCTGGACCTGGATAGAGGAGGGAGGATCTTCGACTTCCCACAGGGCGCGAAATCCGGACTGCTCTTCAAACTCCAGAGGAAGAGAGAATAGAGTATGGGGAGGGGGAGAGGAGTTGGAGGCGGGGAGGACGCAGAAATTTTTTTTTTCAACAAAAAAAATTAATTAATTAAAAAAAAAAGAATTTGGCAAGTCTTTTACCAAGGTCCAAACTCTTTAAACTCATCACAGAATTCACAGTGGTGAGAAACCTTAGAGATTTAGGAATGTAGCAAGTCCTTTAACACATAGTCAAATCTTAGAAAGCAGCAAAAAAAAAAAAAAAAAAAAAAAAAAAAAAAACAAAAATCATGTGATGGGTACATTTCACAAAATATCTTAGTATAGCTCAAATTACTTCTCTCTACCAATCTTCATACATTGAAGAACTTATTACACAGACTGACATGCTTCAAGTAATATTCAAAGTTTAGTCAGTTCTTATAAATTTAGAAACATTGTACCTAGATTTCAACTTTATAGTCATTATATTTTTGTTGTAAAGTGAATAGTTTAGTCATTGTTGTTATGGTCACAATATTTAAACATCTGTTATTATGAATAAATAAATATTTCAGGTAGGATTGAAGTAAACAATAATTCTTGACTGTATGTCAAGAGATACTATATTAAAGAAGTAGCCAATATCAAATTCTTTCAGATTTTGGTGGATATTTTAGTTTCTTGGTATATTCTTGCTATATAATGTGATTATATTCTATATAAAGGCAATTTTCCTGAAATTATTTGTGATTTCACATAAATATCAACTTGTTTTAAACTTCATATGTTTAAACACACAGGCAATAGTAAATGTTTGAGGAAATGATTGAGGGAAAAGTTCACAGAAAGCTACTACATAGAAAGCTGCAAGGAAATTAGATGACCATAGAAACAGGAATTGAAAGATAATCCAATGTAAGAAAAGCTCAGGGTAGGAGCAAATAATTGTTAAAAAGTTTAAAAGGCAAGAGAAACAAATAAAACCATCCTGCCAATGGGACACTAGGTGGCAGTAAAAGTCTAAATTATACTTCAGGGTTTTTTTTTATTATTTTTTATTGAAAAATTAAAAAAAAAATTCCGCCTCCTCCCAGCCTCCCATTTCCCTCCCCTTCCTCCCACAACACTCCCCCTCCCCCCATTCCTTTCCCCATCCTTCTCCAGTCCAAAGAGCAGTCAGGGTTCCCTGCACTGTGGAAAGTCCAAGGTCCTCCCCACTCCATCTAGGTCTAGGAAGGTGAGCATCCAAACAGGGTAGGCTCCCACAAAGCCAGAACATGAAGTAGGATCAAAACCCCGTGCCATTGTCTTTGGCTTCTCATCAGTCCTCATTGTTCAGAGTCCGGGTTTATCCCATGCTTTTTCAGTTCCAGTCCAGCTGGCCTTGGTGAGCTCCCAATGGATCAGTCCCTCTGTCTCAGTGGGTGGGTGCACCCCTCACGGACCCGACTTCCTTGCTCATGTTCTCCCTCCTTCGGCTCCTCATTGGGACCTTTGGAGCTTATTCTGGTGCTCCAATGTGGGTTTCTGTCTCTATCTCCATCCATCGCCCGATGAAGGTTCTACGGTGTTATGCAAGATATTCATCAGTGTGGTTATAGGATAGGACCATTTCAGGTTCCTTATCCTCAGCTGCCCAAGGCACTAACTGGGGACATGCCCCTGGGCACCTGGGAGCCCCTCTAGATTCAGGTCTCTTGCCTACCCTAAGCTAGATCCCGTAATTAAGATATATGCTTCCCTGTTCCCATATCCATCCTTCCTTTATCCCAACCATCCCAATTCCCCAAGTTCCCCCCATCCTCCCCTTCTCACATTTCTCTCCCCATCTCCCCTTACCCCTATTCCACCCCTCCCCCAAGATCCCAATTTTTGCTCCGCAATATTGTCTACTTCCCATATCCAGGAGGATAACTATATGTTTTTCTTTGGGTTCACGAATTATAGGCTCAATGTCCCTTATTTATGGCTAGAAACCAATTATGAGTGAGTACATCCCATGTTCATCTTTTTGGGTCTGGGACACCTCACTCAGGACAGTGTTTTCTATTTCCATCCATTTGCATGCAAAATTCGAGAAGTCATTGTTTTTTTACCGCTGAGTAGTACTCTAATGTGTATATATTCCACACTTTCTTCATCCATTCTTCCATTGAAGGACATCTAGGTTGTTTCCAGGTTCTGGCTATTACAAATAATGCTGCTATGAAGATAGTTGAACAAATGCTTTTGTAATATGACAGGGCATCTCTTGTTTTTTTTCCCAAGAGTGGTATTGCTGGGTCCTGGGGTAGGTTGATCCCGAATTTCCTGAGAAACCGAAACACTGATTTCCAAAGTGGTTGGACAAGTTTGCATTCCCACCAGCAATGAATGAGGGTACCCCTTCCTCCACACCCTCTCCAGCAAAGGCTATCATTGGTGTTTTTGATTTTAGCCATTCTGACAGGTGTAAGATGATATCTCAAAGTTGTTTTGATTTGCATTTCCCTGATGGCTAAGGAGGTTGAGTATGACCTTAAGTGTCTTTTGGCCATTTGAACTTCTTCTGTTGAGAATTCTCTGTTCAGTTCAGTGCCCCATTTTTTAATTGGGTTAATTAGCATTTTAAAGTCTAGATTCTTGAGTTCTTTATATGTTTTGGAGATCAGACCTTTGTCTGTTGCGGGATTGGTGAAGATCTTCTCCCAGTCAGTGGGTTGCTTTTCTGTCTTAGTGACAGTGTCCTTTGCTTTACAGAAGCTTCTCAGTTTCAACAGGTCCCATTTATTCAATGTTGCCCTTAATGTCTGTGCTGCTGGAGTTATACATAGGAAGCGATCTCCTGTGCCCATCTGTTGTAGGGTACTTCGCACTTTCCATTCTATCAGGTTCAGTGTGTTCAGATTGATATTGAGGTCTTTGATCCATTTGGACTTGAGTTTTGTGCAAGGTGATAGATATGGGTCTATTTTCATTCTTCTACAGGTTGACATCCAGTTGTGCCAGCACCATTGTTGAAGATGCTTTCTTTCTTCCATTCTATACTTTTAGCTCCTTTATCGAAAATCAGGTGTTCATAGGTTTGTGGGTTAAAATCCGGGTCTTCTATACGATTCCATTGGTCGACTTCTCTGTTTTTTTATGCCAATACCACGCTGTTTTCATTACTGTAGCTCTGTAATAGAGTTTGAAGTCAGAGATGTTAATGCCTCCAGAAGTTCCTTTATTGTATAAGATTGTTTTGGCTATCCTGGGTTTTTCGTTTTTCCATATAAAGTTGATTATTATCCTCTCAAGGTCTGTGAAGAATTTTGATGGGACCTTGATGGGGATTGTATTGAATCTATATATTGCCTTTGGTAGAATTGCCATTTTTATTATGTTGATCCTCCCAATCCAAGAGCAAGGAAGATCCTTCCATTTTCTGGTATCCTCTCCAATTTCTTTCTTCAATGCCTTAAAGTTCTTGTCAAATAGGTCTTTTACTTCCTTGGTTAGAGTTACCCCAAGATATTTTATGCTGTTTGTGGCTATTGTGAAAGGTGATGCTTCTCTGATTTCCCTCTCTGCTTCCATATCCTTTGTGTATAGGAGGGCAACTGACTTTTTTGGAGTTGATTTTGTATCCTGCCACATAAAGGTGTTTATCAGCTGTAAGAGTTCTTCAGTGGAGTTTTTTGGGTCGCTTATGTACACTATCATATCATCTGCAAATAACGAAAGTTTAACTTCTTCCTTTCCAATTCGGATCCCCTTGATCCCCTTATGTTGTCTTATTGCTATTGCTAGAACTTCAAGCACTATATTGAAGAGGTATGGCGAGAGTGGACAGCCTTGTCGTGTTCCTGATTTTAGTGGGATGGCTTTGAGTTTTGCTCCGTTTAATTTGATGTTAGCTGTCGGCTTGCTGTATATAGCTTTTATTATATTTAGGTATGACCCTTGTGTCCCTAATCTCTCCAAGACTTTTATCATAAAGGGATGTTGAATTTTGTCAAATGCTTTTTCAACATCTAATGAAATGATCGTATGTTTTTTTTTCTTTCAGCTTATTTATATGATGGATTACATGATAGATTTCCGGATGTTTAACCAGCCCTGCATCTCTGGGATGAAGCCTACTTGATCATAATGGATAATTTTTCTAATGTGTTCTTGGATTCGGTTTGCCAGCATTTTATTGAAGATTTTTGCATCGATGTTCATGAGTGAGATTGGCCTATAATTCTCTTTCTTGGTTGAGTCTTTGTGTGGTTTTGGTATCAGAGTAACTGTAGCTTCATAAAAGGAATTTGGCAATTACTTTTCTGTTTCTATATTGTGAAATACATTAAGGAGTATAGGTATTAGCTCTTCTTGGAAGTTCTGGTAGAATTCTGCAATGAAACCATCTGGTCCTGGGCTTTTTTTGGAAGGGAGATTTTTGATAACTGTTTCTAGTTCTTTGCGACTAACAGGTCTATTTAGATTGTTCACCTGTTCTTGGTTTAGCTTTGGTATATGGTATTTATCTTAAAAAGTGTCCATTTCTTTTACATTTTCCAGTTTTATGGCATACAGGCTTTTGTAGTAAGATCTAATGATTCTCTTAATTTCTTCTCTGTCTGTGGTTATGTCCCCCTTTTTATTTCTGATCTTATTTGCATATTCTCTCTCCGCCATTTGATTAGTTTGGATAGAGGTTTATCAATCTTGTTGATTTTCTCCAGTAATCAGCTATTTGTTTCATTGATTCTTTGGATTGTTTTCTGTGATTCTATTTTGTTGATTTCAGCCCTCAGTTTGATTATTTCCAGTCTTCTACTCCTGCTAGGTGAGACTGCTTCTTTTTTTTTTCTAGAGCTTTCAGGTGGGCTGTTAAGTCTCCAATGTGTGCTTTCTCTGTTTTCTTTAAGTGGGCACTTAGTGCTATGAACTTTCCTCTTAGGACTGCTTTCCTAGTGTCCCATAAGTTTGAGTATGTTGTTTCTTTATTTTCATTAAATTCAAGGAAGGCTTTAATTTCTTTCTTTATTTCTTCCTTGATCCAGGTGTGGTTCAGCAGGTGACTGTTCAGTTTCCATGAGTTTGTAGGCTTTCTGGGGGAAGCATTGTTGTTGATTCTAATTTTAATCCATGGTGATCCGATAAGACGCAGGTGGTTACTAATATTTTTTGTAACTCTGGGAGTTTGCTTTGTTACCGAGTATGTGGTCAATTTTTAAGAAGGTTCTATGGGTTGCAGAGAAGAAGGTATATTCTTTCCTATTTGGGTGGAATGTTCTATAGATGTCTGTTAAGTCCATTTGATTCATTACCTCCATTAATTCTCTTATTTCTCTGTTAGGTTTCTGTTTGGTTGACCTGTCCATTGGTGAGAGAGGAGTGTTGAAGTCTCCTACTATTATTGTTTGTAGTTTGATGACTGGCTTGTGTTTTAGCAATGCTTCTTTTATGTAAGTGGGTGCTTTTATATTAGGGGCATAGATATTCAGGATTGAGACTTAATCCTGATGAATTGTTCCTGATATGAGTATAAAATGTCCCTCTCCATCTCTTCTGATTGATTTAAGTTTGAAGTCAACTTTGTTAGAAATTAGTATGGCCACACCTGCTTGTTTCTTAGGTCCATTTGCTTGATAAGCCTTTTCCCATCCCTTTACTCTGAGTAGGTGCCTGTCTTTGTGTTTGAGGTGTGTTTCTTGTAAACAGCAGAATGTTGGATCCTGTTTTCGTATCCAATCTCTTAGCCTGTGCTTTTTATAGGTGAGTTGAGTCCATTGACATTAAGTGATATTAATGACCAGTGGTTGTTAACTCCGGTCACTTTTTTGGTAGTAGAGTTTGTGTGTATCCATTCTTCGGGTTGTGCTGGTGAAGGGTCATTAGATGTCTGAGTTATTGTGGTCATTGTTGGACTCCTTGGTTAGTGATTTTCCTTCTATTACTTTCTGTAAGACTGGATTTGTGGCTACGTATTGTTTAAATTTGTTTTTATCCTGGAAAATTTTGTTTTTTCCATTTATAGTGAACAAAAGCTTGGCTGGGTATAGTAGTCTGGGCTTGCATTCATGGTGTCTTAGTTTCTGGAGTACCTCTATCCAGGACCTTCTGGCTTTCATGGTTTCCATAGAGAAGTCAGGTGTAAGTCTGATAGGTTTACCTTTGTAAGTAACTTGGCCTTTTTCCTTTGCAGCTCTTAATATTCTTTCTTTATTCTGTATGCTTTGTGTTTTGATTATTATATGGCGAGGGGATTTTTTTTTATCTAGTCTATTTGGTGTTCTGTATGCTTCTTGAACATTCATAGGTATATCTTTCTTTAGGTTGGGAAAGTTTTCTTCTATAATTTTATTAAATATTTTTTCTGGGCCTTTGAGCTGCACTTCTCCTTCTTCTACTTCTATTATTCTTAGGTTTGGTCTTTTTATTGTGTCCCAGATTTCCTGAATGTTTTGTGATGAAAGTTTGTTGGATTTGCCGTTTTCTTTGATCAGTGCAATTATTATCTCTATGGTATCTTCAGAATCTGAGACTCTTTCTTCTATCTCTTGTATTCTGTTGGTTATGCTTGTTTCTGTAGTCTCTATTAGTTTACCTAGATTTTCCATGTCCAGCCGGCCCTCTGTTTGTGTTTTCTTCCTTCCCTCCATTTCGGTTTTCAAGTCTTGAACTGTTTCCATTATCTGCTTGATTGTTTTCCCTTGGTTTCCTAGGATTTCACTCACTGATTTACTCAATTCTTCAAACTTTCTATTATAATTCTCATCCATTTCTATAAGGGCGTTTTTTTTTTTACATGTTGTTTAAGGGCCTCTATCACTTTTATAAAGTCAATTTTTTCTAGTTCTTCTTAATTAAGGTGTTCATGTCCTCCTGTTGTGAGGTTGCTGAGTTCTGGTGGTTTCATGTTATTTTTCATATTGTTGGGTGAATTCTTGCATTGGCACCTGCCCATCTCTTCCTCTGAATGAATGCTCACCTATGGATCTTCTTTTACAGGATCAGGTCTCCTTGCCCACTGATGTACCTTCCCAGTGATGTCACTCCCCAGTGATGGCTTTCCTGGTGCCTAGATCAGATCTCTGTGCTGCTTGGGTAGCTTGTAAACAAAGGGCCTACCTTGCTTGCTGCAGGCAGGCTATTGAGACAAAGGAACTACCACCCTCCTGGTTGCCCTCCAGATTCAGATTCTGTCCCAGTGCCCTAACAGGCTGAGTTGGGAGATGTTATGTGGCCATCGAGGGAGGGAGGCAGACGGTTGAGGGTTCTGCATGCAAGCTGGGTGGGATAGGAAGAGAGAGGAGGTATCGGGCAGTATAGCCCCTGCAGGATGACAAGGAAGTGTAGGAGGGATGAGGAACGTCTGAGTTCCCTGTTCCAGGCTGCTGCCACAGTCAGAAACTCACTCACCTCAATGATGGCTCTCCTGGTACCCAGATCGGATCTCCTTGCTGCTTGGGTAGTTCGTAAACAAAGGACCTACCTTGCTTGCTGCAGGCAGGCTATTGAGACAAAGGAACTACCGCCCTCCCGATTGCCCTTTCGATTTGGATTCCTATACTTCAGATTTTGCACTGTGACAATATTCTACCTACATGCAGAGTGTCTGCACTAAGTCACTTTCTAACATGGTCTAACATCCACCTGAAATAATAAACAAGGTATCTGATGATCTTTACCAGTTTCCCTCGGTACAAAAAAAAATGGCAAAATGCTATTGTGTGCATCCTAACATCATTAAATGAACCTGCTCTCTGCAGAAAGAGAACATGGTAAAAACAGAACTTAGTGACTGGTTAGGGCTTCAAAGGAGGGCGAGAGTTCAGGTCTCCCTTACTTCAGTGATTCAGTACAATTTACCCACTGCTGCTTACTAGAAGAGACACAACAGCAGACAGAGCAATGGTCAGCCAGGATTCAGTGAATGGAGAAGGACATTTATTGTCTCTAATGTAAAATTTAGGCAGACAGAGGCCTCAAAAAACACAGCTACATGGACAGCTACTGAGGAAATTGCCTGTAAAAAAGCATTAAGATTCAATAAGATAAACATTCATAAATATAACTTAAACATAAAATGCAAGCTTACACAGAACTCTAAAATATTTAAATAAGAATATCTAAGGCAGAATAGCCAGGGAATCCAGTTGTCCAGATATGGGAATTTACAATAGAATCACATGCTGTTTGTTAAGTCACATGACTAGTATATTTCAGTTATGGGAATCACAGTCCTTTGGTGTACTAGACTTAGGCACATGTCTAAGATTGAATTTCTTGGTCGTTATATTTGACTTATGATGTTATATGCATAGAAAGCATATTAGTGCTTCTGTTCAATTGTAAATCCCACAGAGGCCTTTATCATTATTTTTCCATATTATTATTATAGACTAAGCCACTTCATTTATCATAAAGACACATTGATGTGGGAAGGTCATTTGTCAATCTGTTGTTGTATTGGTTAATCAATAAAGAAAACTGCTTGGCCTGATAGGTCAGAAAATTAGGTAGGTGGAGTAGACAGAAAAGAATGCTGGGAAGAAGGGTAGTGAGCCAGACGCCATGCCTCTCCTCTCCAGGTCAGATGCGATTAAGATCCAGCCCAAGATAGACGTAGGCTAGAATCCTTCCTGGTAAGCTACTGCCTCATGGTGCTACACAGATTACTAAATATGGGTTAATCAAGATGTGAGAGTTAGACAGTAAGAGGCTAGAGCTAATGGGCCAACCAGTGTTTAAATAAATACAATTTGTGTGTTGTTATTTCGGGGGCTAAGCTAGACAAGTGGCCCGGAGCAAAGTGGCAGGAACGCAGCCCACACTCCTTCTACAACACATTTGTTATATTTATCAAATTCTATTTTTTTTTCACTTAAGCTCAATGAGGTGAGTAGGAAGGGTCCTGGGAATGGGGAAATATGGGGCATGTATATGACTTGGGTCCTGTTGTCTAGATGCTCTCTGCAGCCTGGCAGACAATGGATCACAAATGTTTCTTCCATATCCCCTACATGTGAACTCCATTGCTTTTAAAGTTAGAGGAAATTATCCTTAGCTTTTTTCTTTCTTTTGGTATATGAGGTGGTATCTTCTTCAAATGAGTATCATATTTATGTTTTTCAACTATTTCTTTTAAATCTTTTTTGATGAATTCCTTTAGAGACATACAGTGGAAACCACTCTGCCCATTCATAATTTTCTCATCATTTGCACTGGTGGTTCTCATGAAGGGAGAAAAAGAGGCACTGTCACACTCACCTATATTTTTCTTTTTTTCTCATTCCAAAGTTGTTCACTACAGGAGGGAGTGGTGAGTGTTAATTTGGTTGGGTTTCCCCACAGTAGTTCGTCTCCTTTGTGTGCTTGTTTTCAAATTTAGTATATCTTTAAATGTCAAAAGTCATAGACCAAAGAAAGTAGCGTGTTCTTAATATTTAATAGTTAAACAAATTCAGTTATGTTCAATCTGTCTCCAATCACTAGGCTATTTTTAAAAACTGAAAATAATTTACCTTCTCCAAAAGTGAGCTAAAAATCATGAGTCCATGAACTTAATTGTGTCGGTGTTGTTTGGAATAAACTTATGTTATGGTGTGTCATGTATCCAAAAACATGAATTAGATGAGATTTAATATGTAAAAACAGTTCTCACATTTAAAGATTTGACCTATGTGTTTCCTCAGAGAACTTATAATTTTGTTCCCTAATAATATTTATTAAACATCGATTTTTTCCACAAATCCATGATTATTTTATCTCAAATAACTATCTTGACAACACATAATATGGAATGAAATGTTGTTTAAAGTATCATGCAGGATTTTACTGTATTTTCATAAATATAATTTAAGTATTTTTTAAATTTTAGCATGCTTACAGAATTTTTTCAAATGAATACCCTCTCAAGGGTGAATGTCATTCATTGCTTTTAATAGTGAACGTTAGATTGGCTTGAGATAAAAATCAGTGAAGAGAGCTATTTACTGTGTCATACATCTAGAAATACGTGTTTATATACATTCAGCAGCTTCTGAGTAAGAGAAGAAGCAACTAATAGTAAAATCTCAGGGACAACACTTGATGATGAATAAACCCATTACACCTATTACATTGGGAGACATAAGTAAATTATCCAAACAGTAGAGACTGTCTAATTGTCAGAAAGATCAAATATATTTGTCAAAATAGTTCAGCATCAGTTTAAAGCATTATTAAATGGTCAGGGAGGAGAGACAAACTAAAAACTCTCTGTACAAAGGACAAAAGAATCAGGCACAAGGAACAGAATGTTTTTCAAACCATATTCTGTGGTTGTGTTGTGCATGTACGTGGTCTATCTGTGATACATCAGGTTCTAACGGAGTCTACTGTCTCCTTGTGACAGTGAAATAAGTAAGTAGAGTGAAACCCGAACTTCAAAGGTTCCATTATTTATTTACTAGACGTCTTTCTTTACCTATCCCCACATCCTTCATGCATAGCGATTTGTCACTATGTTTAGTAAAAAGAGGGTTCCTAACAGTAGGTCATCATGGGAATTATGAAAAATCTCAGAATTTTCTTTTCATATCAGAATATATGAGTCCATTAGAATGTATCATAACATATTGTGGTAATATGCTACATGCTTAATGAACAATGTCGAGTGTTGAAACATTTTGAACTCTACTGCTTCCATTGAAAGAAGCCAAAAATACTTGCAGTTCTCTCAAAATTTCAAAGTGCTGAATAACTGCATGTTGAAATAAAATTGTTTTCATTTCGGCTTCATTCCACAGCTTCTATTTGTTAATCTAATTACCAGCCCCAACATCTTTGTGAACCTTGCTAGTAAAAACAAGGTAGAGGTTCAGAGAAGCTTTATAAGATTTTTGATATCCATTTGAATAAAGCTTTCCTTTCCCCATTGCTGCTTTGCCTTGGTTGAGTACAACAGGACAGTGCAGCCTAAGAACTCACTGGATAACTTGACTGCTGAGCAGACCACTTGAACTCAGCAAGGGAGAAACTCAGCATTTTAATCTCTCTTGTTTTCATGAGTATCTGTTTAACTAAGCCAGGAGTATATACTCCCTGATTTCTGAGGCTCTGCAGATGGTGAGTGTGCGTGTAGCAGGTGAATGGTATTTACTGATACTTTTTAAAAAGCAAATCATCTAGAGAGAATCCAGGAACAGGAGCTCAGAAGAGATGGATGGTTCTATAGTAAGTATGTCTCTGCACAGCAGCTATGCTCAATTTTTTCTACAAAGTTGATGTATTTATGTTGCACATTTTCTCTGCTTCTCATAGTCTTGCCTAAGGAGTTAATTTCTATTGACATTTGCTTGTCTGTGCTAAATTATGACAGTTATGATTGAGTTTTTAAATGTATACTATTTACACGGTGTCAAATTCCCATTGTTTTGTTTTGTTCTTGTCTGCTCATTCTTTTCAAGATATAGATCCTCATTGAACTGATGATGCTTATCATGGGGGATTCCATTGTGACAGAGGAATATTGTAGTTTCCTGATGCCCAATTCCTCCAGAGACCAACTCACAGCATATATAGCATGACTTCTGCCTAGGCTTTCTTTGTTTACTGGTTTATGAAAATGAATGCTCGTTCACATGAAATACGTAGCCTAGCATAACTTTTTGAGTGATGAAAAAGTAGACTTAGGAATGGCATAGTCTTGTGGAAAACAGAACTACATATCTAGAATTCACTTGAGAATCTGGAATGTGGCAGACATTCTTAGCTTATGCTGGCATAAAATTGATGCTCTGTATTCACACTAGAGTTTCCATGTGTTATTCCTTGGGCAATCACTATCCCAGCAATAATGATGTGAGTCTGTGTGTGAACAGCTGTCATCAGTTTATCTTAATGTATTGATGTGGACTGCATTCATCTGTATTTGGTTCTCTGTGACGATGTCTACCACTTCAGAGATCATTAGTTTGGTTGTTTTGATCCTGGTTTTATATACAGTGTTTGATTCTGTAGTCAGGATATATTAGATTCATATTATCAGCAAAAATTATTCAGAAGCATCGCCAAGTGATGAACATAAACTATCACATCTTTTGCAGAAAAGGAACTTCTCTCTAATTATTTATATTTGATTTTTTCCATTGGAAACTACCTAGCATGGGATCTCCACACATTGCCCCCAATGAACACAGTAGTTTTCATATGAATATTTTAAAAAATAGCAGACTATTTATATGTTTTTTAAACTTATCGTTCTATTGAAAACAGTTTTTCTTAAATAATTTCCTAGTTGTATTTGTCTCAACTCTACTATGACCAATTCTTCCCCAACATTTTTCCCATCCAGATACAACCCCTTTCTTTCTCTCACCAGAAAAAAACCGATTTCTAAGTGATAATAATAATAATATATACTATGATGTAGTAAGATAAAACAAAACTACCACAGAATAAAAAAAACAATTAGAAGACAAATAGTCCAAGAAAAGCCAAAAGAAACAGAATCCTCCAAAACACTCAAACTGGAAAATGTATAAATAAGATAAGATATAAAGAAAAAGAGGATGTAAAGTTCTGATATGACATTATGAGACAAGGAATCTCCAAGATGCTGTTAAATTTAGGTGGGTGGTATTTTTTCAAGACAGACTTTCTCTGTAGCTTTGGAGCCTGTTCTGGAACTAGCTCTTGTAGACCAGCCTGGCCTCAAACTCACAGAGATCTACTTGCCTCTGCCTCCTTAGTGCTGGGATTAAAGGTGTGCACCACCACTGCCAAACTCGCTGTTGAAGTTTTTGAGGTTTGGCTTGCAGCATACTTTTGGGAGTAGTTCTTATCCAAGTGACAATTCCTTGAAAAACTAAATTTTCATTTGCAAATGGTTATGAATCAGAGATAGATTCTGGGTTGGGGATCTGTGCATGAGTCCAATTCTTATTTTATTTCTAGTACTAAATCAGGTGCGTAACGACATATTCTGTGTATATTGCCTCTATTTCTGCTAGTCCATATGTCCTTCATCCAGTTGAGGTGTGGGAGACTGTGGGGGTATTGGTATTCTACATCATCTTTGGGTCTTACACACTAGCTTCCTCCTATTTTTAAATTTTTATTATAAACTATTTTTTTCCATTTCATGTACAAATCCCAGTTGCCCCTCCCTCCCCTCTTCCTATTCCTTCCACATTACCCCCTGTTCTCCACCTCATCAAATCCTCACAGAGGGTAAGGTATATTGCTTTGAGTAAGGACCAAGTCCGTCATACTACATCTAGGATGAGCAAGGTATCCTTCCAAAGAGAATGGGTTGAAAAAGTCATTAGAAGCAGTAAGGTTAAATCCTGACTAACTGCCATTTGCCCCCCAGTCAGCCCCAGGGATACAAATGTCACCCATATTCAGAAGTCCTAACTCATTCCTCTGCTGGTTCCTTTCCTATCTGGCCAAATTTAGTGAGCTCCTTTCAGCTCAGGCAAGCTGTTTCAGCAGGTATGCCCATCATGGTCTTGACCTCTTTGCTCCTATTCTCACTCTTCTCACTCTTCAACTGGACTTTGGAAGATCAGCCCAGTTCTCTGCTGTGGATCTGTACCTCTGCCTCCATCAGTTGCTCGACAAAGGTTCTATGGTGACATTTGTGTTAGTCATCAATCAGATTAGAGGGCAAGACCAATTCTGACACTATCTCCACTATTGGTTAGGATCTTAGATGCGGTCATCCTAGTGGATTCCTGGGAATTTCTTTAGTGGCGGTTTTCTTGCTAGCCCCATAAAGGCTCCCACAGTTAAGATATCTCCTTCTTTGTTCTCTGTCTCTGTCTTTTCCCAGTCTCAACTATCCAGTTACCTCTAGTTCCCTTCCACCATTCATTTCTCACCTCCTCCTGCCCTTCTAACCTCCCTTCTCCTCCCACCTACATGCTCCCAATTTTCTCAGGAGATCTAATCTATTTCTCTTAGGATTCTATTTGTTACTTGGCTTCTCTGGGGTCAAGGACTATAGGATTTGGTTACAGCTATAATCCCCTTATGTGTGAATGCATACCATACTCATCTTTCTGGGTATGGGTTACCTCAATCAGGATTGTTTTTCTAGTTTTATCCATTTGCATGCAAATTTCAAGATGCCAATGTTTTACTGCTGAGTGGTACTCCACTGTGCAAATGTATCACATTTTCTTTATTCAATCTTTGGTTGAGGGACACCTAGGCTGTTTCTAGGTTCTGACTATTACGATTAAGGCTTCTATGAAGATATGAACATAGTTGAACAAGTGTCCATGTAGTATGATTGAGCATTATTTGGACATATGCCGAAGAGCGTTATTGCTGGGTTCTAAGGTAGGTTGAATCCCAAATTTCTGTGGAATTTTCATACTGATTTCTAAAGTGGTTGTAAAAGTTTGCATTCCCTCCAAAAATGGAGGACTCTTACTTTGCATGCTCTCCAGCATAGGCTTTAATTGGTGTTTTGGATCTTACACATACTGACAGGTGTAAGATGGAATCTCAGAGTCATTTTGATTTGCATTTCCCTGATCGCTAAGTGTGTTGACCATTCACCTAACTGTCTTTTTGCCAGATTGGATTCTTCTATTTAAATTCTCTGTTTAGATCTGTACCCCATTTTTAATTGTATTATTTAGCATTTTGATGTCTAATTGCTTGAGTTCTGTATACATTTTGGAAATCACAGTCATCTGTCTGATGTTGGGTTGGTGAAGATATTTTCCTATTTTCTAGGCTGCTTTTTTATCTTATTGACTGTGGTTTTTGATTTACAGAAGCTTCTCAGTTTTAGGAGGTCCCATTTATTTACTGCTTCTCTCAGTAGTGTGCTGCTGGGGTTATTATATTTAGGAAGTGGTCTCCTGTGCCCTTGCATTAAAAGCTGCTTCCCACTTTCTCTTCTATCATGTTTAGTGTGGCATGATTTATAATGTGGACTATAAACCATTGGGACTTGAGTTTTGTGCTTGAAAATAGATATGGATCTATTTTCATTCTTCTACATGTTGAAATCCAGTTATGCCAGCATGGTTTGTTGAAGATGCTTTCTTTTTTTTTCCATTGTATTATTTTAACTTTGTTGTTAAAATTGGGTGCTTCTAGGTGTGTTGATTAATATACAGATCTTCAATTCCATTCCATTGGTTAAACAGTCTGATTTATACCAATACCGAACCATTTCATTATTGAAGCTCTATATTAGAGCTGGATGTCAGGGACGTTGATGCCACTAGAAATTCTTTATTGTACAGGATTGTATGGCTATCCAGGGTTTTTTTTCACACCTATTAGTTTGTAGGGTTTGATTTACAATTTAATGTTTAGTAATGTTTCTTTTACATATGTGAGTGTTCTTGTATTTAGGGTTTTGGTACACTATGCCTTCATTTATGTTGAATTCTACGAAGTCTTTGATTTCTTTCTTTATAGCTTCCCGAGACCCAGGGGTGGTTCAGTAGAGCGCTGTTTATTTTCCAGGTGTAGTAGGTTTTCAGAAATTAGCGTTACTGCTGAATTCTATTCTTAAACGACAGTCCAATAAGATCCAGGAGGTTACTCCATTTTTTGTATCTGTTGAGATTTGCTTTGCTAACAAGTATGTGATCAGTTTTAGAGAAGGATCTGTGAGGTGTTGAGAAGAAGGTATATTCTTTCGTGTTTGGGTGGAGTGATCTGTAGGTGTCTGTAAATTACATTTGATTCATTAATCTGTTAGTTTTCTTATTTCTCGTTTAGGTTTGTCTACTTTACCTGTTCACTGAGTAGAATGGGGTGTTTAAGTCCCTAACTATTAGTGTGTGGGTTTGATTTGGGGCATTAATGTTCAGGAGTGAGACTTCACCTTGATGCATTGGTCCTGTTATGAGTATAAGGTGTTTTTCTCCATTACTTTTGATTGATTTTAGTTTGAAGTCTATTTTGTTAGATAATAAAAGAGCTACACCCACTTTTTGTTTAGGTCCATTTGATTTGAAAATCTTTTCCCAACCATTTACTTTGAGTTGATATATGTCTTTGAAGTTGAAGTATGTTTCTTGTATACAGCAGTAGGCTGGATCATGCTGTCATAATCATTTTCTTAGCCTGTTACTTTCCATAGGGGAATTGAGTTCATTGATATTAAGAGATAATAATGACCAGTGTTTGTTAATTCCTGTTAGTTTTTGATGAAAGTGTGTGTTTCCCTTCTTTGGGTTTTGTTAGTGTGAGGTTATATGATGTTGTATGTATTTGTATGTGTGCAGGTAGCTTTGTTTGGTCAGAGTTTTCCTTCTTGTACATTGTGTAGTGCTGGATTTGTGGACAGGTATTGTTTAAATCTTGTTTTCTCACGGATTATCTTTTTTGTCCATGGTGATTTAAAACTTTGCTGGTTTTAGTAGTCTGACCTTGAATTTATGGTGTCTTCAAGTCAGCAGCACATCTGCCCGGATGTGACTAGAACAATTGAAGAAAATAATGTACTACAGAAAGATACAGAAAAAAATCATAAAGCACAATTAAACAATTAAGCAGTAAAAATCATGAAAAATATTTAAGAAGTAGTTAAGTGATAATGAATATGTTAAAGTATTAGGATAGGAAAAAAACAACACAGAAATGTATGATGAAGAATATAATTATACTGTCCATTAGGACATGTTCTTGGTGGTTTGTCCTTTTTATCCTATATTCTCCATAATGATTCATGTAGAAAAAAATTGCTGAAAGGCAAGGAGTTGTTTGTAGTATTATATCTAATCTAGAATACCAAATTTATGGGATTGCTGATCACAGACTTGTTTAGTCATATTTTTGTTGGTTTTTTATTGATTTTTTGGAAATTTTGCTGAGTAACTTCTTGTACTTTAGTTCATATGGATCTTGTGTTCTTGAAGCAGTGATGGGAACCTGTAGGGAAGAGTCAGTTTTCGATGTCAGCTGATCCAAGCCATAAATCAGCTACACAATCTGCATCCTTTACTAGTCCTTTATAAATCTGCCCACAGATTCCCAGCACTGATTCATGACTTAGAAATTAGTCTCTTTATACCTCGCCATACACAGGTGTCAGCCATTCCATGGTCTTCCCACTGATGTCATTGGAATCATATGCAGTAAAAATTTCTGCTTCTTTCTTGGCTATGGAAATTCTGCCTTTGATACACATCTTATGTTTGACATATTTTTATTTGACAGCAGTGTATGCCCGCATGGTTACAGATTTACAGCTCATGTTTCTTCAGCCAAAGAAAAATTTGCCATGAGGATAGATAATTAAGGGCACAGGTGAAGGCTGGAATTTCACATAAAGATAATCTGGCTCCCATTCACATACCCCATTTAGGCCAATAGATCTGAAGCTTAACTTTTCCTACTTGGTTTAATATTTCCAGCACACAGATTTTTAGTATAGACTGTATTTGGAGTATGTCTTTTAGAATAACGATAAGCAAGAACACATCAAATTTTGTCATGAACTCTTGTATCCTTAGTCTAAGTAAAGAAATGTTTACGTGGGCACTTGATACTCTTTCCTTTCATGACAGGAAATCTTGACATTCCAGGATGTGGCAATTGATTTCTCTCCAGATGAGTGGGACTGCCTCGACTTTGCACAAAGGGCTTTGTACAGGGAAGTCATGTTGGAGAACTACAGGAACATGGTCTCTGTGGGTGAGACATTTTTCTTTCCTGATTCCTTCTTTATCATATTTGTATCCTACAAGGATGTTTTGCTTCTATGTCTGAATTGTCTGCCTCACTTTTATTTGCCATTTTAAAAAATCTTGGAGTTCATTATGTAAATCAAAATGTTTTGTGTAACTTTATCTTGTCAATATATTCCTGACTCCTGGAGATGATATGTATCATTCAAACTTTCATAATACATTTTAGTTTTCAGACACATCATAGATTATATATTGATTTGAATTTTAATGATTCATAATGTGTTTGCATTTGATCCAGTAGTAATTTACAAGGAAACTCAAGGTATACAATATTAACAAAAATGCTTTTGAGTGTGTTAAAATATTTGGAGATAGCAATAAGAAAATCATATTTGGACTTTGAAATTATAGGCCATCTTATATAATCAGCATGGTGGTTTATGAGAAATCCATGTGTTGTATTGTTATCCCAAGTTATGATGATAGGTCTCTTCCAATATGCAGGTCTTTCAGTGTCAAAACCAGACCTGATCAGTTTTCTTGAGCAAAGCAAAGAGCCCTGGAATGTGAACATAGGAGAGACAGAAGGCAATGAACAAGGTAATCATAACGAAGCGTTGGCACATGTGGGAAACCTAGGGCATGGAGAAAATCTGCCCTGAAGTGGGATGCATGGTGTAGGAGAACCATTATATTTTCATTGGTTAATCAATAAAAAAAAAACTGCTTGGCCTGATAGGGCAGAACGTAGGTAGGCGAAGGTAAATTCTTGGAGGAGAAAATCAGAGTCAGCATGAGAGAGCCACCATGGAGACACCAGGTCAGATATGCTAAATCTTTTCCAGTAAGCCATGACCTTGTGGTAAACACAGATTTATAATAATGGGTTAAATCAAAATGTTAGAGTTAGCCAATAGGAGACTAGAGCTAATGGCTAAGCAGTGTTTCTATGTGGTTATTTCGGGTGTAATCTTGGGAACAAAAGGCTCCATATCACTGTAACAGATGCACAAATATTTCTACCTAAAATTATGTAAAAATTCACATTGAATGATTATTCCAAATTACTTTGTAAGTAAAATGACCTAAGATTTCCTTTGAATAATTAATTTATCAATAAGGCAGAAGTAAAATGATTTGTTGCAATATCTTTCAACACAACCAGGCCTTGAAATGAGCAATATTGAAATGAAAATTGGCATTAAAAATTTCACAGTGTTTGAAGGAGTATTGCTCTGTACCTGTTCATGTCTGTTTGTCTGCCCTCATTACAGAATCACATGGTTTTCACTGTTGTGTAGTCACACATAAAATCAGGAAATATAAATCTTATAGTTGTATTCATTTTTGAAGATTATAGAGTTCATTATTTATGTCAGATACTGTAGAACTAAAAAGGGAACTTTTTCTATTTCTGCAAACTATTCTTTAGAAATTAAGACTTGTTTAGTGTCATACATGTTATTAGTCTAATTTAATCACCTACTAATCTCTGAATATCAAAATTTATGTTAATATCCACATAAATGTTGTATATGCACTTGTTTTCATTTGTGTTTTATATCTGTATTGTAATTTGTTTGGGGAAACAAATTTATATATCCACAGTATTTTACTTTTAATATTTTTATTAGTGATTTAAGAAACCTTGCAATGTCATTTGACCAAATTCAACTCTCCAGTCTTCCCATGTTTCACTTCCTCCAGACATCTTTGGTTTTTTTCATCTTCTGTTTTACAATCACAGAGTTCAATCTGATACCTCCATAAAATTGTGGGTGTTGAGCATGGCTTGAACAATCAGAAGTTGCACATTCTTAAAATCAACATTATTCCCTTTCTCTAAGCATCTTTAAGATAATAGTAGCTTCTCAGCAAGGCATGGCTCTCTAGGCCCCATCTTACTGTCTCCCAAGGATTTTAATCTGGCTTGGGATTGCTCATGTCTGATACATTCTCTCCTAATTACTTGAGTTTACATGGGCGACTCTCATGTTGTGTACAGAAAGCACTATTTTCTTATACTCATTCATGACTACCTGCCTTGTTATGTATTATCACTCTGTCCTGAATGAGCTCTGAACAGTCCATGGAATAAGTCTGTTATAAACATACTCATTAAAATTAAATCTTTTCTTGTTGTTTGGACCATGTCCACCTATGAGTCACCTTTAGTTGTAAAATTCTGCCAGAATTCGGGAATGAAGGCTTAGAGATGCAACAGTCTGTTGGTAAATCAATAGGACATTAAAAACAATTTTAATAGCAAGCAGAATAATGTAGTATGTGTTACCTTCTATCTTTTAATAATGCTTCTTGAATTAGCATGAATACTCCTCAAATTATTCTGCAAAATAAAAACAGCAGAACACTGTGAAATTCTTTTCATGAGGACAGCTACCTTGATAACCACATATACAGCCAAAATGTAAGCAAAACACATGCCAATTTCATTATGAACTTATATACAAAAGTCCCCAATGAAATATTTGCAACCTATATCCAAGAAGATATCAAAAAGATAATCTACCATAGGCTTTATGTCAAGACATGTAGGGAGAGATGAAAAATTCAAAATCAATAAATGTAATCTACTACTTGTACAAACTTAAAGTCAAATTCCAGAAGTTCATCTTATTAGATGCAGAAAAGCCTTTGACAATATTAACAGCCCTCTTGATAGAAGTCTTGGAGATATTAGGGATAAAAGCAATATACCTCTACTTAAAAAATGTAATTCACAGAATGTGTATAGCCAACATCAAATGAAACGGAGAGAATTCAAAGCCTCTCCACTAAAAAAGTGAACAATGCAAGAGTATTCAATCTCTCTATATGTATTCAATACAGTACTTGAAATCTTAGCTTGAACAAGAACTCAAATGAAGAAGATCTAGAAGTGATTAATAGCAAAGGAACAAATCAAAGTAATGTTATATGCAGATGCTATGTTTTTATATAGAAAGGACTCTAAGAACTCTATAAATAAACTTGTACAACTTAGTAACACCTTCACAAAATATAAGGAGTGCCAAATTAACTAACAAAAATGAGTAGCCTTCCTATATACAAATGAGAAAAGACTTAAATAGAATTCAGGGAAATGATGCCTTTCACAATAACCTCAAAAAATAGTTTTGGGTAATTTGAATTAAAACAGTGAAAGACCTTTATAAAAACTTTAAGGCATTGAAGATATGAATTGAAAAAGATATTGTACGATGGAAAAATACATATGCTCAAGGATTGGTCAACTGATATAGTAATATACTGATTCAGTGAAAACCCTATCAAAATTCTAACACAATTCTTCTCAGATCTCAAAAACACAATTTTCAGTCTCATATAGATACAAATAAGCAAAAACCTCACAATAGCTTAAACAACCATGAAAAATAAAACTATAAACAATATACCATTCATAGTTTTAAATTATATGACATTTTTTATAATAATTAGGTTTTGTAAATAATGGTATGTCTGAAAGACAGACATATTGATCAAAATATCAAATTGTAGATACTAACTTATATCCACTCATCTATTACATTCATTTTGTAAAAGAATCTATAAAAATGCACTTGAAAAATAAAGCATTTAATCCTAAACTTACCTAAGCTACTTCGAACAGACCATAAGTCCCCAAAGAAAAAATAGTTTTCTCCAAGAGATTCTCAGTGGGGATAAAAGTAACACAGGAATTCCCCATAACCAGCACTTGAAGGATATCACCAACACAACTCAATTGAATTTTTGTGCATTCTTCCCCCCCCATAATGTTAAGTTTTGGAATGTATTATTTTTAATTGAAAAAAATCTCTGCCTCCTCCCCACCTCCCATTTCCCTCCCCCTCTTCCCACTCCTCCCTTTTTCCCCCAATTCTCTCCCCCTTCTCCCATTCCTTTCCCCCTCGCTGTCCAGTCCAAAGAGCAGTCAGGGTTCTCTTACCTGTGGGAAGTCCAAGGTCCCCCCCTCCACCCAGGTCTAGGAAGGTGAACATCCAAACAGGATAGGTTCCCACAAAGCCAGTTCATGCAGTAGGATCAAAACCCAGTGCCATTTTCTTTGGCTTTTCATCAGCCCTCATTGTCTGCCGTGTTCAGAGAGTCCGGTTTTATCCCATGCATTTTCAGACCCAGTCCAGCTGGCTTTGGTGAGCTCCCAATAGATCAGCCCCACTGTCCCAGTGGGTGGGTGCACCCCTCGAGGTCCTGACTTCCTTGCTCATGTTCTCCCTCCTTCTGCTCCTCATTTGGACCTTGGGAGCTCATGTATTTATTTTTATTTATGAACTTACAGTATCTTTATGTACATTACACCTTCAAGAGTTTTGTTTTGCTTTGTTTTATGCAATTTTGTGGGTACAAACGTGTGTCTTTCTCTCTACAAATACTTACTGTGCTTTTTCTTTATTTCCCATTCTTCTCTAATCCTCTCTGATTTCTTTGATTCTCATTATATTATTTTATTGTTATTCTTTGGGTGCCTATTTGTTTTCAAAGAAGTAACTGAATTTGGGTAAATTCAGACATACATAAAGATAGGGATGATCTCAGGGCATTTGAAGGATGAAAAGTTATAGTCAGAATATATTTTATGTAAGCATCTATTTTCTGTATAAGAAAAAGAAAAAATGTATCTCTGATAATAAATATCAGTCCTAGTGAATTTCCTTGATGTCTAATATTTTATGGATCTCTTCCTTGGGGTATACATGATTGTTTGTAGACCACTTAGTAGTAACTGTTTCCAGTTCATCATTTGTTCTTTCCTTCTTAATTAATATTCTCTCTAATTTCTTTTTGTGTATGTGTTATCAAATTTAATTTTTTATTAAAAATATCCACTTCCTCCCCACCTCCAATTTCCCTCCCCTTCCGCCCATCACCTTTCCCACTCCCTCTCCAGTCCAAAGAGCAGTCAGGGTTGCCTGTCCTGTGGGAAGTCCAAGGTCCTCCCCCCTCCATCCAGGTCTAGGAAGGTGTGCATCCAAACAGACTAGGCTCCCATAAAGACAATACATGCAGTATGATTAAAACCCAGTGCCATTGTCCTTTGTTTCTCAGTCAGCCCTCATTTTCTGCCGGTTTGATCACATGCTCCATCAATCCCAGTTCAGCTGCTCATGGTGAGCTCCCATTAGATCAGCCCCACCGTCTCAGTTGTTGGTGCACCCCTCGAGGTCCTGACTTCCTTGCTCATGTTCTCCCTCCTAGTGCTCCTCATTTAGACCTTGGGAACTCAGTCTGGTGCTCCAATGTGGGTCTCTGTCTCTTTCTCCATCAGTCTCTGAATGAAGGTTCTATGGTGATATGCAAGATATTTATCAGTATGTTTATACGATCAGGACATTTCAGGCTCCCTCACCTCAGCTGCCCAAGAAACTAGCTAACGATATCTCCATGGATACCCGGGAACGCCTCTAGAGTCAAGTCACTTGCCAACCCTAAAATGGCTCCCTTAATTTAGATATATACTACTCTGCTCTAATTTCTTAATATTACTCATTTTTTTTATTCCAAAGATTGTGGAGATGAGTTAAATCCATTAAGATAATGCAATTTTATGAGTGTACTTTTTGCATTTGGGTTATAGTTGTTGTATTAGTTACTTATTATCTATTGCTGTGATAAAACTCCAAGATAAAGGCAATATATAGAAGAAAGATCCATGACGTTGAATCAGAGGTAGCAGTTGCCAAGGGGCTAGAGTAGCAGTGAGAGGTCCCATCTAGAATCACAACAGAAAGTAGATAGCTTACTCTTGTTATTAAAAGGCTACAATAATCTTAAAGCCAGTGTCCAAGGGCATAGGTGATCCAGTAAGTTGATACCTCTTTATCTTACACATAAATATTCACCAACATTAAAATATGTATTGAGATACCTGATTATATGGGGTCATTTCACTCAAACTGCCATAATCTCATTTATTATTCTAAAATTGTGATTGAAACCTCTAAGATAACATAAACTCGATCCTTTCATTTTTATAATGTATTTAATGTATGTTTTAAATATATTCTATCCATTTACATTAAGAAGTTTATTTCATTAGAATAAATGAAGTTTATTTTATATAATACAACACCTTGCGTATATGTGTGTGTATATATATATATATATATATATATAATTGTGTCACTTATATACCTGAAAAACATTCACCTAAGTATACTAATTCAGATAATTATGTATTTTTTTCTTCCAGTTTTATATTCTCATCAAACACAAAAGAATAGACAAGATTGTATCCACAAGTTGGTGTCAGGAATAGCTGTAAGTAGTGACTTTAAAACCTTCCATTTAGGGATGATTTCAATATTTGATGAAGAAAGAAAAGAGAATGGATTATGTCGTGATTGAAATAATCTGTATTCATCAGCCATCCTGGGTTGTACTAGAAATAAAGGTAAATAATTTCTACCTTATCTGGAAAGATTTCATGTTAGATCGCTTACAATTTCAGAAGCAGTTTCTTCAGTAAAAAAATACTAATAAATTATAAAACACTTTTTTCTACAAAGAATATTGAAAAATCTGAAAATTGAATGTGTATTCTATTAAACATTCACTAGAATTTTCTCAACAAAATTACATTTTGTTACAAGATGTTCGTGAGATAAACATGAGAAGGTTTTCTCAGTCAAGTGAGACTGAAAATATATCAAAGAATTTTCAGTCATGAGAAACATTACACATTTACTGATGTTATAAAAGCTTTTCCTAGGAACGCTAATGAATAGTTTCTAGAATCCTCTTCTTAAAGTGACAAATTCCCAAAAAGGAAATCACCATATGTCTTTTCTCATTATGTAAGTTCATAGAAGAAGTCTGTTTTTTCTAAGAGCCAATACATACCTGATAAGTGTAAGGATGATTTTGATTGTAACACAACTTCTTTTTGTTTCAGCATGACCAGAAACAAGGGAGGCATTATATAAACAATCAAAATGAAGAGAGACAAAACAATTATATAGAAAGTGGAAAGTGCTTCAACAGATATGCATGCCCCACTATGCAAAAGAGAATTAATTCCAAAGAGAAGGCATACAAATGTAAAGATTGTGGCAAGTCATTTATCCGTCACACAAACTTTCAATCTCACCAGAGAATCCATACTGGTGAGAAACCTTACAGATGTAAAGAATGTGGCAAGTCCTTTACCCGGGCCTCAAATCTTCAGAGACACCACAGAATCCATACTGGTGAAAAACCTTACAGTTGTGCAATATGTGGCAAGTCCTTTACCCGGGTCTCAAATCTTCATATTCATAACAGAATTCATACTGGTGAAAAACCTTACAAGTGTCAAGAATGTGGAAAGTCCTTTACCCAGATCTCAACTCTTCTATCTCATCAAAGAATTCATACTGGTGAGAAACCTTACAGATGTAAAGAATGTGGCAAGTCCTTTACCTCGTCCTCAGATCTTCACAAACATCACAGAACCCATACTGGTGAAAAACCTTATAAATGTCAAGAATGTGGCAAGTCCTTTACCCAGTTCTCACATCTTCATATTCATCAGAGAATCCATACTGGTGAGAAACCTTACAGATGTCAAGAATGTGGCAAGTCTTTTGTCAGGGCCTCAGTTCTTCATAACCATCAAAGAATTCATACTGGCGAGAAACCGTACAAATGTCAAGAATGTGGCAAGTCCTTTACCCAGCTCTCATCTCTTTACAATCATCACAAATTCCATACTGGTGACAAACCTTACAAATGTAAAGAATGTGGCAAGTACTTTAAAACAAATTCAAGTCTTAGAAAGCATTACAAAATGCATGTAATGGGTACATTTCATGAAATTTCTTAATATACCTCACATTAATTCATTGTACAGATCTTCATGCATTACACAACTGATTTCACAGACTCACATCCTTCAATTAATTTTCAAATCTTAGTCAATACTTAGACAGCTACACAGTTCTTATGAATTTAAAAGCATTGTATCCAGATTTGAACTTTATTATCATCAAATATTTAGTGTAAACAGAATTTATTCATAATTTTTGTAAACATACTAGTCAAAATTTAATTGCTATGAATAGGTAAGTATTTCTAGTATGATTAAATTGAGCAATATTGTCTCTTGACTGTATGTTAAGATAATGTGTGACAAAAACAGCCAATGTCAAACTAGTTCAGATTTTGATGCACATTTAATTTCTTGGCATATGGTTGCTTATATAATGAGATTATATTTTATATAATATTATTTTTTGTGATTCTTGAATAAATATAAGCTTGTTTTAAAATTCAAGTCATTTGTGTCTTTGCAAGAAAACAGTTAAACATTTTGCCCAATTTTTACTGCATATTTTTCTGATATTCTATCCTCTAATAGTGGAGTACTGTAAGTGTGAAAACTTCCATGGATGAGCTGGTAGGACAGAGAATGACATACTACATAGATTACTTTAAACTTTTATAATTGTGGATCAAATCAGTGTGAGGTAGATGGAAGATATCAATGAGCATGAAAAACTGGACAAGGAAAATCTACAAGGCAACAACATCAAAGATCTGTAGTCATTTAGGAAAGCGGGAGTGGGAGAGGTGGACTTCTCCAGAGAGAAACACATAAACTGATTGTTCAGTAAGCAATGGACAATGTGCCTGAAAACATAAAGAATTATAACCTTTTATGGATTGGTCTCCTTGTATTTAGGAACATATGTATATACAAATTTATGTATCAACATAGCAATGCATGAATAAAGGACATAAACTTGAAAGAACAAATATTGTGGTATATAATAGAGTTGGATGTAGGATATCATAAGTACAAAATTAATCTTATTATTCTGTACATTTTAATTATATAAAATAAGTAATGTGTTTGTATACGCCCCATTATTTCCCTGTTATACTCCCTCCATCTAAAATATTTGCCCTCACAATTCTGCAAAAATTTTCATCCACTTTTTATATTTTTTCTAGATTCCATTTATGAGATAAGATGAGTGTTATTTGTATTTTGGAGAGTTGTCTATTTCTTTGACTTAATGATCCATAGTTGCAACAATTTTCTTGAGTCATATATTTTTTCTATAATTTTATTCATTGATTGATTATCTTGCATGATTTATGCATATTACATTTTTTATCCATATATTTAGAAATATTGTTGGTTATCTAAGCTCATTCCCTGAATCATCTGTTCTATGAAGTGCAGTGATAAGAATTACACACAAACTCATGCATATGTGATTCAGCATAGTGAACTCACTTTGATAGTATGCATATCCAGGAGTGATTCAGATGGCATGTCTATGGTAAATTTTCAGTCATATCTATCATTATAGAATCCACAGTACCTGAGATGTCTTATTTTACAGTGACCATAGCATATGTATTCTTTTTTCCCACTTCCTTTGCAGTATTTAGAAAAATTTAGAGTTGACAAAAATTGTAATCACTAAAAAGGCACCCAAAGCTGGAAGTATTGAACACTCCAAATATTATTTCCCTTTGTGAGAAATGAGTCTGGGACCCAGAAAATGACCACAAAATCTAGAATACTTGAGCCAGCTTATAAGTTCTATTGAAAATGTATTGTAATGCAAGTGGTTGCCATGACTTACCTTGAGTGGTCAGAGCTTGAACTCATATTACTACGTGCCTGGGTACCTCAACATGGTCCACTTTGTAAGCAGAAAGTATTTGTGAGGAACTCGGGTAACTTTGCACACATATTTGTATTTCATATGTATGTTGGCATTTGAGATATTGTCTTAGATATGCTGATTATGAAAAACTGTGTCGGCATGCAGACAATAAAACACTGCTCTTTATCATCTACCATACACAAACTGCACCAAAGTGTCATGGATATCAAAATGAGACCTGATATCCTACAAATTCCACGGACACAGTAAAGATAATCCTCCAACTTTTAAGCACAGTTAAGGGGTTTCTGAATAGGACTCTTGTCCAATAGTACATGAGACCAAAAATCAACTAATAGGAGCTTATGAAATTAAAACTTTTTATTTCAGCATAAGAAAATATCATTTAAATGGGGCATACAGAATATGAGAAAATCACTGGTGCAACGGTGACGTGAGAATTATTGTGTATTTCACTTCCTGCTGATCTGGTAAGGCCTGTGCTCTAGGTAGGAATCAGTACCTGGTCCTGTCTCCATGAACAAAAGACCATGGCTGGATGAGGCTTATATTCCTTTAAGATGATACTACTGTTGTTACTTTGTGTGACAAGAGTAACTTCTTTGTAAATATTTCTGTTTCTATGGAGAGATGTCTTCAGCTGTCAGCCTTGGTCAGAGGTTCTTCTTTATGGAGTGCACAGCAGCAAATGCGCAGCCTCATAATTTCAAAATGTTGGAGTGCCCCTGAATGATCTTTCCTAAATGCGACCTGTAGACGATCCATTCCCCCTAGACACAGGGGATGTCATTGAAGTGGGTCCTGAATGTCCTGGCTGAGGGTGAGGAGGACTGCTGTGACATGCTGTCTTGGGCATGACCCAGCCACTGCTCACTTACAAGAGCTGTAATCACCTGCAGATTCAGGTGACCATGTTCAGAACTGACCTTTATCCTATCTGTCGTGAACCACACAGCTGGAGGAGACAGACTGCTGGTGGAAGAAAGCCTCCTAAGCTTTGACTCAGGACAGAAAATAAAAAGAAAGCTCAAAGATGACCATTTGTATTACTTATCAGTTCCCCATTTCCCCCCTTTCTTTATCTGTGTCCCAGGGAAGACTGTGTCATTCCTATTCCCGCAAATTAATGAGTTTATTGAGATTAATACAGGAATATAGGTACGGAATTGCTTACAGGAGTATGAATGACTCATATCTGTAGTATCACAAAGGCTCCCATCAGAATGGGAGACTCAGGAAAACTAGAACCATGAACTTGTTTGCATGGTTTGTTTGTAACTGACAGAGACAGAGGTTCTTATTTCTTCAGTTCTCCTTGCTTACCACAAAAGTAAGTTTGAGAGCAGAAGGTCCTTACTAATTTTTTAGTTCTAGCCTCCCAGCCATGGTTTAAATGCTAAGTCTTATGAACTTTCTTTCTCTTTCCGTAGAATTTTGTGAGACTTAAGGAAATTCTCCTACTTAGCGAAGAGCACACCTGTTGTAAATCCCATATCAAACAGTGATTCTGGAAAGCATACAGGCTAGATATAAAGAATGATTGGTTTACATTTTGGACTGTACAGCTGTATGCATTTACGTATATGCATGTAACAGCAATGAATGAAAAGACAGGTCATAAATGAGAAACAGAGCAAGGGAGAGTGTAGGAAGTTTTCAAGAATGAAAGGGAAGAGAAAAAAAATGCGAGTAGAATCTCAAAAATAACAGAAACTATTCATGTCAAAAAAGGAAATTTTTGCATATTACTTCATGCTTTCCTTAAAAGGTTAGTTGGTCCCACAAAGGCTCAGTCTACCATGGAGCTCTGCAAAGACTAAAGCTGTACACCCGTCCTGAAGTCCCTGGTGGAGCAAACTTTATTGTTTACCTCCTCTGTAAGCACAGCTCCATCATGTTTAGTGACTCAGCCATAAACACTGCTTCTCTCATACATAGTTTTTCAGGAAATCCTATCATTCCTCAGCTTCCAGTCCATGATATTTGTGAGACCTCTTTTTGAGATAGCCAAGCATTCCGGGGCTTAAAACCAAACAAACAAAAGGCATGGAGTTAGGAATGTTGGAAATAGGAGCATGGATCAGGAATTGTTTAGGAGGAATGAAGGAAATATGATCAAAGTATGCTGTACACATGGACGAAATACTCACAGAATTATAAAATTTTCTATTTTAAAGGTCACAGCTCAGTAGCATTAAAGTCTCATGGAAACGTTTATCTTTTGAAAGAAAAGAGTGAGGAAGACACTCTTAGTGAAATTGAGATTTTGACATTGGACTAGAAGGATTTTTTTTTTTTTTTTGCAAACCCAAATAATGGGGGTCTGGCCCAGTTGATTCTCCTGTGCTTTTAATTGTCTTCTTTCTTTTCCTTAGGAAGAATTACATAAAGCCTCTTATTCTTATTGTGCAATTCCACAACGTTTTCATCATTTTCAGGGAAAGGTTGTCCTAAGAGGGATTTCATTTTCTTTCTTTCAATGAATAAATATTTGACTGTGAAGTACCCTAGCACCTGACTGAAATGTGGGAAGAATGTGACTCAGTTACTTAATTTTTTTTTGAGACAAGTTTTCTTTGTGTAGCTTTGGAGCCTATCCTGGAACTCACTCTATTGAACAGGCTGGCCTGATATCAGTTACTTTATTTTAAAAAGAATTCATCATTGTTTCTCTATTCCCTGTGGGCTCTGTAATTATCTTGGATACTTTCTGTACTAGGGTTTTTATTGCTGTGAAGAGACACCATAACCACAGCAACTCTAATGAAGAAAAACCTTTAATAGGTTGTGGCTTACAGGTTCAGAGTTTTATAGTCCATTATCACCATTGCAGGGCATGGGGGCATGCAGGTAGACATGGTTCTTTAGAAGGATCTGAAAGTGGAGAAGGAGGTACATCTTGATTCCACAGGGAAGAAAACATGCTCTGAAACACTAGGCATGGCTGAGTATACGACACCTCAAAGCTCTCCTGCACCATGACATACAACCCCCAACAAGGACACACTTACTCCATCAAGGGCACACCCCTAGTAATATAAGATCCATATGAGAATAGCCTGCCTGCAGCAAGCAAGGTAGACCCTTTGTTTAGGAGCTAATCAAGCAGCAAGGAGATCCGGTCTGGGCACCAGGAGAGACATCATTGGGGTGAGTGAGTTTCTGACCGGGACAGCAGCCCAGGAAAGGGAACTCAGACGTTCCTTTTCCCTCCTACACTTCCTGGTCATCCTCAGGGGCTATACTGCCCAATACCTCCTCTCTCTTCCTATCCCACCCAGCTTGCATCTACAACCCTCCCCCCCTCCATCTGACTCCCTCCTCTCTTTGACCACATAACATCTCCCAGCTCAGCCTGTTCAGGGGCTGGGACCAAATCCGAATCCGGAGGGCAAAAGGGAGGGTGGTAGCTTCTTTGTCCCAATAGCCTGCCTTCAGCAAGCAAGCTAGGCCCTTTGTTTATGAGCCACTCAAGCAGCAAGGAGATCCGGTCCGGCCATCAGGAGAGACATCATTGGGGTGAGTGAGTTTCTGACCGCGGCAGCAACTCGGGACAGGGAACTCAGACTTTCCTCATCTCTCCTACACTTCCTGGTCATCCTGCAGGGGCTATACTGCCCGATAGAATAACTCCGCTCTTTTCCTATCGCACCCAGCTTGCATCCACAACCCTCCCCCCTCTGTCTGACTCCCTCCCCTCTTTGACCACATAACATCTCCCAGCCCAGCATGTTCAGGGGCTGGGACCGAATCTGAATCAGGAGGGCAAACGGGAGAGTGGTAGCTCCTTTGTCCCAATAGCCTGCCTGCAGCAAGCAAGGTAGGCCCTTTGTTTACGAGCCACCCAAGCAGCAAGGATATCCAATTCAGGCACCAGGAGAGACATCGGGCTTGCATCCACAACCCACCCAGAGCGGTGCTGAGGAGTTCCATCTGGACTGTCGTCCATGTTTGGGTGCTGAGGAGTTCCAGCTCGACGGGACGGTACCTGCTTCTACACTGAAGAGATACACCCAGAGACTCTGTCACAGCAAAGACTGGACCAAGACACCAGGCCTCTCCTGGCTCCATTTGAAGGAGGAGATGGGAACGCGCCAATGCAAGACTTCCTCAAACAACCTGAAAGGCAACATGACTTCACCAGAATCAAGGGATCCCGAAATGAGAAGAATTGTACACCCGACTCCAGAAGAATTAGAAGAAATCGACTCAAAAGTGAATTATATGAAAATAATAGAAGACCTTAAACAGGAGGTGAAAAACTGCCATAAGCAATTATAGATTACAAACAAAAAGGTAGAGGAAATGAATAAATCGCTCAAAGATACCCAAGAAAACCAAGAGAAACAAGAAAAAGCAATCAAACAGGTAAGGGAAGCGGTTCAAGACTTGAAGAATGAAATGGAAGTAATGAAGAAAACACAAACCGAGGGAAGGTTGGAGATGTAAAATCTGGGTAAACGAACAGAAACTACAGAGACAATTACTACCAACAGAATACAAGAGATAGAAGAAAGAATATTAGACACTGAAGATACCATAGAGAAAATAAACACACTGATCAAAGAAAACAGCAAAACCAACAAATTCTCATAACAAAACTTTCAGGAAATATGGGACACAATAAAGAGACCAAACCTAAGAATAATTGGAGTAGAGGAAGAAGAAGTGCAGCTCAATGGTCCAGAAAATATATTTAATAAAATTATAGAAGAAAACTTTCCCAACCTAAAGAAGGATGTACCTATGAAGGTTCAAGAAGCATAAGAACAGCGAATAGGCTAGATCAAAACAAAAATCCCCTCGCCATATAATAATCAAAACACAAAGCATACAGAATAAAGAAAGAATATTAAGAGCTGCAAAGGAAAAAGGCCAAGTTACTTACAAAGGTAAACCTATCAGACTTACACCTGACTTCTCTATGGAAACCATGAAAGCCAGAAGGTCCTGGATAGATGTACTGCAAAAACTAAGAGACCATGGATGCAAGCCCAGACTACTATACCCAGCCAAGCTTTCATTCACTATAAATGGAGAAAACAAAATTTTCCAGGATAAAATCAAATTTAAACAATACGTAGCCACAAATCCAGCCTTACAGAAAGTAACAGAAGGAAAATCTCTAACCAAGGAGTCCAACAATGACGACAACAACTCAGACATCTAGAGACCCTTCACCAGCGCAACTCAAAGAAGGGATGCACATGAACTCTACTACTAAAAAAGTGACCAGAGTTAACAACCCCTGGTCATTAATATCACTTAATGTCAATGGGCTCAACTGACCTATAAAAAGGCACAGGCTAAAAGATTGGATACGAAAGCAGGATCCAACATTCTGCTGTTTACAAGAAATACACCTCAAACACAAAGACAGGCACCTACGCAAAGGGCTGGGAAAAGGCTTATCAAGCAAATGGTCCTAAGAAACAAGCAGGTGTGGCCATACTAATTTCTAACAAAGTTGATTTCAAACTTTAATCAATCAGAAGAGATGGAGAGGGTCATTTTATACTCATAACAGGAACAATCCATCAGGAGGAAGTCTCAATCCTGAATATCTACGCCCCTAATATAAAAGCACCCACGTACGTAAAAGAAATTAATAAAACTCAAGGCAGCCATGAAACTGCACACACTAATAGTAGGAGACTTAAACACTCCTCTCTCACCAATGGACAGGTCAATCAGACAGAAACCTAATAGAGAAATTAGAGAATTAATGGAGGTAATGAATTGGACTTAACAGACATCTATAGAATATTCCACCCAAATAGGAAAGAATATACTTTCTTCTCTGCAGCCCATGGAACCTTCTCGAATATTGACCACATACTTGGTAACAAAGCAAACTTCCACAGTTACAAAAAAATATTAGTAACCACCTGTGTCTTTTCAGATCACCATGGATTAAAGTTAGAATTCAACAACAATGCTACCCCCAGAAAGCCTACAAACTCATGGAAACTGAACAGTCAACTACTGAACCATACCTGGATTAATGAAGAATTAAAGAAAGAAATTAAAGTCTTCCTTGAATTCAATGAAAATAAAGAAACAACATACTCAAACTTATGGGACACTATGAAAGCAGTCCTGAGAGGAAAGTTCATAGCACTAAGTGCCCACTTAAAGAAAACAGAGAAGGCACACATTGGAGACTTAACAGCCCACCTGAAAGCTCTAGAAAAAAAAGAAGCAGACTCACCTAGGAGAAGTAGAAGACTGGAAATTATCAAACTGAGGGCTGAAATCAACAAAATAGAAACACAGAATACAATTCAAAGAATCAATGAAACAAAAAGCTGGTTCCTGGAGAAAATCAACAAGATTGATAAACCCCTATCCAAACTAATCAAACGGCAGAGAGAGAATATGCAAATCAATAAGATCAGAAATGAAAAGGGGGACATAACCACAGACACAGAGTAAATTCAGAGAATCATCAGATCTTACTACAAAAGCCTGTATGCCGCAAAGCTGGAAAATGGAAAAGAAATGGACACTTTTTTAGATAAATACCATATACCAAAGTTGAACAAGGACCAGGCGGACAATCTAAATAGACCTGCCAGTCGCGAAGAATTAGAATCTGTTATAAAAAAATCTCCCTACCAAAAAGAGCCCAGGACCGGATGGTTTCAATGCGGAATTCTATCAGAACTTCCATGAAGACCTAATACCTATACTCCTTAAGGTATTTCACAATATAGAAACAGAAGAGTCATTACCTAATTCCTTTTATGAAACTACAGTTGCTCTGATACCAAAACCACACAAAGACTCTACCAGGAAAGAGAATTACAGGCCAATCTCACTCATGAACATCGATGCAAAAATCCTCAACAAAATACTGGCAAACCGAATCCTAGAACACATTAGAAAAATTATCCATTATGATCAAGTAGGCTTTATCCCAGAGATGCAGGGCTGGTTCAACATACAAAAATCTATCAATGTTCTCCATCATATAAATAAGCTGAAAGAAAAACAACCATATGATCCTTTCATTAGATGCTGAAAAAGCATTTGACAAAATTCAACATCCCTTTATGATAAAAGTCTTGGAGAGATTAGGGATACAAGGGTCATACCTAAATATAATAAAAGCTATATACAGCAAGCCGACAGCTAACATCAAATTAAACGGAGAGAAACTCAAAGCCATCCCACTAAAATCAGGAACACGACAAGGCTGTCCACTCTCTCCATACCTCTTCAATATAGTGCTTGAAGTTCTAGCAATAGCAATAAGACAACATAAGGGGATCAAGGGGATCCGAATTGGAAAGGAAGAAGTTAAACTTTCGTTATTTGCAGATGATATGATAGTGTACATAAGTGACCCCCAAAACTCCACCAAAGAACTTTTACAGCTGATAAACACCTTTAGTAATGTGGCAGGATACAAGATCAACTCCAAAAAATCAGTCGCCCTCTTATACACAAAGGATATGGAAGCAGAGAGGGAAATCAGAGAAGCATCACCTTTCACAATAGCCACAAACAGCATAAAATATCTTGGGGTAACTCTAACCAAGGAAGTGAAAGATCTATTTGACAAGAACTTTAAAGCATTGAAGAAAGAAATTGAAGAGGATACCAGAAAATGGAAGGATCTCCCTTGCTCTTGGATTGGGAGGATCAACAGAGTAAAAATTGCAATTCTACCAAAGGCAATTTATAGATTCAATGCAATCCCCATCAAGGTCCCATCAAAATTCTTCACAGATCTTGAGAGGACAATAATCAATTTTATATGGAAAAATAAAAAACCCAGGATAGCTAAAACAATCCTATACAATAAAGGATCTTCTGGAGGCATTACCATCCTTGACTTCAAACTCTATTCAGAGCTACAGTAATGAAAACTTGTGGTACTGGCATAAAAACAGAGAAGTCGACCAATGGAATCGCATAGACGACCCGAATTTTAACCCACAAACACTTGATCACCTAATTTTCGATAAAGGAGCTAAAAGTATAGAATGGGAGAAAGAGAGCATCTTCAACAAATGGTGCTGGCACAACTGGATGTCAACATGTAGAAGAATGAAAATAGACCCATATCTATCACCTTGCACAAAACTCAAGTCCAAATGGATCAAAGACCTCAATATCAATCTGAACACACTGAACCTGATAGAATGGAAAGTGCGAAGTACCCTACAACAGATGGGCACTGGAGATCGCTTCCTATGTATAACCCCAGCAGCACAGACACTAAGGGCAACATTGAATAAATGGGACCTACTAAAGCTGAGAAGCTTCTGTAAAGCAAAGGACACTGTCACTAAGACAAAAAGGCAACCCACTGACTGGGAGAAGATCTTCACCAACCCTGTAACAGACAAAGGTCTGATCTCCATAATATATAGAGAACTCAAGAAACTAGAGTTTAAAATGCTAATTAACCCTATTAAAAAAAATGGGGCACTGACCTGAACAGAGAATTTTCAAAAGAAGAAGTTCAAATGGCCAAAAGACACTTAAGGTCATGCTCAACCACCTTAGAGATCAGCGAATTGCAAATCAAAACAACTTTGAGATATCATCTTACACCTGTCAGAATGGCTAAAATCAAAAACACCAATGATATCCTTTGCTGGAGAGGTTGTGGAGGAAGGGGTACACTTATCCATTGCTGGTGGGAATGCAATCTTGTGCAACCACTTTGGAAATCAGTGTTTCGGTTTCTCAGGAAATTCGGGATCAACCTACCCCTGGACCAAGCAATACCACTCTTGGGAAAAAGCCCAAGAGATGCCCTATCATATGACAAAAGCATTTGTTCAACTATGTTCATAGCAGTATTATTTGTAATAGCCAGAACCTGGAAACAACCTAGATGCTCTTCAATGGAAGAATGGATGAAGAAAGTGTGGAATATATACACACTAGAGTACTATGCTGCGGTAAAAAAACAATGACTTCTCGAATTTTGCATGCAAATGGATGGAAATAGAAAACACTATCCTGAGCGAGGTAACCCAGACCCAAAAAGATGAACATGGGATGTACTCACTCATAATTGGTTTCTAGCCATAAATAAAGGTCACGGAGTGTATACCTGGTGAACCTAAAGAAGCTAAATAAGAAGGTGAACCCAAGGAAAATCATGTAGTTATCCTCTTGGCTATGGGAAGTAGACAAAATTGCCGGGGAGAAAATTGAGATCTTGGGGATGGGGTGGGTTGTGGATAAACGGGGACAGGGAGAGAAAAGTGAGAAGGCAAGGATTGGGGGGACTTGGGGAAACAGGAAGATTGCGATAAAGGAAGGTTAAATAGGGGAGCAGGGAAGCACATATCTTAGTTAAGGGAGCCACCTTAGGGTTGGCAAGAGACTTGAACCAAGAGGGGCTCCCAGGAGCCCAAGGCGATGTCCCCAGTTAGTCCCTTGGGTAGCTGAAGATAGGGAACCTGAAATGACCCTATCCTATAGCAATACTGACGAATATCTTTCATATCACCATAGAACCTTCATCTGGGAATGGATGGAGATAGAGGCAGAGACCCACACTGGAGCACTGGACTGAGCTCCTAAGGTCCCAATGAGGAGCAGATGGAGGGAGAACACGAGCAAGGATGTCAGGACCACGGGGGGTGCACCCACCCACTGAGACAGTGGGGCTGATCTATTGGGAGCTCACCAAGGCCAGCTGGACTGTGACTGAAAAAGCATGGGATAAAACCGGACTCTGATCATGGCGAACAATGAGGACTGATGAGAAGCCAAGGTCAATGGCAAGGGGTTTTGATCCTACTTCATGTTCCGGCTTGGTGGGAGCCTAGCCAGTTTGGATGTTCACCTTCCTAGACCTGGACGGTGGGGGGAGGACCTTGGACTTTCCACAGGGCAGGGAACCCTGACTGCTCTTTGGATTGGAGAGGAAGGGGGAGAGGAGTGGGGGGAGGGGGAGAAGAGTGGGGGGAGGGGGAGGAAATGGGAGGCTGGGAGGAGGTGGAAACTTTTTTTTTCCTATTCTCAATAAAAAAAAAAAGAGCAAAGCATTTGCCAAAACTGGGATGAAAATGTTTTATGAACATAGAGAGTGGTACTGTGGTAAAGAAAGAGAAGAAATATACAGAGAGAGAGAGAAGGGGGGAGAGAATATGATTTGGAAATCAATATGAAATGTGAGTTTCTAGAAAGCAAGGTATAAAGGATCACCAGCAAATTCCAGCAATTGAGAAAGAGGCCTGAACCCAGTTGCATCCTTGGTAATTCAGGCAGCTTGGCCTTTGCAATAATTAATTGTGAGATGTCACACTTCCATAAACACATTTCTCCAGCACAGGAGATATACTTATCCACCCTAGACAAATAAGCACAAAACCATTCTGTATGTGCCTCCCTCTTATCTCACCAATCTTGCAGACAAAGACACTTCACTGTCTTCCAAATGTCCTGACACAAACTATTCTAATATGTAAGTTCATGTGTTATGCATTTTCTGGTCAGATTTTTGCTCTTGATGATGTTTAAGACAGAGTCTCCATATGTATCCCTGGGTGTCCTGGAAGGCGTTGTGTAGACTATGCTGGCCTACAAATATCCAAATGCATCTGCATCCCTTGTGTTGGGATTACAAGTGTTCATCACCATGCCTGCTCCCCTTTTAAAATAACTTCCTTTTATTGTTTTTGTTTTGACTATTGAGACAGGCTCTCACCCTGTGGCCAAACTATCCTAAATTTCACTATGTAGACTAGGCTGATTTTGAACTCTCAAAGATCTATAATTCTCTACATCCTGAGTCCTGGAATTTAAGGCATGAACCATTATAAATTTCTATGTGTTTTTAATAGATGGAGTAGAAGCTATGTTCATCAGAAAGAATTTCAGTACTATGAACTTAACCTAGTTAATCCTTTTATTTTCATATGGGCTATGATGAAAATTCTGGTACCCAATTCAAACACCCATAGTGACAGGGAAGCAATCCTTCATTTCCATAAGTATCCCAAGTATTCCTGTACATTAACCTGAGTCCCCAACAGGAACCTAAGATGTGTAGAAGGAAAAAGTAGTTTTTTTCTCTGCATTCACCATGTTTCTTCTAAACTTCCTATTTGTCATCCAAATATTATGTTTTCCTATTAAAAGCCGGACTTGGGAACCCTGATTGCTCTTTGGGCTGATGAGGAGGGGGACTTGATCGGGGGAGGGAAAGGGAAATGGGAGACGATGGCTGGGAAGAGACAGAAATCTTTAATAAATAAATAAATAAATAAATTAAAAAAAAGTGCTCTCCTCTTCAAAAACCTCATCTATTAGAGACACCATAAAGCTGCTTATCTCCCTTCTAAGGGTATCTTGGAGGTGTGTTAATGGGATGCAATTGGCCCTATAAGCTTATATGGATCTCATATTATTAAGGGTGTGCCCTTGCTGGAGTAAGTGTGTCCTTGTTGGGGGATGTATGTCATGGTGCGGGAGAGCTTTGAGGTGTCGTATACTCAAGCCATGCCTAATGTTTCAGAGTATGTTTTCTTCCCTGTGGGATCAAAATGTAGCTTTTTCTCCACTTTCAGATCCTTCTAAAGAACCGTGTCTACCTGCATGCCCCCATGCCCTGCAATGGTGATAATGGACTATAAACCTCTGAACCTGTAAGCCACAACCTATTAAAGGTTTTTCTTCATTAGAGTTGCTGTGGTTATGGTGTCTCTTCACAGCAATAAAAACCCTAGTACAGAAAGTATCCAAGAGAATCCGAATCGGCAGGGCAAACGGGAGGGTGGTACCTCCTTTGTCCCAATAGCCTGCCTGCAGCCAGCTAGGCAGGCCCTTTGTTTACCAGCCACCCAAGCAGCAAGGACATCCGGTCCGGACATCAGGAGAAACACCACTGGGGTGAGTGAGTTCCGCGGCAGCAACCCAGGACAGGGAACTCAGACATTCCTCATCCCTCCTACACTTCCTGGTCATCCTCAGGGGCTATTCTGCCCGATACCTTCTCTCTCTTCCTATCCCACCCAGCTTGCATCTACAACCCTCCCCCCCTCCGTCTGACTCCCTCCCCTCTTTGACCACATAACATCTCCCAGCCCAGCCTGTTCGGGCTCTAGGACTGAATTCGAATCGGCAGGGCAAACAGGAGGGTGGTAGCTCCTTTGTCCCAATAGCCTGCCTGCAGCCACCTAGGTAGGCCCTTTGTTTAAGAGCCACCCAAGCAGCAAAGAGATCCAATCCGGGCACCAGGAGAGACATCGGGCTTGCATCCACAACCCACCCAGAGCAGTGCTGAGGAGTTCCATCTGGACTGTCGTCCATGTTTGGGTGCTGAGGAGTTCCAGCTACCCTGCTTCTACACTGAAGAGATACACCCAGAGATTCATTCACAGCAAAGTCTGGACCAAGACACCAGGCCTCTCCTGGCTCCATTTGAAAGAGAGATGGGAAGGCGCCAATGCAAGACTTCCTCCAACAACCTGAAAGGCAACATGACTTCACCAGAATCCAGGGATCCCGAAATAAGAATTGTACACCCTACTCCAGAAGAATTAGAAGAAATCGACTCAAAAGGGAATTATATGAAAATAATAGAAGACCTTAAGCAGGAGATGAAAAACTGCCATAAATAATTAGAGATTACAAACAAAAAGGTAGAGGAAATGAATAAATCGCTTAAAGATACCCAAGAAAACCAAGAGAAACAAGAAAAAGCAATCAAACAGGTAAGGGAAGCGGTTCAAGACTTGAAGAATGAAATGGAAGTAATGAAGAAAACACAAACCGAGGGAAGGTTGGAGATGTAAAATCTGGGTAAACGAACAGAAACTACAGAGACAATTACTACCAACAGAATACAAGAGATAGAAGAAAGAATATCAGACACTGAAGATACCATAGAGAAAATAAACACACTGATCAAAGAAAACAGCAAAACAAACAAATTCTCATCACAAAACATTCAGGAAATATGGAACACAATAAAAAGACCAAACCTAAGAATAATTGGAGTAGACGAAGGAGAAGAAGTGCAGCTCAACGTCCCAGAAAATATATTTAATAAAATTATAGAAGAAAACTTTCCCAACCTAAAGAAAGATGTACCTATGAAGGTTCAAGAAGCATACAGAACACCGAATAGGCTGGATAAAAAAAAAATCCCCTCGCCATATAATAATCAAAACACAAAGCATACAGAATAAAGAAAGAATATTAAAAGCCACAAAGGAAAAAGGCCAAGTTACTTACAAAGGTAAACATATCAGACTTACACCTGACTTCTCTATGGAAACCATGAAAGCCAGAAGGTCCTGGAGAGATGTACTGCAGAGAAGATCTTCACCAACTGTGGGCCCCTGGTCTCCCTTAATCCTGGGGTGCATTGGCGGGGACAGTTTGTTATTTGTTAACTAAGCTTCCTGTGTGTTTCCATACTATCCCTGCCCCACCTGGTGATTTAGCTACAAGCAATCTTCTCCATTGTTAACTAAGCTTCCTGTGTGTTTATTTCCCACCTCCCTGGGTGGTGAGGTCTTTGTGCTGCAGTTAGGTAGAAAAGGGCTTCCCCAAGTCTGAATAAATGGCATTTGCTTGATCTCCTATCGAATGACCCTGGTCTCTGTGTCGTGAGTTCAATCTCCAGGCCCTTGCCCTGACTCGCATTCGGTACAGCTGCGCGCGAACTGTACCGAGGGTGTAACACCAAAACCGGGTGTTACAATTGGAGGCCCCGCTGGGATCATCATCATTGGCAACTCGACCCATCTGCAAGATACGGGAAGTAGGAATCCCTGAGAGGTCGCCCTCGGGAAGACTGGCCAGCAAGGTAAGAAATTGTGTGGCGAGGGTGAATTGGTTATGGGTGCAAGTTATTCTGTTCCTGTGTTGGAGGGCCGGTTAACAGGCCAGTTGTTAGGTCTTTTGGAAAATAGAGGCACCGGTATTAAAGTTGAGACAGCGGTAGAGACCATTAAGACAGTTTTAAAGTTTAGTCCCTGGTTCCTACATGCAGGAGGTTTTAACATTACTGATTGGGATCAGGTAAAGGCTGATCTTCAAGATGCTCTGAAAGAGCGAGGGCCATAAGAAGTCCCCTTGGCAATATTTTCACTGTGGCGCTTGATCAGAGATGCTCTTCTTAGTGATGATGTTAGAGTCAAAGAGCAATTGGAGTGTTTAAATAAAACCCTTGAGGAAATTCAGGAAGTAGAATCTCTAAGTTCTATTAAGAGTTTTGAGGAACAGGAAGTTTTAGGAACAGGTGATGTTAGTAAGAATATGGAAGAAGAAGAAAATTTAGAAAAGGAGATAGCACTGATAAAAAAGAAGTTAGAGAAAGAAGAAAGAAAGGAAGCGAACGGAGATGTCTCCATGAGACCTCCTCCGCAAAATCCTGGTACTACTGCTTCTGCCCCTATAGACTTAGAGGCAGAAATCCGAGAGATCCGGGAGAGGTTAAATAAGCTAAGTAGAGAGAAGCAAATTGAGAAACAGATTTATCCTGTTGTGGAAAAAATTGATCAGCAGGGACAGAGAGCCAGGCAGCATAGCCCCCTGGCCTTTAAGGACATTAAACAGTTAAAAGAGGCAGTTGTGGATTATGGAGCTCACGCTCCTTTCACTGTAGCTTTGTTGGAATCCTTTGCAGAACTCAACCTTATACCCAATGATTGGATGCAGCTTTGCAGGGCTTGTCTTTCAGGGGGAGATTATTTGTTATGGAGAGGTGAGATGCAAGAAAATTGCAAAAAGACAGCAGGAAAAAATGCTGAAGCAGGCTTCCCCCAGAATAATCTTGACAAGTTAACTGGTGAAGGACAATATGCTAGCTTAGAAGCACAGATTGCTTATGATCCTGCGATTTATGCTCAGATAGCTGCAGCAGCTGTTAAAGCTTGGAAAACTTTACCTAACAAAGGATCACGAGAACAGCTTTCTAAGATCCTTCAAGGATTTTCAGAACCTTATTCTGAATTCATTGACCGCCTTCTACAGGTGGGAAGCCGCATTTTTGGGGTTGTGAATTCAGCCATGCCAGTCGTTAAACATCTAGCCTTTGAAAATGCAATTAAGTTCTGCCAGGAAGTTTTACGCCCCCATAGAGATGGAGATTTGAATGACTTTATCAGATTATGCAGAGACATTGATGGCACTCACATAATGGGCCAGGTAATTGTTTCTGTGCTCAAGGAAGGCAAAGGTGGAGCCAGACTTAGAAATTGTTTTCAATGTGGAAGGTCAGGGCATTTTAAAAGAAACTGCCCTGCTGGCAAAGGAGCAGTCAATCAGCCTAGAGGAAATCCAGGTATTTGCCCTAAATGTCAAAAGGGGGAATATGGTTCCACCCCCCGAGAGCATTTGTCTTTTATTTTATACATTTTAAATTTTTTGACTGTTGATGCTCAATCTCATACCGCCGCTGACAGGCATTGGCGGCCAGATTCTTCCGGGATGCCTCATGTAAAATGGAAGAATCTATCAGATGGCACCTGGTATGGTCCAGATCCCGTACTGGTGTGGGGAAGAGGGGCTGTTTGTGTTTTCCCGCAGGATGCTGACAATCCAATATGGGTACCTGAGCGGCTGGTGCGTGCTGTGGATTTTCCTGTCCAGAAGCCTGAAGACAGGACAGAGCCAAGAGATCGAGGAGATTCTGGCTTGTCAAACTGAAGAGTTGCGGGTTTCCTGAGGAGCTGGCTGCGGTGGTCCGAGTGCCAAGGATTGTCCCTCTACCCATCTACCCTTCTCATGATACTGGCAGCCATTGCTGTTGCTGCCACAGCAGCTAATGCTGCTGGATTTTCTTTAGTCAGTCAGTTGCTTCCTGCTAGCACAAAGATACCTTCTCAGGGCAGGTTGCAAATGCCACAGCCATTTCAAATTTGAGCTAAATTTACGTATGAATATTGCAGTTAATTTTGTTCTTGATTATGGTTAAAGACCACTGCTAGATATTACAGTTATAAGCTTATTGTTGTTATTCACGGACCCTGAGGTGTGCAATTTACAAATTGGCTCTTAAAATTGTTTTAGCTAGCTATACCAGGGTTCCTTTCACCAGCGCTGAGACCTTACTTGAAGGGCTCCAATTTTGGGCAGTATTAATAAGTATTGAACAAACACAGTCTCCTTATGGGATGCTTATGTATGTGCTGAAGCATCATCTTCATAGTTATGATGCCAGAGCCAAAGGCAAGCTCAGGTCTATGTTGCCACATGGCAAGTCCTCTTAGCTATTGCCCCAGAGAATCTTTCAGCACAAATCTGGCTGAACTTGTGATAAGTGACTAATGAGCCAAAGACGGGAAAGGCTTTTGGGGGGCTGCCTCAACCTAAGACAGGAAATGTGTTTTGACCTGGATGCTTTCCAATGACGGGTAAGGGGTATTGCCTGACGTCCAAGGCCACCCAAGACAGGCCTAGTCATAGTTTATATTAAGGGGGGACCTGTGGGCCCCTGGTCTCCCTTATTCCTGGGGTGCATTGGCGGGGACAGTTTGTTATTTGTTAACTAAGCTTCCTGTGTGTTTCCATACTATCCCTGCCCCACCTGGTGATTTAGCTACAAGCAATCTTCTCCATTGTTAACTAAGCTTCCTGTGTGTTTATTTCCCACCTCCCTGGGTGGTGAGGTCTTTGTGCTGCAGTTAGGTAGAAAAGGGCTTCCCCAAGTCTGAATAAATGGCATTTGCTTGATCTCCTATCGAATGACCCTGGTCTCTGTGTCGTGAGTTCAATCTCCAGGCCCTTGCCCTGACTCGCATTCGGTACAGCTGCGCGCGAACTGTACCGAGGGTGTAACACCAAAACCGGGTGTTACAACCAACCCCGCAACAGACAAAGGTCTGATCTCCAAAATATATAGAGAACTCAAGAAACTAGACTTTAAAATGCTAATTAACCCAATTAAAAAATGGGGCACTGAACTGAACAGAGAATTCTCAAAAGAGGAAGTTCAAATGGCCAAAAGACACCTAAGGTCATGCTCAACCTCATTAGCAATCAGGGAAATGCAAATCAAAACAACTTTGAGATATCATCTTACACCTGTCAGAATGGCTAAAATCAAAAGCACTGATGATAGCCTTTGCCGGAGAGGCTGTGGAGGAAGGGGTACACTCATCCATTGCTGGTGGGAATGCAATCTTGTGCAACCACTTTGGAAATCAGTGTTTCGGTTTCTCAGGAAATTCGGGATCAACCTACCCCTGGACCCAGCAATACCACTCTTGGGAATATACCCGAGATGCCCTATCATATGACAAAAGCATGTGTTCAACTATGTTCATAGCAGTATTATTTGTAATAGCCAGAACCTGGAAACAACCTAGATGCCCTTCAATGGAAGAATGGATGAAGAAAGTGTGGAATATATACACTTTAGAGTACTATGCTGCGGTAAAAAACAATGACTTCTCGAATTTTGCATGCAAATGGATGAAAATAGAAAACACTATCCTGAGCGAGGTAACCCAGACCCAAAAAGATGAACATGGGATGTACTCACTCATAATTGGTTTCTAGCCATAAATAAAGGTCACGGAGTGTATACCTGGTGAACCTAAAGAAGCTAAATAAGAAGGTGAACCCAAGAAAAAACATATAGTTATCCTCTTCGCTAAGAACCTTCATCTGGTGATGGATGGAGATAGAGACAGAGACCCACACTGGAGCACTAGACCGAGCTCCCAAGGTCCCAATGAGGAGCAGATGGAGGGAGAACAGGAGCAAGGATGTCAGGACCACGGGGGGTGCACCCACCCACTGACACAGTGGGGCTGATCTATTGGGAGCTCACCAAGGCCAGCTCGACTGTGACTGAAAAAGCATGGGATAAAACCGGACTCTCTGATCATGGTGAACAATGAGGACTGATGAGAAGCCAAGGTCAATGGCAAGGGGTTTTGATCCTACTTCATGTTCTGGCTTGGTGGGAGCCTAGCCAGTTTGGATGTTCACCTTCCTAGACATGGACGGAGGGGGAGGACCTTGGACTTTCCACAGGGCAGGGAACCATGACTGCTCTTTGGATTAGAGAGGGAGGGGGAGAGGAGTGGGGGGGAGGGAGAGAAGAGTGGGGGGAGGGGGAGGGAAAGGGAGGCTGGGAGGAGGCGGAAACTTTTTTTTCTTATTCTCAATAAAAAAAAAAAAACTAAGAGACCATGGATGCAAGCATCAGTGCTTTTGATTTTAGCCATTCTGACAGGTGTAAGATGATATCTCAAAGTTGTTTTGATTTGCATTTCCCTGATTGCTAATGAGGTTGAGCATGACTTTAGGTGTCTTTTGGCCATTTGAACTTCTTCTTTTGAGAATTCTCTGTTCAGTTCAGTGCCCCATTTTTTTTAATTGGGTTAATTAGCATTTTAAAGTCTAGTTTCTTGAGTTCTCTATATATTTTGGAGATCAGACCTTTGTCTGTTGCGGGGTTGGTGAAGATCTTCTCCGAGTTAGTGGGTTGCCTTTTTGTCTTAGTGACAGTGTCCTTTGCTTTACAGAAGCTTCTCAGCTTTAGTAGGTCCCATTTATTCAATGTTGCCCTTAGTGTCTGTGCTGCTGGGGTTATATTTAAGAAGTGATCTCCTGTGCCCATCTGTTGTAGGGTACTTCCCACTTTCTCTTCTATCAGGTTCAGTGTGTTCAGACTGATATTGAGGTCTTTGATCCATTTGGACTTGAGTTTTGTGCAAGGTGATAGATATGGGTCTATTTTCATTCTTCTACAGGTTGACATCCAGTTGTGCCAGCACCATTTGTTGAAGATGCTTTCTTTCTTCCATTGTATACTTTTAGCTCCTTTGTCAAAGATGAGGTGTTCGTAGGTTTGGGGATTAAATTCTGGGTCTTCTATGCGATTCCATTGGTCGACTTCTCTGTTTTTATGCCAATACCACACTGTTTTCATTACTGTAGCTCTGTGATAGAGTTTGAAGTCAGGGATGGTAATGCCTCCAGAAGATCCTTTATTGTATAGGATTGTTTTGGCTATCCTGGGTTTTTTGTTTTTCCATATAAAATTGATTATTGTCCTCTCAAGATCTGTGAAGAATTTTGATGGGACCTTGATGGGAATTGCATTGAATCTATAAATTGCCTTTGGTAGAATTGCCATTTTTACTATGTTGATCCTCCCAATCCAAGAGCAAGGGAGGTCCTTCCATTTTCTGGTATCCTCATCAATTTCTTTCTTCAATGCTTTAAAGTTCTTGTCAAATAGATCTTTCACTTCCTTGGTTAGAGTTACCCCGAGATATTTTATGCTTTTTGTGGCTATTGTGAAAGGTGAGGCTTCTCTGATTTCCCTCTCTGCTTCCATATCCTATGTGTATAAGAGGGCAACTGATTTTTTGGAGTTGATCTTGTATCCTGCCACATTACTAAAGGTGTTTATCAGCTGTAAAAGTTCCTTCGTGGAGTTTTGAGGGTCACTTATGTACAGTATCATATCATCTGCAAATAACGAAAGTTTAACTTCTTCCTTTCCAATTCGAATCCCCTTGATCCCCTTATGTTGTCTTATTGCTATTGCTAGAACTTCAAGCACTATATTGAAGAGGTATGGCGAGAGTGGGCAGCCTTGTCGTGTTCCTGAGTTTAGTGGGATGGCTTTGAGTTTCTCTCCGTTTAATTTGATGTTAGCTGTTGGCTTGATGTATATAGCTTTTATTATATTTAGGTATGACCCTTGTATCCCTAGTCTCTCCAAGACATTTATCATAAAGGGATGTTGAATTTTGTCAAATGCTTTTTCAACATCTAATGAAATGATCATATGGTTTTTTTCTTTCAGCTTATTTATATGATGGATTACATTGATAGATTTTCGTATGTTGAACCAGCCCTGCATCTCTGGGATGAAGCCTACTTGATCATAATGGATAATTTTTCTAATGTGTTCTTGGATTCGGTTTGCCAGTATTTTGTTGAGGATTTTTGCGTCGATGTTCATGAGTGAGATTGGCCTGTAATTCTCTTTCTTGCTTGAGTCTTTGTGTGGTTTTGGTATCAGAGTGACTGTAGCTTCATAAAAGGAATTTGGCAATGACTCTTCCGCTTCTATATTGTGAAATACATTAAGGAGTATAGGTATTAGCTCTTCTTGGAAGTTCTGGTAGAATTCCGCTTTGAAACCATCAGGTCCTGGGCTTTTTTTGGTAGGGAGGTTTTTTATAACATCTACCAATTCTTCGTGACTAACAGGTCTATTCAGATTGTCCACCTGGTCCTGGTTTAACTTTGGTATATGGTATTTATCTAAAAACGTGTCCATTTCGTTTACATTTTCCAGTTTTGTGCCATACAAGCCTTTGTAGTAAGATCTTATGATTCTTTGAATTTCCTCTGTGTCTGTGGTTATGTCCCCCTTTTCATTTCTGATCTTATTAATTTGCATATTCACTCTCTGGCGTTTTATTAGTTTGGATAGAGGTTTATCAATCTTGTTGATTTTCTCTAGGAACCAGCTTTTTGTTTCATTGATTCTTTGGATTGTTTTCTGTGTTTCTATTTTGTTGATTTCAGCCCTCAGTTTGATTATTTCCAGTCTTCTACTCCTCCTAGGTGAGTCTGCTTCTTTTTTTTCTAGAGCTTTCAGGTGGCCTGTTAAGTCTCCAATGTGTGCCTTCTCTGTTTTCTTTAAGTGGGCACTTAGTGCTATGAACTTTCCTCTCAGGACTGCTTTCATAGTGTCCCATTAGTTTGAGTAGGTTGTTTCTTTATTTTCATTGAATTCAAGGAAGACTTTAATTTCTTTCTTTATTTTTTCCTTGATCCAGGTGTGGTTCAGTAGTTGACTGTTCAGTTTCCATGAGTTTGTAGGCTTTCTGGGGGTAGGGTTGTTGTTGAATTCTAACTTTAATCCATGGTGATCTGATAAGACACAGGTGATTACTAATATTTTTTTGTAACTGTGGAAGTTTGCTTTGTTACCGAGTATGTGATCAATTTTCGAGAAGGTTCCATGTGCTGCAGAGAAGAAGGTATATTCTTTCCTATTTGGGTGGAATATTCTATAGATGTCTGTCAAGTCCAATTGATTCATTACCTCCATTAATTCTCTTAGTTCTCTGTTAGGTTTCTGTCTGATTGACCTGTCCATTGGTGAGAGAGGAGTGTTGAAGTCTCCTACCATTAGTGTGTGCGGTTTGATGGCTGCCTTGAGTTTTAGTAATGTTTCTTTTACGTACGTGGGTGCTTTTATATTAGGGGCGTAGATATTCAGGATTGAGACTTCCTCTTGATGAATTGATCCTGTTATGAGTATAAAATGTCCCTCTCCGTCTCTTCTGATTGATTTAAGTTTGAAGTCAAGTTTGTTAGAAATTATTATGGCCACACCTGCTTGTTTCTTAGGTCCATTTGCTTGATAAGCCTTTTCCCAGCCCTTTACTCTGAGTCGGTTACTGTCTTTGTGTTTGAGGTGTGTTTCTTGTAAACAGCAGAATGTTGGATCCTGCTTTTGTACCCAATCTCTTAGCCTGAGCCTTTTTATAGGTGAGTTGAGCCCATTGACATTAAGTGATATTAATGACCAGGGGTTGTTAACTCCGGTCACTTTTTTAGTAGTAGAGTTTGTGTGTATCCCTTCTTTGAGTTGCGCTGGTGATGGGTCTCTAGATGTCTGAGTTATTGTGGTCATTGTTGGACTCCTTGGTTAGAGATTTTCCTTCTATTACTTTCTGTAAGGCTGGATTGGTAGCTACGTATTGTTTAAATTTGTTTTTATCCTGGAAAATTTTGTTTTCTCCATTTATGGTGAATGAAAGCTTGGCTGGGTATAGTAGTCTGGGCTTGCATCCATGGTCTCTTAGTTTTTGCAGTACATCTATCCAGGACCTTCTGGCTTTCATGGTTTCCATAGAGAAGTCAGGTGTAAGTCTGATCGGTTTACCTTTGTAAGTAACTTGGCCTTTTTCCTTTGCGGCTCTTAATATTCTTTCTTTATTCTGTATGCTTTGGGTTTTGATTATTATATGGCGAGGGGATGTTTTTTTTTTTTTTTTTTTTTTTGATCGAGCCTATTCGGTGTTCTGTATGCTTCTTGAACCTTCATAGGTACATCTTTCTTTAGTTTGGGAAAGTTTTCTTCTATAATTTTATTAAATATATTTTGTGGGCCGTTGAGCTGCACCTCTTCTCCTTCTTCTACTCCAATTATTCTTAGGTTTGGTTTTTTTATTGTGTCCCATATTTCCTGAATGTTTTGTGATGAGAATTTGTTTGTTTTGCTGTTTTCTTTGATCAGTGTGTTTATTTTCTCTATGGTATCTTCAGTGTCTGATATTCTTTCTTCTATCTCTTGTATTCTGTTGGTAGTACTTGTCTCTGTAGTTCCTGTTCGTTTACCCAGATTTTCCATCTCCAATCTTCCCTCGGTTTGTGTTTTCTTCATTACTTCCATTTCCTTCTTCAAGTCTTGAACCGCTTCCCTTCCCCGTTTGATTGCTTTTTCATGTTTCTCTTGGTTTTCTTGGGTATCTTTAAGCGATTTATTCATTTCCTCTACCTTTTTGTTTGTAATCTCTAATTGTTTTTGGCAGTTTTTCACCTCCTGCTTAAGGTCTTCTATTATTTTCATATAATTCCCTTTTGAGTCGATTTCTTCTAATTCTTCTGGAGTAGGGTGTACAATTCTTCTTATTTCGAGATCCCTTGATTCTGGTGAAGTCATGTTGCCTTTCAGGTTGTTGGAGGAAGTCTTGCATTGGCGCCTTCCCATCTCGTCCTTCAAATGGAGCCAGGAGAGGCCTGGTGTCTTGGTCCATTCTTTGCGTCAAGATGGAACTCCTCAGGACCACTCTGGGTGGGTTGTGGATGCAAGCCTGATGTCTTCTGGTGCCGGGTTCGGATCTCCTTGCTACCTGGGTGTCTCGTAAACAAAGGACCTACCTAGGTATCTGCAGGCAGGCTAGTGGGAACAAAGGAGCTACCACCCTCCCGTTTGCCCTGCCGATTCGGATTTGGTCTTAGAGCCCGGACAGGCTGGGCTGGGAGATGTTATGTGGACTACGAGGGAAGGGAGTCAGATGGAGGTGGGGAGGGATGTGGATACAAGCTGGGTGGGATAGGAAGAGAGAGGGGGTATCGGGCAGAGTAGCCCCTGAGGATGACCAGGAAGTGTAGGAGGGGTGTCTGAGTTCCCTGTCCCGGACTGGTGCTGCAGTCAGAAACTCACTCACCCCAGTGATGTCTCTCCTGGTGCCTGGACCAGAACTCCTTGCTGCTTGGGTGTCTCGTAAACAAAGGACCTACCTAGCTCGCTGCAGGCAGGCTAGTGGGAACAAAGGAGCTACCACCCTCCCGTTTGCCCTGCCGATTTGGATTCGGTCCTAGAGCCCGGACAGGCTGGGCTGGGAGATGCTATGTGGACTACGAGGGAAGGGAGTCAGATGGAGGGGGGGAGGGATGTGGATGCAAGCTGGGTGGGATAGGAAGAGAGAGAAGGTATCGGGCAGAGTAGCCCCTGAGGATGACCAGGAAGTGTAGGAGGGGTGTCTGAGTTCCCTGTCCTGGGCTGGTGCCGCTGTCAGAAACTCACTCACCCCAGTGATGTCTCTCCTGGTGCCTTCCCATAATTTCTTTAGTTCATCAGCAGTGAAAGGCACTATAATTTCTGCTGGGTCTATGCCTGCTAGTTGACGAATTCTCAGCTTGCCTTTTATAATTAACTCAGTGACTTTTTCCACATAAGTTTTCAGTTTTTTACTTGGTTTATGTGGTAAAAAGATCCATTCCAAGATAATATCATCTCTCTGCATTAAAATTCCTGTAGGAGAAATTTTGGATGGTAATATGATGAGAATACAATCGAGCTCTGGATTCACCCTGTCCACATGTGCCTGTTGTAATTTTTCCTCAATTATTGTCAGTTCCTTTTCTGCTTCAGCTCTTAATTCTCTGGGACTGTTTAAATCTTTATCACCTTCCAAGGTTTTGTTCAAATGAATTATTAGATCAGGTGTTATCCCAACAGCTGGTCATAGACTGGAAATATCTCCTAACAGTCTTTGAAAGTCATTAAGAGTCCGTAGGCGATCTCTCCTAATTTGTGCCTTTTGTGTCTTAATTTTTTGCAAACCTATTTTATAACCTAAATAATTAACAGAATCTCCCTTCTGTATCTTCTCAGGAGCAATTTGCAATCCCCATTTAGGTAAAAGTATCTTTATTTCTTCAAACAGTCTGTTCAAGGTATCCATGTTTGAATCGGATAACAAGATGTCGTCCATGTAGTGGTATATTAATGATTTGGGAAATTTCTTGCGTATTATTTGCAATGGTTGGTTCACAAAATATTGGCACAAGGAGGGGCTATTTAACATACCCTGGGGGAGGACGGCCCAGTGGTACCTCTTGGAAGGTTGAGAATTGTTGTAAGTAGGCACCGTGAAGGCAAATTTTTCTCTATCTTCTTTTTGTAAAGGTATGGTGAAAAAACAATCCTTTAAATCAATAACTATAAGAGGCCATCCTTTTGGTAATAAAGAGGGCAAAGGGATTCCAGATTGCAGAGGACCCATAGGTTGAATAACCTTGTTGATAGCTCTGAGATCTGTCACTATTCTCCATTTACCTGATTTTTTCTTAACCACAAATACAGGAGAATTCCAAGGACTGGTAGATTCTTCTATATGTCCAGCATCTAATTGCTCTTGTACCAGCTGTTCTAAAGCCTGTAACTTTTCCTCAGCTAGAGGCCATTGCTTTGTCCATATTGGTTTCTCAGTTAACCATTTTAGAGGCAAGGCTGTTGGTATCTCTGAAGGGGCTTCAATTACTTGTTCTTGTACGGCCCGAATGGCCGGTTTTCTCCGTTTGTAATATCTTTTAATATTATTCTCAGAAATATAGGCTCTAGAAGTAGCAGGAATGTTAATTTGGGTATTCCATTGTTGTAATAGGTCACAACCCCATAAATTTATTGCAATATTGGCTACATATGGCCTTAATTTTCCTATTTGTCCCTCAGGCCCTATACATTCAACCCATCTTGTGCTCTGTCTTACTCGAGATAGGGTTCCAATTCCCAGGAGCTGAACATTTACATTCTGAAGAGGCCAATACGGATGCCAAGATTCTGGGGTAATGATACTTACATCAGCACCTGTGTCCAGCAGGCCAGTAATAAAAATGCCATTTACACACACTCTCAGCTTAGGTCTTTGATCATTTATAGAAGTTTGCCAAAACACACGTAACTCATCTTTCTGCTCATTATCGTTTGAAACAGTAGGCATGAGGTTTCCTAATTGTCCTGACGAGGCACGTTCTCTGCAGAAACTGGAAATGACTGAATCATGTTTGCCATGGGGGCCTGTGAGGCCCCCCTCTCACGTTTCCCGTCTGTATCAGGTTGCCTTGTCTATCTCTTGTAGACCTGCATTCATTCGTCCAATGTCTGCCTTTTCCACATCTTCTACATAAACCTGAAGGCTGAGTCCTCCTATTTCTGTTATTTCTAGAAGATGCATTATTATTATTTCTGAAAATCCATTGTTTACAATTCCTTTTCATATGACCCATTTTGCCACAATTAAAACATTTGGTATTCTGTTGTCTCCTTTTACCATTGGAAATTGCTTCTTCTACCCATGCTTCAGTGCCATAATCAAATGTATCAACATTCAGTGTATGCAAGACCCATTCTTCCAAGGGTGCTGATCTGAACCTTAAAGGCCCCAAAATCTTTTTGCATTCCACATTTGCATTTTCATAAGCCAAAGACTCAATCATTATACGTCTTGCGTCAGGGTCAGGTATCCCTATTTGCACAGCCTTAGTAAGTCTTTGTAAAAAATCACTAAAAGGTTCTCTCAGACCTTGTTTAATTGTGACAAATGATTCCATTCTCTGTCCTGGGTCTTGTACCCTGTCCCAAGCCCTTAAGGCTGCTGTAGTGCATATGGAGAGTGTGTTTTCATCCAAATTAGCTTGTTCCTGAGGGTCAGAAAAGAGTCCTTCACCTAGAATTTTATCTAGGGAGATGTCACTTCCCTTCGCCTTTTCTTGCTGTTCTAAAAGTCTAGCCTCTTGCCTGAATAAGCATTTCCATTTTAAGTGCGGCCCACTCTCAAGGACTGCAGAGCTCAGCTGGAGCCAGTCCAATGGCATAGCTCTGCTTTTGGATGCCCAAGATTTTAGCATCTCTTTAACAAAAGAGGAATGCATCCCGAAAGTCATGACAGCCTGTTTAATTTCTTTGAGATCATTCATACGGACATGCTCCCATGTATCTTCCTTAATGACCCTAGGGTTTCTGGAACCAATCACCTTCTCTGTTGTTATTACTGGAAAGGCAGGTAGAGCTGTAGGTAGAGATTTGTGGAAATTGTCCCGGAGGGATTTACCCACAGATGTAGTTAAAATTTGCCTTTCTACCGTTTGTTCTTCTTCATCAGAATTTAGAAATTCCTCAATCTTTTCAATTCTATTCACCATTGCCTTCTGCAATGTCTGTATCTCCTGTCCAGAATTATGTTCCAAAGCCTTCATTGAGGATTCTAAAGTATGAAGTTTGTCCATTAGAGATAAGTTCTCATCTTTGGACATAATTTTTATGGCATAAACCGTGCCTTCTTGTATTGACAATCTTTCTGCCAATCTGTCGTAAGCTTTAGACAAAATCCGATAGTCACATTCAGCAGTTTTGATTCTCTCAGTTACTATTTCAGTTCCTACAGAAAGGGACTGAAGCTTACAACCCAAATCAGCTGTTCCCTCTTCCATAGTAATGAGTTTCTCCTTAATATCAGCCTGTAATGTTTCAGTTCCTACAGAAAGGGACTGGAGCTTACGATCCAAATCAGCTGTTCCCTCTTCCATAGTAATGAATTTCTCCTTAATAACAGTCTGTACCTTTTTAAAATTTTCCTCAGTTGATCGAGTCATGTTAAACAAAGATCTGTCCTCCTCCTGGAGAACTTCAAACTGATTCTTGAAAAGATTGTTGTCATTCTCAATTGTTTTTAAGCGTGCAACCTCTGCTCGTAAAGACTTTATCATATTTCTATTATCAAACCATATAGTGCCAAGGAAAACTACGAATCCCAGAAAGATCCATAGAGGTGGGGTGATAGACACCTCTTGTAAAATCTCCCACATGGTACAATTAAAAAAACTGTTAAATTCTTGAATGGTAACGTGTTCAGACATTTTAATTATAAAAGAAAATTTTTTCTCTTACCTGCAATGACTGGTTCCTGCCGGTGGTGGTCTCTGTGGTTTTGGAGCCTGTCTTGGAACTAGCTCTTGTAGACCAGGTTGGCCTCGAACTCACAGAGATCCGCTTGTCTCTGCCTCCCGAGTGCTGGGATTAAAGGCGTATGCCACCACCGCCTGGCCGGCCTTGAACTCACAGAGATCCACCTGCCTCTCTGGATATTATGGGCCTGAAGGCAGAGTGTATCTCGGACTCAGCCCTGGGGCACAAGTCACAAACTAAGAAAATGACACCCAGGAGCGTGCTGTGTTAGCTAGCAGGCTACGCGCTTGAGTCTGGGGCAAAATAGCCCGACGTTGGACGCCAAAATGTAACGGCATAAGCGAATGCAGACAGATTGCCAAAATATAGACAGCTTTAATGGAGGAATAGACTTACAGAACCACCGTTCCCGCGGAGACCAGGAAAGCAGAAGCGAGCCCTGGGAGCACACTCGCCAAATTTATAGGAAAACTTTAGCCTGAGGCGAACACGCCCCCTAAGGGGTGGGACTTATCCCTACATATAGGTGCTGAGGATTTCTATACAGATGGGTGAGGGTGTACAGGGCCCCTTCAACTCCTGCTGCAGGGTCTTCTTTGTTCCACATGACCCTGCCCTCCCCCCAAAAGTTTGTGCTTTTGTCTTTGGGGGTCGTTGAACAACCAGGAGTCTCTGTTACTCTACTGAGGAGATCCATCCAGACTGTTCCTCAGCACAGGAACAGTTCCTACTCCTGCACTGAGGAGATCCACCCAGAGAGTCAGTCATAGCAAAGATTGGAACAAGACACCAAGACTCTCCTGGCTGCATTTGAAGGAAGAGATAGGCAGCCACCAATGCAAGAATTCCTCCAACAACCTGAAAGGCAACATGACATCACCAGAATCCAGGGATCATGCAACAAAAAGAATTGAACACCCTACTCAAGAAGAAGTAGAAGAAATCGACTTTATTATGAAAATAAGAGAAGACCTTAAACAAGAAGTGAAAAAAAGAAATGGAAAAGAACTCCTTTCCTGGTTGTTCTGCCCCTCCCGGGATGGCACCCACTCACTATCCTGAGTGAGGTAACTGAGACCCAAAAAGAGGAATATAGTATGTACTCACTCATAAGCGGATTCTAGCCATAAACAATGGACATTAAGCCTATAGTTCGTGATCCTAGAGAAGCTAAATAAGAAGCTGAACCCAAAGAAAAACATATATTTATCCTCTGGGATATTGGAAGTTGACAAGATCATTGAGAAAAAGTTGGGAGCAGGGGGTGGGGGTACACTGGCGGGAAGAGGAGATGGAGAGAGAGAAGGGAGAAAGGGGAGGATTGAGGAGAACTTGAGGGAATGTGATAATTGAGATGGAGGAAGGGTGGATATGGGAGCAGGAAAGAGTTTATCCTAACCAAGGGGAGATATTTTAGGGTTGGCAAGAGGGGTTCCCAGGTAGCCAACGTGATTTCCCCAACTATTTCCAGGGGCAGAAGAGGAGAGGGTGCCTGTAGTAACCTTATCCTATAGCCACACTGATGAATATCTTGCATATCACCATAGAACCTTCAACCAGAGATGGACGGAAATAGAGACAGAGACTCACATTGGAGCACTGAACTGAGCTCCCAAGGTCCAAATGAGGAGCAGAAGGACAGAGAATATGAGCAAGAAAGTCAGGACTGCTAGGGGTGCGTCCACCATCTGAGACAATGTGACTGATCTAATGGGAGCTCACCAAGGCCAGCTGGACTGGGACTGATAGAGCACGTGATCAAACTGTACTCTGAATGTGGCTGACAATGAGGGCTGACTGAGAAGCCAAGGACAATGGCACTGAGTTTTGATTCTACTGCATGGACTGGCCTTGTGGGAGACTAGTCTGTTTGGATGCTCACCTTCCTAGACCTGGATGAAGGGAGGAGGACCTTGAACCTCCCACAACATAGGAAAACCTGATTGCTCTTAGGACAGGAGAGGGAGGGAGGCAGTGGGGGGAGTGGGAGGAAAATGGGAGAAAAGAGAATGTGGAAATTTTAAATTAATTAATTATTTCCTTAATTAAAAAATATTAAATAAGAAGCCTATGTGGGAGTGATTTCTTATTAATAAAGAAACTGCCTAAGCCCCTTGATAGGCCAACCCCTAGGTGGGTGGAGTAAACAGAACAGAATGCTGGGAAAAAGAAGCTGAGTCAAGGAGTCGCCATGGTTCTCCCACTCCAGACAGACACAGGTTAAGTTCCTCCCTGGTAAGCCACTTCATGGGCTACACAGAATATTAGAAATGGGTTAGAACAATATGGAATAGCTAACCAATAAGAGGCTGGAACTAGCCGGGCCAGGCAGTGTTTAAAAGAATACAGTTTCCGTGTAATTATTTCGGGCATAAGCTAGCCATGCGGGCGGCCGGGTGCCAGGGATGCAGCCCTGCAGCTCTTATCACTACAGAGTGACACCCAACGTGCTAATGAACTCCATGTAAAACCTGAGAGGGCTTAAAAAGGAGAGAGAGAGAATTTAAGACAGCTTTTTGCTGTTTCTGGGTTGCGTGCTGCACAGAAATTGTCCTGACTCAGCAGCAGGAAAAAACTGGCTGTTTTAAAATGCTGGCTTTCTGGGCTGTGCCACCATTGTGATCTCTGTCTGGCTCCTGTGGGAGACAGAGCTTTTGAATGGAGCATTTGGAGTAAAGCTTTATGGCTTGCTTGATGGCAATGTGGACTGCTGTGTGCCTGGAACTGTGTGTGGCTCAGGGGCACCAAATGGCTCTGAGGCAGGAATGGCTAGGCTCAGGTCTGCCATGCTGAACTATGCTGGTCTCAGGCAGGAACTACCGTAATTACTGTAAAAACAGCGCAATTAAGGTTTCCAACTGGGCAGGACACAGGCAGTACCATATTACCTGTACATGGTGCAACTTAAGTTTTTAAGAAATGCTTAACATTTTAAAAAATGCTCCTGGATAGTAAAAAAATTACAGATTCACAATAAAACAGATTCAGACACTGTTGGATGAATGTACGTAGGCTTGGGATAGAGAAGAAAAAAATATAGAGAATAAAGTTAATGCTTTAAAAAAAAGGTAAAGTCTTTAAAGAGACAGAATAAAGTAAAATGATAGAGTAAAACTAAGCCACGTAAAAATGGAAAATTCACAGAGAGTCTGGATTATGTACATTGTGATTTCTTTAAAATTTTTGACTATGAAGGAGCTAAGTACAGAGAGACATTTCGTTACATGGGCTGCCAAGGTAAACCAGAATGGATATAAGGGTATTACAATTTCAAAATTTGGGTCTAAGGATATGATACTTTGGAGAGGGTCTTCTTTTGTTCTCACAGAGGATGTGACCCTGTGGATTGCATCTATCCCAATATGGTATGATAGACCACGCCCTCCCAAAAAGTTGCTGTGAACACCCTCAAAAAATTGCTTCACTCAATTGCCAACTGAGATGAAACTGGCACACAGGTTATACCATGAAAAACCTAATTAACGACACCCCCATTCAGCAGGAAGCAGTTTGGAGAGAAAAAACTGCGCCCATGTTCCCAAATATTGTTTATAAATGTTCTTTTACATTTAAAGGGGGATATGATATAAATATGAATAATTTACATTAGTATGGATTTTAAGGTCAATTTTGTTATATGTATTTTTGATCTTGATTAAGGTATTGTGATTGTGTAGTTCATTTTAAAATGTAATGTATAATTAGGAAATATAGGTTGCTAATGGATAATCATCAATGATAGTAAAGCTTGTAGTCATGTTAGTTAGATTTTCTAGATATATAGAGATATATTTCAGTTAGATAGACATTCTTCATATCTCTCAAAGACTGCAGAATATGGCGTTTAAAATATTTTAATAACTTAGGACTTTTCATGACAATGAGACACGTCTGCTCCTGGCAGCACCAGCTACTTCAAGAGGAAAATGGGCATCGAAGAGGATCCTTATGGAGTTTGATAGCCATTTGGGCAAGAAATTGCTCTTGCCTGGACTGTTGCATAAACTGGACACAGAGAACCCGCAGAAAGAGGACTGCTGAACTTGCCTAAAGGTGAGATGGTCTTTCGGGGTTCCTGACTCATGAAAGAGTCTGCAAATGCCAGGCGATGGTGGCACACGCCTTTAATCCCAGCACCTGGGAGGCAGAGGCAGGCAGATCTCTGTGAGTTCGAGACCAGCCTGGTCTACAGAGCTAGTGCCAGGACAGGCTCCAAAGCCACAGAGAAACCCTGTCTCAAAAAACCAAAAAAAAAAAAAAAGAGAGAGAGAGAGTCTGCAAGACATTCTGCAGGACACAGCAGACAGTGACTGAACTGCCTTTGAAATTTCCTGCTTCATGGAAATGTCTCTGGATACCATGGGCCTGTAGGCCGAAGATGGATGCCCCAACGGTACAGAGGAACTTTGGGTAACTGTCTAGGCAGTGAGATGTCTCTGTCATTTCTAGAGTGTTGGACTTCCTGTTTACTTAGGTATTATTATATCCTTCTGGAGTCAGTGATGGAGTTGTAGAATGAATAGTTATAGTTTTCCTTAGTTATGATAAGAGATAAAATAGATATAAATATTGTAACTAATTCTTACTTGATAACTGTTTTGTTATATGTAATTTTACTATGTTAAAGTTAAAGTCTTTCTTTTTTGTTTAAACAGAAAAAGGGGAAATGATGTGGGAGTGATTTCTTATTAATAAAGAAACTGCCTAAGCCCCTTGATAGGCCAACCCTTAGGTGGGTGGAGTAAACAGAACAGAATGCTGGGAAAAAGAAGCTGAGTCAAGGAGTCGCCGTGAATCTCCCACTCCAGACAGACGCAGGTTAAGATCCTCCCTGGTAAGCCACTTCATGGGCTACACAGAATATTAGAAATGGGTTAGAACAATATGGAATAGCTAACCAATAAGAGGCTGGAACTAGCCGGGCCAGGCAGTGTTTAAAAGAATACAGTTTCCGTGTAATTATTTCGGGCATAAGCTAGCCATGCGGGTGGCCGGGTACCGGGGATGCAGCCCCGCCGCTCCCACTTCTACAAGCCTGCGTTAATAGGCCAAGCAGTGTTGTAAAAAAAAACTTCAGAATGAAAAGAAAGCAAGGTCCTCTCTAACTCTGCCCTATATTCCTCTCTAGTGCTGGTGTTAAAGGCGTGTACAACCATCTTCCAGCCTCTATGGCTAACTAGTGTGGCTGTTGGGATTAATGACAACACTGCATGGCCTGTATGGCTGACTAGTGTGGCTAGCTCTGCACTCTGATCCTCAGACAACCTCTATTGGTTAGATCATAAACAAAATATCACCACAAGTAACTTTCTACTAGAAACATGAGGAAAACCACACACAATTGTGTTTCAGAGTCTACCACTTACTTCCTAATCTTATAATCTTCAATGAATTAACTTATTCTGTAATTTAAATGTATATATTTTGTAGCAAGAGAGGGCACTAACACTTGAAAGTTTAGTTTCTTCTACTACTTTTGTAAGCTATTTTAAGCAGAGATCTGAAACAGAGCTTCACTCATCCATGGAACTGATTTGTGCAAAGGTGAGTCAATATCATGGTTTAAAATGTCCTGAAAATATAGTAAAGTACCTTTTAGTAGAGACACTGTAGCAAGGGCTTAGTTCATTTTGCTCACAGTTATAAAATACCGTTTAAGATGAGCACCCTGTTTCTAGAGAAAACACAGCAGACCAGAGTTACAACATGAAAGGAAACCTGTTTTAAAGGATCCAGAGGTGTTTTCAAGATAATGAAAGATAAAAAAAAAGGTGTTTTCGATAATGATAACAATATTGATTTTAGAGTACTTATGGTTGGAATAAAAGAGACCAAATTGTTTGATGTACAGGTGATAAATCTAAAAATACAAAATGTTACTAATAAAAAATTAGATATTAGACACGTGTGTAATTCTAGTAAACCAAAAGGCCATTGGTTTACACACCTCATAAATGTATCATGGATCTGAAAAAAAAGATGTCGAAATTCTGCAGTTCAATACTTCTCAAACCAAATCATTGCAAGACTTTAGTAGACTCCATTTTCTGGTAACGGCAGTGTGCTAAGTGTAAAAGCATGGACTGAGACAGACATTGTCAGTTCTTATTCTTACACGTTATATGAGAAACAAATGTTTTATGTTATGTTACCTTAGTTAGTCTGGAACACTTTACGTAGACAAGGCTAGCTTTGACCTCAAAAATTGTCTCCTGGCTCTTCCTTCCTGTGCTAGTATTAAAGATATGAGTGACTACAGCTCGTGAAATGGATTATTTCTAATGTTTAAATAGGAGTTGAAGAAAAAATTTCATATTTCGTTTTTCAATCATCCTCATTGTTTCTATTTTCCAAGTTGATGATATCATGGTAAAGTAACCACAGGCCTATACCATGTGCACTTATGACTAAAAAGCGAGGGCGATGATAAAAGTGTTAAAAGCAAGAAGGGGTTGTTTTTGTTGTCTGAAAATAAATTCATAATGAGCAAACAACGAATGAAAAGAACTATGAACTGGAAAAGGTTGGCAAATTTCCCATCAAACATACTTGTTCATTGTTTTCTGACGTCATCTCTTTTGCTAAAATCATTAAAACAGTTGCACATGACTAGAAACTTTTGACAAGTATATACATACGCACATCATTTTTGTCATTGATTTGTCTTAACATTTTTGATTCATCACCACTCTGGGCTATACTATTTGGGTAGATTTGGTGATTTTTTTTAAACTTTAGGTAGCATATAAAAACAGCTAACTTACTGGATTTAGAGTAGACAGAATGAGTGGTTGGAGTGAGTTGTCTTGGTGCAGCCCACACAGTGTGGATGCTGCTGCACATGGAAACTATGGTCCAGAAGAAAACATGTTTTGTTTTCACAAGCCAAAGGCACACCAAAGTACTGAGGACTACTGCATCTACAGAGTCAAGTCCTCAAGCTCTCAGTTCATGGGCAGTAAACATTATGTCAAGGACTTTCACAGCTGTTTTGGGTTGCACCAGATTCGCTCAGGAGACACACGCAATGCCAGTGTGCTGCTTGTAAAAAGATGGAAGAAGTTGCCAGCAGGATCAAGGAAAACCAACAGAAAACAACTCAAAACAAAAGTAGAATCATCTGTTAGATGCAAGGGCAGGACTCAGTCTAAAGACAAATTTTGTTCATCGACTTGTGTATGAGAACACTTGGTTCTAACTGGTGGCAACTATGTGTGGAGGGTGAGTGTGGGTGTGTGTGAGGTGAGTGTGGGTGCGTGGATGGGTTTAATGCACTACAGGCATGCTTGGTGCTGAGGTCAGAAGAAGGTATTGGGTCCCCTGGAATTTTAGTTTCAAATGAGCCCCCTTATGGGATCTGGAAACCAAACCCAAGTGCTCTCCACTACTGAACCATCTCTCCAAGTGCCAAACTCACACTTCTTAAATTTAGCAGAAGGAATGATGTTCTGAATATCCTATATGATATTGCCTCATGGAATTTCATCAACTGTTTTATGACATAAACCAATGGGTAGGACCATTTCAGAGCTTTGAATGAATCCTTCTGACTCTGTTCCCAATATTCCTACTGTAAGTAGAAGACAGAGTTGGAGCAGGCCCTTATTCTACAGCTTCGCAAGGTAACAGTCATGGTTTAGGAGTGAGAGGTTGGAAGGCATCTCCAGAATCCAAACTTGCAGCTCAGCAGTTCCCCTCTGTTGCGGGCACCCTTTGCTCATGGATTTCAAAGGCCACGTTCCGTGGTTTGCCATCCCAGGACCATATGGGCAATTGTGATTGGACAGTGGGATAGAACTAATGTAGTACAGAACGGGGAGTTCCTTTCTTTCCAGAGCCCTTCTTCATTACATTCTCTCTTCAACCTAGCTGTTAATATAAAGTCAAGGTCATAAAGACATGTGTAGGCCAGGCCATCCACATTCAAGGTACTACGCTCCTGTGTAGACCTGCCTGGAGGCAAACTCACTGTGTAACCAAGGCTCCTGAAACATGCAGAAATCCATTTCTGCCTGTGAGTTCTGGAGTCACGGGAGAGCAACCCCACACCTGACTCTAGAAGGGTGGTAAAATTGAGGATTTGAAAATTGCCTAGGTGAGGAAAACAGCGGGGACACAGGTCTGTTGAGGACCTGCCCTGCCAGCTTTTGAGCTCCCACCAGCTGTACTCAACTGCACAATGCAGCATTACATTTGAGCTGGGCTCATTCACTCCTTGCTTCCTCAAGGATAAGAGAGCACCCGAGTTTCTTTTTCTCCACTTTTAAAGCTGCTAGAAATTGAACTGAGAAATACACACCGTGGTGAGCTAGAAAAACAGTCCATTTCTCCAATAGTTCAGATACATTTTTTTTGAAAAAAAAAAAAAAAACAGCAGCCTAGCAATGTTTGAGTCACAGTTCAGTAGGTATTCATGGCCTTGAACAGATGCCAGGAAACTGCTAGCAACCTGGGAAATTAATCGTATGAGGCCCTCTAGAGGAGCATACACAACACTGCAGTGAATGCTGGGTTTATTCCTTCAGCACAGAAACTTTCTTGTGTTCAACATGTCAAACTTTAAATCTGATTTTAATTCCAGAGAAACCTTCTTATAGAAAACATATGCAAACTGCAGAGAACCTATAGTCAATAAGAATGTGCCACACGTAAATCGGCCCAAGTGTAGGATTTTATCTCTAAAGGTGATACTCCTGAAGGAAAATAAAGTGGCAGGAGGAGACACCGTCTTCCACAATTAACACTGTCCCTGTTAGGTCTGGAACTGCCATAGACAGGATCAATGCACCCAGAACACATGAGAGCACTCAGAACACATGAGAGCACTCAGGCGTGAAGAAGTGCACATAATCGAGAAAGATTATGGATAATTATTATTGCTTCCTTTGCAGACATATCTGTTGACTGAGCCAGCCAAATAATCTCAGATGTTCTTTCTCTGGCTGTGACTGAAAGGCCATGCAAATGGGCAGGAACCCAAATAGGACAGAGATTCAGGTACCGGGGAACTACTTGGTATCACTCCCTCTTCGGGGCCTCGGATCCTACCTCGTCTGGAAGACAGCAAAGTGATTCTGCAGCTTTTCTGTCAAGACTATTTGCTTGGTGACCAGACCCCTCTGCTTCAGCAGGTATTGCAGTCTTTCCTCCAAATTTTCCTCTTTCTGTTCATTGGAAGATTATGTTCTTAGTGAATGGTTGGACACTCAAATGCACACAGACACAGATATTTCTGAATACACACTTCTGGAATACATGTACAAGCATATACATGCACAAAAAATAACAGGAATTAATAATTTGCTATCTCTCTTATCAATGGTCTCACTTCCTTGATAAAAACACACAGAATGACAGAATGGATATAAAATCAGGGTCCACTTTCCTGCTGCATACAAGAAACTGAAATCAATAACGTAGAAATGAAGAGAACAATACCAAAAATATCAATGAAACAAATAATTGGTTCTTAGAGAAAATCAAGAAGATAGATAAAAACTGATCCAAGCTAAATAAAGATGGGCAGAGTATATCCAAATTAATAAAATCAGAAACCAAAAGAGGCCATAACAACAGACCCTGAGAAAATCTAGAGAGTCACAAGGTGTACTTCATCAAATTGGAAAATCTAAAAGAAATGGATAATTTTATCAGTACGTACCACTGACTAAAGTTATATTAAAATCAGACCTACATCCCCCAGTGAAATAGAAACCATCATTAAAATCTCCAGAAAAAAAAAACCCAGGGCCCAATGACTATAGCACAGATTTTAACAGACTTTAAAAGAGGAGTTAATTTTAATACTCCTCAAATTAGTTCACAAAATTAAAAAGCAGAATAAACATTGCACAATTCTTTTCATGAGACCATAGTTACCTTAATGCCCAAACCACAAAAACACTAACAAATAGACTTGTAGATCAATTTCCCACATGGACATCGATGTAAAATTACTCAAAAAAATACTTGCAAACCAAATCCAAGAATATGCTAAAATGATCATCCATTATGATCAAGCAGGCTTTAACCTAGAGATGTAGGGATAGTTCAATATATGAAAATTAATAAAAAATAAAATAAATAAAAACAATAAAGGAAATTAATAAGTGTAATGTAGCACATAAACTGAAGGAAAAACAAGATGACTATCTTACTAGAGACTAAAAAGTCTTTGACAAAATCCAATACCCTTTCATGATGAAACTTGTGGAGATATTATGGATACAAGGACATACCTTAACATAACAAAGACAACAGACAGCAACCTTATAGCCAACTTCAAATTAAATGAATAAAAATTCAAAAGTATTTGTAAAATCAGAAACAAGGCAAGGCTGTCCACTTTATCCATATCTATTCACTATAGAACTTGAAGGTCTAGTTAGTGCAATATGACAACTGAAGCAGATCTTGGGAATCAAATTGGAAAGGAAGAAGACAAAGTATCATTATTTGCAGATGATTTTATATATATACATATACATATAAACCTAAAAGTTCTACCAGAGAATTCCTACAGTCGAAAAACACCTTCAGTAAAATGGCTGTATAAAATATTATCTCAAAAAATCATTAGCCCACTTATATATGAATGATAAATGCACTGATAAAGAATTCAGAGAAACAACATTCTTCACAATAGCCAAAAACAATATAGAATGTCTTGTGGCCACTCTAACCAAGGGAGTGAAAGACTTATACGATAGAAACTTCAGGTCTTTGAAGAAACAAAATGGAGAAGATATTAAAAATTGGAAAGATCTCCCAAGCTCATGAATGAGTTGGATCAACATAGTAAAATAGTCATCCAACAAAAGTAATTTCAAAATCAACACAATTCCCATCAAAACTTCAACACAATTCTTTACAGATCTTGAAAGGGAAATTCTCAACTTTATATGGAAAATTGAAAAACATAGACTAGTTTAAACAATCCTCAACAGTAACGAAACTGGTGGAGGAGGAATAACCATCTCTGATTTCAAGCGGTACTATGCAGATACAATAATAAAGACCACAAGGTATTGGCATGAAGCAGATACATTGATCAATGGAATCTCATTAAAGACCCAGAAATGAATCTGCACACTTCAGATTTTTATAAAGAAGCCAGAAGGACAGATTGTATAAAAGAAAGCATCTTCAACAAATGGTGCTGGTCAAACTGGGGATCTGCATATTGAAGAATGCAAACATATAGATATTATTTCCACTGTACAAAGCACAAGTCCTAGTGGATGAAAGACCTCAGCAAAAAAACTAGACACATTGAACCTAATAGGAGAGAATATAGGGAATCACCTTGAACACACCAGCAAAGGAGATGACTTTCTGAAGAGAACACTGGCAGTGCAGGCACTAAGACCAATAATTAATAAAGGATTTCATGGGACTCAAAAGCTTCTGTAAGGCAAAAGGCACCATTAGTAGCAGAAAATGGAGGCCTACAGGATAGAAAAAGATTTTCATCAACTCCACATCTGACAGACGCTAATATCCAAATTATATAAAGCATTCAATAGACTAGATATTAACAAACCAAATCATCCATTTCAGAAATGCTGTACAGATCTAAACAGAAAATTCTCAAAAGAAGAATCACAAATAGATAAGAAACAAGTCAAGAAATGTTCTATATTTTTAGCCATCAGGGGAATTTGAACTAAAAAATCCTTTGAGATTCCATCTAATATTTGTCAGAATGGCTAATTTCAATGGCATGAATGACAACTCATGGTGGTGTGGCTTTGTAGCAAAGGGAGCACTCCTCCATTTCTGGTGGGAGTCCAAATTTGGCCAGCCTCGATGGAATCAATAAGGTGGTTCTCAGAAAATTTGGAACTGATTTAATGCAAAACCTAGGTACACAATTTTTGGAATATATCCAAAGGATGCTCTCTCCTACAACAAGAACACTTGCTCAAATATCTTCACTGTGGCATTATTCATGATTACCAGAAACTGGAAACAACATTGATGTTCCTCAATGGAAGAATGGATAAAGAACAGACAGTACATTTATAGAAGGGAATATTACTTGGCTGTTTGAAAAATGACATCCAATTGCTATTGTAAGCAAGTGGGTGGAACTAGAAAAAAATCAAGCTGACTGAGATAACTGAGATCCAGACAGACACATATGATATGTATTCACTTTTAAGTGCGTATCAGTTGTTAAGTAAATGATGATGAAGCTACATTCCACAGACCCAGATAAGTTAGGTAAAGAGAAGGTCACTAGAGGGAACAAAATCTTTTCCTGGGAAGAGAAAATAGAATAGATTTTGCATGTGAACTTCGATTGGGTGGAGAGAGGATAGAAAAGGATCATGTGTGTCGGGTGAGGGATGGAAGAGAGTGCGTGGCGAGAGCCGGTTGGAGTAGGGGAGATCCAAGAGTCTGCTGTAGAAAACTAGCACAGATAAAATCTTCCTGTAATCTGTGTGGGGCATCCTAGTAAGGACTCCTACTAGTGGAACATACAGAGTCTGAACTGATCATCTTCTGTAGCCAAGCAAGGTTTCCAGTGCTGAGACTGGATTGCATTCAGTTGAATATTTGGTTGAAGGAGATTCTGTAGAGATCTCTAAACAGCTCCGGATCATGTTAGGACAGAGTGTTGCTCTCTGAAAACTGACAGTGGGGTCCCCTTGTTTTGGACAACATCTACACAGCTCATTGAACCTATTGATGTCAAGCTGTTGCCTTCATGGAGCCTTCACTCCTATGCTCTACTCTGTTTGGCATGGGAAGGTACTTTGCAGGTTACAGAAAGAGAAATATGACATCAAATCAGCCACGAAAACCTCGACCTACAATCTGTCCTCCCTGCAAGTTTTGCTGGGGCACTGTTGGCGCAGAACTTGAGAACGTGGCCATACAATGTCTGGCTTAACTTGAGGCCCACGCATGGAGAGCCAGTCCATGCCCAACAATTCCTGGATGGCTAGAAACTGAAGACCAAATAGCCCAGACACATAGGGTAGAACCAAACATAACTTTAAAAAAAATCAATGAAATCATTCCTATTATTCCTAATAATGTTCTGCTATAGTTTGGTGCCTTGCTGATCATTATCAGAGAGGTTTTTTCTAGCAGCAGATGAGTGCATTGACCCTCAGACAGACACAATGTGGAAGAGAATGTCTAAATTGGAACCTTCTAGCAATCTCACCAAAAGGAACTCAGGAAACCCTTCAGAAGAAATGGGGAGAGGAAATTTTAGGAGTCATAGGGAATGATGGGGTGGAGGACAGTAGAACACAGCCCACTGACTCAAGTAAACAGGGCTCACATAGGTTCACAGAGACTGGTGCAGCAAGCATGGGGCCCGCATGGGTCTGCACCATGTTCTCTGCATATATGTTGGTGTTTTGGTGGGACTCCTAATAGTGGGAGTAGGTGTCTCCCTGAATCTTTGCCTACTCTTGGGACATATTTCCTCCTCTTGGAATGCTTTGTCCATCTTTATATCTGGGTTTTTATCTTGTCTTGTTTTGTCATGCTTATCTGTTCTTTCTAAAAAGAAACCAAGAGGTAGCAGATCTGGAAATTAAATGTTTACTCAATAAGAAAATGTGTATCATTGAAGAGGTATAAGAGTTATTTAAAATAGTATTATTAACTATGTACTCTCCACCCAAGGGGAAGCTTAAAATTTACTTCCTCTGAAATATTAACAAGGAGCAAGAATCTCTATGATTTGATGACATATAATCATTTTCATGTATAGCTGGGAATTGTAGGCTGTGGCTAATGGGAAGGAGGTAAAATTGCCTTTTCTGTGGAGACTGAATTTTGTGGACACATCAATAGGAAGGGTTGGATTCTGCCCCTGAAGGAAAATCTTCTGTTATTGGAGGTCTCAAACACAACAAGAGCTGGAGGATTGCACTGAGCAGAATCCAGGTATAGTGTAAAAGATGGATTAAAGGTTCCTTCAGGACAGACATCTTATCTGTTTGCTCCAGGTATAGCTTACTTCCTGGCATTTATGGGAATCCCGACATAGACTCTTGAATGGTTACATGAATGAAACCTACCTTTATGTTATTCGTTTTAAAGCTACCTGTCTACTAATGATAATGCATCTTAAATTATATTTCCACTGATACTTTTGAGATGACTATAATTTAGCACCCATGTCTTAAAAACACACACTTGTAAGCCAATGACCTCTGAGATGTGGATTAACCTTCAATTCAATTTAAGTGTTTACCCTAGGTTTGAGGTTGTGATGCAAACCCTTAATCCTAGCTACTCAGAGACTGAGACAGAAGGATTGAACATTAAAGTCTGGACCGAACTACAGTTTAATTTCAAAGCTAATATGTGGAACCTATTGTGATCATATCACGAGACTTTAAAAGGATCTGGTGATGTATCTCATTGTCAGAATGCGTAACAAACATGAGCAAAGCCCGGGGTTTAATGCTAATTTAAAAATTTGATCAAATAACCAAGAGAGACCTGCTATTTTCTGAAGGGAATTTAAGGAGGACTGGACCTGGGAGAGGGGGAGCAGGCAGTGAAGACATGAGAGGAGGGGAGGAAGAGGAACTGATGTTGAGATGTAATATATGAGAAAAGATAAAAAGGATGACAAAGAGAACCACACTTTTGGCATTTATACAGGGATATCCTCTTTCAAAGCTGCAACTAACCATTGATATTACAAGATGCTTTCCTCAGAAAGACTTGTGAATGTTCACAGAAATCAACAATTGTATAGGATGTTAGTGAGCTGCTGAATAAGTGGGTAAATTATCACGTGTGTGTGTGTGTGTGTGTTATTACATATGATGGACAGCCTGCCCACACTGCTTCAGCCTCAGCACAAAGCTAGCTCATAGATCTTCTCATCGGACTCATCACAGAGATTTTTCAACTTCTCCCGGGACTCTTGCAGTGAAATCTGCTCCCTCCGTAGATTTCGGTTCTCTTCTCTCAACATGCTCACTTTTTGCTTCAACTGAGTTCGCTCACTCAGGACCTGGTTGTGGAGGATGCCAAACCATCACAAAATACATTGTGAGTCCAATCCAGCCTACATCTACCACTCCCACATCATCCATGCAAGGTCCTTGTTCCAGGCAGCCCCAGACTAGAGGCCCCAGTAACCATGCCAGCATAATATAGTAGCTGGCAAAAGCCAGAGAAGAGCCAAATTCCAAAAAGACTCAGGCTAGTTCTGAAATCCCTGACATAAAAAGATCCATATACTTCTAAGAGCAGGGTTTCCCTCCTACCACATGTACTTAACTGATCATTGTTGGGAAAACATTGAGGGTGAGGGGTAGAAGGCAAATATTCTCTACGGGAGGACAAAAGACCCAAGGGAAATATATTCCATCTATAGGTCCCGTTGGATCACCTCTTAAACCCCTCCCAGAGCTCCCACAGACCCACAGATGATTGTCACCCACATCATGGTGCGGATAGATTTTCTACCTAGAGGGTCCATTGGCTGGCAGGACAATGCTGGTATGGCCTCACAGATACTTCACTCTGAGCAGAACTGGTCTAAGAGGTCTAAGTCAAGAGCATAAGAAAGTCTGGAAAGAAGGTCCTCACCTTGGTTCAAAGGTAAAAACATGGCAAAAACAGTCACTCCCAATAAATGGGACATCCCAATGAAGTCACCCAATTCCCTGTAGGAGAAAGCTTCCTCAGTCAGCTCCTTGCACTTATACAAGGTGTCTCTAATCTTCTTGGGGAATTTCTGCAGGTCCAGCATCACTTTCTTATGCTCCATAGTCACCATCTCCAGCTCAAAATTCAGCCTGTGGTAGGGTATGGCCCAGGAGCAAAGAACACCTCATGAGTCTGTGCCTCCTGCTGGTCTTTGCCACTCAAACTAAAATTAAGGAACTTTGATAACAGAAGCTGTAGGATTGACAACTCCTGGCTCTCTGCCAAACTAACCATCACCAATCCTTGACCATTGCTTTGCACTTTATTAACCCAGAAGCAGCATAGAAATATTTCTTCTAAAGTTCCCAGCTACTGAACCCCATTTCTGGAAGTCCAGCTCAAACCCCAATCCCCTTTTTAAAAGTCAGATCTCTCTGCCAACCTGTGTGCTCAATCTTACCAACGTGTCTTCTGGTGAACCCTATAAGTACTTAATGATAGCCCCAAGGACACAATATGGATGATTTCACAAAAGAGTCAATGACTCTCTAGGATGCAATAGAATTTGCAGAGAATTAACTGTTAGGGTCACTTCCAACTGCCATCACTTATCTCATAACTCTCTCTTCCCCAGTTCACCAAAAGCCAAGCTGGGTTTTCCAGGTGCCTTCCCTGAGACACAAGGGAAGCCCTTCAGCACCTCTTTCTTCCAATCCAGAGATTTTTTGATTAGTTAAACTCTCATTCATTCTAATACTTCACCATGTATAGAGGTCAAGACTCATTTTCCAAACATTCCCAAGGAATGGCTCTTCCCCTCTGAAGATCTCTAATTAATATAATGAAAAGTGAAAGATATGAGGAATTAGCTCATGTTGATGTTGAAGGAAGTTCAGTTCCATGAAGTGAATGAGGACCTCAGGAAATATCCACAGGGCTGTTACAATGCATGGGGGTGATGGGGATTGTGGGTGTCCCATCACACCAAAGATAAGTCACATGGGTAATAATGAACAATTCTCCCAAACTTCATCAGAATACATTCAATTCATCATGAGATTAGCAAAGGTGAGATCACCTAGTGACAGAACAGTCTAGAGACACCGTGACAGGGCATCCACAGAGGTGAGCCCTCACATACCAAGAACAGACACTTGTAGGGAGAGTGATGGCCCATTCTTATACTCAAATTTACAATAATGAGCTATTGAGAGGCAGGACTCAGAAGCTTTAGCAATACTTGATGGCTCCTGCCCTGTGGGTTACTCTGAGGTAATATGTGAGATCCTCCAGCTTTGGCCAGGGGACTGTACTCTCCCTGTTATCAGTGACTCACAACCAAATGAAATCCAGTTTACTGAAGTACAGTTCTGTAACTGAAAACTCATTAATCTCTCTCTCCTTCAATCCCACTCAGAGTCAAAGCAGAGGGCCCCTAGCACAGCAGATGCAGTCTTTACCATTACTGGTTCTCTGCCAAACTCACCATCAGAAACCCCAGACTCCAGGTATACTCTTTAGAAATGAAGAGAAGCAGGATAGATCCATTACCTCCCCAAAGCTCCAAGAACCAGTGTCCCACCATGAAAAACCAAGCTGAAGCCTTCCGTCATCAAGTAGTTACTCACTCCCTATTCAGGACTCACTGCGTTTTGCCCAGAACCATTTATTCTTGAAGTGTGACGCTGAGGTTGAAGGCCAGCTTCCTTCTGCCTCCCTCTAGTGTGGTGATGCTCACCTTTCTGTCTCTCAAGAAGCCTGCTCAGTCTTGCCAACATAGCTATAACTAAAACCTGTAGGCAATGAACAGATGCCCCAGCGGCAGTTGGTGTTACCACAACACTTCTGACATCACATAGAATGCCAGGGCTCTCCAGGATACAATAGAATGCCCAGGAAGGGGTCTGCTGCTTCCACAGTACAGCCCTTTCCTCTCTGGCTAATTTCTCACTCCAAATATGAACTGAAACCAAGGGGCCATATCAGGAGCCTCTCTGAAGTCAGAAAGGAAGCTCTTTGGCACATCCTCCTTTCAAAGCCAGAGATCTAGCTTCCCACCTCATTAGAAACGTTATCTGTGTGAGGTTGCTGGCTCACTTTGAAAGTACTCTGCAGGAATGGCTCTTCCCTTCGTTAAGATCCATACTGAGTAAGATGAGAAATTAATGATCCTGAGAAATTAGGTCAGGATGATGGGGATTGGGAGGGATGAGACCTCTGAAGTGAAGAGCATCTAAGGAAGATCCTCAGACTTTTAGGGACTGGTTGGTTCCAAACAAAGGAAACTCATACAGGTAGTGATAAAAATTTCCTCTGGTGAATCAGCAGAGCTCACTGAAGCTATGATGTTGTGAGTGAAGATGTGATTCAATTTGAGAGTTATGGCTGGAGCCACATGAGCCCAGATGAGTTGTCAGATATATAGAAAAAAAACATGCCTGGAAAGAATATAATAGTCCAAACCCTGAATCAATAAACAGAAGAAAGAGCAGTGGCAAGTCAGAGATCAGTCTGGGCTAAGTAGAGGCACCATAAGTTGGAAAACCACATGCATATGCACACACATACAGATAGTAGAGGCACATAATCATGGGATAGAACATGATATAGATCATGCTATGGTGATTCAATCAGCAAATAAAAGACAAATCCCCTGGTCTGGAGCCAACAGTTATGATCTACGTGCTTGTGACTGGCTGGCACTTCTGCCTTTGAGTACAATGCCCATTAGGAGATCACAAGAAGGATAGGATAACACCAGCAATTGCATAGGCTGGTGTTATTGAATCAAAGAGCTTTGTTATACCCTAGCCTCAACTTTCTACTTCTGACAGTCCCTGTAAAGTTAATCCAGCCCATGGTCCGCCTGGAATTCTTTTTTTCCAGATCTCTGGACTTTCTCAATGAAAGCATGTTCCTTGGAACCTAGGGCTGAGGAGGTCTGTCAGGCGATCTATGACATTTCAGACATTGAAGCCCTAATCCTGTAAATGTGATTATCAGCTTGTGTTCTAAATAGGGTCTTGTAGAGACTAAGAAGTTGAGAACTTACTGGAATTAAAGAGCAAAGCATTTGCCAAAACTGGGATGAAAATGTTTTATGAACATAGAGAGTGGTACTGTGATAAAGAAGGAGAAGAAATATACAGAGAGAGAGAGAGAAAGAGAGAGAGAGAGAGAGAGAGAGAGAGAGAGAGAGAGAGAGAGAGAGAGAGAAGGGGGGAGAGAATATGATTTGGAAATCAATATGAAATGTGAGTTTCTAGAAAGCAAGGTATAAAGGATCACCAGCAAATTCCAGCAATTGAGAAAGAGGCCTGAACCCAGTTGCATCCTTGGTAATTCAGGCAGCTTGGCCTTTGCAATAATTAATTGTGAGATGTCACACTTCCATAAACACATTTCTCCAGCCCAGGAGATATACTTATCCACCCTAGACAAATAAGCACAAAACCATTCTGTATGTGCCTCCCTCTTATCTCACCAATCTTGCATACAAAGACACTTCACTGTCTTCCAAATGTCCTGACACAAACTATTCTAATATGTAAGTTCATGTGTTATGCATTTTCTGGTCAGATTCTTGCTCTTGATGATGTTTAAGACAGAGTCTCCATATGTATCCCTGGGTGTCCTGGAAGGCGTTGTGTAGACTATGCTGGCCTACAAATATCCAAATGCATCTGCATCCCTTGTGTTGGGATTACAAGTGTTCATCACCATGCCTGCTCCCCTTTTAAAATAATTTCCTTTTATTGTTTTTGTTTTGACTATTGAGACAGGCTCTCACCCTGTGGCCAAACTATCCTAAATTTCACTATGTAGACTAGGCTGATTTTGAACTCTCAAAGATCTATAATTCTCTACATCCTGAGTCCTGGAATTTAAGGCATGAACCATTATAAATTTCTATGTGTTTTTAATAGATGGAGTAGAAGCTATGTTCATCAGAAAGAATTTCAGTACTATGAACTTAACCTAGTTAATCCTTTTATTTTCATATGGGCTATGATGAAAATTCTGGTACCCAATTCAAACACCCATAGTGACAGGGAAGCAATCCTTCATTTCCATAAGTATCCCAAGTATTCCTGTACATTAACCTGAGTCCCCAACAGGAACCTAAGATGTGTAGAAGGAAAAAGTAGTTTTTTTCTCTGCATTCACCATGTTTCTTCTAAACTTCCTATTTGTCATCCAAATATTATGTTTTCCTATTAAAAGCCGGACTTGGGAACCCTGATTGCTCTTTGGGCTGATGAGGAGGGGGACTTGATCGGGGGAGGGAAAGGGAAATGGGAGACGATGGCTGGGAAGAGACAGAAATCTTTAATAAATAAATAAATAAATAAATAAATAAATTAAAAACAAAGTGCTCTCCTCTTCAAAAACCTCATCTATTAGAGACACCATAAAGCTGCTTATCTCCCTTCTAAGGGTATCTTGGAGGTGTGTTAATGGGATGCAATTGGCCCTATAAGCTTATATGGATCTCATATTATTAAGGGTGTGCCCTTGCTGGAGTAAGTGTGTACTTGTTGGGGGATGTATGTCATGGTGCGGGAGAGCTTTGAGGTGTCGTATACTCAAGCCATGCCTAATGTTTCAGAGTATGTTTTCTTCCCTGTGGGATCAAAATGTAGCTTTTTTCTCCACTTTCAGATCCTTCTAAAGAACCGTGTCTACCTGCATGCCCCCATGCCCTGCAATGGTGATAATGGACTATAAACCTCTGAACCTGTAAGCCACAACCTATTAAAGGTTTTTCTTCATTAGAGTTGCTGTGGTTATGGTGTCTCTTCACAGCAATAAAAACCCTAGTACAGAAAGTATCCAAGAGAATCCGAATCGGCAGGGCAAACGGGAGGGTGGTACCTCCTTTGTCCCAATAGCCTGCCTGCAGCAGGCTAGGTAGTCCCTTTGTTTACCAGCCACCCAAGCAGCAAGGACATCCGGTCCGGACATCAGGAGAAACACCACTGGGGTGAGTGAGTTCCGAGGCAGCAACCCAAGACAGGGAACTCAGACATTCCTCATCCCTCCTACACTTCCTGGTCATCCTCAGGGGCTATTCTGCCCGATACCTTCTCTCTCTTCCTATCCCACCCAGCTTGCATCTACAACCCTCCCCCCCTCCGTCTGACTCCCTCCCCTCTTTGACCACATAACATCTCCCAGCTCAGCCTGTTCGGGCTCTAGGACTGAATTGGAATCGGCAGGGCAAACAGGAGGGTGGTAGCTCCTTTGTCCCAATAGCCTGCCTGCAGCCACCTAGGTAGGCCCTTTGTTTAAGAGCCACCCAAGCAGCAAAGAGATCCAATCCGGGCACCAGGAGAGACATCGGGCTTGCATCCACAACCCACCCAGAGCAGTGCTGAGGAGTTCCATCTGGACTGTCGTCCATGTTTGGGTGCTGAGGAGTTCCAGCTACCCTGCTTCTACACTGAAGAGATACACCCAGAGACTCATTCACAGCAAAGTCTGGACCAAGACACCAGGCCTCTCCTGGCTCCATTTGAACGAGGAGATGGGAAGGCGCCAATGCAAGACTTCCTCCAACAACCTGAAAGGCAACATGACTTCACCAGAATCCAGGGATCCCGAAATAAGAATTGTACACCCTACTCCAGAAGAATTAGAAGAAATCGACTCAAAAGTGAATTATATGAAAATAATAGAAGACCTTAAGCAGGAGATGAAAAACTGCCATAAACAATTAGAGATTACAAACAAAAAGGTAGAGGAAATGAATAAATCGCTTAAAGATACCCAAGAAAACCAAGAGAAACAAGAAAAAGCAATCAAACAGGTAAGGGAAGCGGTTCAAGACTTGAAGAATGAAATAGAAGTAATGAAGAAAACACTAACCGAGGGAAGGTTGGAGCTGGAAAATCTGGGTAAACGAACAGGAACTACAGAGACAAGTACTACTAACAGAATACAAGAGATAGAAGAAAGAATATCAGACACTGAAGATACCATAGAGAAAATAAACACACTGATCAAAGAAAACAGCAAAACAAACAAATTCTCATTACAAAACATTCAGGAAATATGGGACACAATAAAAAGACCAAACCTAAGAATAATTGGAGTAGACGAAGGAGAAGAAGTGCAGCTCAACGTCCCAGAAAATATATTTAATAAAATTATAGAAGAAAACTTTCCCAACCTAAAGAAAGATGTACCTATGAAGGTTCAAGAAGCATACAGAACACCGAATAGGCTGGATAAAAAAAAAATCCCCTCGCCATATAATAATCAAAACACAAAGCATACAGAATAAAGAAAGAATATTAAAAGCCACAAAGGAAAAAGGCCAAGTTACTTACAAAGGTAAACATATCAGACTTACACCTGACTTCTCTATGGAAACCATGAAAGCCAGAAGGTCCTGGATAGATGTACTGCAAACACTAAGAGACCATGGATGCAAGCCCAGACTACTATATCCAGCCAAGCTTTCATTCACTATAAATGGAGAAAACAAAATTTTCCAGGATAAAAACAAATTTAAACAATACGTAGCCACAAATCCAGCCTTACAGAAAGTAATAGAAGGAAAATCTCTAACCAAGGAGTCCAACAATGACCACAATAACTCTGACATCTAGAGACCCTTCACCAGCGCAACTCAAAGAAGGGATGCACACGAACTCTTCTACTAAAAAAGTGACCGGAGTTAACAACCCCTGGTCATTAATATCACTTAATGTCAATGGGCTCAACTCACCTATAAAAAGGCACAGGCTAAGAGATTGGATACGAAAGCAGGATCCAACATTCTGCTGTTTACAAGAAACACACCTCAAACACAAAGACAGGCACCTACTCAGAGTATAGGGCTGGGAAAAGGCTTATCAAGCAAATGGACCTAAGAAACAAGCAGGTGTGGCCATACTAATTTCTAACAAAGTTGACTTCAAACTAAAATCAATCAGAAGAGACGGAGAGGGACATTTTATATTCATAACAGGAACAATTCATCAAGAGGAAGTCTCAATCCTGAATATCTATGCCCCTAATATAAAAGCACCCACGTACGTAAAAGAAACATTACTGAAACTCAAGGCAGCCATCAAACCGCACACACTAATAGTAGGAGACTTCAACACTCCTCTCTCACCAATGGACAGGTCAATCAGACAGAAACCTAACAGAGAACTAAGAGAATTAATGGAGCTAATGAATCAATTGGACTTAACAGACATCTATAGAATATTCCACCCAAATAGGAAAGAATATACCTTCTTCTCTGCAGCTCATGGAACCGTCTCGAAAATTGACCACATACTCGGTAACAAAGCAAATTTCCACAGTTACAAAAAAATATTAGTAACCACTTGTGTCTTATCGGATCACCATTGGTTAAAGTTAGAATTCAACAACAATGCTACCCCCAGAAAGCCTGCAAACTCATGGAAACTGAACAGCCAACTACTGACCCATACCTGGATTAAGGATGAAATAAAGAAAGAAATTAAAGTCTTCCTTGAATTCAATGAAAATAAAGAAACAACCTACTCAAACTTATGGGACACTATGAAAGCAGTCCTGAGAGGAAAGTTCATAGCACTAAGTGCCCACTTAAAGAAAACAGAGAAAGCACACATTGGAGACTTAACAGCCCACCTGAAAGCTCTAGAAAAAAAAAGAAGCAGACTCACCTAGGAGGAGTAGAAGACTGGAAATAATCAAACTGAGGGCTTAAATCAACAAAATAGAAACACAGAAAACAATCCAAAGAATCAATGAAACAAAAATCTGGTTCCTAGAGAAAATCAACAAGATTGATAAACCCCTATCCAAACTAATCAAATGGCAGAGAGAGAATATGCAAATCAATAAGATCAGAAATGAAAAGGGGGACATAACCACAGACACAGAGGAAATTCAGAGAATCATTAGATCTCACTACAAAAGCCTGTATGCCACATAACTGGAAAATGTAAAAGAAATGGACACTTTTTTATATAAATACCATATACCAAAGTTAAACCAGGACCAGGTGGACAATCTGAATAGACCTGTTAGTCACGAAGAATTGGTAGATGTTATAAAAAACCTCCCTACCAAAAAGAGCCCAGGACCAGATGGTTTCAATGCGGAATTCTACCAGAACTTCCAAGAAGACCTAATACCTATACTCCTTAAGGTATTTCACAATATAGAAACAGAAGAGTCATTACCAAACTCCTTTTATGAAACTACAGTTACTCTGATACCAAAACCACACAAAGACTCTACCAGGAAAGAGAATTACAGGCCAATCTCACTCATGAACATCGACGCAAAAATCCTCAACAAAATACTGGCAAACCGAATCCAAGAACACATTAGAAAAATTATCCATTATGATCAAGTAGGCTTCATCCCAGAGATGCAGGGCTGGTTCAACATACGAAATCTATCAATGTAATCCATCATATAAAAAAGCTGAAAGGAAAAAAACATATGATCATTTCATTAGATGCTGAAAAAGCATTTGACAAAATTCAACATCCCTTTATTGCGGCGAACTCCCTGACCAGCAGGAAAGAACAGCCACCAGACGAGGATATCATGCTATATTTGAGCCTCTTGGTTGAAGGGAGAGCAGAAAGCAAGGGGGCCCCCGAGCTCTGATTTGCAGCTGCTTATATAGGGAGTCTGCCTAGCAACCTTTGATACTTTGATACTTTAACTGCTTTTTTGGAGACCCACCGGCAGGAAAGAAAGCAGGGGAACATCCCTGTCAATTACAGACCACAAGGAAGTTCCCCTGCCGGTCAGGAGATCACAACAACTCATCCTGTTTTCTAGTGGAAGAACTGCAACCTTTATTACGGTATATAGCGAGGCCGGGGCCAAATGCCATCTTGTAATGGCAGCCACTCAAATCGGCTCCCAGCACTTTATGAAAAAAGTCTTGGAGAGACTAGGGATACAAGGGTCATACCTAAATATAATAAAAGCTATATACAGCAAGCCGACAGCTAACATCAAATTAAACAGAGAGAAACTCAAAGCCATCCCACTAAACTCAGGAACACGACAAGGCTGCCCACTCTCACCATACCTCTTCAATATAGTGCTTGAAGTTCTAGCAATAGCAATAAGACAAAATAAGGGGATCAAGGGGATTCGAATTGGAAAGGAAGAAGTTAAACTTTCATTATTTGCAGATGATATGATAGTGTACATAAGTGACCCCCAAAACTCCACCAAAGAACTTTTACAGCTGATAAACACCTTTAGTAATGTGGCAAGATACAAGATCAACTCCAAAAAATCAGTCGCCCTCTTATACACAAAGGATATGGAAGCAGAGAGGGAAATCAGAGAAGCATCACCTTTCACAATAGCCACAAACAGCATAAAATATCTTGGGGTAACTCTAACCAAGGAAGTGAAAGATCTATTTGACAAGAACTTTAAAGCTTTGAAGAAAGAAATTGAAGAGGATACCAGAAAATGGAAGGATCTCCCTTGCTCTTGGATTGGGAGGATCAACATAGTAAAAATGGCAATTCTACCAAAGGCAATTTATAGATTCAATGCAATTCCCATCAAGGTCCCATCAAAATTCTTCACAGATCTTGAGAGGACATTAATCAATTTTATATAGAAAAATAAAAAACCCAGGATAGCCAAAACAATCCTATACAATAAAGGATCTTCTGGAGGCATTATCATCCCTGACTTCAAACTCTATCACAGAGCTACAGTAATGAAAACAGTGTGGTATTGGCATAAAAACAGAGAAGTCGACCAATGGAATCGCATAGAAGACCCAGAATTTAATCCACAAACCTATGAACACCTCATTTTCCATAAAGGGGCTAAAAGTATACAATGGAAGAAAGAAAGCATCTTCAACAAATGGTGCTGGCACAACTAGATGTCAACATGTAGAAGAATGAAAATAGACCCATATCTATCACCCTGCACAAAAAAGTTCAAATGGATCAAAGACCTCACTATCAGTCCGAACACACTGAACCTGATAGAAGAGAAAGTGGGAAGTACCCTACAACAGATGGGCACAGGAGATCGCTTCTTATGTATAACCCCAGCAGCACAGACACTAAGGGCAACATTGAATAAATGGGACCTACTAAAGCTGAGAAGCTTCTTTAAAGCAAAGGACACTCTCACTAAGACAAAAAGGCAACCTACTAACTGGGAGAAGATCTTCACCAACCCTGCAACAGACAAAGGTCTAATCTCTAAAATATATAGAGAACTCAAGAAACTAGACTTTAAAATGCTAATTAACCCAATTAAAAAATGGGGTACTGAACTGAACAGAGAATTTTCAAAAGAAGAAGTTCAAATGGCCAAAAGACACCTAAGGTCATGCTCAACCTCATTAGCAATCAGAGAAATGCAAATCAAAACAACTTTGAGATATCATCTTACACCTGTCAGAATGGCTAAAATCAAAAGCACTGATGATAGCCTTTGCTGGAGAGGCTGTGGAGGAAGGGGTACCCTCATCCATTGCTGGTGGGAATGCAATCTTGTGCAACCACTTTGGAAATCAGTGTTTCGGTTTCTCAGGAAATTCGGGATCAACCTACCCCTGGACCCAACAATACCACTCTTGGGAATATACCCAAGAGATGCCCTATCATATGACAAAAGCATTTGTTCAACTATGTTCATAGCAGTATTATTTGTAATAGCCAGAACCTGGAAACAACCTAGATGCCCTTCAATGGAAGAATGGATGAAGAAAGTGTGGAATATATACACACTAGAGTACTACTCAATGGTAAAAAACAATGACTTCTCGAATTTTGCATGCAAATGGATGGAAATAGAAAACACTATCCTGAGCGAGGTAACCCAGACCCAAAAAGATGAACATGGGATGTACTCACTCATAATTGGTTTCTAGCCATAAATAAAGGTCACGGAGTGTATACCTGGTGAACCTAAAGAAGCTAAATAAGAAGGTGAACCCAAGGAAAAACATAGTTATCCTCTTGGCTATGAAAAGTAGACAAAATTGCCGGGGAGAAAATTGAGATCTTGGGGGTGGGGTGGGTTGGGGATAAGGGGGGACAGGGAAAGAAAAGTGAGAAGGGGAGGATTGGGGGAACTTGGGGAAACAGGAAGATTGGGATAAAGGAAGGTTGGATAGGGGAGCAGGGAAGCACATATCTTAGTTAAGGGAGCCACCTTAGGGTTGGCAAGAGACTTGAACCTAGAGTGGCTCCCAGGAGCCCAAGGCGATGTCCCCAGTTATTCTCTTGGGAAACTGAGTATAGGGAACCTGAAAAGACCCTATCCTATAGCAATACTGATGAATATCTTTCATATCACCATAGAACCTTCATCTGGTGATGGATGGAGATAGAGACAGAGACCCACACTGGAGCACTGGACTGAGCTCCCAAGGTCCCAATGAGGAGCAGATGGAGGGAGAACACGAGCAAGGATGTCAGGACCATGAGGGGTGCACCCACCCACTGAGACAGTGGGGCTAATCTATTGGGAACTCACCAAGGCTAGCTGGACTGTGAATGAAAAAGCATGGGATAAAACCGGACTCTTCTGATCATGGCGAACAATGAGGACTGATGAGAAGCCAAGGACAATGGCACTGGGTTTTGATCCTACTTCATGTTCTGGCTTGGTGGGAGCCTAGCCAGTTTGGATGTTCACCTTCCTAGACATGAACGGAGGGGGGAGGACCTTGGACTTTCCACAGTGAAGGGAACCCTGACTGCTCTTTGGATTGGAGAGGGAGGCAGAGAAGAGTGGGGGGGGGGGGAGAAGGGTGGGAGGAGGGGGAGGGAAATGGGAGGCTGGGAGGAGGCGGAAATTTTTTTTTCCTTTTCTCAATAAAAAAAATAAATAAATAAAATAAAAAAGAAAGTATCCAAGATAATTACAGAGTCCACAGAAAATAGAGAAACAGTGATGAATTCTTTTTAAAATTAAGTAACTGATATCAGGCCAGCTGTTCAATAGAGTGAGTTCCAGGATAGGCTCCAAAGCTACACAATTGACAATTTTATAATTCTGTGAGAATTTCGTCCATGTGTACAGCATGATCACATTTCCTTCATTCCTCTTAAACAATTCCTGATCCATGCTCCTATTTACAACATTCCTAACTCCATGCCTTTTGTTTGTTTGGTTTTTTTTTTTAAGCCCCGGAATGCTTGGCTAACTCAAGAAGAGGTCTCACAAATATCATGGACTGGAAGCTGAGGAATGATAGGATTTCCTGAAAAACTATGTATGAGAGAAGCAGTGTTTATGGCTGAGTCACTGAACATGATGGAGCTGTGCTTACAGAGGAGGTGAACAATAAAGTTTGCTCCACCAGGGACTTCAGGACGGGTGTGTAGCTTTAGAGTCTTTGCAGAGCTCCATGGTAGACTGAGCCTTTGTGGGACCAACTAACATTTTAAGGAAAGCATGAAGTAATATGCAAAAATTTCCTTTTTTGACATGAATAGTTTGTTATTTCTGAGATTATACTTGCATTTTTTTCTTCTCTTTCATTCTTGCAAACCCTTCCTACACTCTCCCTTGCTCTGTTTCTCATTTATGACCTGTCTTTTCATTCATTGCTGTTACATGCATGTACGTAAATGCATACAGTTGTACAGTCCAAAATGTAAATCAATCATTCTTTATACATAGCATGTATGCTTTCCAGAATCACTGTTTGATATGGTATTTACAACAGCTGTGCTCTTCTCTAAGTAGCAGAATTTCCTTAAGTCTCACAAAATTCTACGGAAAGAGAAAGGAAGTTCATAAAACTTAGCATTTAAACCATGGCTGGGAAGGCTGGAGTTAAAAGATTAGTAAGGACCTTCTGCTCTCAAACTTTCTTATGTGGTAAGTAAGGAGAACTAAAGAATAAGAACCTCTGTCTGCGTCAGTTGCAAACAAACCATGCAGACATGTTCATGGTTCTAGTTTTCCTGAGTCTCCCATTCTGATGGGAGCCTTTGTGATACTAGAGATATGAGTCATTCATACTCCCATAAACAATTCTGTACCTATATTCCTGTATCAATCTCAATCAACTCATTAATTTTCCATTTTTTTTTTTTGGTTTTTCGAGACAGGGTTTCTCTGTGGTTTTGGAGCCTGTCATTAATTTGAGGGAATAGGAATGACACAGTCTTCCCTGGGAGACAGATAAAGAAAGGGGGGAAAGAGGGAACTGATAAGTAATACAAATGGTCATCTTTGAGCTTTCTTTTTATTTTCTGTCCTGAGACAAAAGCTTAGGAGGCTTTTCTTCCACCAGCAGGCTGTCTCCTCCAGCTGTGTGGTTCATGACAGATAGGTTAATGGTCAGTTCTGGTCAGTTCTGAACATGGTCACCTGATTCTGCAGGGAATCACAGCTCTTGTGAGTGAGCAATGGTTGGGTCATGCCCAAAGACAGCATGTCACAGCAGTGCTACTCACCCTCAGGCAGGACATTCAGGACCCACTTCAATGACATCCCCTGTGTCTAGGGGGAATGGATCGTCTACAGGTCACATTTAGGAATGATCATTCAGGGGCACTCCAACATTTTGAAATTGTTAGGCTGCGCATTTGCTGCTGTGCACTCCATAAAAAGAACCTCTGACCAAGGCTGACAGCTGAAGACATATATCCATAGAATCATAAATATTTACAAAGAAGTTACTCTTGTAACAGAAAATAACAACAGTAGCTTCATCTCAAAGGAATATATGCCTCATCCAGCTATTGTCTTTTGACCATGGACACAGGACCAGGTACTGATTCCTACCTAGAGTACAGGCCTCATCAGATCAGCAGGAAGTGAAATATACAATAACTCTCACGTCACAATTTCACCAGTGATTTTCTCATATTCTGTATGCCCCATGTAAATGATATTTTTTATGCTGAAATAAAAAGTTTTAATTTCATAAGCTACTATTAGTTGATTTTTGGTCTCATGTACTATTGGACAAAAGTCCTATTCAGAAACCCTTTAACTGTGCTTAAAAGTTGGAGGATTATCTTTACTCACAAATTCCAATGTGTCATTTGGAATTTGTAGGGTATCAGGTCTCATTTTGACATCCATGACAATTTTGGTGCAGTTTTTGTATGGTAGATGATAAAGAGCAGTGTTTTATTGTCTGCAAGCTGACAATTTTTCATAATCAGCATATCTAAGACAGTATCTCAAATGCCAACATACATATGAAATACAAATATGTGTGCAAAGTTACCCGAGTTACTCATAATTACTTTCTGGTTACCAAGTGGACCACGTTGTGATACCCAGGCACGTAGTAATATGAGTTCAAGCTCTGACCACTCAAAGTAAGTCATGGCAACCACTTGCATTACAATACATTTTCAATAGAATTTATAAGCTGGCTCAAGTACTCTAGATTTTGTGGTCATTTTCTTGGGTCCCAGACTCATTTCTCAGAAAGTGAAATAATATTTTGAGTGTTCCATAATTCCAGGTTTGGGTGCCATTTTAGTGATTACATTTTTTGTCAACTCTAAATTTTTCTAAATACTGGAAACGAAGCAGTCAAAAAGAACACACATGCTATGGTCACTGTAAAATAAGACATCCCATGTACGGTGGATCTATAATGATAGATATGACTGAAAATTTACCATAGACATACCAGTTGAATCACTCTTGGATTTGCATACTTATCAAAGTGAGTTCACTAGGCTGAATCACATATGCATGAGTTTGTGTGTAATTGTCATCACTGCACTTCATATAACAGATGATTCAGGGAATGAGACTAGATAACCAACAATATATCTAAATATATGGATAAAGAAAATGTAATGTGCATAAATAATGCAAGATAATTAACGATTAAAATAAAGAAAAATTATATGTCTTAAGAAAATTGTTGCAACTATGGATCATTAAGTCAAAGAAATAGACAACTCTCCAAAATACAAATAACACTCATCTTATCTCATAAATGGAATCTAGAAATAATATAAAAAGTGGATTTAAATTTTTGCAGAATTGTGAGGGCAAATATTTTAGATGGAGGGAGTATAACAGGGAAATAATGGGGTGTATACAAACACATTACTTATTTTATATAATTAAAATGTACTGAATAATAAGATTAATTTTGTACTTATCATATCATACATCCAACTCTATTATATACCACAATATCTGTTCTCTTTCAAGTTTATGTCCTTTATTCATGCATTGCTATATTGATACATAAATTTGTATATACATATGTTCCTAAATACAAGGAGTCCAATCAATAAAAGGATATAATTCTATATGTTTTCAGGCATATTGTCCATTGCTTACTGGACAATCAGTTTATGTGTTTCTCTGGAGAAGTCCACCTCTCCCCCTCCCTGCTTTCCTAAATGACTAGAGATCTTTGATGTTGTTGCCTTGTAGCTTTTTCTTGTCCAGTTTTTCATGCCCATTGATATCTTCCATCTACCTCACACTGATTTGATACCACAATTATAAAAGTTTAAAGTAAACTATGTAGTGTGTCATTCTCTGTTCTACCAGCTCATACGTGGAAGTGTTCACACTTACGATACTCCACTCTTAGAGGATAGAATATCAGAAAAATATGGAGTAAAAATTGGGAAAAATGTTTAACTGTTTTGTTGCAAAGACACACATTAAAATACTTGAATTTTAAAACAAGCTTATATTTATTCAAGAATCACAAAAATCATAGAAAAATAATGTTATATAGAATATAATCTCATTATATAAGCAACCATATGCCAAGAAATTAAATGTGCATCAAAATCTGAACTAGTTTGACATTGGCTGTTTTTGTCACACATTATCTTAACATACAGTCAAGAAACGTTATTGCTCAATTTACTCCTACTAGAAATACCTATTCATAATAATTAATTTTGACTAGTATGTTTACAACAATGATGCATAAATTCTGTTTATACTAAATATTTCATGATAATAAAGTTCAAATCTAGAGACAGTGTTTGTAAATTCATAAGAATCTGTGTAGCTGTCTAAGTATTGACTAAGATTTGAAAATTAATTGAAGGATGTGAGTCTGTGAAATAAGTTGTGTAATGCATGAAGATCTGTACAAAGAATTAATGTGAGGTACACTAACAAGTTTCATGAAAAGTACCCATTACATGCATTATTGTGATGCGTTCTAAGACTTGAATTTGTGTGAAAGGACTTGCCACATTCTTTACATTTGTAAGGTTTGTCACCAGTATGGAATTTGTGATGATTGTGAAGAGATGAGAGCTGGGTAAAGGACTTGCCACATTCTTGACATTTGTATGGTTTCTCACCAGTATGAATTCTTTGATGGTTATGAAGAACTGAGGCCCTGGCAAAAGACTTGCCACATTCTTGACATCTGTAAGGTTTCTCACCAGAATGAATTCTTTGATGATATAGAAGACTCGAGGCCCAGGTAAAAGCCTTGCCACATTCTTGACATTTGTACGGTTTCTCACCAGTATGAATTTTTTGATGGTTATGAAGAACTGAGGCCCTGGCAAAAGACTTACCACATTCTTGACATCTGTAAGGTTTCTCACCAGAATGAATTCTTTGATGATATCGAAGAGTCGAGGCCCAGGTAAAGGACTTTCCACATTCTTGACACTTGTAAGGTTTCTCACCAGTATGAATTCTGTGATGAATATGAAGATGTGAGAACTGGGTAAAGGGTTTTCCACATTCTTGACATCTGTAAGGTTTCTCACCAGTATGGATTCTGTGATGTTTCTGAAGATCTGAGGCCGAGGTAAAGGACTTGCCACATTCTTTACATATGTAAGGTTTCTCACCAGAATGAATTCTTTGATGAGATAGAAGAGTCGAGGCTTGGGTAAAGGACTTTCCACATTCTTGACACTTGTAAGGTTTCTCACCAGTATGAATTCTGTGATGAATATGAAGATGTGAGTACTGGGTAAAGGGTTTTCCACATTCTTGACATCTGTAAGGTTTCTCACCAGTATGGATTCTGTGATGTTTCTGAAGATCTGAGGCCGAGGTAAAGGACTTGCCACATTCTTTACATCTGTAAGGTTTCTCACCAGTATGAATTCTTTGATGAGATAGCAGAGTTGACATCTGGGTAAAGGACTTTCCACATTCTTGACACTTGTATGGTTTCTCACCATTAGGAATTCTGTGATGAATATGAAGATTTGAGACCTGGGTAAAGGACTTTCCACATTCTTGACATTTGTAAGGTTTCTCTCCAGTATGAATTCTGTTATGAATATGAAGATGTGAGACCCGGGTAAAGGACTTGCCACATACCTGACACCTGTAAGGTCTCTCACCGGTATGGATTCTCTGGTGAGATTGAAAGTTTGTGTGATGGATAAATGACTTGCCACAATCTTTACATTTGTATGCCTTCTCTTTGGAATTAATTCTCTTATGCATAGTGGGGCATGCATATCTGTTGAAGCACTTTCCACATTCTATATAATTGTTTTGTCTCTCTTCATTTTCATTGTTGATATAATGCCTCCCTTGTTTCTGGTCATGCTGAAACAAAAAGAAGTTGTGTTACAATCAAAATCATCCTTACATTTATCATGTATGTATTGGCTCTTAGAAAAAAAACAGACTTCTTCTATGAACTTATATAATGAGAAAAGACATATGGTGATTTCATTTTTGGGAATTTTTCACTTTAAGAAGAGGATTCTAGAAACTATTCATTAGAGTTCCTAGGAAAGGCTTTAATAATATCAGTAAATGTGTAACGTTTCTCATGACTGAAAATTCTTTGATATATTTTCAGTCTCACTTGATTGAGAAAAACTTCTCATATTTATCTCACGAACATCTTGTAACAAAATGTAATTTTGTTGAGAAAAATCTAGTGAATGCATAATAGAATACATGTCATTCAATTTTCAGATTTTTCAATATTCTTTGTAGCGAAAAGTGTTTTAAAATATTTGTATTTTTTTACTGAAGAAACTGCTTCTGAAATTGTAAGTGATCTAATGTGAAATCTTTCCAGATAAGGTAGAAATTATTGACCTTTATTTCTAGTACAACCCAGGATGGCTGATCAATAGAGATTATTTAAATCATGACATAATCCATTCTCTCTTCTTTCTTCACTAAATATTGAAATCATCCCTAAATGGAAGGTTTTAAAGTCACTACTTACAGCTATTCCTGACACCAACTTGTGGATACAATCTTGTCTATTCTTTTGTGTTTGATGAGAATATAAAACTGGAAGAAAGAAAAATATATAATTTTCTGAATTAGTATACTTAGGTGAATGTTTTTAAGATATATAAGTGACACAATTTATATATATATATGTAGACATATATGCAAGATGGCGTATTATATAAAATAAACTTCAATTCATTTATTCTAATGAAATAAACTTCTTTATGTAAATGGATAGAATATCTTTTAAAACATACATTAAATACATTATAAAAATGAAAGGAGGGCGACTGATTTTTTGGGGTTGATATTGTATCCTGCCACATTACTAAAGGTGTTTATCAGCTGTAGGAGTTCTTTGGTGGAGTTTTTGGGGTCACTTATGTACACTATCATATCATCTGCAAATAATGAAAGTTTAACTTCTTCCTTTCCAATTCGAATCCCCTTGATCCCCTTATGTTGTCTTATTGCTATTGCTAAAACTTCAAGCACTATATTGAAGAGGTATGGAGAGAGTGGACAGCCTTGTCGTGTTCCTGATTTTAGTGGGATGGCTTTGATTTTCTCTCCGTTTAGTTTGATGTTAGCTGTCGGTTTGCTGTAAATAGCTTTTATTATATTTAGGTATGACGCTTGTATCCCTAATCTCTCCAAGACTTTTATCATAAAGGGATGTTGAATTTTGTCAAAAGCTTTTTCAGGATCTAATGAAATGATCATATGGTTTTTTTCTCTCAGTTTATTTATATGGTGGATTACATTAATAGATTTTCGTATGTTGAACCAGCCCTGCATCTCTGGGATGAAGCCTACTTGATCATAATGGATAATTTTTCTAATGTGTTCTTGGATACGGTTTGCCAGTATTTTGTTGAGGATTTTTGCGACGATGTTCATGAGTGATATTGGCCTGTAGTTCTCTTTCTTGGTTGAGTCTTTGTGTGGTTTTGGTATCAGAGTGACGGTAGCTTCATGGAATCATATAGAAGATCCAGACTTTAACCCACAAACCTATGAACACCTCATTTTCGATAAAGGAGCTAAAAGTATACAATGGAAAAAAGAAAGCATCTTCAACAAATGGTGCTGGCACAACTGGATGTCAACCTGCAGAAGAATGAAAATAGACCCATATCTATCACCATGCACAAAACTCAAGTCCAAATGGATCAAAGACCTCAATATCATTCTGAACACACTGAACCTGATAGAAGAGAAAGTGGGAAGTACCCTACAATAGATGGGCACAGGCGATCGCTTCCTATGTATAACCCCAGCAACACAGACTTTAAGGGCAACATTGAATAAATGGGACCTACTGAAACTGAGAAGCTTCTGCAAAGCAAAGGACACTGTCACTAAGACAAAAAGGCAACCCACTGACTTGGAGAAGATCTTCACTACCCCCGCAACAGACAAAGGTCTGATCTCCAAAATATATAAAGAACTCAAGAAACTAGACTTTAAAATGCTAATTAACCCAATTAAAAAATGGGGTACTGAACTGAACAGAGAATTCTCAACAGAAGAAGTTCAAATGGCTAAAAGACACTTAAGGTTATGCTCAACCTCCTTAGCGATTAGGGAAATGCAAATCAAAACAACTTTGAGATATCATCTTACACCTGTCAGAATGGCTAAAATCAAAAACACCAATGATAGCCTTTGCTGGAGAGGTTGTGGAGAAAGGGGTACCCTCATGCATTGCTGGTGGGAATGCAAACTGGTGCAACCAATTTGGAAAGCAGTGTGGCGGTTTCTCAGGAAATTCGGGATCAACCTACCCCTGGACACAGCAATGCCACTCTTGGGAATATATCCAAGAGATGCCCGATCATATGACAGGGGCATTTGTTCAACTATGTTCATAGCAGCATTATTTGTAATAGCCAGAACCTGGAAACAACCTAGATGTCCTTCAATGGACGAATGGATGAAGAAAGTGTGGAATATATACACATTAGAATACTACTCAGCGGTAAAAAACAATGACTTCTCGAATTTTGCATGCAAATGGATGGAAATAGAAAACACTATCCTGAGTGAGGTAACCCAGACCCAAAAAGATGAACATGGGATGTACTCACTCAAAATTGGTTTCTAGAGATAAATAAAGGTCAGTGAGTCTATAATTTGATCTCCTAAAGAAGCTAAATAAGAAGGTGATCCCAAAGAAAAACATATAGCTATCCTCCTGATTATGGGAAGTAGACAAGATTGCCGGGCAAAAAATGGGATCTTGGGGGTGGGGTGGGAGGGGGTTAAGGGGAGATGGGGAGAGAAAAGTGAGAAGGGGAGGTTGGGGGGAACTTGGGAAACCGGATGTTTGGGATAAAGGAAGGTTGGATAGGGGAGCAGGGAAGCACATATCTTAGTTAAGGGAGCCATCTTAGGGTTGGCAAGAGATTTGGTGCTAGAGGGGCTCCCAGGTGCCCAGGGCGATGTCCCCAGTTAGTTCCTGGGGCAGCTGAGGACAGAGAACCTGAAATGACCCTATATTATAGCCATACTGATGAATATCTTGCATATCACCATAGAACCTTAATCAGGAGATGATGGAGATAGAGACAGAGACCCACACTGGAACACCGGACTGAGCTCCCAATGTCCCAAGGAGGAGCAGAAGGAGGGAAAATATAAGCAAAGAAGTCAGGACCATGAGGGGTGCACCCACCCACGGAGACAGTGGGACTGATCTATTGTGAGCTCACCAAGGCCAGCGGGACTGCGACTGAAAAAGCATGGGATAAAACCGGACTCTCTGAATATGGCGGACAATGAGGGCTATTGAGAAGCCAAGGACAATGGCACTGGGTTTTGATCCTACTTCATGTTCTGGCTTTGTGGGAGCCTAGCCAGTTTGGATGTTCACTTTCCTAGACAAGGATGGAGCAGGGAGGACTTTGGACTTTCCACAGGGCAGGGAACCCTGACTGCCCTTCAGACTGGAGAGGAAGGGGGAGAGGAGTGGGGGGAGGGGGAAAGGAGAGGGAGAACGGGGGGGGGGAAGGGAGACGGGGAGGGAAATGGGAGGCGGGGAGGAGGCGGAAATTTTTTTTTCAATGAAAAATTATATTAAAAAAATGAAAGGATCGAGTTTATGTTATCTTAGAGGTTCAAATCACAATTTCAGAATAATTAATGAGATTATGGCAGTTTGAGTGAAATGACCCCATATATTCAGATATCTCAATACATATTCTAATATTGGTGAATATTTATGGGTAAGATAAAGAGGTATCAACTGACTGGATCACCTATGCATTAGGACACTGGCTTTAAGAATTGTGTAGCTTTCTAATAACAAGAGTGACCTATCTACTTTCTGTTGTGATTTTAGATGTGACCTCTCACTGCTGCTCTAGCCCCTTGCCAACTGCTACCTCTGATTCATCGTCATGGATCTTTCTTCTATATATTGCCTTTATCTTGGAGTTTTACCACAGCAATAGATAATAACTAATAAAACCACTATAACCCAAATGCAAAAAAGTACACTCATAAAATTGCATTATCTTAATGGATTTAACTCATCTCCACAATCCCTTGAAATGAAAAAAATTGAGTAATATTAAGAAATTAGAGCAGGGTAGTATATATCTAAATTAAGGGAGCCATTTTAGCGTTGGCAAGTGACTTGACTCTAGAGGCGTTCCCAGGTATCCATGGAGATATCCTTAGCTAGTTTCTTGGGCAGCTGGGGAGAGGGAGCCTGAAATGTCCCAATCCTATAGCCATACTGATAAATATCTTGCATATCACCATAGACCCTTCATCTGGAGATTGATGGAGATAGAGACCGAGACCCACATTGGAGAACCAGACTGAGTTCCCAAGGTCCAAATGAAGAGCACTAGGAGGGAGAACATGAGCAAGAAAGTCAGGACCTCGAGGGGTGCACCAACCCACTGAGCCGGTGGGGCTAATCTAATGGGAGCTCACCATGACCAGCTGAACTGGGACTGATGGAGCATGTGATCAAACCGGACTCTCTGAAGTTGGCGGACAATGAGGGCTGACTGAGAAGCCAAGGACAATGGCACTGGGTTTTGATCGTACTGCATGTATTGACTTTATGGGAGCCTAGTCTGTTTGGATGTGCACCTTCCTAGACCTGAATGGAGTGGGGAGTACCTTGGACTTTCCACAGGGCAGGGAACGCTGACTGCTCTTTGGACTGGAGAGGAAGGGGGAAGAGTGATGGGCGGAGGGGGAGGGAAATGGGATGTGCGGAGGAAGTGAAAATTTTTAATAAAAAAATTAAATTTGACAACACATACACAAAAAGGAAATTAGACAGAATGTTAATTAATAAGGAAAGAACAAATGATGAACTGGAAGCAGTTACTACTGGCTGGTCTACAGACAATCATGTATACCCCAATGAAGAGATCCATAAAATATCAGACATCAAGGAAATTCACTAGGACTGATCTTTTTTTTTTAATCAGAGATACATTTTTTTCTTTTTCTTCTACAGAAAATAGATGGTTACATAAAATATATTCTGACTATAACTTTTCATCCTTCAAATGCTCTGAGATCATCCCCATCTTTACTTATGTCTGAATTTACCCAATTTCAGTTACTTCTTTGAAAACAAATAGGCACCTAAAGAATAACAATAAAATAATATAATGAGAATCAAAGAAATCAGAGAGGACTAGAGAAGAATGGGAAATAAAGAAAAAGCACAGTAAGTATTTGTAGAGAGAAAGACACACATTTGTATCCCCAAAATTGCATAAAACAAAGCAAAACAAAACTCTTGAAGGTGTAATGTACATAAAGATACTGTAAGTTCATAAATAAAAATAAACACGTGAGCTCCCAAGGTCCAAATGAGGAGCAGAAGGAGGGAGAACATGAACAAGGAAGTCAGGACCTCGAGGGGTGCACCAACCCACTGAGACAGTGGGGCTGATCTATTGGGAGCTCACCAAAGCCAGCTGGACTGGGTCTGAAAATGCGTGGGATAAAACCGGACTCTCTGAACATGGCAGACAATGAGGGCTGATGAGAAGCCAAAGACAATGGCACTGGGTTTCGATCCTACTGCATGAACTGGCTTTCTGGGAACCTAGCCTGTTTGGATGTTCACCTTCCTAGACCTAGATGGAGGGGGGAGGACCTTGGACTTCCCACAGGTCAGGGACCGCTGACTGCTCTTTGGACTGGAGAGGTAGGGGGAAAGGAATGGGGGTAGGGGACAGAGATGTGGGGGAAAGAGGGAGGAGTGGGAAGAGGGGGAGGGAAACGGGATGAGGGGAGGAGGCAGAAATTTTTTCAATTAAAAAAAAATACATTCTGGCAGAATTTTACATCTAAAGGTGACTTATAGGTGGACATGTTCCAAACAACAAGAAAATATTTAATTTTAATGAGTATGTTTATAACAGACTTATTCCATGGACTGCTCAGAGCTCATTCAGGACAGAGTGATAATACATAACAAGCCAGGAAGTCACGAATGACTATAAGAAAATAGTGCTTTCTGTACACAACATGACAGTCGCCCATGTAAACTCAAGTAATTAGGATAGAATGTATCAGATAGGAGCAATCCCAAACCAGATTAAAATCCTTGGGAGATAGTAAGAAGGGGCCTGGAGATCCATGCCTTGCTGAGAAGCTACTATTATCTTAAAGATGCTTGGAGAAAGGGAATAATGTTGATTTTTAAGAATGTGCAACTTCTGATTGTTCAACCATATTGTAGGCCATGCTCAACACCCACAATTTTATGGAGGTTAAATCACTAATAAAAATATTAAAAGTAAAATACTGTGGATATATAAATTTGTTTCCCCAAACAAATTACAATACAGATATAAAACACAAATGAAAACAAGTGCATATACAACATTTATGTGGATATTAACATATAAATTTTGATATTCAGAGATAAGTAGGTGATTAAATTAGACTAATAACATGTATGACACTAAACAAGTCTTAATTTCTAAAGAATAGTTTGCACAAATAGAAAAAGTTCACTTTTTAGTTCTGCAGTATCAGAAATAAATAATGAACTCTACAATCTTCCAAAATGAATACAACTATAAAATATATATATCCTGATATTATGTGAGACTACACAACAGGGAATACCATGTGATTCTGTCATGAGAGCAGACAAACAGACATGAACAGGTACAGAGCAATACTCCTTCAAACACTGTGAAACTTTTTAATGCTAATTTTCATTTCAATATTGCTCATTTCAAGGCCTGGTAGTGTTCAAAGATATAGCAACAAATCATTTTACTTCTGCTTTATAGATAAATTAATTATTCAAAGGAAATCTTAGGTCATTTTACTTATAAAGTAATTTGGAATAATCATTCAATGTGAATTTTTACATAATTTTAGGTAGAAATATTTGTGCATCTGTTACAGTGATATGGAGCCTTTATTTCCCAAGATTGCACCCAAAATAACCACATAGAAACACTGCTTGGCCATTAGCTCAAGCCTCCTATTGGCTAACTCTCACATTTTGATTTAACCCATTATTATAAATCTGTGTTTACCACAAGGTCATGGCTTACTGGAAAAGATTTTGCATATCTGACCTGGTGTCTCCATGGTGGCTCTCTCACGCTGACTCTGATTTTCTCCTCCCAGAATTTACCATCGCCTACCTACGTTCTGCCCTAACAGACCAAGCAGTTTTTTTTTTTTTTTATTGATTAACCAAAGAGAACATAATGGTTCTCCTACAGCATGCATCCCACTTCAGGGCAGAATTTCTCCATGCCCTAGGTTCTCCTCATGTGCCAATGCTTCATTATGATTACCTTGTTCATTGCCTTCTGTCTCTCGTATGTTCACATTCCAGGGCTCTTTGCTTTGCTCAAGAAAGATGATCAGGTCTGGTTTTGACACTGAAAGACCTGCATATTGGAAGAGACCTATCATCATAACTTGGGATAACAATAAAACACATGGATTTCTCGTAAACCACCATACTGATTATATAAGATGGCCTATAATTTAAAATTCCAAATAAGATTTTTTTATTGCTATCTCCAAATATTTTAACATACTCAAAAGCATTTTTGTTAATTTGTATACCTTAATTTTCTTTGTAAATTACTACTGGATCAAATGTAAACACATTATGAATCATTGAGTTGCAAATCCATATATATTCTATGATGCGTCTGAAAACTAAAATGTATTATGAAAGTTTGAATGATAAATATCATCTCCAGGAGTCAGGAATATGTTGACAAGATAAAGTTACAGAAAAAAATTTGATTTACATAATGAACTCCAAGATTTTTATTAAATAGCAAATAAAAGTGAGGCAGACAATTCAGACATAGATGTAAAACATCCTTGTAGGATACAAATGTGATAAAGAAGGAATCAGGAAAGAAAAATGTCTCACCCACAGAGACCATGTTACTGTAGTTCTCCAACATGACTTCCCTGTACAAAGCCCTCTGTGCAAAGTCGAGGCAGTCCCACTCATCTGGAGAGAAATCAATTGCCACATCCTGGAATGTCAAGATTCCCTGTCATGAAAGGAAAGAGTTTATCAAGTGCCCACGTAAAAATTTCTTTACTTAGACTAAGGATACAAGAGTTCATTACAAAATTTGATGTGTTCTTGCTTATCATTATTCTAAAAGACATACTCCAAATACAGTCTGTACTAAAAATCTGTGTGCTGGAAATATTAAACCAAGTAGGAAAAGTTAAGCTTCAGATCTATGGGCCTAAATTGGGTATGTGAATGGGAGACAGGTTATCTTTATTTTAAGTTCCAGACTTCACCTGTGCCCTTAATTATCTATCCTCATGGCAAATTTTCCTTTAGAAACCACAGGATGAAGAAACATGAGCTGTAAAGCTGCAACCATGCGGGCATACACTGCTGTCAAATAAAAATATGTCAAACATAAGATGTGTAGCAAAGGCAGAATTTCCATATCCAAGAAAGAAGCAAAAATTTTTACTGCATATGATTCCAGTGACATCAGTGGGAAGACCATGGAACAGCTGACACCTGTGTATGGCGAGGTATAAAGAGACTAATTTCTAAGTCCTGAATCATTATTAAGTCTACTTTTTCATAACTGAAAAAGTTATGCTGGGCTACACATTTCATGTGAACGAGCATGCATTTTTCATAAAGCAGTAAGCCAAGAGAGTCCCGTGCAGAAAGTATTCCATATATTTGCATTTTCTATTGCTATATGAGGATGTGAGTTGGTCTCTGGAGGAATTGGGCATCAGGAAACTACAATATTCCTCTGTAACAATAGAATCACCAATGATGAGCATCATCAGTTTATTGAGGATCTATGTCTTGACAAAACAAACAGACAAGAACAAAACAAAACAGTGGGAATTTGATCCCATGTAAATATTATAAATTTAAAGACTCAATCGTAACTGTCATAATTTAGCACAGACACACAAATGTCAATAGAAATAAACTTCTTAGGGAAGACTATGAGAAGCAGAGAAAATGTGCAACATAAATATATCAACTTTGTAGAAGAAATTGAGCATAGCTGCTGTGCAGAGACATACTTACTATAGAACCATCCATCTCTTCTGAGCTTCTGTTCCTGGATTCTCTCTAGAGGAGTTGCTTTTTAAAAAGTATCACTAAATACCATTCACCTGTTACATGCACGCTCACCATATGCAGAGCCTCAGAAATCAGGGAGTATATACTCCTGGCTTGGTTAAACAGATACTCATGAAAACAAGAGAGATTAAAATGCTGAGTTTTTCCCTTGCTGAGTTCAAGAGGTCTGCTTAGCACTGAGATTTTTGGCTACACTGGCTTGTTTTGCTCAATCAAAGCAAAGCAGCAGTGGCAAAAGAAAAGCTGAACTCAAAAGCTTATGGAGATCAAAATCTTATGAAGCTTATCATACCTCTACCTTGGTTTTACTGGGAAGATTCACAAAGATGTTGGGGCTGCTAATTAGATGAACAAATAGAAGCTGTGGAATGAAGCACAAGTGAAAGCAATTTTGTTTCCACATGCAGTTGTTTGTGACTTTGAAATTTTGTGAGAACTGCAAGTATTTTTGGCTTTTTTTAATGGAAGCAGTAGAGCTCAAAATGCTTCAACACTAGACATTGTTCATTAAGCATGTAGAATATTACCACAGTATGTTATGATAAATTCTTATGGACTCATATATTCTGATATGAAAAGCAAATACTGAGCTTTTTATAATGCCCATGAGGACCTACTCTTAGGAGCTCTCTTTTTCCTTAAACAAGAGTAACAAACAGCTATATGTGAAAGATGTGGGGATAGGTAAAAAAAAGGACGCCTAGTAAGTAAGAATGGAACCTTTGAAGTTCGGGTCTCACTCTACTTACTCATTTCACTGTCACAAGGAGACAGTAGACTCCATTAGAACCTGATGTAGCACAGATAGACCATGTACACGCAAAACACAAACACAGAATATAGTTTGAAACACAATTCTGTTCCTTGTGGCTTATTCTTGCTCTCCTTTGTACAGAGAGTTTTTCTTTGCTTGTCTCTCCTCTCTGACCATTTAAAAATGCTTTACACTGATGCTGAACTATTTTGCCAAACTCATTTGATCTTTCTGACAATTTGACAGTTTCTACTGTTTGGATAATTTAGTTATGTCTCCCAGTGTAATAAGTGTAATGGATTTATTAATCAATTTTTCCCCAAAGCTTTACTATCAGCTGCTTCTTCTCTTACTCAGAAGCAGCTGAATGTTTATAAACACGTGTTTCTAGATGTTTGACACAGTAAATATCTCTCTTGACTGTTTTTGATCTCAAGCTAATCTAATGTGTACTATTAAAAGGAATGAATGGCATTCACCCTTGAGAGTTTATTCATGAGAAAATATTTTAAGCATGCTAAAAATTAATAAATTGTTAAATTAAATTTATTAAAGTACAGTAAAAATCCTACATGATACTTAAAAACATTTCCTTCCATATTATGTGATTTCAAGATAGTTATTTGAGATATAATAATCATGGATTTGTCAAAAAATATCATTGTTTAATAAACACTCCTAGGGAATAATATTATAAGTTCTCTCAGGAAATACATAGGCCAAATCTTTAAAGTTGAGAATTGTTTTTACATGTTAAATAAATCTCATCTAATTCATGTTTTTGGATATATGACACACCATAACATAAGTTTATTCGAAACAACACCGACACAATTAAGTTCATGGACTCATGATTTTTAGTTCACTTTTGGAGAAGGTAAATTATTTTCAGTTTTTAAAGATAGCCGAGTGATTTGAGACAGACTGAACATAACTGGAGGTGTTTAACTGTTAAATATTAAGAACACATTAGTTTCTTTGGTCTATGACTTTTGACTTTTAAAGATATACTAAATTTGAAAACAAGCACATAAAAGAGAAGAACTAATGTGGGAAAACCCAATCAAATTAACAATCCACACTCCCCCCTGTAGTCAACACCTTTGGAATGAGAAAAAAAGGAAAAATATAGGTGCTGAGGATTTCCATCCAGATGGGTGAGGGTGTACAGGGCCCCTTCAACTCCTGCTGCAGGGTCTTCTTTGTTCCACATGACCCTGCCCACCCCCCAAAAGTTTGTGCTTTTGTCTTTGGGGGTCGTTGGACTACCAGGAGTCCCTGTTACTCTACTGAGGAGATCCATCCAGACTGGCCCTTGGCCCAGGAATAGTTCCAACTCCTGCACTGAGGAGATCCACCCAGAGAGTCAGTCATAGCAAAGATTGGAATAAGACACCAAGACTCTCCTGGCTGCATTTGAAGGAAGAGATGGGCAGCCGCCAATGCAAGAATTCCTCTAACAACCTGAAAGGCAACATGACATCACCAGAATCCAGGGATCATGCAACAAAAAGAATTGTACAGCTTACTCAAGAAGAAGTAGAAGAAATCAACTTTATAATGAAAATAAGAGAAGACCTTAAACAAGAAGTGAAAAACTGTTGTAAAGAAATGGAAAAGAACTCCTTTCCTGGTTGTTCTGCACAGCCCGGGATGGCACCCACTCACTATCCTGAGTGAGGTAACTGACACCCAAAAAGAGGAATATAGTATGTACTCACTCATAATCGGATTCTAGCCATAAATAATGGACATTAAGCCTATAGTTCGTGATCCTAGAGAAGCTAAATAAGAAGGTGAACCCAAAGAAAAACATATATTTATCCTCTGGGATATTGGAAGTTGACAAGATCGTCGAGCAAAAGTTGGGAGCGGGGGGGTGGGTGGACTGGCCGGAAGAGGAGATGGGGAGAGAGAAGGGAGAAAGGGAGGATTGAGGAGAGCTTGGGGAAAGGGATAATTGAGATGGAGGAAGGGTGGATATGGGAGCAGGGACGAGTTTATCCTAACCAAGGGAGATATTTTAGGGTTGGCAAGAGTCTTGATTCTAGAGGGGTTCCCAGGTGGCCAAGGTGATTTCCCCAACTAGTTCCGGGGGCAGAAGAGGAGAGGGTGCCTGTACTAACCTTATCCTATAGCCACACTGATGAATATCTTGGATATCATCATAGAACCTTCATCCAGAAATGGACAGAAATAGAGACAGAGACTCACATTGGAGCACTGAACTGAGCTCCCAAGGTCTAAATGAGGAGCAGAAGGACAGAGAATATGAGCAAGAAAGTCAGGACTGCTAGGGGTGTGTCCACCATTTGAGACAATGAGACTGATCTAATGGGAGCTCACCAAAGCCAGCTGGACTGGGTCTGATGGAGCATGTGATCAAACTGGACTCTGAATGTGGCTGACAATGAGGGCTGACTGAGAAGCCAAGGACAATGGCACTGAGTTTTGATTCTACTGCATGGACTGGCCTTGTGGGTGACTAGTCTGTTTGGATGCTCACCTTCCTAGACCTGTATGGAGGGGGAAGGACCTTGGACCTCCAACAACACAGGAAAACCTGATTGCTCTTAGAGGGAGGGAGGCAGTTGGGGGAATGGGAGGAAAATTGGAGGAAAGAGAATGTGGAAATTTTAAATTAATTTATTAATTACTTAATTAAAAATTATTAAATAAGAAGCCTGCGTTAATAGGCCAAGCAGTGTTTTAATAAAAATCTTCAGAATGAAAAGAAAGCAAGGTCCTGTCTAACTCTGCCCTATATTCCTCTCTAGTGCTGATGTTAAAGGCGTGTACGGCCATCTTCCAGCCTCTATGGCTAACTAGTATGGCTGTTGGGATTAATGACAACACTGCATGGCCTGTATGGCTGACTAGAGTGGCTAGCTCTGCACTCTGATCCTCAGACAACCTCTATTGGTTAGATCATAAACAAAATATCACTACAAGTAAGTTTCTACTAGAAACATGAGGAAAACCACAAACACAATTGCGTTTCAGGGTCTACTACTTACTTCCTAATCTTATAATCTTCAATGAGTTAAGTTATTCTGTAATTTAAATGTATATATTTTTTAGCAAGAGAGGGCACTAACAATTGAAAGTTTAGTTTCTTCTGCTACTTTTGTAAGCTATTTTAAGCAGAGATCTGAAACAAAGCTTCACTCATCCATGGAACTGATTTGTGCAAAGGTGAGTCAATATCATGGTTTAAAATGTCCTGAAAATATAGTAAAGTACCTTTTAGTAGAGACACTGTAGCAAGGGCTTAGTTCATTTTGCTCACATTTATAAAATACCATTTAAGATGAGCACCCTGTTTCTAGAGAAAACACAGCAGACCAGAGTTACAACATGAACGGAAACCTGTTTTAAAGGATCCAGAGGTGTTTTCAAGATAATGAAAGATAAAAAAGGTGTTTTCGATAATGATAATAATATTGATTTTAGAGTACTTATGGTTGGACTAAAAGAGACCAAATTGTTTGTTGTACAGGTGATAAATCTAAAAATACAAAATGTTACTAATAAAAAATTAGATATTAGACACGTGTGTAAATCTAGTAAACCAAAAGGCCATTGGTTTACACACCTCATAAATGTATCATGGATCTGAAAAAAAAAAAGATGTCAAAATTCTGCAGTTCAATACTTCTCAAACCAAATCATTGTGAGACTTTAGTAGACTCCATTTTCTGGTAACGGCAGTGTGCTAAGTGTAAAAGCGTGGACTGAGACAGACATTGTCAGTTCTTATTTTTACATGCTAAATGAGAAACAAATGTTTTATGTTATGTTACCTTAGTTAGTCTGGAACACTTTACGTAGACCAGGCTAGCTTTGACCTCAAAAATTGTCTCCTGGCTCTGCCTTCCTGTGCTAGGATTAAAGATATGAGTGACTACAGCTCATGAAATGGATTATTTCTAATGTTTAAATAGGAGTTGAAGAAAAAAATTCATATTTCGTTTTTCAATCATCCTCATTGTTTCTATTTTCCAAGTTGATGATATCATGGTAAAGTAACCACAGGCCTATACCATGTGCACTTATGACTGAAAAGAGAGGGAGATGATAAAAGTGTTAAAAGTATAAAGGGTTTGTTTTTGTTGTCTGAAAATAAATTCATAATGAGCATACAACAAATGAAAAGAACTAAGAACTGGAAAAGGTTGGCAAATTTCCCATCAAACATACTTGTTCATTGTTTTCTGACGTCATCTCTTTTGCTAAAATCATTAAAACAGTTGCACATGACTAGAAACTTTTGACAAGTATATACACATGCACATCATTTTTGTCATTGATTTGTCTTAACATTTTTGATTCATCACCACTCTGGGCTATACTATTTGGGGAGATTTGGTGATTTTTTTTAAACTTTAGGTAGCATATAAAAACAGCTATTTACTGAATTTAGAGTAGACAGAGTGAGTGGTTGGAGTGAGTTGTCTTGGTGCAGCCCACACTGTGTGAATGCTGCTGCACATGGAAACTATGGCCCAGAAGAAAACATGTTTTGTTTTCACAAGCCAAAGGCACACCAAAATACTGAGGACTGCTGGATCTACAGAGTCAAGTCCTCCAGCTCTCAGTTCATGGGCAGTAAACATTATGACAAGGACTTTCACAGCTGTTTTGGGTTGCATCAGATTCACTCAGGGGACACCTGCAATACCAGTGTGCTGCTTGTAAAAAGATGGAAGAAGTTGCCAGCAGGATCAAGGAAAACCAACAGAAAACAACTCAAAACAAAAGTAGAATCATCTGTTAGATGCAAGGGCAGGACTCAGTCTAAAGACAAATGCTGTTCATAGAATTGTGTATGAGAACACTTGGTTCTAACTGGTGGCAACTATGTGTGGAGGGTGAGTGTGGGTGTGTGTGAGGTGAGTGTGGGTGCGTGGATGGGTTTATATGCACTACAGGCATGCTTGGTGCTGAGGTCAGAAGAAGGTATTGGGTCCCCTGGAATTTTAGTTTCAAATGAGCCCCCTTATGGGATCTGGAAACCAAACCCAAGTGCTCTCCACTACTGAACCATCTCTCCAAGTGCCAAACTCACACTTCTTAAATTTAGCAGATGGAATGATGTTCTGAATATCCTATATGATATTGCCTCATGGAATTTCATCAACTGTTTTGTGACATAAACCAATGGGTAGGACCATTTCAGAGCTTTGAATGAATCCTTCTGACTCTGTTCCCAATATTCCTACTGTAAGTAGAAGACAGAGTTGGAGCATGCCCTTATTCTATAGCTTCCCAAGGTAACAGTCATGGTTTAGGTGAGAGGTTGGAAGGCATCTCCAGAATCCAAACTTGCAGCTCAGCAGTTCCCCTCTGTTGCGGGCACCCTTTGCTCATGGATTTCAAAGGCCACGTTCCGTGGTTTGCCATGCCAGGATCATAATGGGCAATTGTGATTGGACAGTGGGATAGAACTAATGTAGTGCAGAACGGGGAGTTCCTTTCTTTCCAGAGCCCTTCTTCATTACATTCTCTCTTCAACCTAGCTGTTAATATAAAGTCAAGGTCATAAAGACAGGTGTAGGCCAGGCCATCCACATTCAAGGTACTACGCTCCTGTGTAGACCTGTGTAGACCTGCCTGGAGACGAACTCACTGTGTAACCAAGGCTACTGAAACACGCAGAAATCCATTTCTGCCTGTGAGTTCTGGAGTCATGGGAGAGCAACCCCACACCTAACTCTAGAAGGGTGGTAAAATTGAGGATTTGAAAATTGCCTAGGTGAGGAAAACAGCGGGGACACAGGTCTGTTGGGGATCTGCCCTGCCAGCTTTTGAGCTCCCACCAGCTGTACTCAACTGCACAATGCAGCATTACATTTGAGCTGGGCTCATTCACTCCTTGCTTCCTCAAGGATAAGAGAGCACCTGAGTTTCCTTTTTCTCCACTTTTAAAGCTGCTAAAAATTGAACTGTGAAATACACGCCGTGGTGAGCTAGAAAAACAGTCCATTTCTCCAATAGTTCAGATACATTTTTTTTGAAAAAAAAAAAAAAAAAAAAAACAGCAGGCAAGCAATGTCCCAGTCACAGTTCAGTAGGTATTCATGGCCTTGAACAGATGCCAGGAAACTGCTAGCAACCTGGGAAATTAATCGTATGAGGCCCTCTAGAGGAGCATACACAACACTGCAGTGAATGCTGGGTTTATTCCTTCAGCACAGAAACTTTCTTGTGTTCAACATGTCAAACTTTAAATCTGATTTTAATTCCAGAGAAACCTTCTTATAGAAAACATATGCAAACTGCAGAGAACCTATAGTCAATAAGAATGTGCCACACGTAAATCGGCCCAAGTGTAGGATTTTATCTCTAAAGGTGATACTCCTGAAGGAAAATAAAGTGGCAGGAGGAGACACCGTCTTCCACAATTAACACTGTCCCTGTTAGGTCTGGAACTGCCATAGACAGGATCAATGCACCCAGAACACATGAGAGCACTCAGAACACATGAGAGCACTCAGGCGTGAAGAAGTGCACATAATCGAGAAAGATTATGGATAATTATTATTGCTTCCTTTGCAGACATATCTGTTGACTGAGCCAGCCAAATAATCTCAGATGTTCTTTCTCTGGCTGTGACTGAAAGGCCATGCAAATGGGCAGGAACCCAAATAGGACAGAGATTCAGGTACCGGGGAACTACTTGGTATCACTCCCTCTTCGGGGCCTCGGATCCTACCTCGTCTGGGAGACAGCAAAGTGATTCTGCAGCTTTTCTGTCAAGACTATTTGCTTGGTGACCAGACCCCTCTGCTTCAGCAGGTATTGCAGTCTTTCCTCCAAATTTTCCTCTTTCTGTTCATTGGAAGATTATGTTCTTAGTGAATGGTTGGACACTCAAATGCACACAGACACAGATATTTCTGAATACACACTTCTGGAATACATGTACAAGCATATACATGCACAAAAAATAACAGGAATTAATAATTTGCTATCTCTCTTATCAATGGTCTCACTTCCTTGATAAAAACACACAGAATGACAGAATGGATATAAAATCAGGGTCCACTTTCCTGCTGCATACAAGAAACTGAAATCAATAACGTAGAAATGAAGAGAACAATACCAAAAATATCAATGAAACAAATAATTGGTTCTTAGAGAAAATCAAGAAGATAGATAAAAACTGATCCAAGCTAAATAAAGATGGGCAGAGTATATCCAAATTAATAAAATCAGAAACCAAAAGAGGCCATAACAACAGACCCTGAAAACATCTAGAGAGTCACACGGTGTACTTCATCAAATGGGAAAATCTAAAAGAAATGGATCATTTTATCCGTAGGTACTCTTACTAAAGTTATATTAAAATCAGACCTACATCCCCCAGTGAAATAGAAACCATCATTAAAATCTCCAGAAAAAAAAAAACCAGGGCCAAATGACTATAGCACAGATTTTAACAGACTTTAAAAGAGGAGTTAATTTTAATACTCCTCAAATTAGTTTACAAAATAAAAAAGCAGAATAAACATTGCACAATTCATTTTATGAGGCCATAGTTACTTTAATGCCCAAACCACAAAAACACTAACAAAGAGACTTGTAGACCAATTTCCCTCATGGACATCGATGCAAAAGTACTCAAAAGATACTTGTAAACCAAATCCAAGAATATGCCAAAAATATCATCCATTATGAACAAGCAGGCTTTAACATAGAGATATTGGGATAGTTCAATATATGAAAATTAATAAAAAATAAAATAAATAAAATAAAAATAAAAAAACAAGAAAGAAAATTAATTAGTGTAATGTACAATATAAACTGAAGGAACAACAAGATGACTATCTTACTAGAGACTAAAAAGTCTTTGACAAAATCCAATATCCTTTCATGATGAAACTTGTGGAGATATTACGGATACAAGGACATACCTTAACATAACAAAGACAACAGACAGCAAGCTTATAGCCAACTTCAATTTAAATGAATAAAATTCAAAAGTATGTGTAAAATCAGAAACAAGGCAAGGCTGTCCACTTTATCCATATCTATTCACTATAGAACTTGAAGGTCTAGTTAGTGCAATATGACAACTGAAGCAGATCTTGGGAATCAAATTGGAAAGGAAGGAGACAAAGTATCATTATTTGCAGATGATATATTGTGATATATATATTATCATCTGCAAATAATATATACATACATACATACATACATACATACATACATACATACATACATACATTTAAACCTAAACGTTCTCCCAGAAAACTCCTACAATTGAAAAACACCTTAAGTAAAAAGGCTGGATAAAAGATTATCTAAAAAAATCATTAGCCCACATATATATGAATGATAAATTGACTGAGAAAGAATTCAGAGAAACAACATTCTTCACAATAGCCAAAAACAATATAGAATGTCTTGTGGCCACTCTAACCAAGAGAGTGAAAGACTTATACGGTAGAAACTTGAGGTCTTTGAAGAAACAAAATGGAGAAGATATTAAAAATTGGAAAGATCTCCCAAGCTCGTGAATGAGTTGGATCAACATAGTAAAATAGTCATCCTACCAAAAGTAATTTCAAAATCAACACAATCCCCATCAAAACTTCAACACAATTCTTTACAGATCTTGAAAGGGAAATTCTCAACTTTATATGGAAATTTGAAAAACATAGACTAGTTTAAACAATCCTCAACAGTAACAAAACTGGTGGAAGAGAAATCACCATCTCTGATTTCAAGCTGTACTATGCAGATACAATAATAAAGACCACAAGGTATTGGCATGAAGCAGATACATTAATCAATAGAATCTCATTAAAGACCCAGACATGAATCCGCACACTTCTGATTTTTATAAAGAAGCCAGAAGGACAGATTGGAAAAAAAAAGCATCTTCAACAAATGGTGCTGGTCAAACTGGACATCGGCATATTGAAGAATGCAAACATATAGATATTATTTCCACTGTACAAAGCACAAGTCCTAGTGGAGGAGAGACCTCAGCAAAAAACTGGACACATTGAACCTAATAGGAGAGAATATAGGGAATCACCCTGAACAAACCAGCAAAGGAGATGACTTTCTGAAGAGAACACTGGCAGTGCAGGCACTAAGACCAATAATTAATAAAGGATTTCATGAGACTCAAAAGCTTCTGTAAGGCAAAAGGCACCATTAGTAGGAGAAACTGGAGGCCTACAGAATAGAAAAAGATTTTCATCAACTCCACATCTGACAGACGCTAATATCCAAAATATATAAAGCATTCAAAAGACTAGATATTTTTTTATTTATATATTTATTTATTAAAGATTTCTGTTTCTTCCCCATCGCTGCCTCCCTTTCCCTCCCCCTCCCCCAACCAAGTTCCCCTCCCTGGTCAGCCCAAAGGGTAATCAGGCTTTCCTGCCCTATGGGAAGTCCAAGGACCACCCACCTCCATCCAGGTATAGTAAGGTGAGCATCCAAACTGCCTAGGCTCCCACAAAACCAATAAGTGCAGTAGGATCAAAAACCATCCATTTAAGATATAGTGTACAGATCTAAACAGAAAATTCTCAAAAGAAGAATCACAAATAGCTAAGAAACAAGACAAGAAATGTTCTATATTCTTAGCCATCAGGGGAATTTGAACTAAAAAATCCTTTGAGATTCCATCTAATATTTGTCAGAATGGCTAATGTCAATGGCATGAATGACAACACACGGTGGTGTGGCTTTGTAGCAAAGGGAGCACTCCTCCATTTCTGGTGGGATTCCAAACTTGTCCACCCTCAATGGAATCAATAAGATGGTTCTCAGAAAATTTGGAACTGATTTAATGCAAATCCCAGGTACACCATTTTTGGAATATATCCAAAGGATGCTCTCTCCTACAACAAGAACACTTGCTCAAATATCTTCACTGTGGCATTATTCATGATTACCAGAAACTGAAAATAACATTGATGTCCCTCAATGGAAGAATGGATAAAGAACAGACAGTACATTTATAGAAGGGAATATTACTTGGCTGTTTGAAAAATGACATCCAATTGCTATTGTAAGCAAATGGGTAGAACTAGAAAAAAAATCAAGCTGACTGAGATAACTGAGATCCAGAAAGACACATATGATATGTATTCACTTTTAAGTGCATATCAGGTGTTAAATAAATGATGATGAAGCTACATTCCACAGACCCAGATAAGTTAGGTAAAGAGAAGGTCACTGGAGGGAACAAAACCTTTTCCTGGGAAGAGAAAATAGAATAGATTTTGCATGTGAACTTTGATTGGGTGGAGAGAGGATAGAAAAGGATCATGTGTGTCGGGTGAGAGATGGAAGAGAGTGCGTGGCGAGAGCCGGTTGGAGTAGGGGGGCGCACTCCCAGAGGCTGCTGTGGAAAACTAGTACAGATAAAATCTTCCTGTAATCTGTGTGGGGGATCCTAGTGAGGACTCCTACTAGTGGAACATACAGAGTCTGACCTGACCATCTTCTGTAGCCAAGCAAGGTTTCCAGTGCTGAGACTGGATTGCATTCAGTTGAATATTTGGTTGAAGGAGATTCTGTAGAGATCTCTAAACAGCTCCGGGTCATGTTAGGACAGAGTATTGCTCTCTGAAAACTGACAGTGGTGTCCCATTGTTGTGGACAACATCTACACAGCTCATTGAACCTACTGACATCAAGCTGTTGCCTGCTTGGAGCCTTTACTCCTGTGCTCTACTCTGTTTGGCATGGGAAGGGACTCTGCAGGTTACAGAAAGAGAAATATGACATCAAATCAGCCACGAAAACCTCAACCTACAATCTGTCCTCCCTGCAAGTTTTGCTGGGGCACTGTTGGTGCAGAACTTGAGAACGTGGCCATACAATGTCTGGCTTAACTTGAGGCCCACACATGGAGAGCCAGTCCATGCCCTACAATTCCTGGATGGCTAGAAACTGAAGACCAAATAGCCCAGACACATAGGGTAGAACCACACATAACTTTAAAAAAATCAATGAAATCATTCCTATTATTCCTAATAATGTTCTGCTATACTCATAGTTTGGTGCCTTGCTGATCATTATCAGAGAAGTTTTCTCTAGCAGCAGATGAGTGCATAGACCCACAGAAAGACACAATGTGGAAGAGAATGTCTAAATTGGAACCTTCTAGCTGTCTCACCCATAGGAACTCAGGAAACCCTTCAGAAGAAATGGAAAGAAGAAATTTTAGGAGTCATAGGGAATGATGGGGTGGAGGACAGTAGAACACAGCCCACTGACTCAAGTAAACAGGGCTCACATAGGTTCACAGAGACTGGTGCAGCAAGCATGGGGCCCACATGGGTCTGCACCATGTTCTCTGCATATATGTTGGTGTTTTGATGGGACTCCTAATAGTGGGAGTAGGTGTCTCCCTGAACCTTTGCCTACTCTTGGGACATATTTCCTCCTCTTGGAATGCTTTGTCCATCTTTATATCTGGGTTTTTATCTTGTCTTGTTTTGTCATGCTTATCTGTTCTTTCTAAAAAGAAACCAAGAGGTAGCAGATCTGGATTTAAATGTTTACTCAATAAGAAAATGTGTATCATTGAAGAGTTATAACAGCAATTTAAAATAGTATTATTAACTATGTAGTCTCTACCCAAGGGGAAGCTTAAAATTTACTTCCTCTGAAATATTAACAAGGAGCAAGAATCTCTATGATTTGATGACATATAATCATTTTCATGTATAGCTGGGAATTGTAGGCTGTGGCTAATGGGAAGGAGGTAAAATTGCCTTTTCTGTGGAGACTGAATTTTGTGGACACATCAATAGGAAGGGTTGGATTCTGCCCCTGAAGGAAAATCCTCTGGTATTGGAGGTCTCAAACACAACAAGAGCTGGAGGATTGCACTGAGCAGAATCCAGGTATAGTGTAAAAGATGGATTAAAAGCAATAACTTCATTAGTTCCTTCAGGACAGACGTCTTATCTGTTTGCTCCAGGTATAGCTTACTTCCTGGCATTTATGGGACTCCCAACATAGACTCTTGAATGGTTAAATGAATGAAAGCTACCTTTATGCTATTTGTTTTAAAGCTGCCTGTCTACTAACGATAATGCATCTTAAATTATATTTTTACTGATACTATAATTTAGCACCCATGTCTTAAAAACACACACTTGTAATCCAATGACCTCTGACATGTGGATTAACCTTCAATTTTAATTTAAGTATTTAGCCTAGGTTTGAGGTTGTAATGCAAATCCTTAATCCTAGCTACTCAGAGACTGAGACAGAAGGATTGAACATTAAAGTCTGGACCGAACTACACTGTGAGTTCAAAGCTAATATGTGGAACATAATGTGATCATATCGCGAGACTTTAAAAGGATCTGGTGATGTATCTCATTGTTAGAATGTGTAACATACATGAGCAAAGCCCGGGGTTTAATGTTATTTTAAAAATTAGATCAAATAACCAAGAGAGACCTGCTATTTTCTGAAGGGAAATTAAGGAGGACTGGACCTGGGAGAGGGGGAGCAGGCAGTGAAGACATGAGAGGAGGGAAGGAAGAGGAACTGATGTTGAGATGTAATATATGAGAAAAGATAAAAAGGATGACAAAGAGAACCACTCTTTTGGCATTTATACAGGGATATCCTCTTTCAAAGCTGCACCTAACCATTGATATTACAAGATGCTTTCCCCAGAAAGACTTGTGAATGTTCACAGAAATCAACAATTGGATAGGATGTTAGTGAGCTGCTGGATAAGTGGGTAAATTATCACGTGTGTGTGTGTGTGTGTGTGTGTGTGTATTATTACAGATGATGGAAAGCCTGCCCACACTGCTTCAGCCTACCTGCTTCTCCTCGGCACATAGCTCATAGATCTTCTCATCGGCCTCATCACAGAGATTCTTTACCTCTCACAGAACTCTTGCAGTGAAATCTGCTCCCTCCATAGTAGCTTTCGGTTCTCTTCTCACAACATGCTCACTTTTTGCTTCAACTGAGTTCGCTCACTCAGGACCTGGTTGTGGAGGATGCCAAACCATCACAAAATACATTGTGAGTCCAATCCAGCCTACATCTACCACTCCCACATCATCCATGCAAGGTCCTTGTTCCAGGCAGCCCCAGACTAGAGGCCCCAATAACCATGCCAGCATAATATAGTAGCTGGCAAAAGCCAAAGAAGAGCCAAATTCCAAAATGACTCAGGCTACTTCTGAAATTCCTGACATAAAAAGATCCATATACTTCTAAGAGCAGGGTTTCCCTCCTACCACATGTACTTCACTGATCATGGTTGGGAAAACATTATGAGGCTGAGAGGTAGAAGGCAAATATTCTCTACGGGATGACAAAAGACCCAAGGGAAATATATTCCATCTATGGGTCCCATTGGATCACCTCTTAAACCCCTCCCAGAGCTCCCACAGACCCACAGATGATTGACACCCACATCATGGTGCGGGTAGATTTTTCTATCTAGAGGGTCCTTTGGTTGGCAGGACAATGCTGGTATGGGCTCACAGATACTTCACTCTTAGCAGAACTGGTCTAAGAGGTCAAAGTCAAGAGGATAAGACAGGGTAGAAAGAAGGTCCTCACCTTGGTTCAAAGATAAAACCATGGCAAAAACAGTCACTCCCAATGAATGGGGCATCCCAATGAAGTCACCCATTTCCCTGTAGGAGACAGCTTTCTCACTCAGCTCCTTGCACTTATAGAAGGCATCTCTAATCTTCTTGGGGAATTTCTGCAGGTCCAGTATCACTTTTTTATGCTCCATAGTCACCATCTCCAGCTCAAAATTCAGCCTGTGGTAGGGTATGGCCCAGGAGCAAAGAACACCTCATGAGTCTGTGCCTCTTGCTGGTCTTTGCCACTCAAAATAAAATTAAGGAACTTTGAGAACAGAAACTGTAGGATTGACAACTCCTGCCTTTCTGCCAAACTAATCATCATCAATCCTTGACCATGTGTTTGCACTTTATTAACCCAGAAGCATAGAACCATCTCTTCCAATGTTCCCAACTACTGAACCCCATTTCTGGAGGTCCAGCTCAAGTCCCAATCCCCCTTTTAAAAGTCAGATCTCTCTGCCAACCGGTGTGCTCAATCTTACCAACGTGTCTTCTGGTGAACCCTATAAGTACTTTATGAGTCCCCAAGGACAGCACACTGATGATTTCACAAAAGAGGTCAACAACTCTCCAGGATGCAATAGAATTTGCAGAGAATTGACTGTTAGGGTCACGGCCAACTGCCATCACTTATCGCATAACTGTGTCTTCTCCAAGTCACCAAAAGCCAAGCTGGTTTTTCAGGTGCCTTCCATGATACATGGGGGAAGCCCTTCAGCATTTCTTTCTTCCAATCCAGAGATTGTTTGATTAGTTAAACTCTCATTAATTCTAATTTAATACTTCACCATGTATAGAGGTCAAGACTCATTTTCCAAACATTCCCAAGGAATGGCTCTTCCCCTCCGAAGATCTCTAATTAATACGATGAGAAGTGAAAGATACTGAGAAATTAGCTCATGTTGATGTTGAAGGAAGTTCAGCTCCATGAAGTGAATGACTACCTCAGGAAAGATCCACAGGGCTGTTACAATGCATGGGGATGATGGGGATTGTGGTTGTCCCATCACACCAAGATAAGTCACATGGGTAATAATGAAAAATTCTCTTAAACTTCATCAGAATGCATTCCATTCATCATGACGTTAGCAATGGTGAGATCACATAGTGACAGGACAGGCTAGAGACACCTGGACAATGCATCCACAGAGGTGAGCCCTCACACACCAAGAACAGACACTTGCAGAGAGAGTGATGGCCCATTACTACACTCAAACTAAAGATGATGAGCTATTGAGAGGCAGGACTCAGAAGCCTTAGCAATACTTGATGGCTCCTGCCCTGCGGGTTACTCTGAGGTAAAATGTGAGATCCTCCAGCTTTGGGCGGGGGACTTTACTCTCCCTGTTATTAGTGACCCACAACCAAAAGAAATCCAGTGTTCTGAAGCACAGTGCTGAAACTGAAACCTCATTCACCCTCTCTCCTTCTTTTCTACTTAGAGTCAAAGCAGAGGACCCCTAGCTCAGCAACTGCAGTGTTGACCATTACTGGCTCTCTGCCAAAGAAACCATCAGAAACCCTAGACCTCTGTTCTACTCTTTAGAAATGAAGAGAAGCAGGATAGATCCATTACCTCCCCAAAGCTCCAAGATCCAGTGTCCCATTATGAAAAACCAAGTTGAAGCCATCCATCATTAAGTAGTTACCCACTCACTGCATTTTGCCCAGAACCATTTATGTCTTGATGTGTGACGCTGAGGTTGAAGGCCAGCTTCCTTGTGCCTCCCTTTAGTCTCATGATGCTCTCCTTTCTGACTCTCAAGAAGACTGCTCAGTCTTGCCAACATGGATATGACCAAAACCTGTAGGCAATGAACAGATGCCCCAGTGGCAGTGGGTGTTGCCACAACACTTCTGACATCACATAGAATGCCAGGGCTCTCCAGGATACAATAGAATGCCCAGGGAGGGGTCTGATGCTATCCACGGTACAGCCCTTTCCTCTCTGGCTAATATCCTCACTCAAAATATGACCTGAAACCAAGGTGCCATATCAGGAGCCTCTGTGACGTCAGAAAGGAAGCTCTTTGGCATATTCTTTTTTCAAAGCCAGAGATCTAGCTTCCCGATTCATTAGAAACATTATCTGTGTGGAGTTGAAGGCTCACTTTGAAAGTACTGTGCAGGAATGGCTCTTCCCTTCCTTAAGATCCATGCTGAGAAAGATGAGAAATTAATGATCCTGAGAAATTAGGTCAGGATGGTGGGGATTGGGAGGAATGGTCCTCTGAAGTGAAGAGCATCTGGAGAAGATCCTCAGACTTTTAGAGACTGGTTGGTTCCAAACACTGAATCAGTAAACTGAAGAAAGAGCAGTGGCAAGTCAGAGATCAGTCTGGGCTAAGTAGAGGCACCATAAGTTGGAAAACCACATGCACATGCACACACATACAGATAGTAGAGACACATAGCCATGGGATAGAACATGATGTACATCATTCTATGGTGCTTCAATCAGCAAATAAAAGACAAATCCCTTGTTTTGGATCCACCAGTTATGATCTATGCGCTTGTAGCTGCCTGGCACTTCTATCTTTGAGTACAATGCCCATTAGGAGATCATGAGAAGGGCAGGCATTTGGAGAGGCTAGTATTATTGAATCAAAAAGCTTTGTTATACCCTAACCTCAACTTTCTACTTCTGACAGTCCCTGTAAAGTTGATTCAGCCCATGGTCAGCCTGGAATTCTTTTTTTCCAGATCTCTGGACTTCTCAACGAAAGCATGTTCCTTGGAACCTAGGGCTGAGGAGGTCTGTCAGGTGATCTGTGCCATTTCAGACGTTGAAGCCCTAATCCTGGAAATGTGATTATCAGCTTGTTTTTTAAATAGGGTCTTGTAGAGACTAAGAAGTTGAGAACTTACTGGAATTAAAGAGCAAAGCATTTGCCAAAACTGGGATGAAAATGTTTTATGAACATAGAGAGTGATACTATGGTAAAGAAGGAGAAGAAATATACAGAGAGAGAGAGAAGGGGGGAGAGAATATGATTTGGAAATCAATATGAGATGTGAGTTTCTAGAAAGCAAGGTATAAAGGATCACCAGCAAATTCCAGCAACTGAGAAAGAGGCCTGGACCCAGTTGCATCCTTGGTAATTCAGACAGCTTGGCCTTTGCAATAATTAATTGTGACATGTCACCCTTCCATGAACACATTTCTCCAGCCCAGGAGATATACTCATCCACTCTAGACAAATAAGCACAAAACCATTCTGTATGTGCCTCCCTCTTATCTCACAAATCTTGCATACAAAACCACTTCACTGTCTTCCAAATGTCCTGAGATTCAGTTGACAGGGGACAGCAACTTCCATCCACAATGCTTCTTATCAGCCCACCCTTGGAATCTGGAAGGTGTTCATGAAATGAACTTAGAGGTAAGACTTGGCCTACCTGATTCTCAAAATGCAGTCTTGAGATTCTCAGTTAGGATGACAACCCTAAGCCATCACTCTACAGGAAAGGGAGTCTCACTGTCAGCTAGTTTTTCTCCTTCCCTTGTCATCTTTCAGGAACCTAGAGCACAGCCTCCTCAAGTCTATTCACAGTGCACACATAACTCTCAAGTCTGACCTCAGAAGTCAAGAGAAAACAGGCAGAGTTCACAAACACTCACATGGTTGGAGATGCTGAGGTTATCGATGATTCACTCTAGCACCTTGCAGGGCCAGAACGTGGTACCAGAATAAGCATGTTATCTTCTCTGATATCATCCCAGTACACACAAATCAGACTGGAAGGAGCCAGGCTCTGTTCCTTTCCACTATCGCACAAAGCTTCTAATATTGTGAGGTAAGTACTTGTATTATTTCTGCTTGGACATTTGCCTACCAAAGAAAACTCATGTACCCAAAGCATAATAATTTCTGTTATGTCTGGTTCCAACAGAGTATTCTTCTAAGTCTGTACTCTTTTGTAAATGCGACTTGTGTCTTCTAATGCTTAAAAGTTTTTTCTTTACATAGCAACACCATTGGGAATCTGGCTAAATCATCAAGAATTGGATAATTCAGCATTCATCATCTACACACTTTACTTAAGATTATTGAGTGATGTGCCCTAAAAGCAACAGGTCTTTATGTTACCCACACCTCTAATTTCTAAAAAGCTCTCAGAGATCTCACATACAGACATCCTAACAGAATTACCTGCCCACTCCTCTATCAGTCAAAAGGGGTCCTTAAGGGATCTATGCATATTTACCATTAAGTCTGCAAATGCTTCCTGCTTGGTGCTTCCAGCCCTCAACTTGGGCTAAACTTAGTACATACTTCCAGGAATAGAATTATATCAGAGAAGAACTTAAAACAAAACTATACATATAAAACTAAATCACCACGAAATTTCAGATAAAAATATTAGCCTTGTATAAATGATGTTACATATACATCATTTCCACATAGGTGGAAATGAGAAATACTTGGAGTGCATGTGTAAAAAGTGTACATGCTGATTTATCAGGTGGATAATGAATGCTGCACCCTCTGTTGACTGCACAGAGCAACGAATACTGACCTCGGAATATTCTGCAAGGCATAATTCAAAGTACAAAAGATGTGTCACTGGGACACATTCCTCAGAAAATTTAATAAAATTTTCACTGTATGATTGCTCTTGCAGAGTACCCTGGTTGCAGTATGCTCAGCCAAAAGCTGGCTCACAAACCTCTTTAACTCCAGTTGCAGAAGATATTATGAGCTCTTCTGACCTCTTTGGGCATTGCAAACATGTTCTACAGAAACAAACATTCAGGCAAATCACCCACACATCGAAAATAAAAGTGAAAGGAGTTTTTAAATGCCCTAGATATTATATCCTTCCTCACATAAACTATTCTAATATGTAGGTTCATGTGTTATGCATTTTCTTGTCAGATTCTTGCTCTTGATGATGTTTAAGACAGAGTCTCCACATGTATCCCTGGGTGTCCTGGGAAGTCATTGTGCAGACTGTGCTGGCCTACAAATATCCAAATGCATCTGCATCCCTTGTGTTGGGATTACAAGTGTTCATCACCATGTCTGCTCCCCTTTTAAAATAACTTCCTTTTATTGTTTTTGTTTTGACTATTGAGACAGGCTCTCATCCTGTGGCCAAACTATCCTAAATTTCACGATGTAGACTAGGCTGATTTTGAACTCTCAAAGATCTATAATTCTCTACATCCTGAGTCCTGGAATTTAAGGCATGAACCATTATAAATTTCTATGTGTTTTTAATAGATAGAGTAGAAGCTATATTCATCAGAAAGAAGTTCACTACTATGAACTTAACCTAGTTAATCCTTTTATTTTCATATGGGCTATGATGAGAATTCTGGTAAATTCAAACACCCATAGTGACAGGGAAGCAATCCTTCATTTCCATAAGTATCCCGGGGATTCCTGTACATTAACCTTAGTCCCCAACAGGAACCTAAGATATGTAGAAGGAAAAAGTAGTTTTTTCTCTGCATTCACTGTGTTTATTCTAAACTTCCTATTTGTCAGTCAGATCATTATGTTTTCCTATTAAAAAAAAGTGCTCTCCTCTTCAAAAACCTCTTCTATTAGAGACATTTTAAAGCTGCTTATCTCTCTTCTAAGGGTATCTTGGAGGTGTGTTAATTGGATGCAATTGGCCCTGTATGCTCATATGGATCTTATTTTTTTTATTTCATTTGGCATGTTTATTGTCTTAAACATTTAAAACTTTGCATTCCATACTTTAGACTTTCATTTCCACTTAGAGAAAATTTGGCTTGCAAACACTTTCAAGCTTAATATCTATAAATCCTAATAAATGCATATGCACAGGTTTATTATACAAATATATAGGAGATGCCTCTCAACAAGATATATGTGTATATAAAAGTAAGTGTAAGATATATAAGTGAATGATTTGCTTTCAGTGTGAGTTTCCAAGAAAACAACAAGACCCAAAAGTAGAAAAAAGGAAAAAACTGTTAAAAACTAAGACACTGATTTCAAAGAGTAGAGAATAGTAAACACAGGTTAAAGGTAATTTCTTGGGCGGAACCCACGCACTGGCGGACCGGCGGGCGGAACCCACGCACCAGCGGACCGGCGGGCGGAACCCACGCGAACCCACGCACCGGCGGGCGACGCAGCTGGCGCGGGCCTGACCGGACCAGCGCAATACTGAGAGCAGATCGCCCCAGGAAAATTAAATCAAAGAGGTAGGCCTTTGGTTGGAGAGGTCCCTGGCAAACAGGGAACCTGGTTCTTTTCCTGGAGACCCGTCTGAGGGGGGAGAGGGACCTTGGCCCCTGGCAGAAGCCAGGAAACAGAACGAGGGCATTTTGCAAGAGGAGCCTCTGGCCAGCAGGGAAACCTGATCTGGTTTTAAAAGACCAATTAGAGAGCATCAATAAGAGGAGATGGGCAGGCGCCAAGGCAAAAATTCACCCAATAATCTGAAAAACAACACGAAAGCACCAGAACACAATGATCTTACAACAGAAGGTCTTGAGCACCCTAACACAGAAGAAGTGGAAAAAATCGACTTTATGAAAGCAATAGAGTCCCTTAAACAATATGTAAAAAACACCTTTATAGAAATGGATGAGAAGTATAACAAAAAGTTTGAAGAATTGAGTAAATACGTACATGAGACCCACAAACAGGTTCAAGAATTGAAATCTGAAATGGAAGCAAGGAAGAAAACACAAACGGGGGTCCAGCTGGATACGGAAAATCTAGGTCAACGAGCAGAGCCTACAGAAACAAGCATAATCAATAGAATACAAGAAATAGAAGAAAGAATCTCAGATTCTGAAGACACCATAGAGAAAATAAACGCACTGATCAAAGAAAACAGCAAAGCCAACAAATTCTCATCACAAAACATTCAGGAAATATGGGACACAATAAAAAGACCAAACCTGAGAATAATAGAAATAGAAGAAGGGGAAGAATCACAGCTCAAAGGCCCAGAAAATATATTTAACAAAATTATGGAAGAAAACTTTCCCAACTTAAAGAAAGAAATTCCTTTGAATATCCAAGAAGCATACAGAACACCAAACAGAGTGGATCAAAGAAAATCATCCCCTCGCCATATAATAATCAAAACACAAAATATACAGGTTAAAGAAAGAATATTAAGAGCTGCAAAGGAAAAAGGCCAAGTAACTTATAAAGGTAAACCGATCAGAATTACACCTGACTTCTCTATGGAAACCATGAAAGCCAGAAGGTCCTGGATAGAGGTTCTTCAAAAACTAAGAGACCATGGATGCAAACCCAAACTTCTATACCCAGCCAAGCTAGTATTCACTATCAATGGAGAAAACAAGACATTCCAGGATAAGAACAAATTTAAACAATACGTAGCCACAAACCCAGCGCTACAGAAAGTAATAGAAGGAAAATCGCAACCCAAGGAATCCAACATTGCCAACACTGACTACAATAACTCAGGAATCTAGCGAACCTTCACCAGCACAACTCAAAGAAGGGACACACACAAACTCTACTACCAAAAACAGTAAGAATAACCGGAGTAAACAACCACTGGTCATTAATATCACTTAATATTAATGGTCTCAATTCACCTATAAAAAGGCACAGGCTAAGGGATTGGATACGAAAACAGGATCCAACATTCTGCTGTTTGCAAGAAACACATCTCAACCACAAAGACAGGCATCTACTCAGAGTAAAAGGTTGGGAAAAGGTCTTTCAAGCAAATGGTCCTAAGAAAAAGGCAGGTGTGGCCATACTAATTTCCAACAAAACTGACTTCAAACTAAAATCAATCAGAAGAGATCGAGATGGACACTGTATACTCATAACAGGAACAATTCATCAGGATGACATCTCAATCCTGAATATCTATGCCCCTAATATAAAAGCACCCACTTATGTAAAAGAAATATTACTAAAACTCAAGGCAGACATAAAACCACACACACTAATAGTAGGAGACTTCAACACACCTCTCTCTCCAATGGACAGGTCAATCAGACAGAAACCTAATAGAGAATTAAGAGAATTATTGGAGGTAATAAAGCAAATGGACTTAACAGACATCTACAGAACACTCCACCCAAATAGGAAAGAATATACCTTCTTCTCTGCAGCTCATGGAACCTTCTCAAAAATTGAGCATATACTCGGAAATAAAGGAAACCTCCACAGATACAAAAGAATATAAGTGTCCACCTGTGTCTTATCAGATCACCACGGTTTAAAGTTAGAAGGCAACAACTATGCTACCCCCAGAAAGCCGACAAACTCATGGAAACTGAACAGTCAACTACTGAACCACACCTGGGTCAAAGAAGAAATTAAGAAAGAAATTAAAGTCTTCCTTGAATTTAATGAAAATAAAGAGACAACATACTCAAACCTATGGGACACGATGAAAGCAGTGCTAAGAGGAAAGTTCATAGCACTAAGTGCCCACTTAAAGAAAACGGAGAAAGCATACATTGGGGACTTAATGGCACACCTGAAAGCTTTAGAAAAAAAAGAAGCAGAGGTGCCCAGAAGGAGTAGAAGACTGGAAATAATCAAACTGAGGGCAGAAATCAACAAAATAGAAACTCAGAAAACAGTCCAAAGAATCAATGAAACAAAAAGTTGGTTCATGGAGAAAATCAACAAGATCGACAAACCCCTATCCAAACTAATTAAACAACAGAGAGAGAACACACAAATAAATAAAATCAGAAATGAAAAGGGGGACATAACCACAGACACAGAGGAAATTCAGAGAATCATTCGATCTTACTATAAAAGCCTGTATGCCACAAAGCTGGAAAATGCAAAAGAAATGAACATTTTTTTAGATAAGTACCATATACCAAAGCTAAACAAAGACCAGGTGAATGATCTAAATAGACCTGTTAGTCACGAAGAACTAGAAACTGTTATCAAAAATCTCCCTTCCAAAAAAAGCCCAGGACCAGATGGTTTCAATGCAGAATTCTACCAGAACTTCCAAGAAGAGCTAATACCTATACTCCTTAAGGTATTTCACAATATAGAAACAGAAAAGACATTGCCAAATTCCTTTTATGAAGCTACAGTTACCCTGATACCAAAACCACACAAAGACCCAACCAAGAAAGAAAATTACAGGCCTATCTCACTCATGAATATCGATGCAAAAATTCTCAATAAAATACTGGCAAACCGAATTCAAGAACACATCAGAAAAATTATCCATTATGATCAAGTAGGCTTCATCCCAGAGATGCAGGGCTGGTTCAACATACGCAAATCTATCAATGTAATCCACCATATAAATAGACTGAAAGAAAAAAACCATATGATCATTTCATTAGATGCGGAAAAAGCATTCGACAAAATTCAACACCCCTTTATGATAAAGGTCTTGGAGAGAATAGGGATACAAGGGTCATACCTAAATATAATAAAAGCTATCTACAGCAAACCGACAGCTAACATTAAATTAAATGGAGAAAAACTCAAAGCCATCCCACTAAAATCAGGAACAAGACAAGGATGTCCACTCTCTCCATACCTCTTCAATATAGTGCTTGAAGTTCTAGCAATAGCAATAAGACAACATAAGGAGATCAAGGGGATTCGTATTGGAAAGGAAGAAGTTAAGCTTTCGTTATTTGCAGATGATATGATAGTGTACATAAGCGACCCCAAAAACTCTACCAAAGAACTCCTACAGCTGATAAGCACCTTTAGTAGCGTGGCTGGATACAAGATCAACTCCAAAAAATCAGTTGCCTTCCTATACACTAAGGATAAGGAAACAGAGAGGGAAATCACAGAAGCATCACCTTTCACGATAGCCACAAAGAGCATAAAATATCTTGGGGTAACCCTGACCAAGGAAGTGAAAGATCTATTTGACAAGAACTTTAAGTCTTTGAAGAAAGAAATAGAAGAGGACACCAGAAAATGGAAGGATCTCCCTTGCTCTTGGATTGGGAGGATCAACATAGTAAAAATGGCAATTCTACCAAAAGCAGTCTATAGATTCAATGCAATCCCCATCAAAATCCCATCAAAATTCTTTGCAGATCTGGAGAAGACAATAATCAACTTTATATGGAAAAACAAAAAACCCAGGATAGCCAAAACAATCTTATACAATAAAGGAACGTCTGGAGGCATTACCATCCCTGACTTCAAACTCTATTACAGAGCTACAGTATTGAAAACAGCTTGGTATTGGCATAAAAACAGAGAAGTCGACCAATGGAATCGAATAGAAGACCCTGACTTTAACCCACAAACCTATGAACACCTGATTTTCGATAAAGGAGCTAAAAGTATACAATGGAAAAAAGAGAGCATCTTCAACAAATTGTGCTGGCAAAACTGGATGTCAATCTGTAGAAGAATGAAAATAGACCCATATCTATCACCATGCACAAAACTCAAGTCCAAGTGGGTGAAAGAACTCAATATCAGTCCAAACACACTGAACCTGATTGAAGAGAAAGTGGGAAGTACTCTACAACACGTGGGCACAGGAGACCACTTCCTACAGATAACCCCTGCAGCACAGACTGTAAGGGCCTCATTGAATAAATGGGACCTCCTGAGACTGAGAAGCTTCTGTAAAGCAAAGGACACTGTTGCTAAGACAGAAAGGCAACCCACTGACTGGGAGTAGATCTTCACCAACCCCGCAACTGACAAAGGACTGATCTCCAAAATATATAAAGAACTCAAGAAACTAGACCGTAAAAGGCTAATCAACCCAATTATAAAATGGGGCACTGAGTTGAACAGAGATCTCTCAACAGAAGAAGTTCAAATGGCCAAAAGACACCTAAGATCATGCTCAACTTCCCTAGCGATCAGGGAAATGCAAATCAAGACAACTTTAAGATACCATCTTACACCTGTCAGAATGGCGAAAATCAAAAACACCAATGATAGCCTTTGCTGGAGAGGTTGTGGAGAAAGGGGTACACTCATACATTGCTGGTGGGAATGCAAACTTGTGCAACCACTCTGGAAAGCAGTGTGGAGGTTTCTCAGGAAATTCGGGATCAACCTACCCATGGACCCAGCAATACCACTCTTGGGAATATACCCAAGAGAGGCCTTATCACACAACAAAAGTATATGCTCTACTATGTTTATAGCAGCATTGTTTGTAATAGCCAGAACCTGGAAACAACCTAGATGCCCTTCAGTTGAAGAATGGATGAAGAAAGTATGGAATATATACATATTAGAGTACTACTCTGCAGTAAAAAACAAGGACTTCTTGAAGTTTGCAGGCAAATGGATGGAAATAGAAAACACCATCCTGAGTGAGGTAAGCCAGACCCAAAAAGAGGAACATGGGATGTACTCACTCATATTTGGTTTCTAGCCATAAATAAAGGACATTGAGCCTATAATTCGGGTTCTTAGAGAAGCTAAATAAAAAGGAGAACCCAAAGAAAATCATATAGGCTTCCTCCTGAATATTTTTTTTTTGGAAGTTGACAAGCTGATTTTAATATCTATTTGAAAATGTAACACACCAATGACAGCCAAGTTTCATAAAAGAAAGCAATATTTGAGATGATTCTATAACACCTATCAATTTGCATATAACCCATTGTTATTAGTTATATTGACGTGAACATAAAAAAAGTAGACTCATGCATATTTAAAAAGCATCTATAGCAAAGGAATATTTTATGACAAGCACATTACGATTCCATAATATCATAAAATATAGTATTTATTAGATGGTGCAGGATAAACTGTATATATCCACTTGAAAAATCATCAACATTAACAACATCTCATGAAACACAGAATATTAAATTCTAAAAGGAGACTGTGTGTAAATGTGAAAAACAAATAATAAAACTTTTTTGAAGGAAACATGACTGACTCTCTTCAGTATATCTGATTAGCCCAAGACATCTTAAAGGCAACATTAACTGTACAAAAAAAAAAAAAAGATTCAGTCCTCCTGCTCATAACCAAACAAGGCTCCTAAGTCAGCAGACCAGCATTAGAATTTAGACATCTCTGAAAAGCAAACTTTTTTTTTATTTATTTATTTATTAAAGATTTCTGTCTCTTCCCCACCGCCGCCTCCCCTTTCCCTCCCCCTCCCCCAATCAAGTCCCCCTCCCTCGTCAGCCCAAAAAGCAATCAGGGTTCTCTGCCCTGTGGGAAGTCCAAGGACCACCCACATCCATCCAGGTCTAGTAAGGTGAGCATCCACGAAACTGCCTAGGTCCAGTAGAATCAAAAACCCGTTGCCATTGTTCTTGAGGTCTCAGTAGTCCTCCTTGTCCGCTATGTTCAGCGAGACCGGTTTTATCCCAGGCTTTTTCAGACCTAGGTCAGCTGGCCTTGGTGAGTTCCCAATAGAACATCCCCATTGTCTCAGTGTATGGGTACACCCCTCGCGGTCCTGAGTTCCTTGCTTGTGCTCTCTCTCCTTCTGCTCCTGGTTTGGACCTTGAGATTTCAGTCCGGTGCTCCAATGTGGGTCTCTGTCTCTGTCTCCTTTCATCGCCTGATGAAGGTTAATATTCAGGAGGATGCCTATATGATTTTCTTTGGGTTCTCCTTATTTAGCTTCTCTAAGAACCCGAATTATAGGCTCAATGTCCTTTATTTATGGCTAGAAACCAAATATGAGTGAGAACATCCCATGTTCCTCTTTTTGGGTCTGGCTTACCTCACTCAGGATGGTGTTTTCTATTTCCATCCATTTGCCTGCAAACTTCAAGAAGTCCTTGTTTTTTACTGCTGAGTAGTACTCCAATATGTATATATACCATACTTTCCTCATCCATTCTTCAATTGAAGGGCATCTAGGTTGTTTCCAGGTTCTGGCTATTACAAACAATGCTGCTATAAACATAGTAGAGCATATACTTTTGTTGTGTGATAAGGCCTCTCTTGGGTATATTCCCAAGAGTGGTATTGCTGGGTCCATGGGTAGGTTGATCCCGAATTTCCTGAGAAACCTCCACACTGCTTTCCAGAGTGGTTGCACAAGTTTGCATTCCCACCAGCAATGTATGAGTGTACCCCTTTCTTCACAACCTCTCCAGCAAAGGCATCAAGACAACTTTAAGATACCATCTTCCTCCTGAATATTAACCTTCATCAGACGATGAAAGGAGACAGAGACAGAGACCCACAATGGAGCACCGGACTGAAATCTCAAGGACCAAATCAGAAGCAGAAGGAGAGAGAGCACAAGCAAGGAACTCAGGACCGCGAGGGGTGCACCCATACACTGAGACAAGGGGGATGTTCTATCGGGAACTCACCAAGGCCAGTTGGCCTGGGTCTGAAAAAGCCTGGGTTATAACCGGTCTCGCTGGACATAGTGGACAATGAGGACTACTGAGACCTCAAGAACAATGGCAATGGGTTTTTGATCCTACTGTACCTATTGGTTTCGTGGGAGCCTAGGCAGTTTCGTGGATGCTCACCTTACTAGACCTTAATGGAGGTGGGTAGCCCTTGGACTTCCCACAGGGCAGGGAACCCTGATTGCTCTTTGGGCTGACGAGGGAGGGGGACTTGATTGGGGGGAGGGGGAGGGAAAGGGGAGGCGGCGGTGGGGAAGAGACAGAAATCTTTAATAAATAAATAAATAAAAAGTAAAAAAAAAAGAAATGCCCACTGAGGAGAAAGCAAAAAAAAAAAAAAAAAAAAAAAAAAAGAAGTAGTTGGCACTAAATCCTGGGACCGTTAGAGAGTCTGAAGAAGAGAGGGACACCAGAGGAGCTGAAAGATAAGAAAAAAAATGATGATTTTTACAAAATGCATCGCTTTGGACAAGTACAGAAAGTTCACTATGTGATTGTGGGTATTTATGCCAATTATTTGTGGGGCATTGTACATTTTCTGCTTAATGGCAAAGTAATTGCAAGGCAGAAACATTGTGTCTATGGAGTCTATCTTCTTTTCAGCACCAATTCACTGCCCTTTGCATGTTTCTTTGACTCACTAGTACCAATGTGGCACAAACTTTATTAGTATTTACAAAGCGATAAAATCCCTAACAATTGTATCCATTGCTGTGTATATATGGCCTCGGCGTCAAAAGCATCACTTTTCCCAGCACCAGATTGTTATTTCTTTCTGCCTTAGTGAAAGAATAAATGACTGCAAAATGAAAAAAAAAAAAGGTAATTTCTTCGACTTCTTGTTCAGTTGGGATTGTAATAAACACTCTGAAAGTTTCTTTTCATTTCTGACATTCAGTAGAAAGAACTCTAAAATGACATATTCGTACCTTTTGACTACTATATTAAATGGAAATTTAAAAACTATAGATACAGCATGAAGCATACTAGACACCTTTGCTTTTGATACTGCAGCCTACTGTGATAATATTTCATTCTTATCACTCTGAGGACACAGAAATTTTCCTTTCCAAAGGCTATTCTGAAGAATAAAGAATTGGAAAACTCTCTGCCCATAGATATTAACAATAGATTGAGAGATACTAAGGCAAATCAATACTTCTTGAAGAAAAGATAAGAACAGTTGTACACTTGTAGAAACCATTACTTTGATTTTGTAGAAAACTCAGTTACAGAAAGCATGAGCCCAAACCCAAGAAAAAGGGAGTAAACTTGTGTCAAGTGTCTTACTCACTAAGAAACATCAGGCATAAAGAGAAAACCTATAGGCTTCAAAATGAAGAAAATATTGATTTCAAAGAATGCTGATCAGAAAACAAGCTTAACATTAGCAGTGCAGGAGTTATATTTGCTTATTAGAAATAATTGCCCTCCTATCCTTTTTTCTTTAACCCCTTTAGCACTGAACACTGAATGTTTCGTGGGAACCATTAGTCGTATTTCAATAATTTAATGCATACCTCAAAGTATCATGAAGTCAGTGACACCATTTTTCCCAAAGATTTGAAACTGAATTTTGAAAAATTATTTATTTAGAAACGACTAATGGTTCCCATGAAACATTCAGATATTGAGTGACGTCCAGCTGTAAACAGCCTCTTGTCACTCAGTATTGAGTGCTGTCTACTTGTGACCTACTTGTTAGTTCTTCTCTTTCCATCCTTATTCCTTAATGATACATGACAACATACATTGGGCATTTATTATCAAAATCAGGAGAGATGGACAAGAAATGGCAAGGTTATATTCTATGTGTCATTAAACATATTAATGAACTATATAACTTTCTGAATAAATTAGTAGTTATTTATGTGAAAATGTCATTCCAGCTTTAAATATTATATATTTCTGGCATCTATTTGGCCTCATCTTGATGATTTGTTGTATTCTCTTTGGAGACAGTGTGTTCATTGAGTTTTCAAGCCTGATTTATTATGAATAGACAAGAATAAATTCATAAATAAGCTTTACTTGACTCCTATACTTTAAATTTCTAGACCCAAAACATCTAAAGATATGAAGTCCATGTCAACCCACCAGGAAAGAGGAGCTGGAAACCTTCATTATGATAATAAAAATGTGAAAAATCATAAGGAAAAATATTTGTGAGTTCCAATGATTACTGTATTATTTCTAGGATCTAATACTCTTAATAAATAATTATGGTGTAGAGTCTATAATTAAATATGAATATTTGTTTATACAGGAGGTGACCTTTTTATACTTCGTGTTCCCTTGTCATATAATTTGATATACCTTAATTCTAATTTACTGTATAACTCTAGATGAACTGCTGACAATATGAATAGAAATGTGTTTCATAAGGAAGAGTGATGGTTATAGAAATGGGTACATTCTGTGCCAAATTACATGCATGAGGGACTGGGAAACAGGTTGGTGGATGAAACAAAAACAGTTTTCCCCTAAATTTGGGAGATTATTATTCTGTGGAACCCATCAGACATGTTACATTCCTATGCAGTAATTGCAAGAAAAAAGTGGAGTGAGCTTGAAGCTTAAGGGAACTTGCTGATAGTAATGAGTGCTGGTGTTTAGATCCCAGCAATCAGTTCTACATAATAGTCTGGGTATTCCCAAATACCTATAATTCTACCCATAACGGATCTAATGCATTCTCCTTGCCTCTGTATGTACAAATGTACATGCATGCACATAAATAGATGCACTTTCCAATGTTATCTAATTTTTAATATGCATGAGTAAATCAATGTTTACCTTTCTTCTCCCACCCTGCCAGGCCTGTGTATTACCTCCTGCCTTGCTAATGGCCGTTCAGCTCTTTTATTTTTTTTTTATTGAGAAAAGGAAAAAAAAGTTTCCGCCTCCTCCCAGCCTCCCATTTTCCTCCCCCTCCTCCCACCCTACTCCCCCTCCCCCCACTCCTTTCCCCCTCCCCCCACTCCTCTCCCCCTCCCTCTACAGTCCAAAGAGCAGTCAGGGTTCCCTGCCCTGTGGAAAGTACAAAGTCCTCCCACCGCCATCCATGTCTAGGAAGGTGAATGTCCAAACTGGCTAGGCTCCCACCAAGCCGGAACATGAAGTAGGATCAAAACTCCGTGCCTTTGTCCTTGGCTTCTCATCAGCCCTCATTGTTTGCCATGATCAGAGAGTCCGGTTTTATCCCATGCTTTTTCAGTCACAGTCCAGCTGGCCTTGGTGAGCTCCCAATAGATCAGCCCCACTGTCTCAGTGGGTGGGTGCACCCCTCGTGGTCCTGACATCCTTGCTCGTGTTCTCCCTCCATCCGTTCCTCATTGGGACCTTGGGAGCTCAGTCCAGTGCTCCAGTGTGGGTCTCTGTCTCTATCTCCATCCATCACCAGATGAAGGTTCTATGGTGATATGCAAGATATTCATCAGTATTGCTATAGGATAGGGTCATTTCAGGTTCCCTATCCTCAGCTTCCCAAGGGAATAACTGGGGACATCGCCTTGGGCTCCTGGGAGCCACTCTAGGTTCAAGTCTCTTGCCAACACTAAGGTGGCTCCCTTAACTAAGATATGTGCTTCCCTGCTCCCCTATCCAACCTTCCTTTATCCCAATCTTCCTGTTTCCCCAAGTTCCCCCAATCCTTGCCTTCTCACTTTTCTCTCCCCATCCCCGTTTATCCCCACCCCACCCCACCCCCAAGATCTCAATTTTCTCCCCAGCAATTTTGTCTAATTCCCATAGCCAAGAGGATAACTATATGATTTTCCTTGGGTTCACCTTCTTATTTAGCTTCTTTAGGTTCACCATGTATACACTCCGTGAACTTTATTTATGGCTAGAAACCAATTATGAGTGAGTACATCCCATGTTCATCTTTTTGGGTCTGGGTTACCTCGCTCAGGATAGTGTTTTCTATTTCCATCCATTTGCATGCATAATTCAAGAAGTCATTGTTTTTTACCACTGAGTAGTACTCTAGTGTGTATATATTCCACACTTTCTTCATCCATTCTTCCATTGAAGGGCATCTAGGTTGTTTCCAGGTTCTGACTATTACAAATAATACTGCTATGAACATAGTTGAACAAATGCTTTTGTCATATGATAGGGCATCTCTTGGGTTTTTTCCCAAGAGTGGTATTGCTGGGTCCAGGGGTAGGTTGATCCCGAATTTCCTGAGAAACCGAAACACTGATTTCCAAAGTGGTTGCACAAGATTGCATTCCCACCAGCAATGGATGAGTGTACCCCTTCCTCCACAGCCTCTCCAGCAAAGGCTATCATCAGTGTTTTTGATTTTAGCCATTCAGACAGGTGTAAGATGATATCTCAAAGTTGCTTTGATTTGCATTTCCCTGATGTCTAAGGAGGTTGAGCATGACCTTAAGTGTCTTTTGGCCATTTGAACTTCTTCTTTTGAAAATGCTCTGTTCAGGTCAGTGCCCCATTTTTTTAATTGGGTTAATTAGCATTTTAAACTCTAGTTTCTTGAGTTCTCTCTATATTATGGAGATCAGACCTTTGTCTGTTATGGGGTTGGTGAAGATCTTCTCCCAGTCAGTGGGTTGCCTTTTTGTCTTAGTGACAGTGTCCTTTGCTTTACAGAAGCTTCTCAGCATTAGTAGGTCCCATTTATTCAATGTTGCCCTTAGTGTCTGTGCTGCTGGGGTTATACATAGGAAGTGATCTCCAGTGCCCATCTGTTGTAGGGTACTTCCCAGTTTCCATTCTATCAGGTTCAGTGCGTTCAGATTGATATTGAGGTCTTTGATCCATTTGGACTTGAGTTTTGTGCAAGGTGATAGATATGGGTCTATTTTCATTCTTCTACATGTTGACATCCAGTTGTGCCAGCACCATTTGTTGAAGATGCTTTCTTTCTTCCATTGTATACTTTTAGCTCCTTTATCGAAAATCAGGTGATCATATATTTGTGGGTTAAAATTCGGGTCTTCTATGCGATTCCATTGGTCGACTTCTCTGTTTTTATGCCAGTACCACACTGTTTTCATTAGTGTAGCTCTGAATAGAGTTTGAAGTCAAGGATGGTAATGCCTCCAGAAGATCCTTTATTGTATAGGATTGTTTTAGCTATCCTGGGTTTTTTATTTTTCCATATAAAATTGATTATTGTCCTCTCAAGATCTGTGAAGAATTTTGATGGGACCTTGATGGGAATTGCATTGAATCTATAAATTGCCTTTGGTAGAATTGCCATTTTTACTATGTTGATCCTCCCAATCCAAGAGCAAGGGAGATCCTTCCATTTTCTGGTATCCTCTTCAATTTCTTTCTTCAATGCTCTAAAGTTCTTGTCAAATAGATCTTTCACTTCCTTGGTTAGAGTTATCCCAAGATATTTTATGCTGTTTGTGGCTATTGTGAAAGGTGATGTTTCTCTGATTTCCCTCTCTGCTTCCATATCCTTTGGGTATAGGAGGGCGACTGATTTTTTGGAGATGATCTTGTATCCTGCTACATTACTAAAGGTTTTATCAGCTGTAAAAGTTCTTTGGTGGAGTTTTGGGGGTCACTTATGTACACTATCATATCATCTGCAAATAACGAAAGTTTAACTTCTTCCTTTCCAATTCGAATCCCCTTGATCCCCTTATGTTGTCTTATTGCTATTGCTAGAACTTCAAGCACTACATTGAAGAGGTATGGTGAGAGTGGACAGCCTTGTCGTGTTCCTGAGTTTAGTGGGATGGTTTTGAGTTTCTCTCCGTTTAATTTGATGTTAGCTGCCGGCTTGCTGTATATAGCTTTATAGGTTTATTATATTATATAGGTTTATTCTTTCCTATTTGGGTGGAGTATTCTATAGATGTCTGTTAAGTCCAATTGATTCATTACCTCCATTAATTCTCTAATTTCTCTGTTAGGTTTCTGTCTGATTGACCTGGTCCATTCGTGAAAGAGGAGTGTTGAAGTCTCCTACTATTAGTGTGTGCAGTTTGATGGCTGCCTTGAGTTTTATTAATTTCTTTTACTTACGTGGGTGCTTTTATATTAGGGGCATAGATATTCAGGATTGAGACTAACTACTGATGAATTGTTCCTGTTATGAGTATAAAATGTCCCTCTCCATCTCTTCTGATTGATTTAAGTTTGAAGTCAACTTTGTTAGAAATTAGTATGGCCACACCTGCTTGTTTCTTGGGTCCATTTGCTTGATAAGCCTTTTCCCAGCCCTTTACTTTGAGTAGGTGCCTGTCTTTGTGTTTGAGGTGTGTTTCTTGTAAACAGCAGAATGTTGGATCCTGCTTTCATATCCAATCTTTTAGCCTGTGCCTTTTTATAGGTGAGTTGAGCCCATTGACATTAAGTGATATTAATGACCAGGGGTTGTTAACTCCGGTCACTTTTTTAGTAGAAGAGTTCGTGTGCATCCCTTCTTTGAGTTGCGCTGGTGAAGGGTCTCTAGATGTCTGAGTTGTTGTAGTCATTGTTGGACTCCTTGGTTAGAGATTTTCCTTCTATTACTTTCTGTAAGGCTGGATTTGTGGCTACGTATTGTTTAAATTTGTTTTTAGCCTGGAAAATTTTGTTTTTTCCATTTATAGTGAATGAAAGCTTGGCTGGATATAGTAGTCTGGGCTTGCATCCATGGTCTCTTAGTTTTTGCAGTACATCTATCCAGGACCTTCTGGCTTTCATGGTTTCCATAGAGAAGTCAGGTGTAAGTCTGATAGGTTTACCTTTTAAGTAACTTGGCCTTTTTCCTTTGCAGCTCTTAATATTCTTTCTTTATTCTGTATGCTTTGTGTTTTGATTATTATATGGCGAGGGGATTTTTTTTTGATCTAGCCTATTCGCTGTTCTTATGCTTCTTGAACCTTCATAGGTACATCTTTCTTTAGGTTGGGAAAGTTTTCTTCTATAATTTTATTAAATATATTTTCTGGACCATTGAGCTGCACTTCTCCTTCGTCTACTCCAATTATTCTTAGGATTGGTCTTTTTATTGTGTTCCATATTTCCTGAATGTTTTGTGATGAGAATTTGTTTGTTTTGCTGTTTTCTTTGATCAGTGTGTTTATTTTCTCTATGGTATCTTCAGTGTCTGATATTCTTTCTTCTATCTCTTGTATTCTGTTGGTAGTACTTGTCTCTGTAGTTCCTGTTTGTTTACCCAGATTTTCCATCTCCAATCTTCCCTCAGTTTGTGTTTTCTTCATTACTTCCATTTCATTCTTCAAGTCTTGAACCGCTTCCCTTACCTGTTTGATTGCTTTTTCTTGTTTCTCTTGGTTTTCTTGGGTATCTTTGAGCGATTTATTCATTTCCTCTACCTTTTTGTTTGTAATCTCTAATTGTTTATGGCAGTTTTTCACCTCCTGTTTAAGGTCTTCTATTATTTTCATATAATTCACTTTTGAGTCGATTTCTTCTAATTCTTCTGGAGTAGGGTGTACAATTCTTCTTATTTCAGGATCCCTTGATTCTGGTGAAGTCATGTTGCCTTTCAGGTTGTTTGAGGAAGTCTTGCATTGGCGCGTTCCCATCTCCTCCTTCAAATGGAGCCAGGAGAGGCCTGGTGTCTTGGTCCAGACTTTGCTGTGAAAGAGTCTCTGGGTGTATCTCTTCAGTGTAGAAGTAGGGACCGTCATGTCGAGCTGGAACTCCTCAGCACCCAAACATGGACGACAGTCCAGATGGAACTCCTCAGCACTGCTCTGGGTGGGTTGTGGATGCAAGCCCGATGTCTCTCCTGGTGCCCTGATTGGATCTCCTTGCTGCTTGGGTGGCTCGTAAACAAAGGGCCTACCTTGCTTGCTGCAGGCAGGCTATTGGGACAAAGAAGCTACCACCCTCTCTTTTGCCTTCCGGATTCGGATTCGGTCCCAGTCCCTGAACAGGCTTAGCTGGGAGATGTTATGTGGTCAAAGAGAGGAGGGAGTCAGATGGAGTGGGGGAGGGTTGTGGATGCAAGCTGGGTGGGATAGGAAGAGAGAGGAGGTATCGGGCAGTATAGCCCCTGAGGATGACCAGGAAGTGTAGGAGGGATAAGGAACGTCTGAGTTCCCTGTCCCGGGCTGCTGCCTTGGTCAGAAACTCATTCAGCCCAATGATGTCTCTCCTGGTGCCCGGACCGGATCTCCTTGCTGCTTGGATGGCTTCTAAACAAAGGGTCTACCTTGCTTGCTGCAGGCAGGCTATTCTCATATGGATCTTATATTATTAAGGGTGTGCTCTTGCTGGAGTAAGTGTGTCCTTGTTGGGGGATGTATGTCATGGTTTTGGGAGAGCTTTGAGGTGTCTTATACTCAAGCCATGCCTAGTGTTTCAGAGCATGTTTTCTTCCCTATGGGATCAAGATGTAGCTTTTTCTCCACTTTCAGATCCTTCTAAAGAACCATGTCTACCTGCATGCCCCCATGCCCTGCAATGGTGATAATGGACTATAAACCTCTGAACCTGTAGCCACACCCTATTAAAGGTTTTCTTCATTAGTGTTGCTGTGGTTATGGTGTCTCTTCACAGCAATAAAAACCCTAGTACAGAAAGTATCCAAGATAATTACAGAGCCCACAGGGAATAGAGAAACAATGATGAATTCTTTTTAAAATTAGGTAACTGATATCAGGCCAGCCTGTTCAATAGAGTGAGTTCCAGGATAGGCTCCAAAGCTACACAAAGAAAACTTGTCTCAAAAAAAATTAAGTAACTGAGTCACATTCTTCCCACATTTCAGTCAGGTGCTAGGGTACTTCACAGTCAAATATTTATTCACTGAAAGAAAGAAAATGAAATCTCTCTTATGACAACCTTTCCATGAAAATGATGAAAACGTTGTGGAATTGCACAATAAGAATAACAGGCTTTATGTAATTCTTCCTAAATAAAAGAAAGAAGACAATTAAAAGCACAGGAGAATCAACTGGGCCAGACCCCCATTATTTGGGTTTTCAAAAAAAAAAAATAAGCTTCTAGTCCAATGTCAAAATCTCAATTTCACTAAGAGTGTCTTCCTCACTCTTTTCTTTCAAAAGATAAACGTTTCCATGAGATTTTAATGCTATTGAGCTGTGACCTTTAAAATAGAAAATTTTATAATTCTGTGAGAATTTCGTCCATGTGTACAGCATACTTTGATCATATTTCCTTCATTCCTCCTAAACAATTCCTGATCCATGCTCCTATTTACAACATTCCTAACTCCATGCCTTTTGTTTGTTTGGTTTTAAGCCCCGGAATGCTTGGCTATCTCAAAAAGAGGTCTCACAAATATCATGGACTGGAAGCTGAGGAATGATAGGTTTTCCTGAAAAACTATGTATGAGAGAAGCAGTGTTTATGGCTGAGTCATTGAACATGATGGAGCTGTGCTTACAGAGGAGGTGAACAATAAAGTTTGCTCCACCAGGGACTTCAGGACGGGTGTGCAGCTTTAGAGTCTTTGCAGAGCTCCATGGTAGACTGAGCCTTTGTGGGACCAACTTACATTTATAGAAAGCATGAAGTAATATGCAAAAATTTCCTTTTTTGACATGAATAGTTTCTGTTATTTTTGAGATTCTACTTGCATTTTTTTCTCTACCCTTTCATTCTTGCAAACCCTTCCTACACTCTCCCTTGCTCTGTTTCTCATTTATGACCTGTCTTTTCATTCATTGCTGTTACATGCATATACGTAAATGCATACAGCTGTACAGTCCAAAATGTTAACCAATCATTCTTTATACCTAGCATGTATGCTTTCCAGAATCAATGTTTGATATGGGATTTACAACAGGTGTGCTCTTCTCTAAGTAGGAGAATTTCCTTAAGTCTCACAAAATTCTACGGAAAGAGAAAGAAAGTTCATAAGACTTAGCATTTAAACCATGGCTGGGAAGGCTGGAGTTAAAGGATTAGTAAGGACCTTCTGCTCTCAAACTTACTTATGTGGTAAGTAAGGAGAACTGAAGAAATAAGAACCTCTGTCTCTGGCAGTGGCAAACAAACCATGCAGACAAGTTCATGGTTCTAGTTTTCCTGAGTCTCCCATTCTGATGGGAGCCTTTGCAATACTACAGATATGAGTCATTCATACTCCTGTAAGCAATTCTGTACCTATATTCCTGTATTAATATCAATAAACTCATTAATTTGAGGGAATAGGAATGACACAGTCTTCTTTGGGACACAGATAAAGAAAGGGGGTAAATGGGGAACTGATAAGTAATACAAATGGTCATCTTTGAGCTTTCTTTGTATTTTCTGTACTGAGTCAAAGCTTAGGAGGCTTTTCTTCCACCAGCAGGCTGTCTCCTCCAGCTGTGTAGTTCACGACAGATAGGTTAATGGTCAGTTCTGAACATGGTCACCTGAATCTGCAGGGAATCACAGCTCTTGTGAGTGAACAATGGTTGGGTCATGCCCAAAGACAGCATGTCACAGCAGTGCTACTCACCCTCAGCCAGGACATTCAGGACCCACTTCAATGACATCCCCTGTGTCTAGGGGGAATGGATTGTCTACAGGTCACATTTAGGAAAGATCATTCAGGGGCACTCCAATATTTTGAAATTATGAGGCTGCGCATTTGCTGCTGGGCACTCCATAAAGAAGAACCTCTGACCAAGGCGGACAGCTGAAGACATCTCTCCATAGAACAGAAATATTTACAAAGAAGGTACTCTTGTCACACAAAGTAACAACAGTAGTATCATCTTAAAGGAATATAAGCCTCATCCAGCCATGGTCTTTTGTTCATGGACACAGGACCAGGTACTGATTCCACCTAGACTACAGGCCTCACCAGATCAGCAGGAAGTGAAATACACAATAATTCTCACGTCACTGTTGCACCAGCGATTTTCTCATATTCTGTATGCCCCATTTAAATGATATTTTCTTATGCTGAAATAAAAAGGTTTAATCTCATAAGCTCCTATTAGTTGATTTTTGGTCTCATGTACTATTTATTGTACAAGAGTCCTATTCAGAAACCCCTTAACTGTGCTTAAAAGTTGGAGGATTATCTTTACTGTGTCCTTGGAATTTGTAGGGTATCAGGTCTCATTTTGATATCCATGACACTTTGGTGCAGTTTGTGTATGGTAGATGATAAAGAGCAGAGTTTTATTGTCTGCATGCTGACACAGTTTTTCATAATCAGCATATCTAAGACAATATCTCAAATGCCAACATACATATGAAATACAAATATGTGTGCAAAGTTACCCAAGTTCCTCACAAGTACTTTCTGCTTACAAAGTGGACCACGTTTAGGTACCCAGGCACATAGTAATATGAGTTCAAGCTCTGACCACTCAAGGTAAGTCTTGGCAACCACTTGCATTACAATACATTTTCAATAGAACTTATAAGCTGGCTTAAGTATTCTAGGTTTTGTGGTCATTTTCTTGGGTCCCAGACTCATTTCTCACAAAGGGAAATAATATTTGGAGTGTTCAGTAATTCGAGCTTTGGGTGCCTTTTTAGTGATTACAATTTTTTTCAACTAAATTTTTCTAAATACTGCAAAGGAAGTGGGAAAAGAGATTACATATGCTATGGTCACTGTAAAATAAGACATCTCAGGTACTGTGGATTCTATAATGATAGATATGACTGAAAATTTACCATAGACATGCCAGCTGAATCACTCCTGTATATGCATACTTATCAAAGTGAGTTCACTATGCTGAGTAACATATGCATGAGTTTGTGTGTAATTCTTATAACTGCACTTCATAGAACAGATGATTCAGGGAATGAGCTTAGATAACCAACAATATTTCTAAATATATGGATAAAAATGTAATATGCATAAATCATGCAAGATAATCAATCAATGAATAGAATTATAGAAAAAATATATGACTCAAGATATTTGTTGCAACTATGGATCATTAAGTCAAAGAAATAGACAACTGTAAAACATACAAATAACACTCATCTTATCTCATAAATGGAATCTAGAAAAAATATAAAAAGTGGATGAAAATTTTTGCAGAATTGTGAGGGCAAATATTTTAGATGGAGGGAGTATAACAGGGAAATAATGGGGTGTATACAAACACATTACTTATTTTATATAATTAAAATGTACCGAAAAATAAAATTAATTTTGTACTTATGATATCCTACATCCAACTCTATTATATACCACAATATCTGTTCTTTCAAGTTTATGTCCTTTATTCATGCATTGCTATATTGATACATAAATTTGTATATACATATGTTCCTAAATACAAGGAGACCAACCCATAAGAGGTTATAGTTCTATGTTTTCAGGCACATTGTCCATTGCTTACTGGACAATCAGTTTATGTGTTTCTCTCTGGAGAAGTCCACCTCTCACACTCCTGCTTTCCTAAATGACTACAGATCTTTGACGTTGTTGCCTTGTAGCTTTTCCTTGTCCAGTTTTTCATGTCCATTGATATCTTCCATCTACCTCACACTGATTTGTGCCACAATTATAAAAGTTTAAAGTAATCTATGTAGTATGTCATTCTCTGTCCTACCAGCTCATCCATGGAAGTTTTCACACTTACGATACTCCACTATTAGAGGATAGAATATCAGAAAAATATGCAGTAAAAATTGGGCAAAATGTTTAACTGTTTTGTTGCAAAGACACAAATTAAATGACTTGAATTTTAAAACAAGCTTATATTTATTCAAGAATCACAAGAAATAATATTATATAAAATATAATCTCATTATATAAGCAACCATATGCCAAGAAATTAAATGTGCATCAAAATCTGAACTAGTTTGACATTGGTTGTTTTTGTCACACATTATCTTAACATACAGTCAAGAGACAATATTGCTCAGTTTACTCCTACTAGAAATACCTATTCATAATAATTAATTTTTGACTAGTATGTTTACAACAATGATGCATAAATTCTGTTTACACTAAATATTTGATGATAATAAAGTTCAAATATGGATACAATGCTTTTAAATTCATAAGAACTGCGTAGCTGTCTAAGTATTGACTAAGATTTGAAATTTAATTGAAGGATGTGAGTCTGTGAAATCAGTTGTGTAATGCATGAAGATCTGTACAATGAATTAATGTGAGGTACACTAACAAGTTTCATGAAATGTACCCGTTACATGCATTTTGTGATGCTTTCTAAGACTTGAATTTGTGTGAAAGGACTTGCCACATTCTTTACTTTTGTAAGGTTCGTCACCAGTATGGAATTTGTGATGATTGTGAAGAGATGAGAGCTGGGTAAAGGACTTGCCACATTCTTGACATTTGTATGGTTTCTCACCAGTATGAATTCTTTGATGGTTATGAAGAACTGAGGCCCTGACAAAAGACTTGCCACATTCTTTGCATCTGTAAGGTTTCTCACCAGAATGAATTCTTTGATGATATCGAAGAGTCGAGGCCCAGGTAAAGGAATTTCCACATTCTTGACACTTGTAAGGTTTCTCACCAGTATGAATTCTGTGATGAATATGAAGATTTGAGACCTGGGTAAAGGACTTGCCACATTCTTGACATTTGTAAGGTTTCTCACCAGTATGTGTTCTGTGGTGAATATGAAGATTTGAGACCCGGGTAAAGGACTTGCCACATATTTCACACCTGTATGGTTTCTCACCAGTATGAATTCTCTGATGAATATGAAGATGTGATAACTGGGTAAAGGATTTTCCACATTCTTGACATTTATAAGGTTTCTCACCAGTATGGGTTCTGTGATGTTTGTGAAGATCTGAGGCAGAGGGAAAGGACTTGCCACATTCTTTACATCTGTAAGGTTTCTCACCAGTATGAATTCTTTGATGATATAGAAGAGTTGAGATCTGGGTAAAGGACATTCCACATTCTTGACACTTGTAAGGTTTTTCACCAGTATGAATTCTGTTATGAATATGAAGATTTGAGACCCGGGTAAAGGACTTGCCACATATTGCACAACTGTAAGGTTTCTCACCAGTATGGATTCTGTGATGTCTCTGAAGATCTGAGGCCCAGGTAAAGGACTTGCCACATTCTTTACATCTGTAAGGTTTCTCACCAGTATGGATTCTTTGATGATATAGAAGAGTTGAGACACAGGTAAAGGACTTTCCACATTCTTGACACTTGTAAGGTTTCTCACCTGTATGAATTCTGTTATGTATATGAAGATGTGAGACCCGGGTAAAGGACTTGCCACATATTTCACACCTGTAAGGTTTCTCACAAGTATGGATTCTCTGGTGAGATTGAAAGTTTGTGTGACAGATAAATGACTTGCCACAATCTTTACATTTGTATGCCTTCTCTTTGGAATTAAATATCTTATGCATAGTGGGGCATGCATATCTGTTGAAGCACTTCCCACATTCCATATAATTGTTTTGTCTCTCTTCATTTTCATTGTTGATATAATGCCCCCCTTGTTTCTGGTCATGCTGAAACAAAAAGAAGTTGTGTTACAATCAAAATCATCTGTACACTTATCAGGTATGTATTGGCTCTTAGAAAAAAAAGACTTCTTCTATGAACTTACATAATGAGAAAAAACATATCGTGATTTCATTTTTGGGAATTTGTCACTTTAAGAAAAATTCTAGAAACTATTCATTAGCGTTCCTATGGAAGGCTTTAATAATATCAGTAAATGTGTAACGTTTCTCATGACTGAAAATTCTTTGATATATTTTCAGTCTCACTTGATTGAGAAAAACTTCTCATGTTTATCTCACGAACATCTTGTAACAAAATGTAATTTTGTTGAGAAAATTCTAGGGAATGTTTAATAGAATACACGTCATTCAATTTTCAGATCTTTCAATATTCTTTGTAGAAAAAAAGTGTTTTAAAATTTATTTGTATTTTTTTTTACTGAAGAAACTGCTTCTGAAATTGTAAGCGATCTAATGTGAAATCTTTCCAGATAACATAGAAATTATTGACCTTTCTTTCTAGTACAACCCAAAATGGCTGATGAATACAGATTATTTCAATCACGACATAATCCATTCTCTTTTCTTTCTTCACCAAATATTGAAATCATCCATAAATGGAAGGTTTTAAAGTCACTACTTACAGCTATTCCTGACACCAACTTGTGGATATAATCTTGTCTATTCTTTTGTGTTTGATGAGAATATAAAACTAGAAGAAAAAATATATAATTATCTGAATTAGTATACTTAGGTGAATGTTTTTAAGATATATAAGTGACACAATTATATATATACATATATGCAAGATGGCATATTATATAAAATAAACTTCAATTCATTTATTCTAATGAAATAAACTTCTTAATGTAAATGGATAGAATACCTTTTATAACATACATTAAATACATTATAAAAATGAAAGGATCGAGTTTATGATATCTTAGACGTTTCAATCACAATTTTAGAATAATAAATGAGATTATGGCAGTTTGAGTGAAATGAGCCCATATAATCAGATATCTGAATACATAGTCTCATGTTGGTGAATATTTATGTGTAAGATAAAGAGGTATCAACTGACTGGATCACCTATGCCCTTGGACACTGGCTTTAAGGATTTTGTAGCCTTCTAATAACAACAGTGAACTATCTACTTCCTGTTGCGATTCTAGATGGGACCTCTCACTGCTGCTCTAGCCCCTTGCCAACTGCTAACTCTGATTCATCGTCATGGATCTTTCTTCTATATATTGCCTTTATCTTAGAGTTTTAACACAGCAATAGATAATAAGTAACTAATACAACGACTATAACACAAATGCAAAAATGTACACTCATAAAATTGCATTATCTTAATGGATTTAACACATTTCCACAATTCCTTGAAATGAAAAAATTGAGTAATATTAAGAAATAGATGGATGGAGATAGAGACAGAGACCCACACTGGAGCACTGGACTGAGCTCCCAAGGTCCCAATGAGGAGCAGATGGAGGGAGAACACGAACAAGGATGTCAGGACCACGGGGGGTGCACCCACCCACTGAGACAGTGGGGCTGATCTATTGGGAGCTCACCAAGGCCAGCTGGACTGTGACTGAAAAAGCATGGGATAAAACCGGACTCTCTGATCATGGCAAACAATGAGGGCTGATGAGAAGCCAAGGACAAAGGCACGGAGTTTTGATCCTACTTCATGTTCCGGCTTGGTGGGAGCCTAGCCAGTTTTGATTTTCACCTTCCTAGACATGGATGGAGCGGGGAGGACCTTGGACTTTCCACAGGGCAGGAAACCCTGATTGCTCTTTGGATTAGAGAGGGAGGGGGAGAAGAGTGGGGGGAGGGAGAAGGGTGGGAAGAGGGGGAGGAAAATGGGAGGCTGGGAGGAGGCGGAAACTTTTCTTTTTTCCTATTCTCAATTAAAAAAAAAAAGAAATTAGAGCAGAGTAGTATATATCTCAATTAAGGGAGCCATTTTAGGGTTGGCAAGTGACTTGACTCTAGAGGCATTCCCGGGTCTCCATGGAGATATCGTTAGCTAGTTTCTTGGGCAGCTGAGGAGAGGGAGCCTGAAATGTCCCAATCGTATAACCATACTGATAAATATCTTGCATATCACCATAAAACCTTCATTCAGAGATTGATGGAGAAAGAGACAGAGACCCACATTGGAGCACCAGACTGAGTTCCCAAGGTCTAAATGAGGAGCACCAACCCACTGAGACGGTGGGGCTGATCTAATGGGAGCTCACCATGACCAGCTGAACTGGGATTGATGGAGCATGTGATCAAACTGGCAGAAAATGAGGGCTGACTGAGAAACAAAGGACAATGGCACTGGGTTTTAATCATACTGCATGTATTGACTTTATGGGAGCCTAGTCTGTTTGGATGCACACCTTCCTAGACCTGGATGGAGGGGGGAGGACCTTGGACTTCCCACAGGACAGGGAACCCTGACTGCTCTTTGGACTGGAGAGGGAGGGGGAAGGATGATGGGCGGAAGGGGAGGGAAATTGGAAGTGGGGAGGAAGTGGATATTTTTAATAAAAAATTAAATTTGATAACACATACACAAAAAGAAATTAGAGAGAATATTAATGAATAAGGAAAGAACAAATGATGAACTGGAAACAGTTACTACTAGCTGGTCTACAGACAATCATGTATACCCCAAGGAAGAGATCCATAAAATATCAGACATCAAGGAAAATCACTAGGACTGATATTTTTTTATCAGAGATACATTTTTTCTTTTTCTTATACAGAAAATAGATGCTTACATAAAATATATTCTGACTATAACTTTTCATCCTTCAAATGCTCTGAGATCATCCCCATCTTTATGTATGTCTGAATTTACACAAGGCTACTCATTTTTGTTAGTTAATTTGGCACTCCTTATACTTTGTGAAGGTGTTACTAAGTTGTACAAGTTTCTTTATAGAGTTCTTAGAGACCTTTCTATATAAAAACATAGCGTCTGCATATAACATTACTTTGATTTGTTCCTTTGCTATTAATCACATCTAGATCTTCTTCATTTGAGTTCTTGTTCAAGCTAAGATTTCAAGTAGTGTATTGAATACATATAGAGAGATTGAATACTCTTGCATTGTTCACTTTTTTAGTGGAGAGGCTTTGAATTCTCTCTGTTTCGTTTGATGTTGGCTATACACATTCTGTGAATTACATTTTTTAAGTAGTGGTATATTGCTTGTATCCCTAATATCTCCAAGACTTCTATCAAGAGGGCTGTTAATATTGTCAAGGCTTTTCTGCATCTAATAAGATGAACTTCTGGAATTTGATTTTAAGTTTGTACAAGTGGTAGATTACATTTATTGATTTTGATTTTTTCATCTCTCCCTACATGTCTTGACATAAAGCCTATGGTAGGTTATCTTTTTGATATCTTCTTGGATATAGGTTGCAAATATTTCATTGGGGACTTTTGTATATAAGTTCATAATGAAATTGGCATGTATTTTGCTTACATTTTGGCTGTATATGTGGTTTAGTTATCAAGGTAGCTGTCCTCATGAAAAGAATTTCACAGTGTTCTCCTGTTTTATTTTGCAGAATAATTTGAGGAGTGTTCATGCTAATTCAAGAAACATTATTAAAAGATAGAAGGTAACACATACTACATTATTCTGCTTGCTATTAAAATTATTTTTAATGTCCTATTGATTTACCCACAGACTGTTGCATCTCTAAGCCTTCATTCCCGAATTCTGGTAGAATTTTACAACTAAAGGTGACTCATAGGTGGACATGGTCCAAACAACAAGAAAATATTTAATTTTAATGAGTATGTTTATAACAGACTTATTCCATGGACTGTTCAGAACTCATTCAGGACAGAGTGATAATACATAACAAGCCAGGAAGTCATGAATGAGTATAAGAAAATAGTGCTTTCTGTACACAACATGAGAGTCGCCCATGTAAACTCAAGTAAGTAGGAGAGAATGTATCAGACATGAGCAATCCCAAGCCAGATTAAAATCCTTGGGAGACAGTAAGATGGGGCCTGGAGAGCCATGCCTTGCTGAGAAGCTACTATTATCTTAAAGATGCTTGGAGAAAGGGAATAATGTTGATTTTAAGAATGTGCAACTTCTGATTGTTCAACCATATTGTAGGCCATGCTCAACGCCCACAATTTTATGGAGGTTTCAGATTGAACTCTGTGATTGTAAAACAGAAGATGAAAAAAAACCAAAGATGTCTGGAGGAAGTGAAACATGGGAAGACTGGAGAGTTGAATTTGGTCAAATGACATTACAAGTTATTCTTAAATAACTAATAAAAATATTAAAAGTAAAATACTGTGGATATATAAATTTGTGTCCCCAAACAAATTACAATACAGATATAAAACACAAATGAAAACAAGTGCATATACAACATTTATATGGATATTAACATATAAATTTTGATATTCAGAGATTAGTAGGTGATTAAATTAGACTAATAACATGTATGACACTAAACAAGTCTTAATTTCTAAAGAATAGTTTGCAGAAATAGAAAAAGTTCCCTTTTCAGTTCTACAGTATCTGACATAAATAATGAACTCTATAATCTTCCAAAATGAATACAACTGTAAGATTTATATTTCCTGATTTTATGTGTGACTACACACCAGTGAAAACCATGTGATTGTGTCATGAGAACAGACAAACAGACATGAACAGGTACAGAGCAATACTGCTTCAAACACTGTGAAATTTTTAATGCCAATTTTCATTTCAATATTGCTCATTTCAAGGCCTGGTTGTGTTGAAAGATATTGCAACAAATCATTTTACTTCTGCCTTAATGATAAATTAATTATTCAAAGGAAATCTTAGGTCATTTTACTTATAAAGTAATTTGGAATAATCATTCAATGTGAATTTTTACATAATTTTAGGTAGAAATACTTGTGCATCTGTTACAGTGATATGGAGCCTTTTGTTCCCAAGATTACACCCGAAATAACCACATAGAAACACTGCTTAGCCATTAGCTCTAGTCTCCTATTGGCTAACTCTCACATTTTGATTTAACCCATTATTATAAATCTGTGTTTACCACAAGGTCATGGCTTACTGGAAAAGATTTAGCATATCTGACCTGGTGTCTCCATGATGGCTCTCTCACGCTGACTCTGATTTTCTCCTCCCAGAATTTACCTTCGCCTACCTATGTTCTGCCCTATCAGGCCAAGCAATTTTTTTATTGATTAATCAAAGAAAATATAATGGTTCTCCTACACCATGCATCCCACTTCAGGGCAGAATTTCTCCATGCCCTAGGTTTCCCACGTGTGCCAATGCTTCGTTATGATTACCTTGTTCATTGCCTTCTGCCTCTCGTATGTTCACATTCCAGGGCTCTTTGCTTTGCTCAAGAAAGCTGATCAGGTCTGCTTTTGACACTGAAAGACCTGCATATTGGAAGAGACCTATCATCATAACTTGGGATAACACTAAAACAAATGAATTTCTCATAAACCACAATGATGATTATATAAGATGGCCTATAATTTAAATTTCCAAATATGATTTTCTTATTGCTATCTCTAAATATTTTAACACACTCAAAAGCATTTTTGTTAATATTGTATACATTGAGTTTCCTAGTAAATTACTACTGGAACAAATGCAAACACATTATGAATCATTAAGATGCAAATCAATATATAATCTCTGATGTGTCTGAAAACTAAAATGTATTATGAAAATTTGAATGATAAATATCTCCAGGAGTCAGGAATATATTGACAAGATAAAGTTACATAAAACATTTTGATTTACATAATGAACTCCAAGATATTTATTAAATGGCAAATAAAAGTGAGGCAGACAATTCAGACATAGATGTAAAACATCCTTGTAGGATACAAATATGATAAAGAAGGAATCAGGAAAGAAAAATGTCTCACCCACAGAGACCATGTTACTGTAGTTCTCCAACATGACTTCCCTGTACAAAGCCCTTTGTGCAAAGTCGAGGCAGTCCCACTCATCTGGAGAGAAATCAATTGCCACATCCTGGAATGTCAAGATTCCCTGTCATGAAAGGAAAGAGGTTATCAATTGCCCACGCAAAAATTTCTTTACTTAGACTAAGGATACAAGAGTTCATTACAAAACTTGATGTGTTCTTGCTTATCATTATTCTAAAAGACATACTCCAACATAGAGTCTATACTAAAAATCTGTGTGCTGGAAATATTAAACCAAGTAGGACAAGTTAATCTGCAGATATATTGGCTAAAATTGGGTATGTGAATGGGAGCCAGATTATCTTCATTTGAAGTTCCAGACTTCACCTGTGCTCTTAATTATCTATCCTCATGGCAAATTTCTCTTTAGAAACCACAGGCTGAAGAAACATGAACTGTAAAGCTGCAACCATGCGGGCATACACTGCTGTCAAATAAAAATATGTCAAACATAAGGTGTGTAGCAAAGGCAGAATTTCCATATCCAAGAAAGAAGCAGAAATTTTTACTGCATATGATTCCAATGACATCAGTGGGAAGACCATGGAACAGCTGACACCTGTGTATGGCGAGGTATAAAGAGACTAATTTCTAAGTCCTGAATCAGTGCTGAGAATCTGTGGGCAGATTTATAAAGGACAAGTAAAGGATGTCAAATTGTGTAGCTGATGCATGGCTTGGATCAGCTGACATCCAAAACTGACTTTTCCCTATAGGTTCTCATCACTGCTTCAAGTACACAAGATCCGTATGAACTAAAGTACAATAAGTTACTCAGCAAAATTTCCAAAGAATCAATAAAAACACCAATAAAAATATGACAAAACAGTTCTGTGATCAGCAATCCCATAAATATGGTAGTCTAGATTAGATATAATATTACAAACAGTACCTTGCCTTTCATCAATTTTTTTCTACATGAATCATTATGGAGAATATAAGATAAAAAGGACAAACCACCAAGAATATGTCCTAATGGACAGTATAATTATATTCTTCATTATACATTTCTGTGTCGTCTTTTTCCTATTCTAATTCTTTAACATTTTTATGATCACTTAACTACACCTTAAATATTTTTATGTTATTTACTGTTTCATTTTTTAATTGTGCTTTATGATTTTTTTGTATGTTTATGTAGTACACTATTTTCTTCCATTGTTCTACTCACATCCGGGCAGATGTACTGCTGACTTGAAGACACCACAAATGCAAGCCCAGACTAATAAAGCCAGTAAAGTTTTAAATCACCATTGGCAAACAAGATAATCCATGAGAAATCAGATTTAAACAATACCTATCCACAAATCCAGCACTACACAAAGTACAAGACGGAAAACTCTGACCAAACAAAGCTACCTGCACACATACAAATACATACAACATCATATAACCTCAAACCAACAAAACCCAAAGAAGGGAAACGCACACTTTCATCAGAAACTAACAGGAATTAACAAACACTGGTCATTATTATCTCTTAATATCAATGAACTCAATTCCCCTATGGAAAGTCACAGGCTAAGAAAATGATTATGACAGCATGATCCAGCCTACTGCTGTATACAAGAAACATACTTCAACTTCAAAGACATTATTAACTCAGAGTAAATGGTTGGGAAAAGATTTTCCAATTAAATGAACCTAAAGAAAAAGTGGGTGTAGCTCTTTTAATATCTAACAAAATAGACTTCAAACTAAAATCAATCAAAAGAGATGGAAAAAAAAACACCTTATACTCATAACAGGACCAATCCATCAGGGTGAAGTCTCACTCCTGAACATTAACACCCCAAATACAAGAACACCCACATATGTAAAAGAAACATTACTAAAGACTAAATTGTAAATCAAACCCCACACACTAATTGTTAGGGACTTAAACACCCCATACTCTCCAGTGAACAGGTAAAGTAGACAAACCTAAAATAGAAATAGAAGACTAACAGATTAATGAATCAAATGTAATTTACAGACATCTACAGATCATTCCACTCAAACACGAAAGAATATACCTTCTTCTCAACACCTCACAGAACCTTCTCTAAAATTGATCGCATACTTGGTAGCAAAGCAAATCTCAACAGATACAAAAAATGGAGTAACCTCCTGGATCTTATTGGACTGTGGTTTAAGATTAGAATTCAACTGTAACACTAATTTCTGAAAACCCACTACACATGGAAAATAAACAGCGCTCTACTGAACCACCCCTGGGTCTCGGGAAGCTATAAAGAAAGAAATCAAAGACTTCCTAGAATTCAACAAAAATGAAGGCATAGTGTACCAAAACCTATGGGACACTATGAAAGCAGTGCTAAAAGGATAGTTCGTAGCATTAAGTGCCCACATGAAGAATGTGAGGAAAGCTCACGCATAATTGAGAACTCTAGGACAAAAAGAAGCAGACTCATGCAGGAGGGTAGAAGACAGGAAATAATCAAAAAGAGGGCTGAAATCAACAAAATAGAGACAAAGAAAACAAAACAGAGAATCAATGAAACAAAGAGCTGTTTCTTTGAGAAAATCAACAATACAGACAAATCTTTATCCAAACTAATCAAAAGGCAGAAATAGAATATCCAGATTAAGAACATAAGAAATGAAAAGGGGTCCTCAGAAGCGCTCATTGTCCACCATATTCAGAGAGTCCAGTTTGATCCCATGCTTATTGAGTGCCAGTCCAGCTTGCCTTGGTGAGCTCCCAATAGATCAGCCCAACTGTCTCAGTGGGTGGGTGTCCCCCTCGCGGTCTTGACTTCCTTGCTCATGATCTCCCTCCTTCTGTTCCTCATTTGGACCTTGGAAGCTCAGTCCATTGCTAAAAATGGGGTAGAGATCTAAACAGGGAATTTAAATAGAAGAATCCCATATGGCCAAAAGACAGTTAGGGAAATGGTCAACACCCTTAGCCATCAGGGAAATGCAAATCAAAATGACTCTGAGATTCCATCTTACACCTGTCAGTATGTGTAAGATCCAAAACACCAATTAAAGCCTATGCGGGAGAGCATGCAAAGTAAGAGGAACAGTCCTCCATTGTGGGAGGGAATGCAAACTTTTACAACCACTCTAGAAATCAGTATGGAAATTTCACAGAAAATTGGGATTCAACCTACCTTAGAACCCAGCAATACCACTCTTCGGCATATGTCCAAATAATGCTCAATCATACTACATGGACATTTGTTCAACTATGTTCACATATTCATAGAAGCCTTAATCGTAATAGCCAGAACCTAGAAACAACCTAGGTGTCCCTCAACCAAAGATTGGATAAAGAAAATGTGATACATTTTGTCTCCCTCCTTCTGTTCCTCATTTGGACCTTGGGAGCTCAGTCCATTGCTCCAATGTGGCTCTCTGTCTCTATCTCCATCCATCACCAAATGAAGGTTCTATGGTGATATGCAAGATATTCATTAGTATGGTTATAGGATCGGTCCATTTCAGGCTCTCTCTCCTCAGCTGCCCAAGGACCTAGTTGGGTACATCTCTCTGGACCCCTGGGAACCCCTCTAGAGTCAAGGCTCTTGCCAACCCTAAAATGGCTCCCTTTGACCCCACTGCATGAACTGGCTTTGTGGGAGCCTAGCCTGTTTGGATGCTCACCTTCCTAGGCCTGGATGGAGGGGGGAGGACCTTGGAATGCCCACAGGGAAGGGAGCCCTGACTGCTCTTTGTACTGAAGAGGAAAGGGAGAGGGGAATGGGGCGTGGGGAGTGGTGGTAGGGGGAGGAAAAGGGAGGCAGGGAGTAGATGGAAATTTTTAATAAAAAATAAAAAAAGAAATGAAAAAGGGGATATAACAACAGAGAGTGAGGAAATCCACAGAATCATTAGGTCATACTACAAAAGCCTATACTCCACAAAATTGATGGACAATTTTTAGATAGATACCATCTATCAAATTGAAAACAAGACCAGGTTGACTATTAAAATAGATGTACAAAGTGCAAGGAAATAGAAGGTGTTATCACAAACCTCTTAACCAAAAAATCCCGAAGTTGAATGGTTTCTGTGCAGAATTCTACAAGAATTTCAAAGAAGAGCTAATACCTATAATCCCCAAAGTGTTCAACATAATAGAAACAGAAGGAAAATTGTCAAATTCTTTTTTTGAGGCCAAGTGACCTTGATAGCAAAACCACATAAAGACACACCAAGAAAGAAAATTACAGACCAATCTCACCCATGAACATTGATCCAAAAATACTCAATAAATAACTGTGCACTCCTTTATTTCCAGCACTCGGGAGGCAGAGGCAGATGGATCTCTCTGAGTTCTAGGCCAGCCTGGTCTAAAAGAGCTAGTTCCAGGACAGGCTACAAAAGCTACAGAGAGACCCTGGCTCAAAAAAAAAAAAACCTGGAAACCTGAACCCATGAAAACATCAATAAAAATCATCCACCATGATCAAGTCAGTTTCATTTCATGATTCATGGATTGTTCAACATACAAAAGTCTATCAATGAAACCCACCACAAAATAAACTGAAAGATTATTATATGAGGATTATCTCATCAGATGCTGAAAAAGCATTTGAAACCCCTTTATGATAAAGGTCTTGAGAGAACTGGGATACAAGGACCGTATCTAACCATAATAAAAGCAGTACACGGTAAGACAACAGCCAACATCAAATTAAATGGAAAGAAAGTCAAGGGGATTACACCAAAATTAGAGACAAGACAAGGCTCTCCACTCTTTCCATATCTATTCAACATAGTTCTTAATGTTCTAGCTAGAGTGATCAGAAAACAAAAGGATATCAAGAGGATATAAATTGGAAAGAAAGAAGTCAAACTTTTGTTATTTGCATATTATATGACAGTATACATACATGACCCCCAAAACTCTACTAGGGAACTTCTACAGATTAAAAATAATAATAATAATAATAATAATAATAATAATAATAATAATATTGTAGGATTCAAGATCAACTAAAAATAATTAGTAGCCCTCCTATATACAAATGATAAAGAAGCTGAGAAATAAATCAGAGAACATCACCCTTCACAAAAGCCATAAATAGCATAAAATATCTTGTGGGTAACACTAACCAAACAAGGGAAAGTTCTGTTTGACAAGAACTTTAAATCTTTGAAGAAAGAAATTGGATAAGACACAAGAAAATGGAGAGATCTCCCCTGCTCTTGTATAGGTAGGATCAACATAATAAAAATGGCAATACTACCAAAAGCAATCTATTGATTCAATGCAATCCCCATCAAAATCTCAAAGGAAATCTTCACAGACCTGAAAGAACAATAATCAACTTTATATGAAAAAAAACAAAAATCCCTGGATAGCCATAACAATCCTGTACAATAAAGAACTTCTAGAGACATCAACATCCCTGACATCCAACTCTATTACAGAGCTACAATAATGTAATGGTCTGTCTGCTATTGGTATTAATCAGACTGTTTGACCAAAGGAATAGAATTGAAGATCTGTACATTAATCGACACACCTACAAATACATAATTTTTAACAAAGAAGTTAAAATTATGCAATGGAAAAAAGAAAGCATCTTCAACAATCCATGCTGGCATAACTGGATGTCAACATGTAGAAGAATGAAAATAGATTCATATCTATCCTCGAGCACAAAACTCAAGTCCCAATGGTTTAGAGACCTCATTATAAATCATATCACACTGAACCTATAGAAGAGAAAGTGGGAAGCAGCTTTTAATGCAAGGGCACAGGAGACCACTTACTAAATATAATAACCCCAGCAGCACAATACTGAGAGAAACAGTAAATAAATGAGACCTCCTAAAACTGAGAAGCTTCTGTAAATCAACAATCTCAATCAATAAGATAAAAAAGCAGCCTAGAAAATGGGAAAATATCTTCACCTACCCCACATCAGACAGTGGACTGTGATTTCCAAAATGTATACAGAACTCAAGCAATTCGACATCAAAATGTAAATAATACAATTTAAAAATGGTGTACAGATCTAAACAGAGAATTTAAATAGAAGAATCCCATATGGCCAAAAGACAGTTAGGGAAATGGTCAACACCCTTAGCCATCAGGGAAATGCAAATCAAAATGACTCTGAGATTCCATCTTACACCTGTCAGTATGTGTAAGATCCAAAACACCAATTAAAGCCTATGCGGGAGAGCATGCAAAGTAAGAAGAACAGTCCTCCATTGTGGGAGGGAATGCAAACTTTTACAACCACTCTAGAAATCAGTATGGAAATTTCACAGAAAATTGGGATTCAACCTACCTTAGAACCCAGCAATACCACTCTTCGGCATATGTCCAAATAATGCTCAATCATACTACATGGACATTTGTTCAACTATGTTCATATCTTCATAGAAGCCGTAATCGTAATAGCCAGAACCTAAAAACAACCTAGGTATCCCTCAACCAAAGATTGGATAAAGAAAATATGGTAATTTACACATTGGAGTATTACTCAGGAGCAAAAGACATTGGCATCTTGGAATTTAACATGCAAATGGACAAAACTAGAAAAACAATCCTGATTGAGGTAACCCATACCCAGAAAGATGAGTATGGTATGCATTCACACATAAGGGGATTTTAGCTGTAACAAAATCCTATAGTCCATGACCCCAGAGAAGCCAAGTAACAAATAGAATCCTAAGAGAAATAGATTAGATCTCCTGAGAAAATTGGGAGCATATAGGTGGGAGGAGAAGGGATGTTAGAAGGGGAGGAGGAGGAGAGAAATGAATGGTGGAAGGGAACTAGAGGTAACTGGATAGTTGAGACTGGGAAAAGACAGTGACAGGGAACAAAAAAGGCGATATCTTAATTGTGGGAGCCTTTTATGGGGCTAGCAAGAAAACTACCACTAAAGAAATTCCCAGGAATCCACTAGGATGACCCCATCTAAGACCCTAACCAATAGTGGAGATAGTGTCAGAATTTATCTTTCCCTCTAATCTGATTGATGACTATCACAAATGTCACCATAGAACCTTTGTCGAGCAACTGATGGAGGCAGAGGCACAGATCCGCTGTGGAGCACTGGGCTGATCTTCCAAAGTCCAGTTGAAGAGTGAGAAGAGTGAGAATAGGAGCAAAGAGGTCAAGACCATGATGGGCATACCTGCTGAAACAGCTTGCCTGAGCTGAAAGGAGCTCACCAGCTCTGGCCAGATAGGAAAGGAACCAGCAGAGGACCAAGTTAGGCCTTCTGAATGTAGGTGACATTTGTATCCCTGGGGCTGACTGGGGCATCACTGGCAGGTGGCCAGGATTTTTCCTTAGTGCTTTTTGAACTTTTTGACTTTTTGAACCCATTCTCTTAGGACGGATACCTTGCTCGTCCTAGATGTAGTATGAAGGACTTGGTCCTTTCTCAAAGGAATATGCCTTACCCTCTGTGAGGAGTTAATGAGGTGGAGAACAGGGGTAAAGTGATAGGAAGAGGAAGAGGGGAGGGAGGGACAACTGGGATTGCTACATGAAATGAAAAAAGATAGTTTATAATAAAAATTTAAAAATAGAAGGAAGCTAGTGTGTAAGACCCAAAGATGATGTAGAATACCAATACCCCCACACCCTTCCACACCTCAACTGGATTGAAGGACATATGGACTAGCAGAAATAGAGGCAGTATACACAGGGTATGTAGTTATGCACCTGATTTGGTACTAGAAATGAAATAAGAATTGGACTCATGCACAGATAGATCCCTAACCCAGAATCTATCTCTGATTCATAACCATTTGTAAATAAAAATTTAGTTTATCAAGGAACTGCCACTAGGATAAGAACTACTCCCAAAAGTATGCTGCAAGCCAAACCTCAAAAACTTCAACAGCGAGCTTGGCAGTAGTGGTGCACACCTTTAATCCCAGCACTCAGGAGGCAGAGGCAGGAGGATCTCTGTGAGCTTGAGGCCAGCCTGGACTACAAGAGCTAGTTCTAGGACAGGCTCCAAAGCTACAGAGAAACCCTATCTTGAAAATATACCACGCCCCCCCCCCAAATTTAACAGCATCTTGGAGATTCCTTGTCTCATAATGTGATGTCAGAACTTTACATCCTCTTTTTTTTATATCTTATTTATACATTTTCCAGTTTGAGTGTTTTGGGGGAATTCTGTTTCTTTTGGCTTTTCTTGGACTATTTGTCTTCTAATGGTTTTTTTTCTATTATTTTGTGGTAGTTTTGTTTTATCTTACTACATCATAGTATATATTTTTATTATTATTATCACTTAGAAATCAGTTTTTTTTTTCTGGTGAGAGAAAGAAAGGGTTTGGATCTGGATGGGAATTGGTCATAGTAGAGTTGAAACAAATACAACTAGGAAATTATTTAAGGAAAACTGTTTTCACTAGAAGGATAAGTTTAAAAATCACATAAATAGACCGCTATTTTTTAAATATTCATATGAAAACTACTGTGTTCATTGGGAAGATGTGTGAAGGTCCCATGCTAGGTAGTTTCCAATGCAAAAAATCAAATATAAATAATTAGAGAGAAGTTCATTTTCTACAAATGATGTGATAGTTTATGTTCATCACTTGGCAATGCTTCAAAATAATTTATTACTAATAATATGAATTCAACATATCCTGACTACAAAATCAAACACTGAATATGAATCCAGGAACAAAGCAACCAAATTAATGATCTCTGAAGTGGTAGACATTCTTATAGAGAACCTAATACAGGTGAATGAAGTCAACATCAAAACATTAAGGAAAAGTGATGACAGCTGTTCACACACAGACTCACATCATTATTGCTGGGATAGTGATTGCCCAAGGAATAACTGTATGGAAACTCTATTGTGAATACAGAGCATCAATTTTATGCCATGCATAAGCTACAAATGTCTGCCACATTCCAGATTCTCAAGTGAATTACATATATATGTAGTTCTATTTTCCAAAAGACTATGCCATTACTAAGTCTACTTTTTCATAACTGAAAAAGTTATGCTAGGCTACACATTTCATGTGAACGAGCATGTATTTTTCATAAACCAGTAAACCAAGAGAGCCCCGTGCAGAAATCATTCCATATATTTGCATTTTCTATTGTTATATGAGGATGTGAGTAGGTCTCTGGAGAAATTGGGCATCAGGAAACTACAATATTCCTCTGTCACAATGGAATCCCCAATGATAAGCATCATCAGTTCATTGAGAATCTATGTCTTGAAAAAACAAACAGACAAGAACAAAACAAAACAGTCGGAATTTGATCCCATGTAAATAGTATACATTTAAAGACTCAATCATAACTGTCATAATTTAGCATAGACACGCAAATGTCAATAGAAATAAACTTCTTAGGGAAGACTATGAGAAGCAGAGAAAATGTGCAACATAAATATATCAACTTTGTGGAAGAAATTGAGCATAGCTGCTGTGCAGAGACATACTTACTATAGAACCAGCCATCTCTTCTGAGCTTCTGTTCCTGGATTCTCTCTAGAGGAGTTGCTTTTTAAAAAGTATCACTAAAAACCACTCACCTGCTACACGCACATTCACCATCTGCAGAGCCTCAGAAATCAGGAAGTATTTACTCCTGGCTTGGTTAAACAGATACTCATGAAAACAAGAGAGATTAAAATGCTGAGTTTTTTCCCTTGCTGAGTTCAAGAGGTCTGCTTAGCAGTGAGATCTTTGGCTGCACTGGCTTGTTTTACTCAATCAAAGCAAAGCAGCAGTGGAGAAAGGAAAGCTGAACTCAAAAGCTTATGGAGATCAAAATCTTATGAAGCTTATCATACCTCTACCTTGGTTTTTCTGGGAAGATTCACAAAGATGTTGGAGCTGCTAATTAGATTAACAAATAGAAGCTGTGGAATGAAGCACAAGTGAAAGCAATTTTATTTCCACATGCAGTTGTTTGTGACTTTGAAATTTTGTGAGAACTGCAAGTATTTTTGGCTTTTTTTTTAATGGAAGCAGTAGAGTCAAAATGCTTCAATACTAGACATTGTTCATTAAGCATGTAGAATATTACCACAGTATGTTATGATAGATTCTTATGGACTCATATATTCTGGTATGAAAAGCAAATACTGAGCTTTTTATAATGCCCATGAGGACCTTCTGTTAGCAGCCCTCTTTTTCCTTAAACATGAGTAACAAACAGCTATATGTGAAAGATGTGGGGATAGGTAAAGAAGGACGCCTAGTAAGTAAGAATGGAACCTTTGAAATTCGGGTTTCACTCTACTTACTCATTTCACTGTCACAAGGAGACAGTAGACTCCTTTAGAACCTGATGTAGCACAGATAGACCATGTACACGCAAAACACAACCACAGAATATGGTTTGAAAAACAATTCTGTTCCTTGTGGCTTATTCTTGCTGTCCTTTTTTCAGAGAGTTTTTATTTGTTTGTCTCTCCTCCCTGACCATTTAAAAATGCTTTACACTGATGCTGAACTATTTTCCAAACACATTTGATCTTTCTGACAATTTGACAGTCTCTACTGTTTGGATAATTTACTTATGTCTCCCAGTGTAACAAGTGTAATGGATTTATTTATGAATTTTTCCCGAAAGCTTTACTAACAGCTGCTTCTTCTCTTACTCAGAAGCAGCTGAATGTTTATAAACATGTGTTTCTAGATGTTTGACACAGTAAATATCTCTCTTGACTGTTTTTGATCTCAAGCTAATCTAACGTGTACTATTAAAAGTAATGAATGACATTCACCCTTGAGAGTTTATTCATGAGAAAATATTTTGTAAGCATGCTAAAAATTAATAAATTGTTAAATTAAATTTATTAAAGTACAGTAAAAATCCTACACGATACTTAAAAACATTTCCTTCCATATTATGTGTTTTCAAGATAGTTATTTGAGATATAATAATCATGGATTTGTGGAAAATAATCATTGTTTAATAAACACTCCTAGGGAATAATATTATAAGTTCTCTCAGGAACACATAGGCCAAATCTTTAAAGGTGAGAATTGTTTTTACATGTTAAATAAATCTCATCTAATTCATGTTTTTGGATATATGACACACCATAACATAAGTTTATTCCAAACAACACCGACACAATTAAGTTCTTGGACTCATGATTTTTAGTTCACTTTTGGAGAAGGTAAATTATTTTCAGTTTTTAAAGATAGCTGAGTGATTTGAGACAGACTGAACATAACTGAAGTTGTTTAACTGTTATATATTAAAAACACATTAGTTTTTTGGTCTATGACTTTTGACTTTTAAAGATAGACTAAATTTGAAAACAAGCACATAAAAGAGAAGAACTGCTATGGGAAAACCCAACCAAATTAACAATCCACACTCCGCCTGTAGTCAACACATTTGGAATGAAAAAAAAAAAGGAAAAATATAGGTGCTGAAGATTTCAAAATCTTATAAAGCTTCTCTGAACCTCCACTTTGTTTTTACTAGCAAGGTTCACAAAGATGTTGGGGCTGATAATTAGATTAATAAACAGAAGCTGTGCAATGAAGCCCAAATGAAAACAATTTTATTTCAACATGCAGTTATTCATGACTTTGAAATTTTGAGAGAACTGCAAGTATTTTCGGCTTCTTTCAATGGAAGCAGTAGAGTTCAAAATGCTTCAACACTAGACATTGTTCATTAAGCATGTAGCTTATTACCACAATATGTTATGATACGTTCTTATGGACTTATATATTCTGATATAAAAGAAAATTCTGAGATTTTTCATAATTCCCATGATGACCTACTGTTAGGAACCCTCTTTTTACTAAACATGAGTGACAAATAGCTATGCATGAAGGATATGGGGATATGTAAAGAAGGATGCCTAGTAAATAAAAATGGAACCTTTGGAGTTCGGGTTTCACTTCACTTAATTTCACTGTCACAAGGAGACAGTAGACTCCATTAGAACCTGATGTAGCACAGAGAGACCATGTACATGCACAACACAACCACAGAATATAGTTTGAAAAACATTCTGTTCCTTGTGCCTGATTCTTTTGTCCTTTATACAGAGAGTTTTTATTTGTTTGTGTTTCCTCCCTGACCATTTAAAAATGCTTTAAACTGATGCTGGACTATTTTGACAAATATATTTGATCTTCCTGACAATTTGACCATTTCTTCTGTTTGGATAATTTAGTTTTGTCTCCCAATGTAATAGGTGTAATGGATTTATTCATCAAGTGTTGTCCACAAGATTTTACTATCAATCGCTTCTTTCTTACTCAGAAGCTACTGAATGTGTATAAACATGTATTTCTAGATGTTTGACACAGTAAATAGCTCTCTTCACTGATTTTTATTTCAAGCCAATCTAACGTTTACTATTAAAAGCAATGAATGACATTCACCCTTGAGAGGTTATTCATTTGAAAAAATTCTGTAAGCATGCTAAAATTTAAAAAATACTTAAATTATATTTATGAAAAGACAGTAAAATCCTGCATGATACTTTTAACAACATTTCCTTCCATATTATGTGTTGTCAAGATAGTTATTTGAGATATAATAATCATGGGTTTGTGGAAAAAAATTATTGTTTAATAAACACTATCAGGAAACAAAATTATAAGTTCTCTGAGGAAACATATAGGTCAACTCTTTAAATGTGAGAACTGTTTTTACATATTAAATCTCATCTAATTCATATTTTTGGATACATGACACACCATAACATAAGTTTATTCCAAACAACACTGACACAATTAAGTTGATGGACTCATGATTTTTAGTTCACTTTTGGGGAAGGTAAATTATTTTCAGTTTTTAAAGATAGCCTAGTCATTGGAGACAGATTGAACATAAACTGAAGTTGTTTAACTATTAAATATTAAGAACACATTAGTTTCTTTGGTCTATGACTTTTGACTTTTAAAGATAGACTAAATTTGAAAACAAGCACACAAAGGAGAAGAACGACTGTGGGGAAACCCAACCAAATTAACACTCACCACTCCCTCCTGTAGTGAACAACTTTGGAATGAGAAAAAAAGAAAAATATAGGTGAGTGTGACAGTGCCTTTTTTTCTCCCTTCATGAGAACCCCCGGTGCAAATGATGAGAAAATTATGAATGGGCAGAGTGGTTTCCACTGTATGTCTCTAAAGGAATTCATCAAAAAAGATTTAAAAGAAACATTTCTGAAATAGTTGAAAAACATAAATATGATACTCATTTGAAGAAGGTACCACCTCATATACCAAAAGAAAGAAAAAAGCTAAGGATAATTTCCTCTAACTTTAAAAGCAATGGAGTTCACATGTAGGGGATATGGAAGAAACATTTGTGATCCATTGTCTGCCAGGCTGCAGAGAGCATCTAGACAACAGGACCCAAGTCATATACATGCCCCATATTTCCCCATTCCCAGGACCCTTCCCACTCACCTTATTGAGCTTAAGTGAAAAAAAAATAGGATTTGCTAAATATAACAAATGTGTTGTAAAAGGAGTGCGGGCTGCGTTCCTGCCACTTTGCTCCAGGCCGCTTGTCTAGCTTAGCCCCCAAATAACAACACAGAAATTGTATTCATTTAAACACTGGTGGGCCTATTAGCTCTAGCCTCTTACTGTCTAACTCTCACATCTTGATTAACCCATATTTAGTAATCTGTGTAGCACCATGAGGCAGTAGCTTACCAGGAAGGATTCTAGCCTACGTCCATCTTGGGCTGGAGCTTAATCGCGTCTGACCTGGAGAGGAGAGGCATGGCATCTGGCTCACTACCCTTCTTCCCAGCATTTTTTTTTAAATATAATTTTTTATTGAAAAAAAAATTTCTGCCTGCTCCCCGCCTCCCATTTCCCTACCCGTCTCCCGTCTCCCTTTTCCCCCCTCCTCCCTTTCCTTTCCCCCTCCCCCCACTGCTCTCCCCCTCCCTCTCCAGTCTGAAGGGCAGACAGGGTTCCCTGCCCTGTGGAAAGTCCAAAGTCCTCCCCGCTCCATCCATGTCTAGGAAGGTGAGCATCCAAACTGGCTAGGCTCCCACAAAGCCAGAACATGAAGTAGGATCAAAACCCAGTGCCTTTGTCCTTGGCTTCTCAGCAGCCCTCATTGTCCGCCATATTCAGAGAGTCCGGTTTTATCCCATGCTTTTTCAGTCGCAGTCCAGCTGGCCTTGGTGAGCTCACAATAGATCAGCCCCACTGTCTCCGTGGGTGGGTGCACCCCTCGTGGTCCTGACTTTGCTCATATTTTCCCTCCTTCTGCTCAACTTGGGACATTGGGAGCTCAGTCCGGTGCTCCAGTGTGAGTCTCTGTCTCTATCTCCATCCATCTCCAGATGAAGGTTCTATGGTGATATGCAAGATATTCATCAGTATGACAATAGGATAGGGTCATTTCAGGTTCTCTGTCCTCAGCTGCCCCAAGAACTAACTGGGGACATCGCCCTGGGCACCTGGGAGCCCCTCTAGCACCAAATCTCTTGCCAACCCTAAGATGGCTCCCTTAACTAAGATATGTGCTTCCCTGCTCCCCTATCCAACCTTCCTTTATCCCAAACATCCGGTTTCCCAAGTTCCCCCCAACCCCCCCCCCTTCTCACTTTTCTCTCCCCATCTCCCCTTAACCCCCTCCCACCCCACCCCCAAGATCCCATTTTTTGCCCGGCAATCTTGTCTACTTCCCATAATCAGGAGGATAGCTATATGTTTTTCTTTGGGATCACCTTCTTATTTAGCTTCTTTAGGAGATCAAATTATAGACTCACTGACCTTTATTTATCTCTAGAAACCAATTATGAGTGAGTACATCCCATGTTCATCTTTTTGGGTCTGGGTTACCTCACTCAGGATAGTGTGTTCTATTTCCATCCATTTGCATGCAAAATTCGAGAAGTCATTGTTTTTTACCTCTGAGTAGTATTCTAATGTGTATATATTCCACACTTTCTTCATCCATTCTTCCATTGAAGGACATCTAGGTTGTTTCCAGGTTCTGGCTATTACAAATAATGCTGCTATGAACATAGTTGAACAAATGCCCCTGTCATATGATCGGGCATCTCTTGGGTATATTCCCAAGAGTGGCATTGCTGTGTCCAGGGGTAGGTTGATCCCGAATTTCCTGAGAAACCGCCACACTGCTTTCCAAATTGGTTGCACCAGTTTGCATTCCCACCAGCAATGCATGAGGGTACCCCTTTCTCCACAACCTCTCCAGCAAAGGCTATCATTGGTGTTTTTGATTTTAGCCATTCTGACAGGTGTAAGATGATATCTCAAAGTTGTTTTGATTTGCATTTCCCTGATCGCTAAGGAGGTTAAGCATAACCTTAAGTGTCTTTTAACCATTTGAACTTCTTCTGTTGAGAATTCTCTGTTCAGATCAGTGCCCCATTTTATAATTGGGTTGATTAGCATTTTAAAGTCTAGTTTCTTGAGTTCTTTATATATTTTGGAGATCAGACCTTTGTCTGTTGCGGGGGTGGTGAAGATCTTCTCCCAGTCAGTGGGTTGCCTTTTTGTCTTAGTGACAGTGTCCTTTGCTTTGCAGAAGCTTCTCAGTTTCAGTAGGTCCCATTTATTCAATGTTGCCCTTAATGTCTGTGCTGCTGGGGCTATACATAGGAAGCGATCTCCTGTGCCCATCTCTTGTAGGGTACTTCCCACTTTCTCTTCTATCAGGTTCAGTGTGTTCAGACTGATATTGAGGTCTTTGATCCATTTGGACTTGAGTTTTGTGCATGGTGTTAGATATGGGTCTATTTTCATTCTTCTACAGGTTGACATCCAGTTGTGCCAGCACCATTTGTTGAAGATGCTTTCTTTCTTCCATTGTATACTTTTAGCTCCTTTATCGAACATGAGGTGTTCATAGGTTTGTGGGTTAAAATCTGGATCTTCTATACGATTCCATTGGTCAACTTCTCTGTTTTTATTCCAATACCAAGCTGTTTTCAATACTGAAGCTCTGTAATAGAGTTTGAAGTCAGGGATGGTAATGCCTCCCGAAGTTCCTTTATTGTATAAGATTGTTTTGGCAATCCTGGGTTTTTTGTTTTTCCATATAAAGTTGATTATTGTCCTCTCAAGATCTGTGAAGAATTTTGATGGGACCTTGATGGGGATTGCATTGAATCTATAAATTGCCTTTGGTAGAATTGCCATTTTTACTATGTTGATCCTCCCGATCCAAGAGCAAGGAAGATCCTTCCATTTTCTGGTATCCTCTTCAATTTCTTTCTTCAATGCCTTAAAGTTCTTGTCAAATAGATCTTTCACTTCCTTGGTTAGAGTTACTCCAAGATATTTTATGCTGTTTGTGGCTATCGTGAAAGGTGATGTTTCTCTGATTTCCCTCTCTGCTTCCATATCCTTTGTGTATAGGAGGGCGACTGATTTTTTGGAGTTGATCTTGTATCCTGCCACATTACTAAAGGTGTTTATCAGCTGTAGGAGTTCTTTGGTGGAGTTTTTTGGGTCGCTTATGTACACTATCATATCATCTGCAAATAATGAAAGTTTAACTTCTTCCTTTCCAATTCGAATCCCCTTGATCCCCTTATGTTGTCTTATTGCTATTGCTAAAACTTCAAGCACTATATTGAAGAGGTATGGAGAGAGTGGACAGCCTTGTCGTGTTCCTGAGTTTAGTGGGATGGCTTTGAGTTTCTCTCCATTTAGTTTGATGTTAGCTGTCGGTTTGCTGTATATAGCTTTTATTATATTTAGGTATGACCCTTGTATCCCTAATCTCTCCAAGACTTTTATCATAAAGGGATGTTGAATTTTGTCAAAAGCTTTTTCCGCATCTAATGAAATGATCATACGGTTTTTTTCTTTCAGTTTATTTATATAGTGGATTACATTAATAGATTTTCATATGTTGAACCAGCCCTGCATCTCTGGGATAAAGCCTACTTGATCATAATGGATAATTTTTCTAATGTGTTCTTGGATACGGTTTGCCAGTATTTTGTTGAGGATTTTTGCGTCGATGTTCATGAGTGAGATTGGCCTGTAATTCTCTTTCTTGGTTGAGTCTTTGTGTGGTTTTGGTATCAGAGTGACTGTAGCTTCATAAAAGGAATTTGGCAATGACTCTTCTGCTTCTATATTGTGAAATACATTAAGGAGTATAGGTATTAGGTCTTCTTGGAAGTTCTGGTAGAATTCCGCATTGAAACCATCAGGTCCTGGGCTTTTTTTGGTAGGGAGGTTTTTGATAACAGCTTCTAGTTCTTCGCGACTAACAGGTCTATTTAGGTTGTTCACCTGGTCCTGGTTTAACTTTGGTATATGGTATTTATCTAAAAACGTGTCCATTTCTTTTACATTTTCCAGTTTTGTGCCATACAGGCCTTTGTAGTAAGATCTAATGATTCTTTGAATTTCCTCTGTGTCTGTGGTTATGTCCCCCTTTTCATTTCTGATCTTATTAATTTGCATATTCACTCTCTGGCGTTTTATTAGTTTGGATAGGGGTTTATCAATCTTGTTGATTTTCTCCAGGAACCAGCTTTTTGTTTCATTGATTCTTTGGATTGTTTTCTGTGTTTCTATTTTGTTGATTTCAGCCCTCAGTTTGATTATTTCCAGTCTTCTACTCCTCCTAGGTGAGTCTGCTTCTTTTTTTTCTAGAGCTTTCAGGTGGGCTGTTAAGTCTCCAATGTGTGCCTTCTCTGTTTTCTTTAAGTGGGCACTTAGTGCTATGAACTTTCCTCTTAGGACTGCTTTCATAGTGTCCCATAAGTTTGAGTATGTTGTCTCTTTATTTTCATTGAATTCAAGGAAGACTTTAATTTCTTTCTTTATTTCTTCCTTGATCCAGATGTGGTTCAGTAGTTGACTGTTCAGTTTCCATGAGTTTGCAGGCTTTCTGGGGTTAGGGTTGTTGTTGAATTCTAACTTTAATCCATGATGATCTGATAAGACACAGGAGGTTATGGATATTTTTTTGTAACTGGGGAAGTTTGCTTTGTTACCAAGTATGTGGTCAATTTTGAGAAGAAGGTATATTCTTTCCTATTTGGGTGAAATGTTCTATAGATGTCTGTTAAGTCCATTTGATTCATTACCTCCATTAATTCTCTTATTTCTCTGTTAGGTTTCTGTCTGATTGACCTGTCCATTGGTGAGAGAGGAGTGTTGAAGTCTCCTACTATTAGTGTGTGCGGTTTGATGGCAGCCTTGAGTTTTAGTAATGTTTCTTTTACGTACGTGGGTGCTTTTATATTAGGGGCATAGATATTCAAGATTGAGACTTCATCCTGATGAATTGTTCCTGTTATGAGTATAAAATGTCCCTCTCCATCTTTTCTGATTGATTTAAGTTTGAAGTCAACTTTGTTAGAAATTAGCATGGTCACACCCGCTTGTTTCTTAGGTCCATTTGCTTGATAAACCTTTTCCCATCCCTTTACTCTGAGTAGGTGTCTGTCTTTGTGGTTGAGGTGTGTTTCTTGTAAACAGCAGAATGTTGGATCCTGTTTTCGTATCCAATCTCTTAGCCTGTGCCTTTTTATAGGTGAGTTGAGTCCATTGACATTAAGTGATATTAATGACCAGTGGTTGTTAACTCCGGTCATTTTTTTAGTAGTAGAGTTTGTGTGTTTCCCTCCTTAGAGTTGTGCTGGTGAAGGGTCTCTAGATGTCGGAGTTATTGTGGTCATTGTTGGACTCCTTGGTTAGAGATTTTCCTTCTATTACTTTCTGTAAGGCTGGATTTGTGGCTACGTATTGTTTAAATTTGTTTTTAGCCTGGAAAATGTTGTTTTCTCCATTTATAGTCAACGAAAGCTTGGCTGGGTATAGTAGTCTGGGCTTTCATCCGTGATCTCTTAGTTTCTGAAGAACATCTATCCAGGACCTTCTGGCTTTCATGGTTTCCATAGAGAAGTCAGGTGTAAGTCTGATAGGTTTACCTTTGTAAATAACTTGGCCTTTTTCCTCTGCGGCTCTTAATATTCTTTCTTTATTCTGTATGCTTTGTGTTTTGATTTTTATATGGCGAGGAGATGTTTTTTTTTTTTTTGGTCCAGTCTATTCGGTGTTCTGTATGCTTCTTGAACCTTCAAAGGAATATCTTTCTTTAGGTTGGGAAAATTTTCTTCTATAATTTTATTAAATATATTTTCTGGACCGTCAAGCTGTACTTCTTCTCCTTCTTCTACCCCAATTATTCTTAGGTTTGGTCTTTTTATTGTGTCCCAGATTTCCTGAATGTTTTGTGATGAGAGTTTGTTGGTTTTACTGTTATCTTTGATCAGTGTGTTTATTTTCTCTATGTTACCTTCAGTGTCTGATATTCTTTCTTCTATCTCTTGTATTCTGTTGGTAGTACTTGTCTCTGTAGTTCCTGTTCGTTTACCAAGATTTTCCATATCCAACCTTCCCTCGCTTTGTGTTTTCTTCATTACTTCCATTTCATTCTTCAGGTCTTGAACTGCTTCCCTTACCTGTTTGATTGCTTTTTCTTGTTTCTCTTGGTTTTCTTGGGTATCTTTGAGCGATTTATTCATTTCCTCTACCTTTTTGTTTGTAATCTCTAATTGTTTATGGCAGTTTTTCACCTCCTGCTTAAGGTCTTCTATTATTTTCATATAATTCACTTTTGAGTCGGTTTCTCCTAATTCTTCTGGAGTAGGGTGTACAGTTCTTCTTAATTCGGGATCCCTGGATTCTGGTGATGTCATGTTGCCTTTCATGTTGTTGGAGGAAGTCTTGCATTGGCGCCTTCCCATCTCCTCTTTCAAATGGAGCCAGGGGAGGCCTGGTGTCTTGGTCCAGTCTTTGCTGTGACTGAGTTTCTGGGTGTATCTCTTCAGTGTAGAAGCAGCGCCCGTCCTGTCGAGCTGGAAGTCCTCAGCACCCAAACGTGGACGACTGGTAGTCCAATGACCCGCGGACAAAAAGGAGGAACTAGGGGGGCAGGTCAGGGACGAGTAGAACACAGGACACCCTGCCTCACAAGATGAAGGTGCGCTTGCTCCTTTTCAGGGGTCCTTGAGGCCTGACATGTAGGCAGGCACTCACTGCTCTTGGTTGGAGGCCTTAGTGTAGGAGCAGAAAACTGTTCCTGAGCAAAGGACCTTGCAGAGAATGCAGGCTGGGGGGGGGGGGGGTCGTGTATAAGAAAGACAGCCCTGCAGAAGGAGCTGGGGGAGGGGGGTTTGTACTCTCTTCCGGGACTATCGCCCCTGGATAGCACACACTCACCCGTCCAGATGGAACTCTTCGGCACCTAAACAGGGCCGCCTGGTAGCCCAGTGATCCAGGGACAGAAGGAAGGACGGGGCAGGCAGTGCGGGATCCAGGAGAGCACAGGAGCCCCTGGAGCCCAGGCTGAGGGTGCCCAGGCTCTCTTAACTGAGAACCTTGAGGCTCACCGCTCTGGGCGGGTAGCCTTAGTGTGAGAGCTTAAAACTGCTGTTGAGCACTGGTCCTAGCATAGAGCAGGGCAGGGTTGGGGGTGGGGTGCTGGATCGTGGTAAGAAAGACAGCCCTGCAGAAGGAGCTGGGGGAGGGGGGTTTGAGCTCTCTTCCGGGACTATCGCCCCTGGATAGCACACACTCACCCGTCCAGATGGAACTCCTCAGCACCTAAACAGGGCCGCCTGGTAGCCCAGTGATCCAGGGACAGAAGGAAGGACGGGGCAGGCAGTGCAGGATCCAGGAGAGCACAGGAGCCCCTGGAGCCCAGGCTGAGGGTGCCCAGGCTCTCTTACTGGGGACCTTGAGGCTCACTGCTCTGGGTGGGTAGCCTTAGTGTGAGAGCTTCCCCAGCATTCTTTTCTGTCTACTCCACCTACCTAATTTTCTGACCTATCAGGCCAAGCAGTTTTCTTTATTGATTAACCAATACAACAACAGATTGACAAATGACCTTCCCACATCAATGTGTCTTTATGATAAATGAAGTGGCTTAGTCTATAATAATAATATGGAAAAATAATGATAAAGGCCTCTGTGGGATTTACAGTTGAACAGAAGCACTAATATGCTTTCTATGCATATAACATCATAAGTCAAATATAACGACCAAGAAATTCAATCTTAGACATGTGCCTAAGTCTAGTACACCAAAGGACTGTGATTCTCATAATTAAAATACTAGTCATGTGAGTTAACAAACAGCATGTGATTCTATTGTAAATTCCCATATCTGGACAACTGGATTCCCTGGCTATTCTGCCTCAGATATTCTTATTTAAATATTTTAGAGTTCTGTGTAAGCTTGCATTTTATGTTTAAGTTATACTTATGAATGCTTATGTTATTAAATCCACATGCTTTTTTACAGGAAATTTCCTCAGTAGCTGTCCATGTAGCTGTGTTTTTTGAGGCCTCTGTCTGCCTAAATTTTACATTAGAGACAATAAATGTCCTTCTCCATTCACTGAATCCTGGCTGACCATTGCTCTGTCTGCTGTTGTCTCTCTTCTAGTAAGCAGCAGTGGGTAAATTGTACTGAATCACTGAAGTAAGGGAGACCTGAACTCTAGCCCTCCTTGAAGCCCTAACCAGTCACCAAGTTCTGTTTTTACCATGCTCTTTTTCTGCAGAGAGCAGGTTCATTTAATGATGTTAGGATACACACAATAGCATTTTGCCAATTTTTTTTTTTGTACGGAGGGAAACTGGTAAAGATCATCAGATACATTGTTTACTATTTCAGGTGGATGTTGGATCATGTTAGAAAGTGACTCAGTGCAGACAGTCTGTATGTAGGGAGGACATTGTCACAGTGTAAAATCTGAAGTATAATTTAGACTTTTACTGCCACCTAGTGTCCCATTGGCAGGATGGTTTTGTTTCTCTTGCCTTTTAAACTTTTTAACAGTTATTTGCTCCTACCCTGAGCTTTTCTTACATTGGATTTTCTTTCAATTCCTGTCTCCATGGACATCTAATTTCCTTGCAGCTTTCTATGTAGTAGCTTTTTGTGAACTTTTCTCTCAATCATTTCCTCAAACATTTACTATTGCCTGTTTGTTTAAACATATGAAGTTTAAAACATGTTGATATTTATGTGAAATCACAAATAATTTCAGGAAAATTGCCTTTATATAGAATATAATCACATTACATAGCAAGAATATACAAAGAAACTAAAATATCCATCAAAATCTGAAAGAATATGATGTTGGCTAGTTCTTTAATATATTATCTCTTAACATACAGTCAAGAATTATTATTGTTTACTTCAATTCTTCTAGAAATATATATTTATTCATAATAAGAGATGTTTAAATATTGTGACCATAACAACAATGACTAATCTATTCACTTTAAAACAAATATATGATGACTATAAAGTTCAAATTTAGATACAATGTTTCTAAATTTATAAAAACTGACTAAACTTTGAATACTACTTGAAGCATGTCAGTCTGTGTAATAAGTTCTTCAATGTATGAAGATTGGTAGAGAGAAGTAATTTGAGATATACTAAGATATTTTGTGAAATGTACCCATCATGTTTTTTTTTTTGCTGCTTTCTATGATCTGACTATGTGTTAAAGTAATTACCACATTCCTAAATCTCTAAGGTTTCTCACCACTATGAATTCTGTGATGAGTTTGAAGCGTTTGGACCTTGGTAAAGGACTTGCCAAATTTTTTTAATCAATTAATTTTTTTGTTGAAAAAAAAATTCTGCCTCCTCCCGCCTCCAACACCTCCCCCCCCCCACTCCTTTTCCCTTTCCTCTTGAGTCTGAAGAGCAGTCCAGATTCCCTGCCCTGTGGGAAGTCAAAGGTCCTCCCTCCTCCATCCAGGTCCAGGAAGGTGAGCATCCAAACAGGCTAGGCTCCCACAAAGCCAGTTCATGGAATAGGATCGAAACCTAGTGCCATTGTCCTTGGCTTCTCATCGCCTTAATTGTCTGCCATGTTCAGAGAGTCCGGTTTTATCCCATGCTTATTAGTCCCAGTCCAGCTGGCCTTGGTGAGCTCCCAATAAATCAGCCCCACTGTCACAGTGTGTGGGTGCACCCCTCGCTGTCCTGACTTCCTTGCTCATGTTCTCCCTCCTTTTGCTCCTCATTTGGACCTTGGGAGCTCAATCCGGGCTCCTATGTGGGTCTCTGTCTCTGTCTCCATCCATCGCCAGATGAAGGTTCTAAGGTGATATGCAAGATATTCATCGGTATGGCTATAGGATAGGGTCATTTCAGGCTCCCTTTCCTTAGTTGCCCAAGGTACTAGCTGGGGACATCTCCCTTGACACCTGCGAGCCCCTCTAGAGTCAAGTCTCTTGCCAACCCTAAGATGGCTCCCTTACTTAGGATATATAAGTCCCTGCTCCCATATCCAACCTTCCTTTATCCCAACCATCCCATTCCCCCAAGCTCCTCCCATCCTCCCCTTCTCACTTTTATCACCCCATTTCCCCTTACCCCTATCCCACCTCACCACCAAGTTCCCAGTTTTTGCCTGGCAATGTTGTCTACTTCCCATATCCAGGTGGATGACTATTTGTTTTTCTTTGGGTTCACCTTATTTAGCTTCTTTAGGATCACAAATTATAGGCTCAATGAAGGACTTGCCAAATTCTTGGCATCTGTAAGGTTTCTCATCAGTATGAATTCTATGGTGATCTTGAAGATTTTTGTGACAGGTAAAGAAGATTCCATATTCTTTACATCTGTAAGGTTTCTCATGGGTATGAATTCTGTGATGAAATTGAAGCGTTGAGACCTTGGAAAAGGACTTGCCACATGCTTGACATCTGTAAAGTTTCTTACCAGTATGAAATCTTTGATGAGTTTGAAGAGTTAAGAAGTTGGGAATTGACTTGCCAAATGCTTGACATTTGCTAGGTTTCTCACCAGTATGGATTCTCTGGCGATCTTGAAGATTTCTGTGATAAAAAAGAACTTGCAACATTATCGACATTTATAAGGTTTCTCACCAGTATGGATTCTGTGATGTCTGTGAATATTAGAGAACTGGGTAAAGGTCTTGCCACATTCTTGAAATCTGTAAGGTTTCTACCAGTATGGATTCTCTGGAGAGCTTTAAGATTTGGATGATGGGTAAATGACTTGCCACAATCTTTGCATTTGTATGCCTTATCTTTGGGATTAAGTCTCATATTCCTAGTGAGGCATGTACATTTTTTAAAGCATTTTCTATATTCCTTAAACATGCTTTGTCTCTATTTATTTTGATTGTTTCATAATACTTTTCTTGTTTCTGGTCATGCTGGACAATGAAGACGTCTGTAATATAATCAAAAGTCTTTTTAAACTTATCCTATATGTACTGGCTCTTATACTCAATCATACTACAAGGACATTTGTTCAACTATGTTCATAGCAGCATTATTTATAAAAGCCAGATCCTGGAAACAATCTAGATGTCCCTCAACTGAAGAATGGATAAAGAAAATGTGCCACATTTACACATTAGAGTAGTACTCAGTTGTAAAAAACAATGACATTGTGAAAATTGCAGGCAAATAAATGGAACTAGAGAAAACGATCCTGAGTGAAGCAACCTAGACTTAGAAAGATGAACATGATATGTAGTCACTCATAAGTGGATACTAAGTGTAAAGCAAAGGATATTGTGTCTACAGTCCATGATCCTAGAGAAGCTAAGTATCAAGATGAACCCTAAGAAATACAAAGATCCACCTGTAAAGGGGAAAAAGACAAGATTACCTGACAAAATTTGCAGCATGCGTATGGGGGAAGCAGGGAGGTTGGGAGGTTTAGAGGAGGAGAGGAATGGAGAAGCAGAGGGAGAAAGAAAACTTGAGGGAACAGGATAGTTGAGATGGAGGAAGAACAGAGATGAGGGCAAGGAAAGTGATATTTTGATTGAGGGAGCCATTATGAGGCTAGCAAAACAACTGGCTCTAGAGAAATTTTCAGGAATCCACAAGGATGACCCCAGCTAAGACTTTAAGCAATAGAGAAGCGGGGGGGGGGGGGCGAACTAGCCTTGCCCTGCAGTCAGACCGAGAATATTTAAATATCACCATAGTTAGCCTGATTATTTCAACATCCATATGCTCATGTGTAAGAGCCGTCACTAAGTTTGCTCAAACTACCTGGCATTCACACCCTAAATTAAACTGACCCTTCCTCCTCCAAAAGCCATCAACTGCCACCAGTTTCTCAGTAATGCGTGGGGGCCTGTGAGCGCCTTTTTCTTCCATGCTTGAGTGTTGACTGGCTAGACTTTGGAGTTCATGAGTACAGTAGTCTTGTCCTGTCTAGAGGGTACTGTTTTATTTCAAGCTTTCTAATATGCTACAAGCATTTCAGAGATAATTAAATTTGACATAAAATACTAATAAGTGTTAACAAGAAATCTGAAGAAACTGTTAATGTTTGTAATTTGACTGATTATATTCCTACCTTCATTAGCTATAATTAAACTAATCAAGGCATTATTGTATCATGAATCTGACTGTTACTTTGTATATTTGAAAAAGTTTGAGATAATTTCTTATATCTACATAATTTCAAAAAATGCAAAACGAGAAGCTGAGTGTAACAAAAGACCACTGGAAACGAAACTGAGCCTACATCCATACTCTTGATATTCCGGATAACCATGATTGCATTTGGTGCTTGCAAGCTGGTCAGCCAGAAATCTGGTAGAGAATTTTGTGCTGAACCCAGTTCCTCTATTACAGATTATTGCAGAGATTTACATTAAATATGGTGATTATCCTTAATACTTGAATTGGCATTGTGGAGACCATACATTTTGGATGGATACATTACTCAGCCAAATTGTAGGGGGGAGGGCCTCGATCCTGCCTCAAACTGATGTGTCAGACTTTGTTGCCAGACTTGGGAAGCCATGGGAGGCTGGAGTGGAAGGAAGGAGGAGAGAGCAGGAAGAAGGGAGGGACTGGAAACTGGGATATGTGTGTGAAATGAGAAAAGATTTTTGTAAAAAATAAATTTAATATGTCATTGTTTTTTATGCTGAGTAGAACTCTAATGTGTATATGTGCCACAAATTCTTTATCCTTTCTTCCATTGAGGGGTACCTAGGTTGTTTCCAGGTTCTGGAAATTATAAATAGTGCTGCTATGAACATAGTTGAACAAATGCTCTTGTAAGTATGATTGGGCATCTCTTGGGTATATTCCCAAGAGTGAAATTGCTGGATCCTGAGGGAGGTTGACTCCCAGTTTCCTGAGAAACCGCCACACTGATTTCCAAAGTGGTTGAACAATTTGCATTCCCAACAGCAATGGATGTGTGTTCCCCTCACTCCAGATCCTCTCCAGCATAGGTTATCATAGGTGTTTTTGATTTTAGTTATTCTGATAGGTGTAAGATGGTATCTCAAAGATGTCTTAATTTGCATTTCCCTGATTTCTAAAGAGGTTGAGCATGACCTTACATGTCTTTTGGCCACTTGAAATTCTTCTGTTGAGATTTCTCTGTTCAGTTCAGTACCCCATTTTTAATTGGGTTAATTAGAGTTTTAATGTCTAGTTTCTTGTGTTCTTTATATATTTTGGAGATTAGACCTTTGTCTGATGTGGGGTTGGTGAAAATCTTCTCCCATTCAAGAGGTTGTCTTTTTATCTTAATGATAGTGGCTTTGCTTTACAGAAGTTTCTCAGTTTCAGGAGGTCCCATTTATTCATTATTGCTATTGTTGTCTGTGAAACTAGTGTTATACATAGGAAGAGGTCTCTTGTGCCCATATGTTGCAGACTACTTCCAACTTTCTCTTCTATCAGGTTCAATGTGCTCAGATTTATATCGAGATCTTTAATCCATTTGGACTTGAGTTTTGTGCATGGTGATAGATATGGATCTATATTCATTCTCTTACAGGTTGACATCAAGTTATGCCAGGACCATTTGTCAAAGATTCTTTCTTTCTTCCTTTGTATAATTTTAGCTTATTTGTCCAAAATCATGTGCTCATAGGTTTGTGAATTAATATCCAGGTCTTCGATTTGATTCCATTGGTCAATCTCTCTGTTTTTATGCCAATACCAGGCTGTTTTCATTATTGCAGTTCTGTAATAGAGTTTGAAGTCAGGGATGGTAATGCCTCTGGAAGTACTTTTATTGTATAGGATTGTTTTTGGCTATCCTGGGTTTTTTGTTTTTCTATATAAAGTTGATTATTGTTCTCTGAAGTTCTGTGAAGACTTTTGTTGGGATTTTGATAAGGATTGCATTGAATCTATAGATTACTTTTTAAAACAACAATGACATCTTTAATTTTACATGAAAATGTATGGAAATCAAAAACACTTTACTGAGTGAGGTAACCCAGACCCATAATGATGAATATGATATGTACTCACTCATTAGTAGATTCTAGCCATAAACAAAGGGCATTGAGCCTATAGTTTTTGATCCTAGAGAACATAATAAGGTGATCCTAAAGAAAAACATATATTTATCCTCCTGGATTGGGAATTAGACAAGATGGCCTGGCAAAAGTTGGGAGCATGGGGGTGTGGGTGGGGTGGAGGGAAGGGGAGATAAGGAGAGAGAAGGGCTGAAGAGGAGGATTGGGGAGAGCTTGAGGGAATGGAATGGTTGAGATGGAGGATGGATAGGTATGGGAGCAGGAAAGATGATATCTTAATTAAGGGAGCCATTTTAGGGTTGGCAAGAGCCTTGGCTCTAGAGGGGTTCCCAGATGTCCAAGGAGATGTCCCTAGCTAGGTCCCTGGGCAGCTGAGGAGAGGGTGCCTGAACTGGCCTTATCCTATATCCACACTGGTGAATATCTTGATTATCACCATAGAAACTTCATCTGGTGATGGATGCAGATAGAAACAGAGATGCACAGTGGAGCACTGCACTGATCTCACAAGGTCCAGATGAAGAACAGAAGGAGGGAGAACATGAGCAAGGAATTCAGGACTGCGAGCAGTTAGCCAACCAATGAGACAGTGTGCCTGGTCTAATGGGAGCTCATCAAATCCAGATGGACTGGGACTGAATGAGCATATGATCAGACAGGACTCTCTGATTGTGGCTGACAATGAGGGCTGACTGAAAAGCCAATGATAATGCCACTGGGTTTTCATTCTACTGCATGTACTGGCTTTTTGGGAGTCTAGTCTGTTTGGATGCACACCTTTTGTAGATCTGCATGGAAAGGGGAGGGCCTTGGACTTCCCACAGGGCAGGGCACCCTAACTTCTCTTAAGACTGGGTAGGAAGGGGGTGGGTGAGGAGAGAGGGAAATGGGAGGAAAGGAGGAGATGACGATTTTAATAGATAAATCAATTAACTAAGAAAATAAAGCCATGAAGCAGAATGTAAATCAAAGAAATGATTTGATTTAAATTACAATAATTAGTGAGAAACAAGCCTAAGCTATTGACAGAGCTTTCATAACTAATGTCTCCATGCCATTTTTATCCTAAAATAAAATTTCATCTACAATATTGTAAAAAAAAATAAATGTAATAAAAAATAAAAACAAAGTTGGTGATGATCTAGTTGGAGGAAACAGATCATGGGGACATGCTTGAAGGGATATATGTTGTCATTTACACCATCTTGCTTATCCCTCTTCCTGAGTGACCATGGATTATAACCTATGAAATTGTTATAAAATAAATATTACCACCCTGTAAAAATATCATACACAGTGTGCGCTTGATTTCTCAAAGAAGGATCCCCATTGTACTATTTCTTTTATACCCATGATGACATGTAATGGCAATCATTAAAGCATTAACAAATAGAGGCTTTCCTCACATATTGTCAGGGTTCCTCCTGTATTTAATTTTCCTTATTCTGACTTTTCTTGATTAACGATCTGGAGTGAACCACCTCATCTGAACCTTTCAACTGCGGGTACCTCTACATTTCATCTCTTCTACTTGCTGCATCTCCTCCTTCCTGATAGGATTGGAAGCTAAGCATTAAATGGATGTCTTTGGATTGGTGATGTCAGTGCTAGAAACCCCTCTCTACGCAATGAAACCCCAAACACAAACCAGATCAGTTCAATACATTCTAGGAAAGTCTGTAAGCTGGCATCAGATATTGGTAGGAACCACTACAAGTCTTAAATCATCTGTTTCCTTCTTACTTTTCTCTAAAATATGTCTATAAAAGTTAGAGGTTTGGGATTTACTCAGTCAGAGAGTGCTTGCATAGCAAGCAGAAGACCTTGGGTTTGGTCCTCGGTTCTGGGAAAAAAAATTGGTCTACCTTTTATTTTCAGAATATCTAGCATGTTACATATTTCTGGACCAGAATCACTTGCTTCTACATTACAATAACCTGTATCACCATGCTAGAATTCATCCTGTTTTGTCAAACCTTTCTGTATTATCTGCTGTATTTAGGGTTCCTTGCTTCTTTTCTGGAGTTCTATGCACAACTTAGAGACTTTCTTTAGAGAGCGTTTGAGGGGCCTAAAATGCCAGGGCTGTCTGAATGTCCAGTATTTCTCCCACCTAACCTCACATATCAGTATTAATTAAAAGCAGGACCACTGAGAAACAATTGGATGGAATTAAATGTGAGGGTTATTTCTGGGGTAAATGGCCCAGATTGAAGGGGCTACAGATGCTAGAAGAAAAATTCTGAGTTCTTCACCCATACCTAGTTTTCTGACCTGTATGGGACAAAGGAGTCCAGTGGAAACACTAAAATGTAATAACTGTATATACTCTATCTATCTATCTATCTATCTATCTATCTATCTATCTATCTATCTATCTATCTATCTATCTATCTGTCTATCTATCAGCTATCTATCTATCATCTATCTATCTATCTATCTATCATCTATCTATCTATCTATCTATCTATCTATCTATCTATCTATCTATCATCTATCTATCTATCTATCATCTATCTATCTATCTATCTATCTATCTATCTATCTATCTACCTATCTCCTATCTATCTTCATCCATCCATCTGTCTGGGTTTTATTCTCCATGTTTTCCCACACAAAACATTGGTAATATTTTCTCCAACACTTGTTTAAATGTAACATTCCTTAAATCTCTGACTCCATGACACTAAAAATATTGTGAAAAGGGTCTTGGATAAAAAAAGTAAGTTGTACTTAAAAGAAAAGAGCAACATCTAACAACTTTACAAACACATTGTTTTATTCTGTTTCTTTATATGAAAACATAATAAAAAATAATGAATTCAATGCATTTGTATATTCAGTTTTTATTGCTTCTCTGCCATTAAGGTCACAAAAACTTTTTCTCACAAAAAGTAAATTTTTTCCAGAGGTAAAATCTGTAGAGTTTTCTAAATGGAAATGGAAAGATGTGAACAAAGCCAGAAAATAGACTTATCATAAATCAGAAGGTTTATAGAAGATAAAAAAGGATAAATCAGGATCATATGTGAAACTGCAGTATCCATTAATTTCCTTAGGACACAATTCAGTACACTTGTATATAATTACAATAAAATTGCCTGTTTGGAATAAAAGTGATAGAAGATGCCACTTAGGATCAACCTTTTATACAGGGAAAAAGAAAAATTCATGCAAAAACTAGCCTTTGACTCTTATGATGGCCTGCAAAGAGACTGTCTTAGTCAGGGAGTATTCTGTCTCTCCACTGCTGAAGTACAAAAGACTTTCAAAAAAAATCAAAGAAACATTCCGCTAAAGCTTGACACATGAGATTGTAGGCTGTAAGAAGAGGTGGGATTAATCTGACTGCTATAGAAGTGGAAATGAAGGTCACACACTTACTGAAACCTCCTTGACAAAAAGGTACATAATCTAATGCAATATTCATGAATCATTTCTGATGGACTGGCTCAAAGGAAGAACCACAATGCTTAGTTATCACAAGCAGAGGTCTCATAAATATCATGGACTGGAAGATGATGAATGATAGGTTTTGCCGAAAAACTATGTATGAGAAAAGCAGTGCTGCATGGCTGAGTCACTGAGCATGATGGATCTGTGCTTACAGAGGAGGTGAACAACAAAGTTTGCTTCACCAGGGACTTCAGGACTGGTGTGCAGCTTTAGTGTCTTTGCAGAGCTCCATAGTAGATGGTGATCTTGTGGAACCAACTAACATTTTAAGGAAATGGTGAAGTATTGTGTAACAATTTTCCCTTTTTGACATAAATAGTTTCTGTTATTTTTGAGATTATAATTGCATTTTTCCTCTTCCCTTTCATCCATACAAACCCTCCCTACACTCTCCCTTGCTCTGTTTCTCATTTATGACCTCTCTTTTCATTCATTGCGGTTACACACATATACATATATGCATGCAGCTGTACAGTCCAAAATGTATACCAATCATTCTTTATAGCTAGAATTTTTTTAAATATAATTTTTTATTGAAAAAAAAAATTTCCGCCTCCTCCCCGCCTCCCATTTCCCTCCCCGTCTCCCTTTTCCCCCCTCCTCCCTCTCCTCTCCCCCTCCCCCCACTCCTCTCCCCCTCCCTCTCCAGTCTGAGGGGCAGTCAGGGTTCCCTGCCCTGTGGAAAGTCCAAAGTCCTCCCCGCTCCATCCTGGTCTAGGAAGGTGGACATCCAAACTGGCTAGGCTCCCACAAAGCCAGAACATGAAGTAGGATCAAAACACAGTGGCATTGTCCTTGGCTTCTCAATAGCCCTTATTGTCCGCCATATTCAGAGAGTCCGGTTTTATCCCATGCTTTTTCAGTCGCAGTCCAGCTGGCCTTGGTGAGCTCACAATAGATCAGCCCCACTGTCTCCGTGGGTGAGTGCACCCCTCGTGGTCCTGACTTCTTTGCTCATATTCTCCCTCCTTCTGCTCCTCCTTGGGACATTGGGAGCTCAGTCCGGTGCTCCAGTGTGGGTCTCTGTCTCTATCTCCATCCATCTCCAGATGAAGGTTCTATGGTGATATGCAAGATATCCATCAGTATGGCTATAGGATAGGGTCATTTCAGGTTCTCTGTCCTCAGCTGCCCCAGGAACTAACTGGGGACATCGCCCTGGGCACCTGGGAGCACCAAATCTCTTGCCAACCCTAAGATGGCTCCCTTAATTAAGATGTGTGCTTCCCTGCTCCCCAATCCAACCTTCCTTTATCCCAAACATCCGGTTTCCCAAGTTCCCCCCAACCTCCCCTTCTCACTTTTCTCTCCCCATCTCCCCTTACCCATTCCCACCCCACCCCCAAGATCCCATTTTTTGCCTGGCAATCTTGTCTACTTCCCATAATCAGGAGGATAGCTACATGTTTTTCTTTGGGATCACCTTCTTATTTAGC